>JAFFSR010000360.1:4252500-4952500 GCA_017163975.1 Anastatus disparis | reverse complement strand
TCACGATTAAATTTTGATTTCTTAATTGAAATTTATTTAATTAAGAATTCCTTTTGATTTTGGAATTAAAGCCCTTTCAATTCACGATTACATTTTGATTTCTTAATTGAAATTTATTTAATTAAGGATTCCTTTTGATTTTGGAATTAAAGCCCTTTCAATTTACGATTAAATTTTGATTTCTTAATTGAAATTTATTTAATTAAGAATTCCTTTTGATTTTGTAATTAAAGCCCTTTCAATTCACGATTACATTTTGATTTCTTAATTGAAATTTACTTAATTGAGAATTCCTTTTGATTTTTTAATTAAAGCCTTTTCAATTCACGATTAGATTTTGATTTGTTAATTAAAATATTTTTAATTATTAATTTAAAAGGAATTGTTAATTAAATAAAACTTTAATTACAAATTCAAAAATGATTCGTGATTCAAATAATTTTTAATTACTTTTTTCGCAACCCTGTACTAAAGTTAATAAAAATTACAGAGAAATCTGATTCAATACTTGTTAAAATCAAGTAAATCCACTATTTGATTCATCTACATAATTTATTTCATTTAAATAACACATATTTGAACTAAAAGAAACATTTATTGTTTTAACAAAATCATTTAGTTCGATGGTTTGATGATACTACCGCTTGGTGGCGTCGTTAATTTTTGATCTCGCAAGCGGTAAGAGGGCTTCTAAGTTGATATATAAGGAAGTTAAAAATTCAAGATAATACGTAAATTGTAATGCGAGCGAAATTTATGTTAGATTTACTGCGTGTGCGATCACTGTATAAAGCATACTAATGTTAGTATGTTAATAATTGTTATTCTTTACCATATAAATAAATGGAATCATATTCACCTGTCCTTTAATGAGTCATCAATTCATTGATGTTAATAAATAAATGTAAATCACTGAAAGCAAATACTGTTGATTAAAGACAGTATTTGTTCGATTAAAATATCTATAAATCGAATTAATTAAATATTTCTTTACTTTGAAGGAATATTTTATTTATGAAACCGAATAATTAATCAATTTTTTGTTAAGACAATGAATTAATTTTATTAAATCTTAAAATTTTATTAAATTTAAAATATTCAATAAATTAAACTTTTATTTAAAAATATAAAATATTGAACTAATTTAATTTCAATATAGCATTAATATGATGAAATAATTAATTAGAAAAATAAATGGGCATTTTAATTGATAATTTTTTTTATTAAAACAATGAATTAATTTTATTGAATCAATCTTCTCGACATTTAATAAGTCAAATATTTAATTGAAAATACAAAATATTATTTGATTTAATTCCAATATGTATATTAATATAATGAAATAATCAATTAGAAAAACAAATGGGCATTTTAATTGATAAAATTTTTTATAACAACAATGAATTAATTTTATTGAATCAATCTTCGCGACGTTTAGGAAGTCAAATATTTATTTGAAAATACAAAATATTATTTTTAACCAATATTTGTGATGTTTAGTAGAATCAAATATTTATTTAAAAAAATGAAATATTTATTTGACTCAATTAAAATATTTGTATTAATGTAACAAAATATTTTATGTGCCACCCGCACCTAAGGGATTTTATTGATTCAATTAAGCCTTACTTAATCCAACTAAATTTTTTTCTCAGTGTAGTATTAATACTGTTTCGATATAGTATTAATACTGTTTCGATATAGTATTAATACAGTATCAATACAGTATCAATACTGTTTTAATATAGTATTACTATCGTTTCAACATAGTATTAATATAGTATTAATACAGTATCAATACAGTATTAATATTATATCAATACAGCATCGATATAGTATCAAAATAGTATTAATACAGTATCAATATGGTATTAATACAGTTTCAATACAGTATCAATACGGTATCAATAGTCTTGAATAGAAAATTTTATTAGTTTTTACTAAGAATTTTTTTATCTTCGTTACATAATAAAAATGGGCATCTCTAAACTGAATGCAATCGCTAGAAGAGGATTTCTCCCAATGAAAAAATTGACTGAACTCATCAAGGATAACGAGTCTATGGTCACAAAGTTAAGACAGGTGAATACTCGATATAGACCTAAGATTTTGACAGGATTGGGTTATAAAATGCAAATTTTCTTACCTAAGAAAATATCCGAAGTCATTGAAAGAGACGAAAAATTTTTAGAAGAAATGCAGTGCTGCTAATAAATTTAAACTTCTTATAGTGTACAAAGGAGGTCATGCCCTCGAATTTTCTAATGCTTAGTGCGTATATGTGTGTAAATATATAAAAGTGAATAGTGATTAATGTATAAATAAAAAAAATACAGTATTATAATAAATTTAATTTTTAACTTTAGAAAGTGTTTATTTTATTTCAAATTATTATTATACATTATTAAATACATTTTCATTTAATTCAAATTATTATTATACATTATTAAATACATTTTCCTTTAATTCAAATTAAAAAGAAAATTATGATACATAAATTCGTATTCTTTGATTAAAAATTTTTCTACAAATTACACATTTTTGAACAATGGATGCGCAATGACGGCAACTACAACAGTGTCCGCAAGGTATAAATGCAACTTCTACTTCATTATTAAGACAAATTTTACATCTGTTGATATTTTCTTCAGCAGAATCATTCTGACAAGGTATATCTCGGATGAAGCGACAACGGCTATTCCACTTTTTGTGCTCTAATAATGGATTGTCATCGATATCCCATCTACATATTTCTGTAGAACATTCAAAGCAACGGACTTTATCTATTTCACCAGTGTAGTAAAATCCTGCTGTAGCTAAATCTTCAGGTTTTAAAAAACTCAAAGGCCAATTTTTAAAACTTCCAAGGCGGTTTTGCTGTATTCTATACATGTTGTCTATTCAAGATCACGTTGAATTATTTGTAAGTTTTTTTATTCTTTATAAATTAATTACATTCCGAAAAAATATGTATTGTGCATCTGCTTTATCAATCCAACTATTGTGAGAATTGTCAAAACCAAGCCACTTTACAAATACTTCATTTCCACGTCTTCTGAGAATCTTCTCTACAAGATAGTAATCTGGATATTTGACGCTTTATAATTCTTGTTCATAAAAGCCACCAGCGATTGGGTGATCTTTGTAATCCTGCAAGATGTAAGTAATTGGTTTCGTTCTGCGGACCTGGCGCACGGTAAATACTTCAGTTGACCAGTTGGGTGTGTATCCTTTCTCGAATACTTGTTTCAACTTGCTTACTCGTACTTTGTCACTAACTTTAAACCTTGGCTTCTTTTCTGTTAAATTAACATCACGTTTGAGTCTTTAAAGAACTTCTGCTTCGTTTTCAGCAGTAACATCTTTTGGTTTCATACCAATAGTCCGATGCTTCTCATCATTGTACTTTACAATCAAATTGGAAAGAATATCGATCCACTTGTAGTTACCACGTAAACTAAACTGCTTCCACATTTTGTTTTTGAGAGTGCGATTGAAGCGTTCACAAATAGACGCTTTGAGATTGCTATAAGTCGAGTAGAGATTGATTTTATATTGTTGCATGAGATTCTGGAAATTTGTATTATAAAACTCCTTGCCTCGGTCGGTGTGAAGATTCTTCGGCACTCTACCTTTTGTCAATACGGACTTCATAGCAGCAAAAACATCTATACTAGTTTTTTGTTTTACAGGAACAGCTCAGGCGTATTTTGAAAAAATATCTATAACTGTAAGCATGTATTTGTAGCCTTTGTTTTCTTGAAAATAAGGTTGCATCTCTACCAAATCAGCTTGCCAAGTCTCATCCAAACCTCGCACATCAAACTTTCGACGAGGATAATTACGACGTGCTGGCTTGTGAAGCTCTTCTACAAGTCTATGACGTTGTTCCATCGATGGTTATCGATTGACTGTTTTGCACTAACAGAGATAATGCCTTCTTTTATAGTCTCAATTTCCAACTGGCTTTGTATGAATTTCTTATCTAGCTCGTCTCTATGCATCTCTACAATTTTATCTAGGTTATTGAGATCACTTCTCAAACTAGATATTGAATCTAATAATTTTTGAACTTCCAAACGTACGATACGCTGTAAAGTATCTAAATTAACAGCTTTATTGAGTTGATTAGGTGATGCGAGATTACAAAGCCTCTTATTTTCTATATCGTATTGTCCATCTTTTGTAAGTTTATAGCCAATACCCGGAGGTCCTCGACTACCCTCGCTTCGTTTGAGATTACGTCCGAATACATCGACGCTCATTTTGATAATGCATGGTATAGGTGTCTACACCTCAATATATATAGCCTCCTTCACTCAACTATTCGATAATTGAATGTATCTTATTTGTGTGACTAGGGTTTCCAGCTTCTCTTTCAGCAATGAGTAATCGAAGTCTATCAACTAGTTCATTTGGATCATCCCAGTATATGTAATCCATTCTCGTATCTCTTCTTGCAATTTTATATCGAGGTACCCAACAAGCAAACGGTGTCAAAGAGAGAATTAAAAAAGAATTCTTTATGTATACTTTCGTAAACGAAAGTATCAATAAAGAGTTCTTAATGATTGCTTTGTTTATTCGCGAATGTCCGACCACTTTAGTTTTTAAAGTATTCACAAAGTATTCTTAAACAATTCTTTTGATTAAATCACATTCTCAAAATACTTTTTTTAATCATCAAATTATAAATAATCCTTCTATTTTACATGATTATGAAAAACAAAAAATGTTATAATTGATTAAAAATAAGCTATTAAATTAAAAAAAAAAAAAAAAAATTATTTGTTCGAGATTCGAACCACGGTTCTTGAGGATGTCAAACAAAATAAAAAAAACTGTTGCCCATGACTCAGCCTACTTGGCTACCAACTCATCTGTTAATAAATTCTTGAAACTTGTACATGTTCATTGGTATAAGCATAAGAAATGTTAGTAAATTTGTTAATTAATTATTTATGGTTAGTAATATTAGCCAAACTACATTTTTATTTGAATAATTTAAGTAAAAATTTATTAAATATTTAAGAGATACCTTAATTTAATAAAAGAAATTTTTTGTGAAGTCATGGTTAATTTAATTTAAATTGAAGAATGTTTAGATTTAGATATTTGTTTAAATTCTCAAAATGAGAATTTATTTAAAACACACTTAAAATATTTATATATTTTGTTTCATAAAATGTTAACAATTTTTTCGTTTAAAATAGATAAAAAATATTTAAATTATTAAATGATTAATTAAATTGAATTTTTACAATTTATAAAATTATCAGGGATTTTAAGTTTTCAATTTTGAATTTCATGAAAATCAGAATTAAAAATGATTTTAAAACAATCTGAAAAGTGATAAAATATCCATTACATCTTTCGATTTTTGAAAGTGACTAAGTTACTAGGAAATCAGTGTTTCAAAAGTAAACTTTTTGACTACTTTATGAATACTTTGGATTATGATTACTTTCTCAAAAAAGAATTCTTTATGAATACTTTCTTAACCCTTTTAAAATATTTATAAAGATTCGTTGAAGAGTTATTTTTTATTTAAATTTTGTGGAAGAATACTTTGTGAATATTTTATGAATACTTTATTAATATATTTTATTAACTTCAGAGCGGACATTCGTGAATTCTTAAAGAATTCTTTTTTCCAGATGTGTGCTTATTGGGTAACGATCCTCCTCTTTTTTTCAATGAAAACAAAGGACTAATGATGCTGTCGAATTTCTTACTTTTGTGCGTACGAATAGACTCATCACTTTTGTAGCGTCGTTTGTGAGCATTAGTAGTTTTGAGAATCTTCTTGTAATTTTGCGTATCACTAGTGTTTATCTGACCTCTATCGGAATTTTTCGTAATTAACAACTCTAACAATCCTTTGGTTTTTGGATATTTTTTATCTTTTATGCGAATGTTTTTATTTTCGGAAAATAGAGGTGAGTCGCCAATTAAGTAACTATTACCTTCCTTGCGCACTCCATAAACTTTATCCAATTGTTGATTGTTCCTCATTGAGCATATGAATGTACTTATTATCAAGCAGTAAATCATCTTCTTTTTTTTCTAATTCCTGCTCACTTGTAGCTGATTCAAATTCCGTATCAACTTGTCGAATAGTATCGTTTAATGACGTATCTATAGCATCATCATCAATGGATGAAGAGGAAGGAGAAGAAGGCTGCAAGAAGGAGGAATAAGTATCATTGTTTTTTATGACTTTTTTTTTATTTTTTGCTATGTCACGTATAAAATCATTATTTTTCTTAGTAGTAGCAACGAGTTTCTGAAGAGGATCAACGATAGGTCTCAATGTCTCACCAAATGCTCTTTCAATATTTTCTTTTCCAAACTTCAACAAGTTATATTTTCGTTTAACTGCGTTGCGTGCTTGTACAAGTTGATGTAGAACATCTTTCTTTCGTCTAATGTCAGCCATGTTGACACTTCAGCATACAATGATGAATTGTTTTCTTAGGACTATGTGCGCGCTATATTTATAGCAAAACAATCGAAGCCTTTTCTATATCTACCAGAATTGATCGAACTATCTTTGTTGATCATTAAAAATCCGTATTTATCGTCAGTCCAGCACTTGGAGCATAATTCTTTGAATTGCGTGTAAGTCATGTCAGAATTGACGTGATCGTCGTATAAGTGTCTCAAGTTGACGTCATCTTGTCGAAAAATCACCAACAAATTGACATTGTCTCTGACTAGATGTTTTGGAATGCGAGCATACGATTGACAGAGATAAAAACAATCAACATCTTTGTGCCTGCCCATACAGAAGTAAGCTCTGATGTTATCTTGTTTTTCGCAGGCTACATCATCAAAAATCATGACAGAATTTGGAAGCGCATTATCAGGGGCTACAACAGATTTGTGCTCACTAAAGGGAAAGTATTGTACACCTTCTAAAGGCTCTAGGAGATCCTTCAAAAACTTGTACTTTGGTTGATTCAAAGACTTGGAGTACACATAAACGTTTTCAAACCTAAGACCGTTGGGATGTGTTATTAGTGCTAACAGACTATTGGTTTTACCACAATTTGATGGACCGCAAAATACAGCTCGAATACTGTTTGGAAGTAAGTCTCCATGCCTCTTTAATTTCTTCTCATGCTCCACGATAGTATCAAAATTTTCTATCGGCAGCTTAACGGATTGTTCTTTGAAATTCATTATGACAGCACGTCTGACATACGAATAATTGACCAGCTATGAATACAAGGCTTTTATACCCAATGCCTCAGTCTTCATTTAGTCTTCGAAGTGTGATGATCGTATATAGACAACGACGACGTGGTCGCGGTTTTGTCAACAAGCTTCTTAATAGTCTTCCAATCGAACTTCATATACCCAGCTACCAATACTGTGGACCCGGTACAAGATTAGCTAAACGTTTAGCTGGAGGTGATCCAGGAATCAATCCTCTCGATAGAACTTGTAAAGAGCACGACATTGCTTATTCACAGAATCGTGAAAACGTAGAAGCCAGAAACGCTTCTGATAGAATTTTAGCTGAAAAAGCTAATCAAAGAATTTCATCAAAAGACGCTAGCTTTGGAGAAAAAGCAGCTGCATTTGCAATTAAAAACATTATAAAAGTAAAGTTTAAATTCGGAATGGGTATGAAGAAGAAAGGTAGGAGGAGGAGGAAGCCTTCTACTACTACTTTCAATACAATAATAAAGGCTGCATCGAAATCAATTGTTCCTACAAAATGTGCTTGAAAAGCCGTTTTGTCGGCTCTAAAAGGTGCACGTAATGCTGTTAAAAAAGCAGGTGGTAAAAAAAATGTAAAAATTCCACGTACTTTACCAGTTCCAAAGAAAGTAGGAGGTTTCTTACCATTCCTCATGACGATCTTTGCAGGTTCAAGTGCTGTCGGTGGTATAGCTGGAGGTGCCGCTGGAATCGCTAAAGCGGTAAACGATTCCAAAGCTGCTAAACAACAATTAGAAGAAAATAAGAGACATAATATAAAGATGGAAGAAATAGCTCTTGGTAAAGGTCTTTACTTGAAACCATATAAGACTGGTCTTGGTCTTCGTATGAAACCAAAGAATTCTTTTGAAAAAAAAAAAGATCCTCAAAGTAAAATTACCTGAAAGAGCACTCACCGATGCTGATCTCATCAAGTATGCAAAAATCCTAAAAATCTCAAATTTTCGAGGAGTATTTATGAGGAATGCTATGCCTATTAGCGGATCACGCTATAGAGAATCAGCTATTGTTAATCTCGATGATGCGGATGGACCTGGAACGCACTGGGTAGCATATCGCAAACGAGAAAACGATGTTGTGTATTTCGATAGCTTTGGTGATCTTCAACCTCCTTTGGATTTAATGACATATTTAAAAGTAGACAACATCAAGTACAATCCTGAGAGATATCAAGACTTTGATACTTTTAACTGCGGTCATCTTTGTCTAAGATTTTTGAGCAACACTCTTGATATTTAAAGAAAAGAGTGATGAGTATTGGTTCATTATAGGTTCAACAATCATGGCAGATTCATTGACTTTGAGTCTTTCAGGCACATCATCTGTACTGAAAGAACAGTATTTTCCACCGATTGAACTCTCACCTGACAAGAATTACGTTCTCGGATTAGTTGCTTTCATGACATTCAATTCTATACCCAATATCGACAAGGGTAGTAATCTATTCCACGTTGGACAGGAAGAAATTGTTTTACCGACCGGTAGTTATGAGATCGAAGATATAGAGAACTATCTCAGTGAAACATTGACGGCAAAAAGTATATCAATCAGTATTAAACCAAACAATAATACACTTCGTAGTGAAATAAAGTGTAATCATCCGATTGATTTTTGACCAGAACGTTCAATAGGACCTTTATTAGGCTTCGCAAAACGTGTACTTTCTGCTGACGTCACGAATCATTCAGACTTACCTGTCGCTATCCTGAAGGTCAACGCTCTTCGAGTCGAGTGCAATATCGTTTCTGGTGCCTATATAAACGGTCGACAAGTACACACGATACATGAATTCTTTCCTGCAGTCCCACCAGGATATAAGATCATTGAAGTTTCATCACAGGTCATTCACCTCCCAGTCATCGTCAAGAGCATAGATCATTTACAAGTGCGCATAGCCGATCAAGACGGGAATTTAATAAACTTTCGTGGAGAAACTATTACAGTTAGATTACATATTAAATCAGTATAAAAATGGGCGTCGTTTATGACCATAAAAATAACAAAGGGTATATAAGTAAATCAAGATGGCATTCGAACATCAGTCGTCATCGACAAGTCAAAGTATTAACACGGCAGAACATTCAGTTTTTGAAAAGCCAAGGTTTAAAAATAAGAGCTCCTGGTGGAAAATTACGTGCTTAATTTTTTGCTGTTTTCAAAGAAATGGAGGAAATTCTAAACATAAGGACAGGAGTAAGATTGGATGAGTCAATAGCTCACTGTGAGGTGCACGCATACCAGCCTTACACCTCATCAAATTTCAATAATAGCGATGAAATTCGCATATCAATTTAACATCACATTTTAAATCTTTTGCCTTCGCGGAGTTCTCTACACATAGTGGGAAAATTAACTCAACAAGATGGCACTGTTTTAGCAAGAACTAACTTAGTTAATAACGGCATCTGTCATCTATTCGAGGAAGTTCGCTATGAAATTAATGCTATAGAGATCGATCGCTGTAAGAATGTAGGATTGACCACCATTATGAAGGGTTGGGTATCACTCAATCTTAGTCAGAGTTTGATTATAGAAAATGCTGGTTGGATTGATATAAAGGAAACTCGGAAGATCATTAATAACAATGGCTATTTTGATATTTTCATACCTCTGAGTATGATTTTAGGCTTCGCCGAAGATTATCGCAAAATCATAGTCAATGTTAAACATGAACTTATCCTCACGAGATCCAGAAACGATATTAACGCAGTAATACAAACAGCGAATGATACTAATGCTTACGAAGATTTCAAAATTGATCTTTTAAGGATCGAGTGGCTTATGCCTCACATACAGTTATCCAATGAATGTAAAATTCGCATGCTTCGACAAATCGAGAAAAAAAAACCTATCTCAATGAGTTTTCGTTCCTGGGAATTATACGAATATCCATTATTACCGGCATCAACAAGACATGTATGGACAGTCAAAACATCTAATCAGCTGGAGGAGCCTCGTTTTATCATTCTTGGTTTTCAGACAAATCGAAAAGGACAAAAAACTGCTAACGCTAGTCAGTTTGATCACTGCAATTTAAACAATGTAAAATTATTTCTCAATTCTCAATACTATCCTTACGGAAATATGAATCTTGATATTGTCAATAATCAGTATGCAATATTATACGATATGTACGCTAATTTCCAAAATGCATACTATGGGAAGGAGTCCGAGCCAATGCTGAAAAAATCAGATTATATCAATCACATGCCACTGATAGTCATCGATTGTTCAAAACAAAATGATTCTCTAAAGAGTGCTCCAGTTGATGTTCGTCTTGAATTCAAGACCAAACAAAACTTTCCAGTTGGAATTTCAGCTTACTGTCTAATCTTACATGATAGAATCATAGAATACAACGCCATAAGCGGTGATGTTAGAAAATTAGTCTAAAGGAGTGGGGATAGTCTACAAAGGAGAGGGGATCGTCTGCAAAGGAGTGGGGATAGTCTGCAAAGGAGTGGGGATAGTAGGATATAAGAAAGCGAGCGCGAGCTGGGATCTCATTCTTTAACAAGATGGAATACGCAGTGGACTTACAAGGTTTTAAAAAGCCAGGTAAAGAATTTGTTTTAAAAGAGTTGGCTGCTGTTCCTCTCGTTGAATCGGCTGAACCTACAGTACATCTTTTCAAACCACCTTTTCCATGAAAAAAGTTAACTACGAAATACAAGCGTGAAAATCTCTGGCTCGAGCTTTGCTATCATGGACTAACTTGGAATTCTGGAGATCATGAGTATACTGAAATAGAAAAAATTCTTCGAAAAACTCTGCAGAACGCTACACAAGTTTTTGTGATTGGTCAAGTGAAAAACGAGTGGTTGGAGAAATTTGATTATAAAGTTGTGGATATTCGTGAACTGGGTATTCCAAATTTTGATCAACGGCTAACTAAAACAGACTGTTGTTCACATCATAATTGTATGTATAAAAATACGTGTGCTGTTAACAACGTTAAATCAATACAGAAGTTGTATTTCAGTGATTTCAGTGATTGGGTTATGGACTGGGAAGACACTCGTCTAAATAAAGATAGTGAATTAGTACTGTGAAAAAGTTATTAATCAGCATGGAGTATTTGGTGGATATGCAAGGTTTCAAACAGTCTGGTGATGACTATATTCTTAAAGAGTTGGCTATAATGCCCCTCAACAATGATACCGAGCCTCTGGTACTCCTTTTCAACAAGCCATATTCCTGGCGTAGACTTTCGAATAAGTACAAAGAACAAAATACGTGGTTAAAGTATTACTACCATGGTTTGTCATGGAACTCTGGTACCATTCCCTATACTGACGTAGGCAATATTCTTAGAGAAGCCTTACATGATGCGACCAAAATTTTTGTCGTGGGTAGTATAAGAAAAAAATTGCTAGAACGCTTCAAGTTTAAAGTATGCGACGTCACAGAAATGGGTTTTCCACCAACTGATAAAATAAAGCTAGTGCCTGTTTGTCCAAATCACAATGATACGTACAAAGCTCGTTGTGCTCTGCACAATGTCAGACTTATGAAAAAATACTTTACTAAAAATAAATAAGTTTATTTATGCTACCATAGGAAGTAAAAGGAGAGATAATGATTAATGGATGTATCTCACAGGTGGAGGGCGATGGTTGGGGCTCTCATCACTTCCTATAAAAAGCATACACATCATAATTCACATTCATTTCATGATGGGACAGACACCGAGTTACAACACTAAAAATTCTTCAGAGTACACTCCTCTTCTTCCTCCTGATAAAAAGGTGAAAGATGAGAAAACCACATGGAAAGAGTATTATGAAATATATAAATTACAAACACCATCTAGAGATATAAAATATAAAAAGCTTTAGATGCTTGAATATGTAGTAGTATAAGAGATTGCGTTTAAAGCATGCGATTGGGGGATTCCCCTAAAACCCTATGTCGTTTGTAGCTCGCTTGAGCTATAGTCTCCCCTCCTCTGCGTCAATACTGCAGTCAACAGCCCGCAGCCGGTCGCCGGCAGCTCGCCTTCTCGGGACTGGCTATGTTGCTTCTGGCCCACTGCATTTCTGGCCCACTGCATTTCTAACCCACCTACATTTCTAACCCACCTGACTCTCTAACCCACTGGGCGAGAAAGTCACTGGGTTAGAAATATAGGTGGGTTAGAAATGCAGTGGGCCAGAAGCAACATAGCTTATCTACAATTAATCTCTTATTTGATACAATAAAATATTTAATTCAAGTAAAGCCAGCTTTATTTGTAAAAAAATAACCATAAACATACTTGGCTGCCCCTCTTCTTTATGGTTTAAAATGCTGCCATAATTATTTCCTATAATTATGCAATGATCCAATAGATTAATAATTTATTTCTATAATTTATTAATTTTAATTATATAATTTAATTAAATAATAATTTTTTTTTACAAGGTTCTATATGCATCAATGTCCTTTGGCTGTAGATAATGTAGTTATTCATTTAATTAATTATAAACATATATTTATAGTAAATCATACTCAGAATATAGACAAGTATATAAAAGCAAAACTAAAATATTTTTTCATAAATTATCAATCTCTTATTTGATACAATAAAATATTTCAAAACTTACTTTCAGCGAAAGTATAAAATAAGACAAGTATGAAGAACCATAAAGAAGAGGCGCTGCCAAGTATGTTTATGGTTATTTTTCTTACAAATAAAGCTGGCTTTATTTGAATTAAATATTTTATTGTATCAAATAAGAGATTAATAATTTATGAAAAAATATTTCAGTTTGGCTTTTATGTACTTGTCTATGTTCTGAGTGATTTCATAACTTTCTCTTGTTTGATTCTTTGATTATCATTCCCTTGATGAAAATTTAAATTCATTTTTAGGAGATTTGAATTAAATATTTTATTGTATCAAATAAGAGATTAATAATTTATGAAAAAATATTTCAGTTTGGCTTTTATATACTTGTCTATGTTCTGAGTGATTTCATAACTTTCTCTTGTTTGATTCTTTGATTATCATTCCCTTGATGAAAGTTTAAATTCATTTTTAGGAGATGAAAAACAAACTCATACTAGTCTTATTTTATACTTTCGCTGAAAGTAAGTTTTGAAATATTTTATTGTATCAAATTATATTTTACAGTTAAAAATTTTAATTATTACTTTTTTATAAATTATTATGTCTGATTTATATTTAAGCTGGAAGCAGATTTCTTAAAAAATATCCAAGAGCGATCTATTCAAAAACTAATAAACCCTACATTGCTAGAGTCATGCTCAACTTGGTTTAGTAGTAATTGGTCTATTATTGCAACGCGAAAATTATTACCATACATGGACGATAAGCGAAAATCTGGAGCTCATTCTTTCCTGATAGAAAATGCAGGTATTTTATCCAAAGGTAAACATTTTAAAATATTTATTTTATTATTTCATAGATTTAATAATAATTAAAAAACATTTTTTATACTACCCTCTCTTTTGTGTTTTATATAGAGAATTTTACAAAAAAGAATACAAAAAATTATAATTTAATTTATTCAGATGAACGAAATGCTGAGCTGGCATTGCTAGCATTACCTCGCCTTTTAGTTTTACCGAAAACTGTTACAATCGATGGAAATGTCATTAAGTTAACAAAATCACAAGTAGTTGATTCATTCATACTTCACGTACAGGTAGTTATTTATTGAGATCACTGTATTGATAATTTTACGATTATTTTTAATTTTTGTAAAATTAATGTAATTATTTTAAATATTAATATATTTTTTTCTATTTCAGGAACCTGGTGAAATTGATGCAAAAAGAGAAGAAATAGAAAACTTGTCGAAAAGTTTAGGTTTGCCAATTCATGTATGTAATTTGGTATGGAAAATTAGATGAAAATTTAAAAGCTTTTGTTGTTTTAGATGGTTCTTCATATCATTATAACGAAGCTATTAAAGCTTTCGAAGTTTGTTTCAAATGCTTAGTAGCTTTGCGGTCATGGCCTTTCATATGCGATTTTGCATGGGTTTTCATACAAAAATATGTATATGGTTTCACATAAATCTTATCAATGCGTTACGAAATTATGTTCAGAACTTCGTAAAGACTTAAAACAAAAAAACATAAAAAAGTAACTAACTTAATTAGTATTAAATACGTTTAATGTATAACTGTTGTGATTATTAATTAATACTTTTATTGCTATAAAAAAAGGTTCTGTATTAACAAGAAGTGTTGGATATGATAATGTCTGTGTGCACAACACCTCCAAATTCAATTACAAAAAGAAATAATTTAATTTATTGAACACTTAATGCTGCTTAACCAAGTACAATACAAAATAAACACTGTACATACAGTACAGAAAGATAATAAGAAAGATAATATTTTGAAAAAAATCGTGAGCACAGGGCGCCGTCCAGAGAAGGAATGAATCCAGAGAGACTGAAGTTGCTCCGCGACGTGTAGACACACGGAAGAGACGGAGACAGAGAGAGTCGGGCTGAGCATATGTATTGTGTAGTAGCGCTCCCATACGACTTGCGGGTGATTGTTGGAGCTATCTTCAACAAGAAGAATTATTCAAACAAATAAAAATACATGTTAATAATATTGAGAATAAATTATTTTTTCTCTAAACGCTAATTTTTAGGCACGACCGCTATACGGAAGTGCCTTATATTTTCGACATCGCGAAAAATGTAACTCTTCAAAATATGTTATTTTCTAATAAAAAAACATATTTTTATAGCAAAATAAGACTATTACGAGGCTTTCTTAAAATGTATGTATGGATGTATGTGTGTGAGAAATCAAGTTTATGAATTTTCTCGACGAGTTTTTATCCGATCTGAATGATTCAAACGGGGAATTGTTTCAAATAATAACATAAGTAAACGTTCCTATTTTGAAAAAAATCGTTGGAAGCGTTTTTAAATAGGCTTCTCCCTACTAAAAAATCTCAGGTGAGAAATCACCTGATTTCTCAGGTGATTTATCATGCTGAAATCTCATGTGACGATTTTTTTGGTTTTTACACGTTTCAAAGCATACTTAGTCAATTGCGAACTATTTTTGAAAATTTTTGAAAAATTGAACTTAGAAAATTTTTTGTAAAATGAGTCATAATTTTTTCTAAGACCAAATTTTTAAAAAATGTTCAAAAATAGTTCGCAATTGACTAAGTATGCTTTGAAACGTGTGAAAACCAAAAAAATTGTCACATGAGATTTTGGCATGATAAATCACCTGAGAAATCAGGTGATTTCTCACCTGAGATTGTTTCGTGGGGCTTTTAAATGGTCAAAAAAATGGTTTTTTGGCAATAACTTGAAAAATACGATTTTTTTTAAAAGTATATAGAATAAAAGTTATAGAATATAAAAAATTTAATCTTTTTTAAATTATAGATTTTTTTCTAAAGTTAATATTTTTCAAATTGTTCATGAAAATTGTTGAAATTAAAGGCTTTTTAATAATAATTTGATAAATATTATTAAAAAAAATATGTATAATATTAAAAAGATGTATCTTTATTTTTTCTATAAATTTTATTTCATGTACTTTCTTTCGAAATCCGTTTTTTTCAAGTTATCACCAAAAAATCATTTATTTTACCTCTAAAAGGATAACTGTTTTAAAACCGCTCAAACAATTTTTTTTTAAACTGCCAACACTTATTTGTATTATTGTTTTAAATTATCCCTCATCGAAATGATTCAGATCAAATAAAAAATTTATACAAAACTTTACTTTTAAGCTACTAAACTATAAAATAATTTTTTTTTCCTTATAACTTTTGATAGATTATCCTATCCAAAACTTTAAAAAATACACATTAACGGGATGTCGGAGCTACTGGACACAATTTTTACTTCTATTATTTTATTGATATCTTTTTAAATTCGTAATTTAAATAATTGTAATGACTTGTCCGCACTAAAGCTATGTTAATACAATAATTTTTGTTAAAATAAAAAATCATTTGGACTTGATATTTTTTTATAAGCTTGGAATGGAAATTAGATATCAAACTCGATAAACCTAACTTCAAAATACTATATTTCGAAAAATTGTTTATAACTTTTTATGTACGGTATTTTGGTAAATTCTGTAAGTTGTCCGTACTCAAGTTTAGTATTACAAATTTTCTTACTGTAATGAAAGAACTCGATCAATGAATTATTTTAGAAGGTAGCGAGCTCTGTCATGCCCTTAATAAAAATATGTCTTTTTCACATAACATAAATTTTTTCGAAATCAATCAACTTAATTCACAAGAAAAATTTAAATATAATTATAAATTTGTTTTTTCAAATAAATACAATAAATTCAAACCTCCTGTTTAAAGATGCGGTAAAAAATTCAATGAAAAAAAGAAATAAGATTAAGGGAATGTAAAAGAGTATATGATTTATACATAGTTACCAACATGGCATTTTTCTAAACTTTTAATATTAATTTGAAAATTTTCCGAAATATCTCTATATTAGGCTTTATATTAATAAAAATGAAAGGATGTAATATGGAGATATATTTAAAACTTTTGGATGAAGAATCAAATATTTGGAAAACTGTAATGTCGGTACTTTAAATTCCCTTAACTTTTAATGCTTTTGCGGTTGTAAATGATTTGCTTTAATATTCTGTAAATATCAAATAGCGAGCGCGAAGCGCGAGCGTTTTCAGTCATGCCTTTTATGCAAGAAGCGGAGCTTTTTGCATGCCTTGCATCGCTTCGCGATGCAAGGCCCGGAGGCACTTCAGAGCTGAGCGAAGCGAAGCTCTGAAAGGACCCAGGTGCTAGACACAGCGGCTCAAAGGGTCGCTGTGGCGAGCTATAGTTATAAATAAGTTCAATTTAGAAATGGAATTTTCAACAATGCTTCAAAACATTATTGGTTTTATTTTAATGTTATATAGCAAACCTAATTATCCGCGACAAATTGTACAAGATGTAATTGAATATTTTGATAGTTTTATTAAAAATATTTATTTGCCAGCTATAGAAAATGATATTTTACAAATTTTAAAAAATTAAAACATTTATGTGAATACCGAAATATGCCAGTGCTTCAGAAAATATCGTAACGTTTTCAACGATGTCGGTACGGAGCGGAAACAATTCAATCTTTTAACGGGATGTCGGAGCTGCAGCAATCGAGTTTTGCTTTATTTATTCTATCAGTATCTTCTCAAATTTATAAATTAGACAAATATAATGACTTGTCCGCACTAAAGCTATACTAAACCAATAATTTTTATTAAAATAAAAAATCATTTGGACTTGTTATTTTTTTATGAACTTGGAATGGAAAATAGAAGTCAAACTCGACAAACCTAACCTTAAAATACGATACATTGAAAGTCCTTATGATAACTTTTCATTTATAGTTTTTTGGTGGATTTCTTGAGTTGTCCGCACTAGAGTTATATGTTACTAATTTTTTCTTTTTAGCAAAAAAACTCGATTAAACGCACCGTTTATTAGTAAGTTAGGATTGCAAATATTATTAGAAGGCGGGTAGCTCCGTCATGCTCTTAAAGGAAATTGGTTATATTGATTTTGAACGAATAATTATTGATAAAAGATTCATTTCTAAAACGAATAATGGAAGATCACTTTTTGTACCTGAATTTACATACGGCATTCATATTCCTTTAAGAGATACATTAAAATTTTTTTTAGAAATAGCTGGGCTTTTTCTTCAAATTTCAAAAAATATTAATATTTTTAGTTAACAATCAAAAATAATATCAAACTTTATGCAAGCTGATTTATGAACATCAAAATATGTACCAAAATTTTTAAATGAAATCGTTATACCATTCTATTTATTTTGGGATGAACTAAAATTTGGTAATGCACTAGGAGGTCGTGCAGGAAAAAATAGATTTGGTGCGATGTACGCGTCGATTGCATGCTTACCAAAACATCTAGCATCTAAGTTATCTAGTATAATTTTAACTTTGATTATTCGTGTAGAAAGTAAAAAAAGAGATACAAAAAAATAAGTAATCAACAAATATTTTAAAAAGTCATTGATAAAGTTAATTTCCTACAACGAGAAGGAATCACAATAAATACTGAATACTAGTGGGAATTCCTACAAAGTTAAATTTCAATTAATTTTAATTTTAGGAGACAGCCTAGGATTAATATTCGGTTTTGTTGAATCGTTTGTAGCGAATTTCTCATGTAGAATTTGTAAAAGTTCATCAGGTTTAGTAAAGATTCTCACTAAAGAAGATAAATCATTACTTAGAACAGTAAAAAATTACGAAGAGGATTTAAAAATAAACAAAATTGAAAAAACAGGAATTAAAGAACCTTGCATTTTTATTCGAATAAATAATTTTCAAGTCACTGAAAATTTAACTATTGATATGATGCATGACGTCTTAGAGGGGGTTTATATTTATGATTTAAAATCGATTCTTAATAAGTTAATTAATGTTAAAAAGTATTTCACATTAGATTATTTAAATAGTAGAATAGAAGATTTTAATTTTAGATTTGAAAATTCTAATAAGTCTCCAGAAGTATTTTATGATATAGTTAAATCAGATATAACAATTAAGATGTCAGCAGCCGAAATTCTTTGTTTTATTCAATATTTGGGAGTCATAATTGGTGACAACGTACCAGAAAACGACGATAATTGGAAGTTATATAAATTGTTAAGGCAAATTATCGATATTGTTACATCACCTCGATTGACAGATTTTCACATTAAACGATTATCTGAATTAGTAACACAACACCATAAATTATATATACATCTTTTTGGAACCATAAACGAAAATTCCATTACTTATTACATTATATTGAAATTTTAAGAAAAAATGGTCCTTGCATACATTTTTGGGGAATGCGATTCAAATCTCGACACCACCTTTTAAGGACATGACAGAGCTCGCTACCTTCTAAAATAATTCATTAATATTTTAATTCCAAGTTCACGAGTAAACGGTGCGTTAGATCGAGTTCTTTCATTACAGTAAGAAAATTTGTAATACTAAGCTTGAGTGCGGACAACTTACAGAATTTACCAAAATATCATACATAAAAAGTTATAAACAATTTTTCGAAATATAGTATTTTGAGGTTAGGTTTATCGAACTTGATATCTAATTTCCGTTCCAAGCTTATAAAAAAATAACAAGTCCAAATGATTTTTTATTTTAACAAAAATTATTGTATTGACATAGCTTTAGTGCGGACAAGTCATTACGATTGTTTAAATTACGAATTTAAAAAGATATCAATAAAATAATAAAAGCAAAAATCGTGTCCAGCAGCTCCGACATCCCGTTAAAGGCGAATGCTCTATCAACTTCTTATAATAAAGACTTGTTAACTACCATTGCAAGCGAATTGTATAATAATTTTGATATTAAAAATGTTAAACTAGGATCCTTGATAAGAGTGGAGTTGAAATGCAATGTTTGCAAAATAAATTACAAGCTCATAAGTTTTTGCATATTCAATTTTATAATAGCGTAGAAATAAATGGAATTTCATATGAAAAGCATACATTTATTGCGACTGATATTATGGAAAATAAAAAAGAATTCGGTGAAATTGTAAAAATAGCAGTAATATTTAATGTATTCCAGTTTTATGTAAATGTTTATGATGAAGATGAATTTGATTTTCATTGCCACGCTTATATAACTAGAAATAGTATAATTAATATTTTGTATTATCTTAAATTGACTATATAGTCAACTTGGTAACAGCTAATTTTAAGTTTTGTATATAACGATATATAATAACATATAAGTTTAAGATTTATAATAGATGAAAAATAGGTAACAATATTTTTTTCACAATTAGCTAATTATCCTGTAATCATCGTGAAGTTTAATCATATAAATAATTATTAATTTTACGATTTTATTTAAAGTATAGGGTTGAAAATATCATTTTGAAAAAGCAAAATTAAAGTTTAATAATCAAATAATAAGATTTAAATTTTGTTAAGTCAAAATCAATATCTAACACTTAAATATAATCTTTATAAATTAAATTAAATTTTTATTTAATTTTGTAAATAAACACCGACATTACAGTTTTCCAAATTTTTTATTCTTAATCCAAAAATGTTTCAAATATCTATTACTGCCTTCCATTTTTAGTTCATAATAAAACTCATCAAATATAAAACTATCAATATATTCAGTTCATTATAAAAGTATCAAATAAAATCTCTATAATTAAATTATTAAATCAAGTGTACTTATTCACTGTCTGCCTGTATCTACTCAGCTGAATTGAAGAAACTTTAGTTATTCGTGACCATGCTGGTAAAGTCTGTTTGAAAGAACTTCATCCTAGTAATAGTCTCTTAGTTATGGCATTATCAAGATCCAAGGAAAGTTTTCACAAATGATTGTTTGTGTAGGACAATAAGCTAATGGTGGTCATCGTGAGTTAAAATTGCTGAAACTGGATGCATGAAAAGAAGATTGATAAGAGTTTAGATCTTTGTTTACATTATGATATGATAGTAAAAAATTTTGTTAGTGATATTGTTCAAATTCTTTATGGTGTAGATTCTACGGACCCAGCGTACATGGGAAGCAAAGACTGTCTTGTTGATTATAAAAGAGTTCTTGATGATATTAAATCTATGTCAGCGTACAAAATTGAAAATCCATTAGTTGGACCTAGTGTTATAAAAGTAACCTCTGAACTTTTGATGTCAGAAGAATATTCTTGTGTTAGTGAAGAATTTAAGTAAGAATAAGCTCAATTTTTAAAAAGAGTTGTAATTATAATTGCTAAGATTAGACAATGTATTAAACCAGATGCCCCAGTTTACATGTATATTGTACGTTTATCTGTGTCACAACTTGTTAAATTTATTCATACAAGTGAGGAAAAATATATAGAAGCAAAAATTGAACAAGGCACTGCAGTTGGTGCTTTAGCTGCACAAAGTATTGGAAAACCTGGTACTTGAATAATCTTGAAAAATTTTTATTTTGCTCGTGTAGCATCTATGAACGTTACTCAAGGTGTACCACGTATTAATGAAATTATTAATGCTAATCTAAAAATCAGTACTCCAATTGTAACAGCTCATTTAGAAGATGATACAGATCCTGAATTTAGATGTAATGGAAGCCACTATCATTTCCTTTAACAGTGTGTGTTCCAAAATTATATCATCATTCTCCATTTAACAGATACTTTTTATAGAAAGTCAAGCCGAATACTCATATGGAAATAATTTCTGTGAATAACTGTAAATAATAATAAATAATTGTAAATAACTGCTAAAAAATGTTGAAATTGAGACATAAATAATAGTTATTTACAATTATTTACTGTTATTTACTATTTATTACTATTATTTACAGTTATTTACAGTTATTTACAGTTATTTACAGTTATTTACAGTTATTTACAGTTATTTACAGTTATTTACAATTATTTACAATTATTTACAGTTTTTCATAGTTATTTACAATTATTTATAATTATTTACAGTTATTTACATTTTCAAAAATTTTTTGAATCACCCTGGTAAAAACGTTAAGCATATATTCAGTATATAATACCGGCGGTCGCGATCTTATGCAGATCGATATCGAGATAAACCCTTATACCGGTTCATCAATCATCCCGATGGTATCGGGAGGATATCGTCAACCTTCTAATTATATTTTATCTAACCAGGAGAGTGTCTGAGTTGTGGGTCACAGATCTTGATGAAACTTTGGGATAAGTATTTAGGTACCAAAATATGAGTAAAGCCAGAACGGTACGGTCTAACGCTTCGAAAAACTGAATTTATGGACGATTATAGTCTTATTTTCGGAAAAATATGAAAAAAGAACTTCTTATTGAAGTGTAAATAATTCTATACAGAAATGTCTCTAATAAATCCACAATAACTAATATTAAAGCAGAGAAAGCAAGCTTTAATTTGCTAGTTTCCAAATCAAAAAATAATAATCAGAACTAAAGTTATGCTTGTTTAAAGTTGAGCAGTAAGAGAGTACCAAAAATAGTCTCAATTTTAAAAGATGGTGATTTTTAGTACTCTTTTGATGCATAACTTTAAACAAGCATAACTTTAGTTCTAATTATTATTTTTAAATTCGGAAACTAGAAAATCAAAGCCTGCTTTCTATGTTTTCATTTTAGTTATTGTGAATTTATTAAAGACATTTCTAGACAGAATTATTTACACTTCAATTAGGAGGTCTTTTTTCATATTTTTCTGAAAATAAGACTATAATCGTCCATAAATTCACTTTTTTAAAGCGTTAGACCGTACCGCTGTGGCTTTACTCATATTTTGGTACCTAAATACTTATCCCGAAGTTTCATCAAGATCTGTGACCCGCAACTCAGACACTCTCCTGGTAAGAAACAATAAAAAATTTAACAAAAAATATACAATAAATAATAATTAAGGAAATGTAATACCCTGAATGGAAAAAGAATTGATGAATAAAATAATAAGTTTTATTATGCACATAATAAATTGTACTATGCATATAATAAATTTTAATTTTTCAAATAATAATGTCGAATCGATGATCTATAAATTTAATCATAACCTCAAATTTTTAACCAAATTAAAAGTAGTTCTGTAACATATGTAGACGATTGGAAAATTCATTGACAGCATGTCATCATGGCGCAGTCGGTAACGTTCACGCTTTGCATGCTCGAGGTATCTGGTTCGAGCCCACTTCACGCAAGATTATTTTCGATGACAATTTATTTTCAAAATATAAAATTAATAAAAAAATATAATGAGAAATGGTTGAATAACAAATTTCGGGTGCAAAAAATAATATCAAAAAGGGGTTCTAATTAATTGTTTTTAGGGTTATGTTCTTTATCTAATATATGAAATTGTAATTAATGTCTTCAATATTTTGTCGTAACGAGATATCGCCAGCCGTTAATTTACTGAGCATATTTTTATCCTGAATTTTCTACCAGGGTAGTGAATAATTTAATGTTATTAATAATTATTTACATTTATAGTTATTTACAATTATTTACAATTTTTTACAGTTATTTACAGTTATTTATAATTACTTACAATTATTTATAATTTTACATATTTTTTTACAGTTATTTACAGTAATTCACATTTTTTAACATTTTCGCATATATATAAAAAAATCGAATAAATTTTTGAAAATTTTCGAAAATGTAAATAACTGTAAATAACTGTAATTAACGGCAGGCCGGAGTAGAATCTGATATCGGCCGAGTAACAATTGAGTTGTTTGTTGTTTATTCAAGTATTAATCGGTGTATCTTCAAATTAAAGGTTGAGCGCAATAGATATTATCATTATGAACATCTATGCACAAGAAAATAAAAATCTACCGTTTTGTTTTTGAGAAAAGTAAGTAACGCCGAAGTAAAAGTTTATGTTTATAATATTTTCGCGTTACTTACTTTTTTTAAAAAAAAAGCGACAGATTTTTTTCTTCTTGTGCATAAATATTTGTAATAATAATATCTATTGCGCTTAACCTTCAATTTGCAGATTCACCGATTAATACTTGTATAAATAACAAAAATCTCAATTAGACAAGGCAGCGAATCCGGCCTACTCTTAACTGTAATTAACTGTAAAAAAACTGTTAGAAAATATAAATAATCGTAAATAAATGTGAATAATTGTAAAAAAAATAAATAAATGTAAATAAGATGACAAATATTTTTATCGGTCTTACAGTCAATTTAAAATCTATATAATAAAATAATAAAATAAATATGGACAATCGGACTGCCCTTGTTTATAATCACCCCCATAGAATAACCTGAAATAAAAACTTAAAAATTAACTGGAAAGAAACCTGAAAATAAATAAAATTAGTAAAGCACAATCTGACTGTCCCCCACCACCAAAAAACCAAATGTGGACATTTTTGAAGATCACAATCGAAGAAAGGTTTTTTGGTGGTGGGGGACAGTCAGATTGTGCTTTACTAATTTTATTTATTTTCAGATTTCTTTCCAGTTAATTTTTAAGTTTTTATTTCAGGTTATTCTACGGGGGTGATTATAAACAAGGGCAGTCTGACTGTCCATATTTATTTTATTATTTTATTATATAGATTTTGAATTGACTGTAAGACCGATAAAAATATTTGTCATCTTATTTATTATTCAGTCGACATAAGTATTGTTTTTATTTTAAATGTAAACAACTGCACTTGGTTGCCTCTGTGACAATCTCACAACGGCAATCGAGAATTTGGCGCCGTTGAAAGCGCTCAAGCCTAATAAGAATAAGTTTTCATGAATAGATGAAGAATTGTCACAGATGCGGCGTAAGAGAGATGCTACATATACATAGATACAAACGGACAGAGAACAAGCAGTATCTCCTTGAATTTCTGCGGTCGCGTAGGGTGGTAGACGAACACACGGACCATGCTAAGACTGCTTATATTCACAATAAACTGTTTGATGCTCTTGCGGGTGGTAATGTCTGGGAGGAGTTAAAAGGCCTGGGGCTGCTATCCGGACCTCAAGAAGATTTGAATGGATTCACTCCGTATGAGCTTAATGCGCACTTTGCTGGGGTGTCAGTCTCGCCGCAGGAGGATAGTGAAGAGCGATTGAGAATTCTTTCTCAATGCAATGAAAGTGGGTTTACCTTTAAACCAATTAGTTTTAATGATGTTGTTCTTGTGATTTCACATATTTCCTCACAGGCTTGTGGTGAGGATGGCATTCCGCATAGCGTGATAGTTAAAGCTTTACCATTTATTGGTGAACATCTTGTGACTCTGTTCAACTCATCTTTTGCAAGGGGGGTCTTCACTTACCGTTGAAAGCAAGCACATATTATACCGTTGAAAAAGTGTGCTGCACCTAAGCAGCCAAAAGATTTTAGGCCTATAGCCATCTTATGTTTTCTTTCAAAGGTTTTTAAGAAGATCGCCCATGACCAACTGCAGGAGTACATTACATCCAAAAAATCGCTCGATCCTATGCAGACGGGCTTCAGGAAAAACTATTCTACGCAGACTGCTGTACTTAAGAGGAGGTCACTCTCTGTCAAGAAAAGGTCAGTATCTCTGTCCTTTTCTAATCAAAGAAATGATTTTTTTACAAAAACTAATAATTTTAGCAAAAAATGAAGAGAAAGCCGCATCTTGTATAAAAAAAAATATTTTCTTTGATAAGAAAAAATTAATTTTATTGCTTCGTTCTCAAGAAAACCTTGAAAAACCAAATTGTCCACCCTAACCTCTATGATTTAAGTTTTTCAAGCTTTTCTTAAAAACGAAGCAATAAAATTAATTCTTTCTTATTAGAGAAAATATTGCTTTTTTTGATACAAGATGCGGCTTTCTCTTCATTTTTTGCTAAAGTTATTAGTTTGTGTAAAAAACTCAATTCTTTGATTAGAAAAGAACAAAGATACGTGACCTCCTCTTATGCTTACAGACGATATAAGGTCAGGTCTAGACAGGAAACTTGTCACGTTACTACTACTTTTTGACTTTAGTAAGGCATTCGATACGATCTCTCCCTCCAAACTTCTTGCGAGGCTTAGATCGATGGGGTTCTCCAGGGCCGCACTCGGATGGATTAACTCCTATTTATCAGGTAGGAAATAAATGGTTTCCACACATTTAAAGGAGGAATCGAATTGGCTAACAAACAATCTAGGAGTACCTCAGGGTTCGGTGCTGGGGCCTCTGTTGTCTTGCCTTTACATAAATGACGTACGTGACACACTGGACTCTGGTTGCGTCGGGCATGTGCTGTATACCGATCAGCGATGCCGAAAGTGGCAGAGTCAGAGAGGGAAATTCAAAAATGTATAAAAAAAAAGTATTAAAATAAATAGTTTTCAAAATTTGATAATTAATAAATAATTCCAAAAAACAAAGTTACTATAACAAAATAATTTTTTTTCTATTTTTTACATTTTTTTGAGTTGAACAAAATTTTGTTGAACTCAAAAAAATTTTTTAAATTGAAAAAAAATATTTTTGTTAAAGAACTTTGTTTTTTTAGAATTATTTATTAATTATCAAATTTTAAAAACTATTTATTTTAATACTTTTTTTTTACACATTTTTGAATTTCCCTCTCTGACTCTGCCACTTTCGGCATCGCTGATACCGATGATCTTCAAAATTTTACACAGGTCCCTTATGATGATGTGGACGAGGAGATTCGTATTTTACAGAGGGCGGCCAGGGCGGTGTCGGGGTGGGCTGCTGGTGTTTCTCTCACTTTGAATGCTAGTAAAATAAAGGCAATCGTCTTTGGAAGTAATCGTTTTATTAAAAATTTTTATTCGGGTGAGCCAAGGGCGATTGACCTGGGGAGCGGTATCGGTATTCCTTTCTCTGACACCGCTACGAGCCTTGGTGTTGTATTCGACTCTAAACTGTTGTGGGAACCGCATATAAATATGTTGGCTAAAAAATTCAATAGAGTGATGTATAGCCTGCGCTTTTTCCGTCGGTACACCATTGAAGGTCTACATAAGCAGCTCGCAACCACCCTATTTCCACATGCAAAATTCATGTGAGATATGTATTAGGCGTGAGGATGGGTGATCACATCTCTCCCCATAGACATGCTTTTGGTTGGACACGTACTGATTCAAGGAGAGAGTATTTTATGGCTGTACTTATGTACAAAATCGTACGTATAAATACTCTCGAATATCTAGTGGGTCTCTTCACTAGATATATACCCAGAGCGACCACCAGAGGTGAGATTAAAGATCTTGCGGTGCCCTTCATGTGCACTGCAAGACTGGAAGAAATTCCTTTCAAGTTCAAGGTGCGCATTTTTGGAACTCCCTACCTGCTAATATTTAAAATCTTCCATCAATCAGCAGGTTTAAAGCTGCTTTGAGGAGGTATTTACTCGACCTCGATTAAACAGTAATATTTTCGGACTATATCATATGTGTTAATTTATTATGTGATGTACCTTTTATAGATTTAGGGCATGATTGTATTTATTGGAGTGAATGTAGGATGTGTATGCATAGAGTGAATGATTATATTTTTATCAGATTGACTTGTATATTACTGTACAATCAACTTTGCTGTGATTTTAACCTTAAGAGGACCGGAAAACCACTATAGTGGCGTGACCCCTGATCGACCTTTACCCCAAAGTCAATTAGTGATATCAGATACCTTTTTGGACCACTTTCTTAGAGCGATCACAAATCTCAAATACCGGTCCTCTAAAGGTTAAGGGGATGTGAAATGGACACTACACCTGTACTCGTAAATATTGGCTATCTTTTCATTTTATTGTAAAATTTTCAGTAAAAAAATGCATTATAGCTTGTAGTATGTACCATAAAGATTATTCAGTTAAATTTTCAAATAAATTTATTAATTAGTTTTTAAGATATTTGGATTCCTGTACAAAATCGAAAACTTTTCATAAATAATTCTGGGACCCAAAATTCTTAATAACTAATGAATGAATTTATTTGAAAATTTAACTAAATAATCATCACGGTACATACTACAAGCTAATGCATTTCTTTTCTGGAAATTCAGTAATAAAATGGAAAGGAAGTTAATATCTATAAGTACAGGTATAGTGTCCGTTTTACATCTCCTTAACTTACTGTATACTGCTGATATTTCGACTGCGCTCTTTACACGCTTGATTTTATGTAATTCTTTTGACTGATAGATATTTGAGACTGATTTTTAACTGTATTATTTATACTCTTTGCGTGTATTTATTCGTGTTATCTGTGATATCACTTTTATTTAATTTATTGACTTGCTATTACAGTATTACTATCTCTATTATGTTTTATGACTGTGATATCATACTGTACTATTTTAATTTTATATATACAAGGCTATTTCAAGTATTTTATGTATTTTTAACTTTATTTGTAATTTTACACGTTTTTTTTTGTAATTATAATACAAAATAAAACAATATCTAATCTAATCTAAACTGTAAATAAATATAAATAACTGTAAATAAGTGTAAATAACAGTAAATAATTGTAAATAATTGTAAATACCTGTTATTTATGTCTTAATTTCAACATTTTTTCACACTCATTTACAGTTATTTACAGTTATTAACATTTATTTACAGTTATTAACACTTATTTACAATTATTTCCAGAAATTTTTTCCATATGGGTATTTAATTATTCTTTTTTATTGATAAAACAATTCTGGAGGTTGGTCACTAGTTACATCATAAGAAATTCATTATGTTAAGAATGCTTTGAAATTTTCATCACAATTTAAAAACAACATCATAAATAAGTAATAAAAATTTCAAAACGATTCACTGTTTCTAAATTGAGATGGACAACTTAAAAATTGCAATTATGACGTAAATTTCTTCAAAATTGTAATTTTATAGTTTTGTATCTCAATTTAGAAACATTGAATCGTTTTGAAATTTTTACCACTTATTTATGATGTTGTTTTTAAATTGTGATAAAAATTTTAAAGCATTCTTAACATAATGAATTTCTTATGATGTAACTGGTGACTAACCTCCTTACTATTTCAAATTATTCTTTATATACATGACTAGAGGAAATGACTATATTTTTACCATATGAATAAGTAAATAAATTATTATAGGCATTTATTACAAATATCAAACTGACTTGACATATACCGCATGCAAAAAACTGTCGTGTCGATTGTTAGGTGGCATTTTTCGCTTTATAACAATATTTTGTATATTTTTGTGGCTTTAACTATTTTAAATTATTTTTAAAACTTTAACTATTTAATGACTATATTTTTACCATATTAATAAATGAATAAATTATTATAAGCATTTATTACAAGCACCGAACTAAGTCACCGATTTGGTTCCGACCGCCTATTAAAATAAGTAAATTTTTATTAAAAAGTAATTATTTGAGCTTGCAACAACTCAAAGTCTTATTTGCCTTCGAAAGTAATTGTAATAATAATAACGAGTGTTGTTTAATTAATAATTAAGAAGGGCCGAACTATCTGTCTTTGTCTAATAGCATTTTTCATCATTTATGTAAACACTATCCGGTATAACAAGAAAAAAATAGCAGCCCCGCTAGATATTAGTATAATAAGTAAATTTTGTAATAACAACCAAATTTTTTCACTGCGTAGTTTTTGAATAATTAGAGACCTACCAAAAAAAGATAGGTTATATTCTAGATTGCTAGTAGGTCTCTAATTAGTCAAAAACTATGCGGTAAAAAATTTGGTTGTTATTACAAAATTTACTAATTATACTAATATCTAGCGGGGGCTGCTATTTTTTTCTTGTTATACCGGATAGTGTTTACATAAATGATGAAAAACGCTATTAGACAAAGACAGATAGTTCGGACCCTTCTTAAGCTTCTAATTGATAAATAATATTCGACTATATGATTTTTAAACTTATTTTGATAGTTTTTGAGTATCAAAACCAGATGCTTATGTTTAGTATGCGACAGGCTATTTTCAATAAGAAAAATAAATTTTACATGAAAATTTGTATTTTAAACTGTCATAACTCCTTATTGGGGGCTCTAACTCACACAATTAAAAATTTATTTTATAGTTGATATTAAATAAAAGAAAATAAGCCCTCGAAAGCCAATTTATTGAGAGGCGAACAATAAATAATTTCAATTTCTATGTTATGCATATAAGAACCAATCAGAAAACTGCAAAATTCAGATCTGTAAAAAAATGATGCTAACTCTTCTCTTTATTTACAACAAGAAGTATTCTTATGAATTTTTCTCTAAAACATCAGGATTTTCAGAAAAAAATGATAAAGTTGGGTCTTTTCCAAAAATTTTGAAAAATTTTGAAATTTCAAGGTTTTGTAGCTCTTGATCCTTTCAATCTGGATCCTTGAAATTTTTTTTACATATTTTGGGGAACAAAAAGAATAATATCTCAGAGTTTCAGCGATTTTTATTTTTTTGCTTTCTCAATTCGTGTGAAATGTCCCACATATATATATGTATTCTCCATTCTCTGTCAAATCGAAGGACAAAATATTTTTTCTCGCTAAAAATTAGTGAAATGGTTTTTTCCCATATTGTGAACCACACAGAATTTTTTTAGATATCTTTAGTACATATTTTTAGAGCACCAAAGCTTCAAAGTTGGGCAAAAACCATATTTTTGACATTTTTGACTAATTTTAAGCTTAAATTACTCAGTTGGGTTGCGTTTTAGAAATTTATTATTAAATAACTTTTTTCTTCAAAATATTCTAAATTTTGAGAAAAAATTAATTTAAAAGTGCTAATGTAGCCATTTGCTGAGTTAAAGTCATTTAAAATATTGAAACACCACTTTTCAAGGTTTCGAACCATAATTCCATGTCCAAGAAAATCATCGAAGTAGGTAATATATATGTATGAATATGGCCTACAAATTTCAGAGTGGACATCCTGAGCGATCCCTTGGAAAGAATAAAAATGTAATTAAAAATAATTAAAAATGTGATTTTCAGCTACATTTACTTATTTTAATGTTAACTTTTTCTCATCGGTTGCAGATGTTTCTTCGCAAGCATTCATAGAAATAGTTGTATACCTTACAAATATTAAAATATGGAAAAAAATATCTTCTGAAAGATTTTGAGTGAACCAAATCTTGAATTTTTTTTAACAAATCATGTGCCACCGCGGAAATTCTTTTTCTATACGATTTAGAATAGATTTTTTTATTAGAAAAAAAATTAAATGTCATTGAATTTCTTGAAAATTATGATTGGTAACTAAAATATCCTTTGTTTATTTGACTGAGAAGATTTGGAATATCAATTTTGCTTTATTTCTTTTATAATATAAACATGATGTATCTCAAGATACAATAACGCTGGAATAATTAATTTAATTTTTAGTCATAATATAATTATACATAATAATGTTAACAGTCCAAGAGATAAGACACGATCCACTTTGTCTTTGTACTGCAGTTGGTGCTTTAGCTGCACAAAGTATTGGAAAACCTTAAAAACTTCCCACTATGCTCGTAAGAATGAAATCTTGCTGCAAGATTGCTGCAAGGTTGCAAAGGTTGTTGCAAAATTTCAATGAAAGGTTGCTGTAACCTTTTTATGCCCCTTGTACGTACCTTGCAGCAATGTTTTATGAAATCTCGCTGTGAAGTTTAAACAATTCATTGTGGTAAACTTCTAGTAAGAGATTCCAGCAGGATTACTATGAATGGTTCTTGCAAGATTATATGGCTGATTCCATTCAGATTCATGCAGGCCATAACTGATCGAATTTTTTTTTCTCTTCTAAGTAATGAAAATACCTTCTATTATGTATATAAAGATGATATTTACCTCGTAGAACGCTCAAAAAAATTTTTTTTTCTTACTACAGCAATTTTAGTGATGGATGTAAAAACAAAAATTCGAAAATTGAAAATGAAACTCTACTTTTAAATGACTATAGCTCCGTCAATTTTCAACATTTTTGTGCGTTCTTTTGACGAAAATGTGCAAAATTCGGTCTCGTTTTAAATGCAATCTCGATTTTTGTAATACAATTTGATCTCACTGAGTTATTTACAAAAAACCGAAAAAAAGAGATTTTTTTCAAACACGATTTTCTCAAAAACTATATTTTTTTTTTTTAAATTTTATATGATTTTATACATAAAAATACTAACTTCTAGGGTAGGTGTAAATATGCGATTTTGCCTTATTTTTTTTTAACAGATTTTTAAACGTTTTTTTTATATTTTCGATTTTAAAACATTGATACCATGGCGCATCGTACTATTTTTCCAACTTTACGTAATCTTACAACTATTTTTATGCTTTTATTTATAAATATCTCAAAAATATTAAAAATAATGTTTAAAATAAACCCCGGATCGAATATTTTGATCAATTAGAACCAAAGTTATGACGATTTAAAGTTTAAAAAAAAAGCTGAAACTTCAAATAAATATATTTACTTTGAATTTTGAATTTTTAATTTGAATTTTTAATTTTGAAAAGATGAATGTTTTTAATACTAAAATATATTATTTGGTCATTTTCAATGAACAAATAATATGCGATACAATTAAGAAATGAACACTAATGAATTGAGAACTAATGTGAATAAAAAAATCCGAATTTGAATAGAACCTTTCAATTTACTTCTTGCCACTCATGTCTCGAAGTTTTGGCAGACTAGATTTGATTTCGTTCACTTTTCCAACAGTGAATCTTTTGAATACCTTTAATTTTTTTTGCATTTCCTAACCATTCCATTTTTTATCTGTCGAAAAACTTCTAACTCATCCTTGCGGATAACAAGAATGTTAATCGACAGAGTATATTTTGACACGTAAGAGGCGAAATTTTCAGCGTTTCTAATAAAATCTGCACTCTTCTTGGACAGATTATGCGTGGTAGCATAATGTTTAACTAAACCACCAATACCGTCACAAGCGCCTTTACCATGACCTGTTGCAGAAAAAAGCCATTTTCTGTTTACTTTGAGTTTTGAAGCTCATAGAATTGATATCTATTTTTAAAATGACTGCCAGCTCCATCGGAAATGGTTATGATTTCATCAAGATCTTGCGCAATATGTTTTTGTTTTAAGTTGTCGATAGTTGAATTTATAGCCATTAGGGCATGAGACAAATCATGTTTAACGGCAGGCCGGAGTAGAACCTGATACCTACCGAGTAACAATTGAGTTGTTTGTTATTTACTCAAGTAATAATCGGTGTATCTTCAAAATAATGGTTGATCGCAATAGATATTATTATTATGAATATCTATGCACAAGAAGAAAAAAATCTACCAATTTGTTTTTGAGAAAAGTAAGGAACGCCGAAGTAAAAGATTATGTTTATAATATTTTCGCGTTCCTTACTTTTCTCAAAAACAAAGCGATAGATTTTTTTTTTCTTGTGCATAAATATTTGTAATAATAATATCTATTGCGCATAACCTTCAATTTGCAGATACACCGATTAATACTTGAGTAAATAACAAAAATGCCAATTAGACAAGGACAGCGAATCCAGCCTGCTCTTAATATCGTCAGAGATGGTGACATAACTGATTGTTTTATCATTTCCAAAATAGCACGCTGACGTAAATATTGATATTTGATTTTTACTTTAATGATAGCTTCGGATTTCATTTGGGAGTAGAACTGTCCAATTTTTTGCAAAATCGACATGAATAACTAATTGGAAATCATTATTCTTCGCTAAAAGTTTAACCTCTTTAATTGCTATACGTTGAATTTCTTTGACCAATTTATGAGCACTTACAGTGAGAGCGCGCTCTCTTAACTTTATTAAGAAATTTCCAATTGTGCTAGTTTTATTCAGTAAATTTGATTTTTCCCAAACACCATAAATTATTTCTTCATATAAATCTTCATCTGTCAAATAAATTACTTGTAAATCAATAGAATCTCCAATGGGACATTCTTTACTTTCTCTTAGTACACATTTCATATCATCTTTTAAACAAAAAAGTGAAGAACATATTTTCAATTCCAAATCTGCAATATCTTGTTTATTTTTTTTTATAATTATTCAAAGCATCTAACATAAGTTTAAGATTCTCGCAGTAAACGCAAAGACACGAATCGGTGGGTGGATTTGATATAAGCCACTTTGGTCTTAAGAGGAGGTCACGTATCTCTGTCCTTTTCTAATCAAAGAATTTAGTTTTTTACAGAAACTTATAACTTTAGCAAAAAATGAAGAGAAAGCCGCATCTCGTAATAAAAAAAGCAATATTTTTTTGATAAGAAAGAATTAATTTTATTGCTTCGTTTTCAAGAAAACCTTGAAAAACTTAAATCATAGAGGTTAGGATGGACAATTTGGTTTTTCAAGGTTTTCTTGAGAACGAAGCAATAAAATTAATTTTTTCTCATCAAAGAAAATATTGCTTTTTTTGATACAAGATGCGGCTTTCTCTTAATTTTTTGATAAAGTTATTAGCTTTTGTGAAAAAATCATTTCTTTGATTAGAAAAGGACAGAGATACGTGACCTCCTCTTAAAGCGTATTTGATTTACCAATTTTTGCTTTCATTTCAGGATTTTCGTCTTTAAATAATTGATATATTTCTTTTATACTTCGCGTAAGAAAGCGTTTGACTTTTTTAGTTTTTATACCATTTTCTTCAATAGATACTGTGTCGCTTTTATTTGCATTTTGATGAGAACAATTAAAATCATCGTTCAGATAATAATTCTTTACTTTCATTAAAATTTCACTATCCAAAGAATGACCACAATAGTTCTCAGACTGCTTGTAAATTTTTTTATTATTTACCAATAATCGTGCTTGATTAATCATATAAATAGTTACATTTGGTAAAACTGATAATAAATAATCTTTGGAAATATCACTTGGTATAATACTCAACAATCGCACTTTCTCAAGAAAATTTGAACAATTATCTAATGCAATTTTAATATTCTCAATCCATTTATCATTTGTTTTACATTCATTATTTTCATTCAATGCGGGCAAATCTGTTATATCGTAGACTTTCATCATTTTACTTGCTATTTGTGGATCAAATGCATCGTTCATTTGTTTTCTTTTTCGGAGAGCATAAGATTCTCGCATCTTGATATTGATACTTTGAGGCATTTTAATTGGTGAAATGTTTAATTTCAAATTACTTGAAGTCTCGTTGAGCTGTTCTACCACAGCCTCACTATGAATAAAATCTTCCGAAGATTCTTGACTGCTTGAAGTCGATGAAATAGGCGCATTTTTCACTTCATCTAATAATATTTTGTAACACGAAGGGCATACTTTATCTTCTCTAGAAAAAGAAGTATTTGAATACAAGCGCTTCAAAGACTCCGTTAAATCACCTAATTCTCCAAGCGGACTTTTGGAGCAATCATAAAAAACTTTTTTGTGCCTCTCTTTTAAACCCTTGCACTTTATTTTAACAATCAATGATGCCATTATTGATATTCTGTTCAATGACAGATCGAAAAAAATAATTTTTCTTGAACATCTTTATTTTTTATCTTCCTTTTCTTATATTTTTAAACGCGTCAAGTCGTTGATGAGAATGCAAAGAACGAATCATCGCCACCTAGTGGTGACATGCGTCAACTCCCTACAAAATAAATTCAAATTCTAGGCGCGAAATTCGAACTAATAAAAAAATTATATTCTCCAACGAAAATTTTTATTATAATAATGTATCATAAAAAGAGGATAAATGGTTATGTATTCTTTCATCAAAATAACTTTGTTTTTTAGATTAAGAAATTGATATCTTCAGATTTTAATCTTTAACGAAAATTGCGTTTTCCCAATGTAAATATCATATTCATTTAAAGTTTCAGCATTTTTTTTAAACTTTAAATCGTCATAACTTTGGTTCGAATTGATCAAAATATTCGATGCGGGGTTTATTTTAAACATTATTGTTAATATTTTTGATATATTAATAAATAAAAGCATAAAAATAGTTGTAAGATTACGTAAAGTTGGAAAAATAGTACGATGCGCCATGGTATCAATGTTTTAAAATCGAAAATATAAAAAAAACGTTTAAAAATCTGTTAAAAAAAAATAAGGCAAAATCGCATATTTACACCTACCCTAGAAGTTAGTATTTTTATGTATAAAATCATATAAAATTAAAAAAAAAAATATATAGTTTTTGAGAAAATCGTGTTTGAAAAAAATCTCTTTTTTTCGGTTTTTTGTAAATAACTCAGTGAGATCAAATTGTATTACAAAAATCGAGATTGCATTTAAAACGAGACCGAATTTTGCACATTTTCGTCAAAAGAACGCACAAAAATGTTGAAAATTGACGGAGCTATAGTCATTTAAAAGTAGAGGTTCATTTTCAATTTTCGAATTTTTGTTTTTACATCCATCACTAAAATTGCTGTAGTAAGAAAAAAAAATTTTTTTGAGCGTTCTACGAGGTAAATATCATCTTTATATACATAATAGAAGGTATTTTTATTACTTAGAAGAGAAAAAAAAATTCGATCAGTGATGGCCTGCATGAATCTGAATGGAATCGGCCATATGAAGGCTGCTACAGCAACTTTTTATTGAAACCTTGCAACAACCTTTGCAACCTTGCAGCAACCTTGCAACAATGTTCCATATCGACGCCCCGTACGAAGAAAAGCACCGTTCAGAAATCCCAATGTTAATTTGCATTTGAATTTCTGAACGGTGCTTTTCTTCGTACGGGGCGTCGATATAATCTTGAAAGAATCTTCTATAGCAAACTTGCAAGAATCTTTTATTAGAAGTTTGCCACAATGTATTGTTTAAACTTCACAGCAAGATTTCATGAAACAAGGGTTGTATAAAACTCTACGACCACTCATTTTAAATGTATTCGTTAGGACTTTTTAATGGTATATTGGCAATTAAATTTTGAGTACTTGTGTGGGAAATATTACAACTTGAAAATGAAAAAAAAAAAATTTTTTTTCGCCTGTTTAAGTTTGAATTATTTTTCGGAAAATGATGGTGGAAAAATTTTACACTGTTAGTTTTCAAGATATTTTGCTCAACTTGAAATTTATTTTTTAGTTTTTTTTGGGTTCAAAATTGACCGAGATTTAGCAATTTTGTTCAAAAAAAGGTTTTTTTTTATTTTTCCGATATCTGCTTAATGAGAGGAGATATAGAAAAATAAAAAAAGTCTATTTTCGTATGTAGAATAACCTTAAATTTTCTCAAAATTTTTTGTGCATTTTAATTTTTCTCATATTGTTGCGGTATTCTTATATACATGTATACCATACTCTTATAAGAGTACCGCAACAATATCAAAAAAATTAAAATGCACAAAAAATTTTGAGAATATTTAAGGTCATTTTACATACAAAAATACACTTTTTTTTATTTGGCATTTCTCTGTATCTCCTCTCATTAAGGTGGTGCACTCGAGTACAGAGTTGATTCAAGATATTCTTAAAATTGTAGGAATAGTTTAATAAAAGCAATGTAAATATCATATTAAAATTTCAGAACATTTCATCGTTTCGTTTTTGATTAATCGATGTTCAAAGTTTTACGAATTACATTGGAAGTATATCTATATATATTGGAATTTTTACATTTCGTAGCTGTTAATCGCTATATCTCATAAACTACATTCAAATTGTGATTGAAAATTAAAACATACATAAAGAAACTAATAATAAACATTTTCCAATAAGATTCGCGTAAATTCATCGTTTTATTAAAGAGATAGTGTTTTGAAAATGTAATTATTAAATAAACGATGCATGTATCGTTCACATTTACGTTGCTGCGCATGCGCAACTGGATCATACGAGTGCTATCTTTTTCTCTCACAGCTAGCTTTCTTTCTCTTACCGAGTGAACCACCTTAAGCAGATATTAGAAAAATAAAAAAGACCCTTTTTTGATCAAAAATCGCTAAATCTCCGTCAATTCTGAACCTAGAAAAAAACTAAAAAATAAATTTCAAGTGAAGCAAAATACCTTGAAAACTAGCGGTGTAAAATTTTTCCACCATCATTTTCCGAAAAAAAATTCAAATTTAAACACAGGCGAAAAAAAATTTGTTTTTCTGTTTTTAAGTCGTAATATTTCCCAGACAAGTACTCAAAATTAAATTGCCAATATACTATTAAAAGGTCCTTACGAATACGTTTAAAATGAGTGGTCGTAGAGTTCTGTACAACCCTTATTTGCTGAAACACAAAATTTTTTAATTAGTATTTTTTTTTCTCAAGGGTGGCTCCGTTTTATTGGACCTAACTGTATATATATATATATATATATATATATATATATATATTGTAACGTGTTTCCCTTTCGGGAGGGGGAAATACGTGTTTCTTTTGTTGCCAGACGCTTCAGTGAGTTACCAGAGTAAGATCGACAGGAGTGGGAAGGATTGGGCGGTGAAAAAATAAAGAAAAGTAACCGGGTTTAACACGTTTGGTTATGCTAGGGAGTACCTTGGCTTTATTGTACTCGTTAAACTCATTTACAACGACGATTACAATAATTAAATAATAATAATGTATTAATCAAAACTAAGTCTACTATTTTATATAATACTAATAAACTAACCTAACCTTAAATGAAATTTAATTTACAAAGTAATTAGTTCTTTATTTATCTCGGCCATTTGACGGCTATTTAATTATAGTATATTTCGGTACTAGTGCGATAAAGTGATTTTTTACTCGTGTGGCGGTTTGCTCCCGAGCGAAGCGAGGGTGAAAAGGTCACACGAGTAAGAAATCACTTTCTCGCACGAGTATCGAACACTATTTTTTGACACGACGTGTGAGAAGCTCCATTTTCGCACGTGTCACTTTGTACAGTTATCATTGCTGTTTATTCCGATAACGTTTGGAAACTGTAATAAAATTAAAAAAACTGAATATAATTATTAGAAAATAAATTAAGAGAATTAAATAATAAAAAATAATTTAAGTTAAACTTAAATTGTTATTCTTAAACCCCAAAGTGCGAACAATTTATATATAACATTCTTTGTATAATGATTGTAATAAACCGATGGCGTAATGGATAAGTCGCTCGCGCGACATTCCTATTGACGTCGGTTCAAATCCCGTTCAGATTTTTTTTTTTCTTTTGCAAGTGCAATAAAAATATAGTATATTTATAAAATCAAGAGTATTAAAAATTTTAATTTTAATGAAATTGAATTTTTTATATTTAATTTTATTATTAGACTATAATTATTTTTTTTTAAATACATACAATTTCCAAAGTGAACAAAATAAAATTAAAAAAATTTTTAAGATAAATAATGTCAGTGAAATGTAGTTTCTAATAAATTTTACTTTAAAATCTTACAAAGAGAATGTTTAATTTTTAATTTCAACATTTAATTTTAAATAATTTAAAGGACTATTATTTACCTTATAAATTTAAACTGTCTATAATAATTATAAAAACGTAACAATGTGCTAAAATATTCTTTTTTAAATAATTTTATTGTTAAAAAAAAATTTTCACTCACATATTATTTATCTTAAAAGTTTTTTTTATTTTATTTTGTTCACTTTGGAAATTGTACGCATTTAAAAAAAAATAATTATAGTCTGATAATAAAATTAAATATAAAAAAAATTTAATTTCATTAAAATTAAAATTTTTAATACTCTTTATTTTATGAATATACTATAATATTTTTATTACACTTGCAAGAGAAAAAAAAAAAAAAAAATCTGAACGGGATTTGAACCGACGTCAAAAGGATTGTCGCGCGAGCGACTTATCCATTACGCCATCGGTTTATTAAAAACATTATACAAAGAATGTTATATATAAATTGTTCGCCCTTTGGGGTTTAAGAATAACAATTTAAGTTTAACTTAAATTGTTTTTTATTATTTAATTCTCTTAATTCATTTTCTAATAATTATATTCGGTTTTTTTAATTTTATTACAGTTTCCAAATGTTATCGGAATAAACAGCAATGATAACTGCCGCTTATTTACCGATCGGTCGTTGTCATTTACCTACTGAAAGCGACGTTAACGCCGCGCGTGGTCGGGGTACCTACTACATATTTTCAGCTTCAAAGCGCCTTGGGGTTCTGCGCTTCTATTAGTATCTATCTTCGTTGGTTTAACTCAAACTTTTAATTAGATTCATTTAAAGATTTATTAATTGATTTTTTGACACTCTGTGCGAGAAGCTCGATTTCACGCACGCTGTACAAAGTGACACGTGCGAAAATGGAGCTTCTCACACGTCGTGTCAAAAAATAGTGTTCGATACTCGTGCGAGAAAGTGATTTCTTACTCGTGTGACCTTTTCACCCTCGCTTCGCTCGGGCGCAAACCGCCACACGAGTAAAAAATCACTTTATCGCACTAGTACCGAAATATACTATAATTAAATAGCATTTAATTATCAACAAAACGAGAGGTCAAACGACCCGATCGGTTCATTAGAACCGAAGAAAATTCGGAAAAACTAGAAAATTTTTCATTTTTTCTTAAAATTCATAACTCTGTTGTTTATGAATATTGAACTGAAATTTGGCACAGAAGTAGATAATTATATCTACTTTTAACATGCCAAAGACAGATACTATCAGATAATTAGTTTCTGCACAATCGCATTTTTTTTTCGGTATTCTTTATTTCTTTATATTACCGATTGAGAACGTCGTACATACATTTTTAAAACGGTTTTGAAAACTAGAAACAATACACTATTAAACATATATTCTAAGTTTTCAATAAAATTGTGTAAAAAGGGCGAAATATGCACTCGAACATCGATGTAAACAGTTGAGCGCACGGTACACAGCAAAAAGTGGGGATGGAGGAGAAACGGTATATATAGATATACCGGCGTGCGGCGTCATACGTTCAATTTTTTAACTGGCTTGTTTTTGGAGATTAATGCACTTATATTAAAGTGTTTTTTTTTTAAGAGAGACGCTACAAAAGACGGTTATACAGCTGTTCAAAATTTATACCTGCTGTAGTTACATGTATATGCTTCGTTTGTTGTGAGTTTTAAAAAACTCAGAAATCTGAAAATACCTTTAGATTTCATTATTCGTGAAATCTGAATAGGAAATCAGATTCCTCGGTAAAAAATACCCTAATTAAAAAAAAAACACTGGGGATGTAAAATGGACACTACACCTGTACTCATAAATATTCACTATCTTTACATTTTATTGCAAAATTTTTAATAAAAAAATGAATTAGCTTGTAGTATGTACCATGAAGATTATTCGGTTAAATTTTTAAATAAATTCATTTATTAGTTATTGAGAATTTTGGGTTTCAAAATTATTTATTAACATTTTTCAATTTTGTACAGAAATCCAAATATCTTAAAAACTAATTAATAAATTTATTTGAAAATTGATCTAAATAATCATCATGGTACATATTACAAGCTAATGCATTTCTTTTCTGGAAATTCAGCAATAAAATGGAAAAGAAGCTAATATTTATAAGTACAGGTGTAGTGTTCGTTTTACATCTCCTTAATATAAGTGCATTAATCTCCAAAAAGAAGCCAGTTAAAAAATTGAACGTTTGACGCCGCGCTGGTATATCTATATACACTGCCGCCGAGATACTTTTACCCCACTTCGTCTAAAATCGATTTATCTAAAAAGTTTTATAACTCTGGAAAAAATGGTCGTAGCCTAAAAATTCCAACGGGATTCGAAAGATTGTTGAAAATTCTTTCAAAAACTATTGGTTTAATATAAAAAAAAACATTTTTTTCGTATCTCTTATCCTTGTTTAAAAAGAAATTTTTTTTAACTTTGTTTTGACTTTGTAAAATAGTCTTCAATTTTAATAGAAATCGTTACATTAATACAAAACCAAATAGGTTTTAAAGCTTATATTTCAACGATGAAAATGCAATGTCGAACGTCTAGATTCGACCTTTTAAACCAGAGTTATAAGATTTTATATTTAAAAATAAGGTTTTTTTCGATGTATGAATATTTCTGAATTCAAGAGGAATAGAAAAATTTGTCAGAGAGAAAAAATGTTCCTTTTTGGTCAAATAATAATAATATATAATAAAAAATTGGTTTCGGAAAAAAATTTTTTTTTGCCTTTTTTTTCCCACGTTGTTCAATATTTTAAAGATATCAAAATTTCATTACATTCCAACAAAAAAAAAAAAATTTTTTCGGAATCAATATTTCATTATATATTATTATTATTTGACCAAAAAGGAACATTTTTTCTCTCTGACAAATTTTTCCATTCCTCTTAAATTCAGAGATATTCATACATCGAAAAAAACCTTATTTTTAAATATAAAATTTTATAACTCTGGTTTAAAAGGTCGAATCTAGACGTTCGACATTGCATTTTCATCGTTGAAATATAAGCTTTAAAACCTATTTAGTTTTGTATTGATGTAACGATTTCTACTAAAATTGAAGACTATTTTACAAAGTCAAAACAAAGTTAAAAAAAATTTATTTTTAAACAAGGATAAGAGATACGAAAAAAATGTTTTTTTTTATATATCAAACCAATAGTTTTTGAAAGAATTTCCAACAATCTTTCGAATCCCGTTGGAATTTTTAGACTAAGACCATTTTTTCCAGAGTTATAAAACTTTTTAGATAAGTCGATTTTAGACGAAGGGGGCAAAAGTATCTCGGCGGCAGTGTATATCGTTTCTCCTCCATCCCCACTTTTTGCTGTGTACCGTGCGCTCGACCGTTTACATCAATGTTTGAGTGCATATTACACCCTTTTTACACAATTTTATTGAAAACTTAGAATATACGTTTAATAGTATATTGTTTCTAGTTTTCAAAACCGTTTTAAAAATGTATGTACGACGTTCACAATCGGTAATAGAAAGAAATGAAGAATACCGAAAACAAAAAAAAAAATGCGATTGTGCAGAAACTAATTATCCGATAGTATCTGCCTTTGGCATGTTAAAAGTAGATATAATTATCTATTTCTGTGCCAAATTTCAGCTCTCAATATTGATAAACAACAGAGTTATGACTTTTAAGAAACAATGAAAAATTTTCCGGTTTTTCCGAATTTTCTTCGGTTTTAATAAACCGATCGGGTCGTTTGACCTCTCGTTTTGTTGATAATTTAATTTTCTACAACTTTCCCATTGACACCATAATGATTCGTCAAATAGTTTTCGTTTTATTAACAAAAAAACAAAAAAAAAACGCGTTTTTTTGCACTAATTTGTTAATAACTAATAAATAAATCATAGTTGCTAGTCTAAAACATACACGGAAAAAGGTAAATACCATTAAAATCAATACTACACGTAGTATGTATTATTTCTGTGATAAAGTATTGAAAAAAAATGTAATAGTATAATTTTAATCAATACTATACTTCAAATTTTAACTACTAATGCTGGCATAACTATATTACGAACTGAGTGCATGAATTTCCGCTACGTAGTACCTATTTTTTCGGTACTAGGACTGATATTTCACCTATCCGATCCAGGGGTAAAATTTTGCAGAGAATATAATTGCTATATATAGAACTGATTTTCCCATACTAGAATTAAAAATTGATGATTCTAAAATCATTTTTATAATATACAACCCTTTTAAATTACTAATAATTAATTTTCAACTTAACAGGATGTCAGAGCTGTTAGAATCGATTTTTGCTTTTTTTTATTTTGTTGACATCTTTTTAAATTCATTAATCAAACAAATATTCTAACTTATCCGCACTATAGCTATGTTAGTACAATCATTTTTGTTAAAATAAAAAGTCATTTGAATTTATTTCTTTTATAAACTTAGATTGAAAGTTAGATCAAGCTTGACAAACCTAACCTCGAAATACTATACATCGTAAGTTTGTATATAACTTTTTATGTATAGCATCTCGGTGGATTTCATGAGTTGTCCGCACTCAAGCTTAATCTTACAAATTTCTTTATTGTAGCAAAAAAATTCATCTGCTTTTTCCCGTTTATAATAATCAACTCAAGTTTAAAATTAATAATTAGTAGTTTGAAATTTTTACATATTATATGATCGATATTATATTTATTGATTGCTAAAAATTTATATACAATTTAATGGTTTTTACATTATGATAAATTAGCTGTATTGAAGTTTCATATTCGACCGCGCCGCAGTAAATATTGTATAGGTACTATGTTAGTAAAAGATAATGTAGTCCCGTAGTACGGAAAAATTCGGTACTATACCACACAATTCTTGGGACGAGTCGCGTTAAAAAATGTACTTATATAGGTCGTTTTAAAATATATACTGAGTATCAATTAAAAAACGACTAGTAATATTCTTTCTAGTACTGACTCAAATTAGTACATTCTTTTCAGGTATTTTCCTTTTTCCGTGTATAAGTAAACATCTACTGACTATCTTTTAAATGATCGCATAGGTTGTTGCTGGTTACTTATTTTGGCAGAACAATACCCTATTTTGACTGGCCTACACGGAGACTCTGTGAAACAGCTCGCAACCGCCCTGCTGTTCCCACATCTTGATTATTGTTCTGTGGTTTTGCTCGATGCTTCTAAGGAGTTGAGAAGATGAATACAGAGATTAAAAAAATCATGCGTGAGATATGTAGTGGGTTTTAGAATGGGTGATCATGTCTCTCCTTATAGAACCGCGTTGGGTTGGCTGCGCACTGATTTGAGGAGACAGTATTTTTTGGCTGTACTTATGTAAAAAATCGTGCGCATGAATACTCCGGAGCATCTAGTGAGTCTCTTCACTAAATGTATATCCATGGCGGCTACTAGGGGAGAGGCAAAAGACCTGGCAGTGCCCTTTGAGCGCACTGAGACTGGAAGGAATTCCTTCCAAGTTCAAGGTGTGCATTTTCGGAATTCCCTACCTGCTTAAATTTAGTATCTTCCATCTCTCAGCAGGTTTAAGACGGCAGTGAGGCGGTACTTGCTTACAGTGCCATCTTTAGGATGGGTTTTTCGAGTGCCAAGTACGTTACGTAACGGTGCTGGCGTATGTTTATGTAAACGAATTTTCGATTCTATAGCAGCGTGCGAGGTTGTCAATTTTTACTCGTGCATCTCAGGAAACGAGTAGCACAATTTATAAAATTAAAATTTGAATTAATTTAATAATCACATATTGTTGAGAATTATGAACATAAATTGACATAATAAAAATTTTTTGAAAAAAATTTTCTTTTTTATTTCAAACCTTATTAAAAATAATCATGTGATTTTTTATGTGAAATTTTCATCTAAAATTTTTACATGATTTTTGTTTCAATTTGTTACATGATTTTTTTAGGTAATTTTTTAAGTAATTTTTTTAGGTAATTTTATGATGGAATTCCAATTGAAATTCATTGTGATTTTATAAATCCAACGTAAATTTATGGATATTTTTAAGCAATCAAAATAATAATTTTATAAAATTAAATTTGTTTATGTTCTTCATTGCAACCTATAAAAATATCTCTGTTCACTGAATAGAATAGAACGTGAGAAAGCAGACCGAATGATCGTCGTTTTAGACCAAATGAAACTGTTAGTTTATAAGCTCTAAACTCTTTTATTCTTTTTGTGCGCGTTAGCTTGCCATAAGAAAGTCAATAGGTAGAAAGCGGAGCATCCCGCTGACGGTTAATTACCAGAACTATTATATAAATGTGCAGATTCATATTCGATGACTAACCGCTAGGGGGCTACCACACTTTTTATGTATTGACTTTCTTATGGCAAGCGAGCGCGCACGAAAAGAATAAAAGAGTTTAGGGCCTATAAATTGACAGTTTCATTTGGTCTAAAACAACGATTATTCGGCCTGCCTTCTCACGTTCAATGAATAGAGATATTTTCATAGATCGCAATGAAAAACATAAATAAATTTAATTTGAAAACAATATTATTTGAATCTCTTTAAAATATTCATAAATTTATGTTGAATTTCTAAAATCACAAAAAATTTCAATTGGAATTCTATCATCAAATTACCTAAAAAAATGACCTAAAAATATTACCTAAAAAAATCACTTAAAAATATTACCTAAAAAAATCACCTAAAAATATTACCTAAAAATATTACCTAAAAATATTATCTAAAAAAATTACCTACAAAAATCATGTGACAAATTGAAACAAAAATCATGTAAAAATTTTAGGTGTAAATTCCACATAAAAAAACACACGGTTATTTTCTATAGGAAATACTTTAATAATAAAATTTCATAATTTTTTTAAAATTAATTTTTATTGAAACATACTATTTTTTAAAAAATTTATTAAGTAATTTAATTATTTGTTACAAATTTTAACAAAATTGTTCAAATTCATACATTTTTCATCTAGCTGGAGTTAAAGTACTTACTATCTCTATCCTTTTCTAATCAAAAAATTCATTTTATGCAAAATCTAATAATTGTAGTAAAAAATAAGAAGAAATCCCCATCTCATATAATAAAATAAAATATTTTCTTTGATGAGAAAAAATGATTTTTATCGCTTCGTTTTTGAGAAAACTTTGAAAACCGGAATTGTCCATCCTAACCTCTATTTTTCAAGTTTTTCAAGGTTTTCTTCAAAACGAATCGATAAATTATTTTTTCTCTACATATTTTTTGCTACGATTATTAGTTTTTGCAAAAAAAATTAATTCTTTGGTTAGAAAAGGACACAGATACACGATCTGCTCTTAACCCTTACAGTCACAGGAGCCGATATATCGGCTACCTAATTTTCTTTTTTTTACCTCAATATTTTTGCAATATCATGCTTGATTCTTGGATTTTTTGTATTTTCAGATACACATAGCCTTATTATTTATAATGCTAATGATATTTTATAAATTTATAACTATTAATTATTATTATAAACAAATACATACGAAAAAAGTGAATTGAATTGCATGACTGAAAGGGTTAAGAGGCGATCGGGACTATTTGTCTCATGGGGGCGCTGCGGTCAGGAAAGAGAAAAATGTTAAATAATTTTTACACAACGATTTACAATTTACTGAAACAATAATATACCTCTAATTTTGTCAATAACTCTAGCCATATATATATGTAGAATAATTATTGATGCTAATCTTGTTTGAAAAGTCTAGAATATTGTTGTAAAGTGAAAAATGCAGCGCGAGATAGAGCTGGCGTGAGCATATGTATTCATCATTCTTTAATATTACTTTCTTTGTCACACTAAAGAAAAATACACATATTTACATCGGCTCTATCACGTCAAGTTATTTGCGAGGAAGTACACTTGGCGGAAAGGATATTTTTCCGAATGTGTATCTCAAATGGCAGCGCTGCATATTTTACCACAGACGTAAGAGAACCTCGAATCATGCATTGAGTTTCGCATCATGATTACTTTGTTTTTTCATATAGGTTATTTATGCAAAATTCAAATAATAACTAATAAAATTTTATTGCTTATTTAATTTTAATTAACAATAATTGATTCTATATGATTATTGAACTAAGAAATAAAAATTTTATTTCATAAAATTATAATTTGGATCATAAAAAAAAAGAAAGTAATATTGTTTGTTTACTAAAATTATGTCATTAAGTAATAAGTAACGATGATGCGAAATTTGCTCTATAATTTGAAATTGTCTTATGTCTGTGGTAAAATATGCGGTGTTGCCATTCGAGGTTAACATTCGGAAAAATATCCTTTTCGCTAAGTGTAAAAGTAGGAAGGCTCTCTCTGGGTCAAGCCGAGTTTCTTAGGGGTTTTTGGGGTAACTAAAACCGAATTCGAGGTTTGAAAGTGAATCTATAATGCATAATAATGATTGAGGATGAATAGTTCGAACTGGAGGTACCAAGTCGCCGATAACGGATATACTTAGCGGAAAGGATATTTTTCCAAATGTGCACCTCAAATAGCAGCGCTGCATATTTTACCACAGACGTAAGAGAACTTCGAATCATACAGTGAGATTCGCATCATGATTATTTTGTTTTTTCATATAGGTTATTTATGCAAAATTCAAATGATAACAACTAAAATTTTATTACAAAGATAATTTAAATTAAGAATATTAGATTCTATATGATTATTGAACTGAGAAATAAAAATTTTATTCCATAAAATTATGATTCGGATCATGAAAAAAGATAGTAATATTGTTTGTTTACTAAAATTATGTCATTGAGTAATAAGTAACGATGATGCGAAATTCGCTTCATAATTTGGAATTATCTTATGTCTGTGGTAAAATATGCGATGTTGCCATTTGAGGTTAACATTCGGAAAAATATATCCGCCAAGTATACCTGAGTGTAATCTTTGAAAAGTCTGATTGCAATGTAACTCTATATTATAGTAAAAAAAAAAAATTTTTAAATATTGTATACAAGCTTTAAAAAAATATTACTCATAGTAAATTTAATTTTAACTAAGAAGTGAAAAATAAAATACTTTTTAAAAAATTTTAAAAACACGCTTTTTAAAGAAAACAATAATTAACTAGTAAAATAAAATTAAACAGTAAATCTAATAATCATTTTAACCCATTCAGTCATAGGAACCACTATAGTAGCACCCTTTTTCATTTTCTTTTTTTTATTGTTTAATTCGCACTTTAAGAGGAGGCCGTATAGTTCTGTCCTTGTCTAATCTAAATTTTCGTTATTATGGCTAAATTAAATATTTTTATACAAAAGTAAGGGCAGAGCCCAATAGATTTAAGGATGAGCAGACGATTCTATTCTATGAAAAAATATAAAATTTTCATTAGTTTCAGACTTCACTCGAAAACTAATGAAAATTTTATATTTTTTAATAGAATAGAATCGTCTATTCATCCTTAAATCTATTGGGCTCTGCCCTTACTTTTGTATAAAAATATTTAGTTTACTAATTATAACGAAAATTAAGATTAGACAAGGACAGAACTATACGGCCGCCTCTTAAGTTTAATCTTTATTCTTTTTGCATTTTCATATAAATGAGTGTTCATTTTATAAGTATCATATGATATATTTTGAATATATGATTGTAAATAAATCTAAAAAATTAATGTATGATAGAAAATACGTGTTTTTGCGAAAATAATTCGTGACTGATAGGGTACTATCTTTAATTATTTCTTGAAAAGATTTTTGAAAAAACTTCAACGTCCACACTTTTCTTTTTGAAATTTCGCAATAAAATTTTCTCTTGATTATAGCAATGAAACTGTATAAAAATAATTTCAACAAAGTTATTTATTTTATATTTTTTATTGCATTTTTTCAATTACTGCTTTTTTGAAAAGCGTTTTAAAAATTTTATTTCTAATTTTTTATTTTTATTCTACCAAACTTTTTTGCAGTGTAAATTATTTTCATTTATGAAATTTTTTTTTCCGTTCTAATTGATTTTATCTTAATGTATTTTCAAATAAAAAAATAATTTAAAAATTTAAATGGCAAACATTATTTAAAATTCAAATAAAAATTTCTCTTTCTTTAAAACCAGGTCGAATATATTTATCCTTTTCAAATCAAAAAATTGATTTTTTTACGAAAACTAATAATCTTAGCAAAAAATAAAGAGAAAGCTGTATCTCGTATCAACAAAAGCAATATTTTCATTTATGTGAGAGAATCGATTTTATCGCTTTGTTTTCAAGAAAACCTTGCAAAATTTAAAACATAGAGGTTAGGGTAAACAGTTTGGTTTTTCAAGGTTTTCTTGAAAACGAAGCAATAAAATCAATTCTTTCTTATTAAAGAAGTTTTTTTTATAAGAGATGCGGTTTTCCTTTCATTTTTGCTAAAGTTATTAGTTTTTGCAAAAAATTAATTCTCTGATTAAAAAATGATGGAGATACGTGACCTCTTCTTAAGGATGCTCGTGCGAATAAGGCTTCTAATAAGGATATGTTGTGAAAAAATACTCAGAAAAGTATAAATAACGAGTATTTCATAAGAATTTTAAAAATATATGGTTATCGACATAAGGTATGTGTACCAGTTTATGGACACCTTAAGAATGGTACCACCCAACAACTGGACACGGGTAAAATCGCCATTTTACCCGTGTCCAATTATTGGGTGGTACCATTCTTAAGGTGTCCAAAAACTGGTACACTTATCTTAACAAAAGAAAAAAATTATAGAAATTTGAAAATTTAATATGGGCTCCCCAGCGGAAAAAAATGTCCCAATTCTTCTAAAAATTTTCAAAACGTCTCAATTTTTTTCAGTTTGTTTCAGTTTGTCTCTTTTTTTTTCAGATTCTTGCAATAACTTTTAGAATGAGTTAAAATGTTTTATTTAAGTATTTGGACAAAACACTCAGAGTATTTCAGTTTGTTTCATTTTCTCTCATTTCTTTCTGAACAAAAAACGATAGAAACCGAAAGAAACTGAAACAAACAGAAACAATCTGAAAAAAAATGAAAGAAAATGAAATAAACAGAAACTAAATGAAAAAAAGTGAAAGAAATTGAAACAATTTGAGAGAAATCAAAACAGATTAAGACAAACTGAAATAAACTAAAAATTTCATAATATTACTGATTTCTTTTTTCGTCAGTTAGAAAATGAAAGAAAATGAAACATACTGAAAATTTCCGATAATTCCTGAAACAGTTTAAAATGTACTATTTGTTTCGTCCCAATTTTCACAAGAACTTTCCGTTCATTTCAGTTTCTTTCAGAAATTTTCAATTACTCTCGTTTATTTTTTCCGCTGGGGTTCTTATGGGAAAAATAACATTTATGCTCATAACTCAGTAATAAATAAGTAGTTTCTTATGAATCAAAAACAAAAATTACAGATTTTTTCATTACGAATTCAAAACTGTCGAAAAAATCACATGTTATCAATGAAATAAAAAAAACGCTGCCAAATTCTTTGGCGGAATGCTTTCTCATAGAGCTCTTTGAGCTTCATTAATTTTTTTATATTTATTTAAATGTAATTTTAATATAAAAAAATTGTATTAATATTTATTTATAAATTTGTACTTTAAAAGAACGATGACAACGAAATTTCTAATCGTAACCACGCTAAGAAAAAAGATAAATGAAAAATAAAAATTTGTATGAAAATTTTCAAAATTCTCTTAAATTAAAACTGCACTGAGAAAATTAGTTTTCCAAGTTATATTTTCTTTAGACAATAGTGAATAACTTGTATAAAAATTTTGGAGCAAATCTATTGAATGGTTTCCGTGAAATAAAAAAATAATAAAAATAATAGTATGCCAAAAAAATCAAATGTTTTTATTATTTTATCAGTATCAAATAATTTCTATACACATTTTTAAGCAAATTCTCGGAATAGTTTACGTAAGATCCAAAAAAAATGAAAAATTTAAAATAAATTTTTTTCAAAATTTTCAATATGCTCTAAAATTATAACTGCGCTAAGAAAATAAGTTTTCCAAAGCTTGTTTCATTAAGGCAATAACGAATAATTTTCATAATAATTTTATAGCAAATCTATCGAATGGTTTTAGTGTAATATAAAAAAAATAAAAAATAAACATTTTTTCAAAATTTTCAAAATTCTCTTAAATTAAAACTGCACTAAGAAAATAAGTTTTTCAAAGCTTATTTTCTTTAGACAATAGCAAATAACTTACATAAAAATTTTGGAGCAAATCAATCGAATGGTTTTCGTAAAATAGAAAAATAATAAAAAATAACAACTTTTTTAAAAATTTTCAAAATGCTCTAAACTTAATAGTGCACGAAGAAAATCAGTTAGTACAAGTTTTTCTTCTTTTGGCAGTCGCAAATAATGTCCATACAAATTTTCAAGAAAATTCTTCGAGTAGTTTACGTAAAATACCAAAAAAATGAAAAATCAAAATTTTTTTAAAATTATTAAAATGGCTCTAAAAAAAACTGAGCTAAGAAGATCAATTTTCAATAGCTTCTTTCCCAGTTAGACAAAAAAATTAATTGCATGCAAAATTTGAAGCAAATCCATCGAGTAGTTCTCGAGATATTTTTGGCGTACTGAAATCATATACACACACACACATACACACACATACATACAGACATTTTCTGGAAATTACTTCTTTGAATATGTACAAATGTCTAAATATGTACAAATTAATGAAAAAATAGAAAAAAAAATTTTTTATCGATACAATGCTTTCTCTATGAGAAAGCAAAATATTTGAAAAATTCATTAAAATTAATGCGTTTAGAACATTAATAATCATAAACATTAAATATTTTTTATATATAATAAATTAATTCAAGTTACAACGATGATAATAAATTATTTACACTTTTCATAAAAATAATTTATAATAGAAAAATATTTTGTTCCGTTTTGCGGGTCTCTGATTAGGTACACTGGACGGACACTGATTTTCAACGCCATATTTATGTCTTTTGAATATAAATGGGGTCACGAATCAGTGTCCGTCCAGTATACGGTCCTGAACGCATGAGCCTCCTTAATATACAAAAATAAAAAATTTTTATACCTATGGTATTTCATTTCGTCTAATGCCTTAATAAAAGAACCATCAACTTTGACTTGATTGTTTATAGATTTTAACATTTTTTCGTTATAATATTGATCCATAAGAATGAACGAGCCAGGAAGCAGGTTTGTTGATAGAATATCCTCTTGGTTAATACAAAATTCATTACCATCATCATAACACTCTTGCGAATAAACTACCCCAATGATAAACAATATAAAAATATTTTGAGGCATCTTATAATTTATTGCTTAAAAAATAAACTAAAGTCTAACAACAACAAAAAAATGACCAGATTTTTTATTTTGTTTTTTATAATTAATAAATATATAATAATACATTTAAAAAAATGTTCAAATTATTAAAGTTAGAATAACTTTTAAAAATAACTGACAAGTTTTTGAACAACTAATGCTCCGTAGTTGGGCAACACTTTTTTCAACATTGTAATGTACAGTCAGATAACTAGAATAATTGATATGACCGGAAAGTGCGACACCGGAAAGCTTAAGGAACCGTGAAGATTTTGTCACAAAATCAGTTTCCCTATACTTATAAATAAAATTTTATGAAATAAAATATGAAAAATTACTTTTTCAACTAACAATGCTTAATTGTTAATAGTTAATAATTAATAGTTGTATAAAAATGATTTTACCTTTTTTATTTTTTTAAATATCCAGGGTCAATGAGCCAGTGAATGGACAGTTAAGAAAATTTTCAGCTTTCCAATAAAATAAAAATTATCAAAATTTATCAATTTTCAATGGGTTTTGGATATTTATTTACAAAATATATTCAAGATTAAGTTCAAATTCTTTAAAATATGAAAAGTAATTTACATGAATAGAAACTTATAATAATCTATTTGAAATGTGAAAAACATAGTAAATGGACAAGTTGTTTATAACCGCATAGTATATATTCGAATAGATGGACAAGCAAATGAAACACAGTTATATCAAAGAGAATCAACTTTTTCTCATTCAATTAAACAATAAATAGTGCTTAAATTTACAATTAATAATGATATTATTAAATTATATCTTAAAATTGTAAAATATCAGCTTATATATCATGAAAGAATAAAATCACGTTTTTAGCGGGATCTGTAGTAAAATGGATGTCGGCTATATGCTTGTGAGAGAACTGAGAGGGCGCTCTCAAATGGCATGCTGCATGTATTATAATTTTATTTCGAAACAAAAAAAAAATAATTTTGTCCATAATTTCATATTATTTGACTGAATAATGTATTTTGCTTTCTTATAGAGAAAGCATTGTATTAGTAAAAAAATTATTTCCCTATTTTTTCACTTATTTGTGTATTTTTTGTCGGGTTGGCGGAATTAGGATACACGTCTTTTTTCATTTGGAAAAGTGGTGCTAAATTAAATGAAGGTATCCTATCCCCTTTTCCAAACAAAAAACAACGTGTATCCTTGTTCCGCCGATTTAGACTTAGGGAGTCGAAAAAAGTGATTTCCAGAAAACGTATGTGTGTATGTGTGTGTGTGCGTGTGTGTATTCAGTATAGTCCAGTAGAATTAGTCAAAATGCATAATGTAATTAGAAACAGGTGCAGACCACCAAAAATGGCCTTGTTGGACGATTAGAAATGGAACTCTGGAATTACCCTAAAAATTTGAGCCATCAGGAATTAGTAAACAATGATTTAAGAGGAGGTCACGTATCTCTGTCCTTTCCTAATAAAAAAAATGATTTTTTTACAGAAACTAACAACTTTATCAAAAAATGAAGAGAAAACCGTATCTTGTATCAAAAAAAGCAATATTTTCTTTGATAAGAAAAAATTAATTTTATTGCTTTGTTCTCAAGAAAACCTTGAAAAACGAAATTGTCCATCCTAACCTCTATGATTTAAGTTTTTCAAGGTTTTCTTGAAAACAAAGCAATAAAATTAATTCTTTCTTATCAAAGAAAATATTGCTTTTTTTATTACGAGATGCGGCTTTCTCTTCATTTTTTGCTAAAGTTGTTAGTTTGTGTAAAAAACTCAATTCTTTGATTAGAAAAAGACAGAGATACGTGACCTCCTCTTAAGGTGCAAAATTCGTAAAAATCACTGTTTTTTGAGGTAGCTTGAATTCGTTTGCGTTCTAGTATATGAAAATTATACTATTTTCAGGTATTTCAAAGACGATTAATTTGAGACGTCATCGATAAAAATCGGTTAATAAATTTTATAAATAATGATAAACAAAAATCGAAAATCGCGAAATTCTAAAATATTTGTCATTTGATAAAAAAAGGATGTACATGTTTGTAATTCAACAAAAATGTGCCTCTTATCATCCTTAAGTTACCATAAAAATTTCATCAAAAAATATTAATTATTTTACGAGATATTCTATTTGTTTGTTAAAAAGAGGTCAAATGTACATTAAAAAATTCACCCAAAAACGTCATCGTAGAGACTTTATGATAATCATATAATATTTAGATATTAACGTTTTATGAATTTGATGTGAAATCGCGTCCATTTTATTATTTTCAACCTAAATATGGCAAAAAAAAGTAAATTCTTTTCTTAATGGTGCACTGAGAAAAATATATAATTAAAAATTACTATATTTTTCACTAATGGGGAGACAAACTCGACATATGCAGGAAATTTAACATACTTTTATGAAAATTTACTATACTTCTACGAGTTTATGATATACGCGCTCACAAAAATTGCTATTCAGAATCGTAAAAATTATGAATACAGAGAATGACACAACGAGACTGCTGTTGCCGCGCTTAGTCACTAGGTGGCGACTCATTTTTTCAATCTGCGAGCGGTAAGAGAAGTACTTGGTTGGTATGTAAGAGAATTTGAAACAGAGGCTTTTAAATATTTTCGCGTTCGTGATAATACGCGTTAGGTAGAATATGCGTTAGGTGTAGCGTGTGAGTGTGATTAACTTGTTATAATGTGTGTAATTTAGGATAAATGTAGTATATACAACTTCGAAAAGAGCGTTTCATAATTTGCCAAAAGTGTCTTTCTAACAATAACACACAAACAAAATAATTCTTCCTCAGATGAATTTGAAAACACAAGCGAAATTCTCAGAACGTCAACGAGCATCGGAAAATAATATTTTGAGAATTTAAAAAAAAAATTCATATCCATAATATTTAATACATGATATTTATAAAATCTAATATGCAGTATAGTAAAATCTGCTAAAAGATGTAGAAAAATTTGATATATAGTATAGTAAAATTTGATGCTTTGAAATTTTACTATATACATATACTAAAATTTAATACATATCGAGTTTGTCTCTCCGATGTTATACAGTATAGTAATTTTTTCATTAAGTTTGTGCTAATATTTAATCATACATTTCTCTCCGTGTGTTTTAAATATTTTTACAACTAATAGAAATATCAATAGAGGGATTTGATATTCTTATTACTGGCAATTTTACGCAAATTTAAAAAAAAAGAATGCTCTAGCTCAATTAAAAGCCAAGATAATTTTTTTTTTTTAAATTCGCCAATTGTTTATTTATAAATATTAAGTACTGAAATTTTTATCACAGCTAGAATAATACTTAAAGTTTATGATTCCATTATATCGGAGATGAAATAAACATTTTGCAATGTAAAAATTAATATTCAAGTAATCAAGATTGCTACTAGTTAAACATAGTAATTTTTCCTGCCTTGCCAAAAATTGATCTGGCGAGTTATAATTCATGTTCCGATTAAAAATTCCTTATATCTCCGTTAATTACGGACCAATATTGACTTTTTTTCTTTAAATCAGGGTAGCACATGAAAATAATTACAACTGTTGTATTTGTTTTTTAAAAATTATTTATTTAACAATAATTATTGCAAAAAAAAATTTGTTTAAACATATTTTTTTAAATATTAATTTTAGCAAAAAGCTTTAGGAATAAAGTTTGTTCGTCTTAAAAAAATAAACAATATTTCATTATAGTGTTTTCATGATAAAATCAATATTAACGGGAGGTCACGTATCTCTGTCCTTTTCTAATCAAAGAAATGATTTTTTTACAAAAATTAATAACTTTAGCAAAAAATGAAGAGAAAGCCGCATCTTGTATCAAAAAGAGGAATATTTTCTTTGATAAGAAAAAATTAATTTTATTGCTTCGTTCTCAAGAAAACCTTGAAAAACCAAATTGTCCACCCTAACCTCTATGATTTAAGTTTTTCAAGGTTTTCTCGAAAACGAAGCAATAAAATTAATTCTTTCTCATCAAAGAAAATATTCCTCTTTTTGATACAAGATGCGGCTTTCTCTTCATTTTTTGCTAAAGTTATTAGTTTTTGTGAAAAAATCATTTCTTTGATTAGAAAAGGACAGAGATACGTGACCTCCTCTTAAGACTGTTAATTTGCAAAACAAATTGGAAAAAATTTTTGGTTTGGAATTTCAACGTAAATTTACTTTGTCATGAAAAATTCCTTATATCTCCGTGATTTACGGACCAATTTTGACGTTTTTTTTTTTAAATCGGGGTAGAGCGTGAAAAAAATAACAAATGTAGTATTTGTTTTGAAAAAATTATTTATTTAACAATAATAATTGCATAAAAAAAATTGTTTAAACATATTTTTTTAAATATTAATTTTAGTAAAAAGCTTTAAGAATGAAGTTTGTTCGTATTAAAAAAATAAACAATATTTCATTTGAGTTTTTTCATGATAAAATCAATATTAAGTCTGTTAATTTGGAAAACAAATTGTAAAAAATTCTTGGTTTGGAATTTCAATGTAAATTAACTTTGTCATAAAAAATTCCTTATATCTCCGTTAATTACGGACCAATTTTGACTTTTTTTTTTAATTGGGGTAGTGCGTAAAAAAAATAATGACTATCGTATTGGTTTTTTTAACAATTTAAATGATATAATTTTTATTGCCAAAAAAAAATAATTTTTTCCAATTTGTTTTCCAAATTAACAGACTTAATATTGATTTTATCATGAAAACACAAAAATGAAATATTGTTTATTTTTATAAGACGAACAAACTTCATTCTTAAAGTTTTTTGCTAAAATTAATATTTAAAAAAATATGTGTAAACAATTTTTTTAATGCAATTATTATTGTTAAAAGTATTATATGGACTGATATAGCGAGACATATCGATTTTTTTGCACCTGTCTCTCTCCCCCATTGTTTCGCTCCCCCTGTCTCGACCCCTTGTCTCGCTCCCCTTTACATGTCTGGCAGGTATAAAGGGTGGTACAATCGTGAATTGATTTGACTCACTTTCCTCTCCCCCACCTGTCTGGGTGAATAAGGTGTCCTCTCTCCCGCAACTGTCTGAGGGTGTTATAGTTTCTATGGTGACCTCGAAACCCTTAATGATTTGCATCTTCTGTCTTTTTTCTTCACAGCCGTAAGTATAGTATATATGTATGTGTGTATGTGTATATTTTTTAATGTGAGTAACATTATAAAAATTAAATAAATAAGTAATTAAAAAATCATATAACATTGTTATGAAAAAATATTAATATAAAAAATATATTTTATAATATTAAAGGTCTGAATGTTTAATAGTACTTTTTATCTATTGATTGTTATTTCTTACGTATAAACTTTTGTTGGTCCTAAAAAGGACCGTATGTAAGTATATGAATTTTTTTTAAATTAAAATTTTTTGTATCCTTTTCTTTCAGGAATAGAATAAGTGTTTGTTGAGAATTTATCAGAATATTGTTTCCAGGTTGATGATGATTGATTTTCCTTCTTTTTCTTATCGTCACCTTGTACTAAAGGTGTTTTGGCGGTGTTGGAACTATTTTGACCCATAGTGTTAAACGCGTGATATACAGATATGATATGAGACAGATTATTTATTGTAAAAAGTTATTATTTAAATGAATATTTTCATTTGTGTTATTTTTTTTATTATGTCTTTGTGAACGTTCAAATTTTACTGTTTCTTTTTTATAATGTTCCTTATATTTTTCTCCTTTTATAGCACTGTCTGTAGAACGTAATGAAGCGATCTTACCTGTGCATTGCCCCATGTCTGTTTCGAGCAATCGTTATAAAATAAATGAAGGATTATTGGGAAGGGTGGTTGTTTTTATAGTTAAAAAGAAAACAAGTCATTTACACAATTAAAGCCATTTATTAATATTAATATATATTTTTATACAGGAATCATTACATCCCTCAAATCTTTTACAATCATCGGTAAACTAAATGCGGATATTACAGATAAAACAAATTTTAAATATAAGCTTTTATAATGATCCGTATCATCTACCATATTTTCTGTGACGTAACCTTCTAATTCGGTATTGAGAATAGAATAGTATTGTTTAAATGATTTGTAGTCGTTAAGAATTACTTTTGCGTTGTCCAGTCCTTCTTGTCCAAGTTTATTTTTTAAAAAGTCTAGTATGTGATCAGTAGTACGGTTGACCTTACCGACACGCTCGCTTAAATCGTTGAGAAGAAGATCTACCAAGACACTTTGTTGACGAAGACCTTCGAATGTTGACTGTTGCATGACTATACCTGATGGATGATTGAAAGTCTTTCTCTTTTTGCAGAGCGATTGTCCTGGAGTCTCTTCTTCTTCCTCGGAGACGTGTATCTCGTTTGGGTGAGGTCTTTCGTCAATGCTGATAGATTTGGTGCCGTATGATGTGGTGAAATTTAAATCATGATTGGTTAGAAACAATTTAGTCGGTCTTCCGAAATCTTGATAAAAAAAATAAGAATTATGAAAATAAGCTGTAATGGCGTCAAATTGATCTTTGAGAAAATCCCAGCTACGGCGATCAAGAGAGATACTTTTGTGCGAGCCACCTGATGAAACTAGTTTAATAACTTCGTGATAGTATCCGCCGCTATCGTCTACTTCGTCGATTCCCGTAAAAGTCACACTTGATCCAAATCCTACGATGCTATTTTTCTTGTAAGCAAGTTTTTGAAGAGAGTCATAGAATAGTTCACAACTTCTTTTAGGTAGATTTTGTTGAGATTCTTGAGGGAGTAGTGAATAAAGCCACTCTCTCAACAGATGTGATCTCTGCATGGCACAGTACTCCTTTTTATAGAGGTTTTCTTGGCAAGCGTGAAAACAGCATATTTTGTGGGAAGGAAACTGTCTTTGTAAGTCGGTAAAGCCTGTGCTGGTGTAATCCTCTATATTTATAACGTTACGTGCCATAATAGATTCTATGTATCTAGCCTTTTCAGCACCTCTGACGTAAATTCTTACAGCATTTCTCGCTATGTTGTAAAAATGATACCGTAATTTGCGTAGAATAACGTCACCATCGAACCACTGTAAACCGTGTAGACGTGACGACACGTAATCGTTACTAGTTTTTATATCTTCTGGTAAATTATCAAATTCGTAGGGTGGTACTATTATCCAATGACCGATTACTTGTTCTTGCAGAGAAACTACTGCCACTTCTTTGGGTAAAAATTTATTATCTTTATCTCTTAAGCCTTGAATATCTATTACGTAATCCATCGTGGTGAAAATACGAGCTCGTGTGTACTACTACGACTGAGTGTAAGAAGCAACTAAAGCAATGAGAAATGAAACGAATGGTCTTATAATGTTTCTCCCATTATTTTCTCCACCCCTTCCACCTTAGGCATTAAAATCCGTGATAATTTGTCTGTTTGAATTGATTTCTAGCACGTTATCGAATTCGGCGTAAACGATGCAATTTATTGTTTCTCTAAGAGCCTGCTCAAAGCGAACTTCAATGCGCAGAGCACCCGAGCGCACGAGATTCCAATGTGATGAAAAATGAGCCGACAAATCAGGCATCAAGTCGAATGCAAAGAGACAGTAACCTTCTGGATAAGAGGTTCGGCTAACATCGATACCCTCGTTGAGAAAATGTATACCAGTACCGGAGAATAGCGTGTGATAAGCGTCTACACAGAGTTTATTATTTCCTGTGTATTTTGGCTGTAGGGGTTTGCTTGGTATTTGTACTCCATCGACGTAAAGAGAGAGAAAATTGATAGAATAATGTTGAAAGTTGAAAGGATTCAATTGACGATTGCCGTTGAAGGCTCGGTTACTCACAAAACCTATGATGATCCTTTTTGGCAACTGGCCTAATATAACATTATCAAGAGTATCTCCTAAAATTCCGCTATGTAAAGTGAATGATTTCACTTCCACTCTTGTTATTGGGTATTTTGCAGTAGTTTTGTTCAAAGCATTAGCATGAGCCAATATTATGGCTGGAATTATTTTAGCTCGACGGACGATTAGCGTCGCTTCTCTGATGCGCACTGAAAATTTTCCGTCATCGGTGAAATCCATCAAACAAAACGCGTCCTTGCTACGAACGAGTCTCACTCGCATCTCAACACCGTTTACCAAAAATTTACCTTGATTAAATACATCGCAATGGAGGTGGCCAATCATATCGACAACTTTACCGCCAGCTGTAAAGTATTGATGATTCCGAGAACCGACATTGGCCCCAACTGTTCCGGTAGCCCCTGTTGAAAATAAGTACGTACTTGAAGTACGTACTTTGAGTACGTACTTCAAGTATGTACTACAAGTATATACTTTACTTAAGTACGTACTATTTTGGAACATTTTAGTAGATACTTTTTTTGAAAAGTATATACTTTTATTGAAAGTATGTACTTTTTAAGTATATTTTGTTAAATAATATTTTTTTAAATATGAACTTTATTAAACAATACCTACTATTTTGAAAGTATGTACTTTTTAAAAATATTTTTATGCGTACTTTTATTTTAAAAATGAGTACTTTCTTCAAAATTATGTACCCTATTTTAATAAAAGTACTTACTTATATAGAAGTATATACCTTTTAGAAAATTTTCATACATACTTTTTTATACGATGTATGTACCTTCATATAAAAGTATATACTGTAGCTACGTGACAAATTTTTTTTACTTTATTATGTACTTTTTGAAAAGTGCATACTTTTCTAAAAAGTACCTTCTAAAATGTTCCAAAAAAGTACGTACTTGATCTAAAGTGTATATACTTGAAGTACATACTCAAAGTATGTTATTAAAGTATGTACTGATTTTCAACTGTAAAAAAATACGGAATATTATAGCCTTATATACCTGCATCTCTGAAATTCGGATAAAGGATCGCAAAGTTAAGAAAAACGCCACCTAACAGCTAAAAACGTAAGTACTGAAAAAATTATTCGAATCGATTATTAATTCTGTCTTTGCTGTTAGGTGGCGTTTTTGTTAATTTTGCGATCCTCTACCTGAATTTCAGTGACGTGGGAATATAAAGTTATAACATTTCGAGTTTGTTCGCTCAAGCTTTTTGATCTGCGGAGAGTCGATGCTTACCTTATTTTTATATCTTCCTTTAGGAAGAAAACACTTACCAAGTTACTAACTTGAGGAATTATTGAAAATAAAAATAATCTCAAACTTTTACCGACTTTTTTGTAAAATTTGATTTGTTATCTTTAAAGGTATATACTCTATTTTAATAAAAGTACGTACTTGTATAGAAGTATATACTTTTTAGAACATTTTCATACATATTCTTTTATACGAAGTATGAACCTTCATACTCAAGTATGTACTGTAGCTAAAGTAATCTTTTTTTTGGTCATTTTAGTATGTACTTTTTTAAAAATATATACTTTTAAAAAAAGTACCTACCAAAATGTTTTTAATAAGTACATACTTTAAAAAAATACGTATTTTCTAATAAAGTACGTACTTTAAGAAATATTATTTATCAAAATATACTTTAAAAGTACATATTTTCAATAAAAGTATATACTTTTCAAAACAGTACCTACTAAAATGTTCCAAAATAGTACGTACTTAAGTAAAGTATATACTTGAAGTACATACTTGAAGTACATACTCAAAGTACATACTTGAAGTACGTACTTATTTTCAACAGGGGCAATTGCTGGTGATGCATCCATACATCCTGCTGTGTCCGCATACCAAAGTGCGGAGGTGAGGTGTGATGTTAAGGCAGGAGAAGCGTAATTTAAGAGCGTTTATATGTAAGCTCTGTAAGGATAGGCGTTGTTTGGGGGTGAAACTAGCTTTGAATTGAAAAAGATGTCCGTTTGCTCGAACAACGAATGTAAAAAATTGCTAATAGGAGCAACTTTTGCATTCTCGGCGTCGGTTCCCACGGGTCTAATTTCCACGCTTACTTGCAACATTGTATACGCTAGATCGATGTAATGCTCGGTCGAACCAGGAACCAAAAATCCTAAAGGTGAATCGCTTTCATTGCTGAGAGATGATACAGGTTTGTAGTAGAGAAAAGAACTGCTTTCAATTGAAGTTTGCGTCGGGGGAAGAGTAAAAATATCTAGTTCGCTCTTTGTACCTTCACCACTGCTCGCGTGTAGAAAAGCCATTTTTTTTAATGATTTATTTAGGTCCGAAAATGTCAGATACACTTCTCAATACTTTCTTCTTCTTTCGCCTTGATGTTTTCTTTTTCTTGCCTATACCACGCTTATTTGTCTTTCTCTTTGTCTTTCTTTTCTTACTCGATGCGTTGTGTGCGGGAACACGAGCTCGCGTTGACTGTCGTTTGCGCTTAGCAGTAACAGCTTTATATCCACTACCTTTCATAATATCGGAAATTTTATTAGCTGCTTTTCTGTTTAAATTTCGACCTGGCTCTCGAGCACGTGTGTTGAGAGACTCTTTAAAATTCGCTCTCTTATTCGTCACGTCGTCTAGCACGTTCAAGCCTGTTCGGACGGCTTCTTTGCCTACTGCCTTGGCCCCACTGGCAAGATATGGCACAATTTTTCTAAATAATCCTCCGAGAAAGCTACCAATTCCAGAGCCTCTTTGAAACGTTGAACCAGAGTAAACGTTTTTAATACCGCTTCCACCACCACCAGCCTGCTCGTCGTAGTAATGAATATAATAACTCATATCGCTACGTATTTAACGACTACGCTTGAAATGAAGCGTAACCGTCAACGTTCCATACTCAAATGGTATTTTTCGTTATCAGTGGAGCCAATAGAAGTGGTAAAAAAGAACCACCACTCTGAATTATAGTACGTTTTTTAGCTTTCCAAGCACCAGCACCACCAGCTGTTTTTCTTCCACTTTTTACTAATTTTCTTAATATAGTTTTGTGTTTTTTTAAACGGTTTTGTTCATGAGTTTTTAATTTTACAACACCTTGCAATACATTGAGTCCCTAACAGCACAAAACGTTTCAAAAACGTTTTAAAAACGTTTTCTGGTAAACTTATATACGTTTATAAATTTCGACAAAAATATGTATTTAAAACGTTTTTAAAACGTTAAATATGTCCGCATATTTTAGATTCTCAAGAGTAATGTAACGTTTATGGAACGTTTAAGAAACGTTTAGAAAACGTTTTCTCGGTGAAAAAATACGTTGGCTTAAATTTCCAAACGTTTCTAAAACGTTTTTTAAACGTTTTATTTTATTATTCTAAAAAATTATTATATAGAGAAAAAAATTTTACCAAATAAAACGTTTTTTAAACGTTAAGGAAACGTTTGGATATTTGAGCTTGCGTAAATTTTCATCGAGAAAACGTTTTCTAAACGTTTCTTAAACGTTCCATAAACGTTACATTACTCTTGAGAATCTAAAATATGCGGACATATTTTACGTTTTAAAAACGTTTTGAATATGTATTTTTGTCGAAATTTACAAACGTATATAAGTTTACCGAAAAACGTTTCAAAAACGTTTTTGAAACGTTTTTGTGTTGTTAGGGGTGCACACTCGCAAATACACTTTATGAGATTTTTATCGGCTGTACGAATCAAAGCTGAGCGCTGTTGACTATCAGCGTGGCTCAGAGCATTTAAAAGTGCAACGTGCTTTTTTGAATATAATTTCCCAGGCGTACAGCAGGTGCTAGACTTGATGGAACTTTTTCTCTTTCCTCCTCCTCCTGGTTTTCTTTTTGTTTCAGATGGGGCCATTGATATTGTCTCAGCCATCGCTATTTGAAGACTGCTTCTCCGCTACGGATGCTTCTTTCTTTTTATTTCTTCATGCTCACCTGAATCTTGATGAAAATTTAGGCACGTAAGCATAGTGCAACTTGTCATCGGGAAATATGTCGGTGCGAAAGCGAAACTCATCTGGAGTATCTTGTTTCAAATCCAATAAAAGATAGCTAAATCGCCTACTACAGGCATCGATGTAGGCTTCTTGCAAGAACTTTGGATCCTCAGGGTAAACTTGTCGAGCGAGAAATTGTATTTGCGCGCGATCTCTCGGATTTTTGAACAACACAATATAATTTGAATTCAACGATGAATCGCGCTGATTTGGCCCCCTATGAAAAATATTTTGCGTGATGAAAATTACACTGATATTTTTATGATGACAGCCTTTTGTGAATAAATCAAGTACTGTATTATTCGATGATTCGCGCATCAGATCGTCGAGTATGAGTAATTTTCTCTTATCATTGTCATTGGAATAGTCTGTAGCTTGCGGTAAGCCTTCTCGAAATTCGATGCGTTGATTACCACCTACTTTAAACTCGCTACGGTATGCTTCTTGCCACTCGGCGTAATAAAAGAGAATACGATCAAAATTCACATCGCACATTTGTGGCAAATTACTGAGAAATCGCTTTACAAAAACAGTTTTCCCACACATAGTAGGCCCCGAAATTATACACGTAAAGGGATGTTTCCATCGTGTATCCATTTCGAATACTGAATACAGGAGGCATAAGTTTTATACTTTTATACTGAAACCCCTCTTTATTTTATTTTTTTTCAAGTTAAGTAGTTGTGATGTAGAGAGGGCGGCGGCGGCGGTGCGGGCACACGTGTTTTTTATTAGCTTATTCAACACGTGTGCGGGGATAAGCTTATTTTCCGCGTTAATTAGCTAAATAAGAAAAGTATAAGCTTATCACCGCGCGGGGTGTTAGCGTATTGTTAGCGTTTATGAATTATTGATAATTGTTTTCTAAAATAAAATAGATTTCATGGAATTTTTTTATTATTTTTTATCATTCATATTTTGTTCATTCACTCTTGTAACCAAAAGGAAGAGAAAGCGATAAGGAAACATATCGTCTTTTTTTCAAAACAACGCTACAGGTTTTGAATTCTTCTCTTGTTATGACCTCGTGGTAAGGTGTGCGTCGTATAGATTTAAAATTCAATCGTATTTCGTTTTCATTCGCCTCTTTCTCATTCTCTTCTCTAAGCTTTCTCGCAAATACCTCGTCTATGAGCGTTTTAATACTATCAAAATTTATTTTTAATGAATTTTTGAAATTAAGAGTTATTCCCCTAACCTTGCAACATTCATAAGTATTTCCAGACGGTGTCACAGCACGATAAGCGTAAAACTTTGGTGCTGCAGACATCATGGTATCTATGTAAGTACCAGGACCGTAAGATCTTAATTCATCCGTCATATCACCCAATAAGTTTCCCAAGGCTGGCTCGTATTCATCTGAATCGTCCTTTTTTACAAAAATACACGAATCGGTATCACAGTACAGAGTACGTCTATCAAGCTTTTCCATGTGTTTGTACAATTCTAGCCTGGCTTGCGCAGTTGTGAATGCTGCTATTACCACATTTGTATTGGATGATGCTTCAACGGCTTCTTCTCTAAGCTGCCAATAAACGTATAAAATATCGTCGTTTACAGGTAAAATACTTAGAACTTCTTTGTCAGGAGAGGTTAATAATCGCAAGAGATTTTCGCGCGATTTCACGATTTCCGTTTGTTTTAAGTTGCTGCGATGTCCAAACTTTCCCCAAAAAGAATTTAAACAAAGTTTTGCTACAGCTCTTAGACCAGCATTTTTTTCTATTTTCTCGCGATCTAATCGAATACCTTCGTTTTTTTCATACTCATCCAAGTACCGCAATTTCTCATCGTCGTCATTTACACACCAGGCGGGCCATCCGCTTGCTTCTTGTTTTATTTTCAAAAACGTATTTACGTATCCAGCAAAAAGACCCCCGTTAATACCGTTAAAGCGTGTCATTTCGTATTTCCATATAACGTATATTTTCGTTATACGGTAGCCAAGTTCGACAGCTTTACGTAATTCGTCGGCTACCCAAGTACCCGTAAATTCTCGTTCACCAGCATTTTCGTGATTACAGTCGCTTCCTCGCATTTCTTCGCAACAACATCGACAAAGAGCAAATAACAAACGACCGTGCATTTTAACGGGTAACAAAGGTAAGTACAGGTTTCGCGGTGGTAAGACTTACACTTGACCAGTCCCTCAACGCGTTGCAAATCATTATTATTTTCTCCAGTTAGTTCACGACACTCATTTCCAATGTAAATTTTTGGATGTCCAACGGGATATCGTCCACGTTTACAAACGTAAGGATACAAGGAGCATATATCTGTGTATTTAATTTTTTCACCTTCCTTAATTTTATAATATGGAATTATATTTTCAGTTCTTCCGCCAAAAAATGCTTCTCGAGGATTTAAAGTAATATTACTCATTAAGAGGAGGTCACGTATCTCTGTCCTTTTCTAATCAAAGAAATGATTTTTTTACAAAAACTAATAACTTTATCAAAAAATGAAGAGAAAGCCGCATCTTGTATCAAAAAAAGCAATATTTTCTTTGATAAGAAAAAATTAATTTTATTGCTTCGTTCTCAAGAAAACCTTGAAAAACCAAATTGCCCACCCTAACCTCTATGATTTAAGTTTTTTAAGGTTTTCTTGAAAACGAAGCAACAAAATTAATTTTTTCTTATCAAAGAAAATATTGCTTTTTTTATTACGAGATGCGGCTTTCTCTTCATTTTTTGCTAAAGCTATTAGTTTCTGTAAAAAACTCAATTCTTTGATTAGAAAAGGACATAGATACGTGACCCCTCCTCTTAAAGGGTGATTACGCACGTATTCAGCTATTTCCGGATTCTCAAGTTTAATTTTATCGAATTCGCATTCCCATATGCAGCGAACCTCATATCCGCATTTTCGAATTTTATTTATTTTTATCCATGTATTTTCATAAAATTCATTAAACGTACATCCAAAAGCGATGGGTGTATCTCGATTTTGATCAAAGCATTTGGGACAGCCGTGAGTGTAACAACCTTCGTATTCAAAAACTATACCCTTTTCATTCTGATTTTCCGATGAAGGTGGCAAAAATCCATCTACGAGAAAACCTTCATGTAACCTGAATTCTCTCGCCCTACCAGCATGAATAATTTCACGACCGATTTCTCGTTCACATGCTAATAACCATTCAATTGATTTCTGAGAATGTTTATCACAGCGTCGATAGCCTGCAGGAGGTATAATTCCAATACTCTTAGGTAATAAGAAATTTTTTCTATAAACGAGAGAACACGCACTTGCGATAGTAGTTGCAGATGTAAACGGACAGATTTGTCCTACGTCTAAGAAAATTGTTCTAAAGGCCAAACATGCGCGTCTTAAAATTTCAACATCCATACGACAATATTCTACGATTTCATTTTTAAAATCGAATACGCGTCCGCTCAATGTTTCGGAATTGTACCACGTAAAAAAGGTATCTCTTTCCGTGCACGACATGGAATCAGGCGCCTAAAAATGCGTATTGGGCAATGGACCTACGTAATTTTCGTTCTCAACTTTATTAAACAGATGAGGAAAGTAGCCCTTTTTCGCGCTAGCCGGTAAGCCGAATGTTTCCGTTAATGCGCTTAATTTCATATAGAAATAATTTAAACTATCGATGAATTTTGTTCTTCCGCATTGTAGCAAAATTATATTTTGTCCGTTAAGAATCACCTGGGGTGATGTTTGACTATATTTTTCTACTAACTCTTTCAGCATAAATTGTGCGTCAAAACCACCAGCATTGTGTGCAATGCATATAATTTGCTTAAAATCTGTTCTATCGCGTATATACATATCTAAAAATTGCTTAACAGCAGGCCGGAGTAGAACCTGATACCGACCGAGTAACAATTGAGTTGTTTGTTATTTACTCAAGTATTAATCGGTGTATCTTCAAAATAAAGGTTGATCGCAATAGATATTATTATTATGAATATCTATGCACAAGAAAAAAAAAATCTACCGATTTGTTTTTGAGAAAAGTAAGGAACGCCGAAGTAAAAGATTATGTTTATAATATTTTCGCGTTCCTTACTTTTCTCAAAAACAAAGCGATAGATTTTTTTTCTTTTTGCATAAATATTTGTAATAATAATATCTATTGCGCTTAACCTTCAATTTGCAGATACACCGATTAATACTTGAGTAAATAACAAAAATGCCAATTAGACAAGGACAGCGAATCCGACCTGCTCTTAATTGGGTTTGTTTGAAAAACATGCTCGCGAATACCACAAGTATCGCATCTTTGAGAATAATCATCATTCTGCAAACAATCATTACATGTTTGCTGTACAACGCAGAGGTTGGGAACGTGCAATCGCGTGCTGGTGTGACTTCTGTACTCTCTATCTTGTTGTGTTTCTAAATTGTAAAATACAAACAGAGTTTTCTTTGTATTTTTTTGAACATTGTCTGCATCGTCATTCGCGGCTAGAGGGCGCATATAACATAACTCGTTAAAAGAATGTTTTCCGCGACAAAGCTTACACCAATTAACCCCACATTCGTGCTTGCCCCTATGAACATGAATAACTTTATTACAAACTTGGCAAATTTTAATAAGTTAGCAAATTTTTTTATTTTTCACCTTATAGTTTCCATTTGTTTGGTGATTTTTGTAGCAAGCGTTATTGAAAAAAGTTCTATTGCATTCATTACATTTCAAGATAATACCATTTTCTTTTTCATATGATGGGGATAGAAAACAGTTTGGGCATGTATTTGAACACCTATGTTGGTCAATATATCTGTAACATTTATTACAATATTCACAGAAAAATCTCTTACCCGCTGCTCCGGTTATATTTAAAATAGTATGATAATGACGTTCATCGGAATCATAATATAAATTTATGACACCTTGTAAATTCACATTATTTTTGGATTGGACAATTGATGCGCGACCGTTAAAGAATGGTGGTTCCCCACTTCCGAAATTACTCTTATCATATACTTGTATAGCAATGCCAAGTCTACTATAGTATTTCTGAAATTTATCTATTTTACGAAACCCCCATCCTTCCATCGGAATATTCAATTCTGCATTTTTTATCAACTGCAAAGCGTACTCTTTTTGCAAAGTTCTGCGGCCATCGCGAATGAACGACCACTGCTTTTTCATATCGTTAGAATCGTTATTTTTATTATTTATATACATCTCTCCAACTACTAATGCTCGCGGCAAACAAAAATTGTCTTTATTTTGTATAAAAACTATTGACTTTTTATGCAGTATGTTTATATTTAATTTATTTTTTTGACCGGTACCTCGTGGTAAATTAACATACGTTGCCTCTATAACAAAACTTTCGTCTATCTCAAAATTTTCGTTGCTCTGAGTTAAATTAGATATAAGTTCCCATAAATCGTCGTAATTAAAATCAATAATCGGTCTTAGCGACATTCCGGCTGGACCATGGCTAAAGCGAATACTTTTTACACTGATTCCTATTAAGTCATTTTCTTCCCCTAATGATATTAAATATGCATGTATATCCCGCATAATCAATTCTAACCATACAATTGGATTAAAATTTTCCGCAGGGGGTTGCATGCTAAAAATTAATCTTGTATCATTTAATTGGAATTTTCTGATATAATGATTACCTCTTTGATTAATACGAAATCTTACGCCTGGTGGTCTTATCGAAAATTCTTCCGCACTAGCGCCTCTACCGAGACCTATTTGAATATTACCAGCCTCACTCACACTCGATTCTCTCTCACTCGCATTTTCATACCTGTCTAAATTCCCGCTTGAGTAGTTATGAAAATCCCTCTCAGTGTCGTCACTACATTCATGACTGTCGTAGCTATTGGAAATAGACTCGGGCTCGATCTCTCCCTCCGATGCATTTTCGTCTCCCCACTCTTCTTCTTCTTCTTCTTCTTCTTCTTCTTCTTCTTCTTCTTCTTCGCTTTCAACACCACCAGCAACAGCAGCAGCATCAGTAGGAGGAGGGATAGCAGGTAGATGCGTATAAAGGTTTTCCAGTGCGCTTGATCCTTCTACGAAGGATGATAATGATGATGCTATGAAAAATTTAGGATGATATTATATAAATAATTCGAAAATTGTTTTAAAATATTTTCTTTATTTATTTAAAATTTGATTAAAAAATTTTTTATTTAACGAAATTATTATTATCATTATTATACTTTAACATTAAAAAAACATCATTATTATTATTGGTATTTTTTTTCATTATATATCGAACTTTACGAATGAGACAATGTTTTCAAATTTTTTATTCTTCCGAAGGCCCATTGAAACTATCGTGTGCCCGATCTAGTAGATTGGTTAAATCGCTGGTCGAATCTGTATACAATGCTGATGTAAGATCCTCAGACATTGTATGGAACCAACGCAATTCTTGTGCCCGTCAAACGGGCCTCATTCTCTGGGCATAAATTTGCAGAGTCGTTGAATTCAAATTCGATACGCTGTCAGTTCCGTTTTCTTCCCTCCGAATCACTTTAAATTAAAATAAAAATATTTTAAAAATAATAATAATAATAATAATAATAATAATAATAATAATAATAATAATAATAATAATAATAATAATAATAATAATAATAATAATAATAATAATAATAATAATAATAATAATAATAATAATAATAATAATAATAATAATAATAATAATAATAATAATAATAATAATAATAATAATAATAATAATAATAATAATAATAATAATAATAATAATAATAATAATAATAATAATAATAATAATAATAATAATAATAATAATAATAATAATAATAATAATAATAATAATAATAATAATAATAATAATAATAATAATAATAATAATAATAATAATAATAATAATAATAATAATAATATAATAAATTTTTTTTTTTTTTTTTTTTTTTTTTTTTTTTTTCCATTGGTTGAACGAATAAAATCTGCTCTCAGACCGCCGTCAGTTCGCTGGGCTCGGATATATCCGGGAACAGAGTACAGACGGTTGAGAGGGGTTCTAGATAAACTAGCAAACCTCTAAAATTACGCGATCCTCATGCCTGTCTAATGATAGCAAAAAAATGCAGTCACTGGACGTGCAAGAGATTCTCCAATCATCACTCACGGCGTTTGTTCCACCCCGGAAACTGTTTATCACATTACTTCAGGGTGGCACCGCGTTCTAAGTCTTTTGGACCTTTTCCTTCTGACTTCTTCTGTAAATATACAGATTTCCAATAATATAGATCTATGCCTAATAAGCAACATGATTTAAAAGGCTATCTTCTGCCTGGCGATCGGCTCTGTAAAGGGGAGCATAAATCGATCGCATATATATGGTATGGTATAAACTGGCTCTGTAAAGGAGCAAAATCAGTCCATAATTTTCTCTTCAGTCTTGATTCTCCTGTTCTAAGATGGATCTTATGCCTCTTGTGGGGCTATCCTCTCTACCGCGTCTGACTCATACTAACATTCAATCTCGCGCTTATTTACAACGACACTCATTCATACCACAGCTAAAGCTGGCGCTTTTGCTGCTTTCTCAAACATTTCCTGGGTGCACGATTCGTTCTCGTCCTTAAGACGAGTCCTCGTCGTCACCCTCCGCACCCGAATCTATGGGACCGGCTACTGCCTCTAGGTTATGGTGAGGTATAAGCCTGACTCCCCGCTCCTCATTCGCACTTAGTTCGATTGCCCTATCTAAGAACGGTTTCTTCTTTCTTAGGACGCTTTCGACAAATAGTGCCATAGCGTCCCACTTTTCTTTGGCCGACAACATTTCACTGATAATGTTATCTGGCGTTAACGCTTCGAATATCCTCTCAACCTGGCGTCTTTCTTCGTTCCACTGATGGCAGACGAAAAACGTATGATACGCATCGTCGCGATCCTCGAAACAGAAGATGCAGCCCGGGCTCTGGGTCTTTCCCATTTTACTGAGATAAGCGCAGAAATACCCGTGGTTACTAAGGAACTGGGTGAGGTAATAGTTGACCTCCCCGTATCTTCTATCGACCCATGGAGCCAGCTCCCTAATGAGCACGTGTGTCCATCGGCCTTTCACCATCTGATTCCATGTTTTTTGCCAGGTTTCCATGGTCACTTGTCTTTCTTCTTTCTGAACGATTGCAGTTCCATCTTCTATTTTCTTCCGTTCGTAGGTTCGCTTGCGTTCCATCGCCTGTAATTCGATCGGGATGATTCCTGCGATGACTAGCACCGCGGGTCCCGAGACAGTGCGATAGGCGCTGGTGACTCTAAGAGCCCCTCTCCTTTGAACAGAAGATAGTACGCTTCGGTGCGTCTCTTTTCTCATTTGGTTAGCCCATATTTCAGAGCCGTACAATAAGATGGACGTCGTGACTGTCATTAAACGTCGTCGTTTGCTTGATTTCGGGCCGCTGGTATTGGCCATAAGACGACTTAACTGCAACGTTTTCTTTATCGCTTTATTAGCGACGTGTTTTAGGTGCGTCAAAAAAGTTAGTTTTGCATCTAGCTTTATGCCGAGATACGTCACCTCACTTCTTGTCTGCACCACGTTTGTGCCTACTGTCATGGGAAACTCGATGTTGATGTGTTTCCAAGTTAAGGGCACGATTTCTGTTTTGGCCATCGCTATTTCGAGACCATGCTTCACCATCCACTCGGAAATTCTTCTCATCGCCGTGTTTAGTATGTGCTGGGCAATGTTTTCGTTTTTCGCGGAGATGACTAAAGCGACATCATCAGCGTACGCAAACATTTTCACCCCATCCGGCATTGCAAGTCTGAGTAATGCATCGAACAGGATGTTCCAGAAGTCTGGGCCGAAGATCGAGCCCTGTGCCACGCCTGCGCTAAGGTCTTTTTCACGCCAGCCTTCTTCTGTTTCATAGCGGAGGATACGGTTTCTCAGATAGTCTCGTATCACTCGCATAAGGTATTCTGGTACATTAAACTCTTTCAACGCAGCAAGGAGGTCAGGCCATTTTGCTGAGTTGAAAGCGTTTTTCGTATCCAGCATGACTAGAAACGCAATAAGACGGGAATGATGGTTCCCAGTCCATCCTTCTTTTGCTACCTTTACTACTTCTTCTCACTGCATTTACGGTAGACCGCTTTTTCCTGAAGCCGTATTGGTTGTCAGCGAGATCGCCAGCCGCCTGTACAGCTCCTTGTAATCGCGGTTTAAGCAGCCTCTCGTATAGCTTCCCTGCTTCGTCCAACATGCAGAGTGGCCTGTGGGACGATGGATGCCGGGGATCACCTCCCTTTCCTTTGTTGATCAGCACAAGACGCGCAATCTTCCAGGGAGTGCTAAACACACCCGTCTGGAGGCACGCGTTGTACATGTTCAACAAGAGAGATGGCGCTTTCACCGCTATGCATTTAAGGACCTCGGATGGTATTCCGTCAGGCCCAGGTGCCTTATTGTTCTTCATCATTCTTGCAGCTATCTGTAGCTCTCCGCTTGTAAAGAGCGGGATCTCTTCTGGTTCTCCTGTATTCTCCTGTTCTTCGAGTGGTGGATGCGTAGGGAACAAGTGGTTTACGATGTTCGCCATGGTCTCTTCTTCGAATGGCAACGTGGGGGCGGCGTTAAGCTTCTTGGTCACGATCTTGTAGGCCAAGCCCCACACCTCTCTGTTGACGTCTTCGCTCAGGTCTTTCCAGCATTGTGCTTTGCTTCGATTGATCTTCTTACGAAGCTTTTTATGCACGTCTCTGTATTGCGCAGACAAAAGATCTGCTGCTGGTGAGTTCTTCTTTCTTGCTCTCTGTGATGATCTTCTGAGACTAAGAGCTTCTGACCTCGTTCTAGCGATTTCGTCATTCCACCAATACGCTGGACGCTTATGATGTCGCGATCCCTTGCGCGGCATAGATGCATCACAGGCTCTGTGAATGAGACTCATCGTCTCTTTTACGAGGACCTCTGCAGCGTCGGCGTTTCCGGTGGCAGTTGTCGCGTCCGGTAGATAGTCTGATCCTTGCTGCAGTACTTGGACAAGTTTCTCAGAGTCCAGCTTGGCAACGTTCCATCTGACTGGTCTAGCGACATTTCGCCTCGATGATTGGGATCCATCATGGATTTGAAATGTGATGTACTGGTGGTCACTTCCATTGTATGTCTCCAGCACCTTCCAATCTGACACTTTACGTGAAAGATTTTCTGATGCGAAGGATACGTCAGGAATCGTACCGCTAGCTCCTCGTCTGAATGTTGGAGTGCTTCCGGTGTTTAGCACTGTTAGGCCGAGTCTGTCTGCCATCTCCATGATGTATCCTCCTCTGCTGTCCTGCAGTGGCATTCCCCACTCTAACGCTTTCGCGTTAAAGTCTCCTGCGACGACGACGTCACCTTCCATTCTTCGGACAGAGTCTTTCAGCAGATCCAGACGGCGCCTAAACGTGTCTGCTGTTGAGTTTGGTGAAAAATAACAGCTCACGTATGTAACGTTTCTGCTTTTAACCCATACGATGCCTTCTTCAGCTCCATTTGCGTCTTCTCTGATGGTCTTTGGGTCTACGTAAATCGCAGCAGTGCCAAGCTTGTCTCTAAACCAGGTCTTAACGGTCCAGTTTGTGTACTGCTCGCTTATCAAGAGCACATCAGCCTTTGTTTCGAATTTGATTTGAGTCAAAAGGCTGTTGGCTAGGTCGCTTCTGTGTAAGTTGGCTTGGAGGACCGTTACGCGGCCCATCATTAGCGCTTTTTGATTCGGTTCAGTGTCTCGCGAAAGACTCTGCACTGACCTGACCCAGGGATGTGTTTCCGCTCTGCTGGGTCTACTTCGCGCTCAGTACATAGTATGCACTGAGTATCAGTAGCCTTGCAGGCCGATCCCTTATGGCCGTCTTTGCCACATTTGTAGCACATCTTGCTACGGTCTGGTCCTCGGCAGTCACGCGCCTGGTGACTGTAGTTCAGGCACCTAAAACAGCGCTGAACCCTTTGCCAACTTCTGATTCGGCAGCTGGTGTAACCGATCTTTATCCTAGTTCTAGAGAGCAGGAACGCCGCTTGGTCTTGTTCCATCTCTACAATGGGCAAGCGGAGCTCTCTGCTGTTGGGGTTGGTCAGTGAGACGCTAAACTCCCCTACTTCCTGTTGGCCTTCGGTTAAAGCAGCTTTTACAGCGGCCTCTACTTCTTCTGCTGAAGCTAGACAGTCGATGTCTCTGATCTCGACCGTTTCTTTGGGGCACATCTCCTTGACGTTGCCCGTTTCGCCCACCGTCCTCTTAAGGAAAGCACTAAAGGTCTCTAAACCCTTAGTTGAGCCCAACTCGATCAGGACATCTCCGGCCCTGGTTTTCCTTATCCCTCTGATGTTGGTCGTTGGACTCTGAGCGATTAAATCCTGCCTGATGCTCTGCAGGACGTCGCTGTAGGTTTTTCCCTCTTCTGGTTTTATGAGGACGGCGGCAGACCTCTTTTTTGTCTTCCTCCTCCTTTTCTTCTTCTTTTTCAACAGCTGCTGGGCAGGCTGCTGTGTCTCGATGGCCGATGTTCTGGCCGCTGGTGGACTGTTGCTGTTGTTCTTGGGCTGCTGCGGCTGCTGCTGCCGTTTTTGCTGTTGTTGTCGCTGGTGCTGCTGTTGTTGTTTCTGCTGCTGTTGGCGCTGCTGCTGCTGTTGTTGTTGTTGCTGCTGCTGCGTTGCGTTCTGAACTAGATTTTTTGTAGCAGTCTTCTTCTTTCTATTTTGGACGACCTCAAACGGATCATCCAGACTCTCAGGGCGGTTCTTTTTTAATGCTTGCGATTCAGCATTGCTGCCAGAATCGAGCGAGGCATCCTCTAAAGTCCGCTTGGCTGAGGAGCTTGCTTCGAGCGTCTCGGTCACCTCCATCTGTTCAGTGACCGTTCTCGCCTGAAGCAAGAGGAGATGCTCCGTCTTAAGGGCATCCACATGATCGATAAGCTCTGGTAGATTATTCTTAACATCTTTATGAATGTTAGGCATCGACCTAAGAGCTTCTCTGAAGAGCGCAAAGATCTCATTCATCCTCTGAGATCTTTCTTCCATTGTTAGGCAGGCGATCTCTACCCCTGACTTCTTTTGGGGATCAGCCTGCGAAAACTGGCCTTCGTTATTTTTTGAGCTATTGCTAGCCGCTTCTGGTTGGTTTTTGGTTTGTGTTGTTGAGGAATTAAACATAATAAAACGTATACTTGGCTTAAGACGGTTCGCCCATCATGGAAGCTCCAGGCGCAGTGGAGCCACTATCCCCGCCTGTGAGGTGCCCTAATTAAAGATGCCGCAGCCGAGAAGCGGTTTTCGGGTGGTCAACCCTAGCGACACCGAGTGATTCTAAATAAGAGATGTTTACGGGTTAGGCCCGCGCCATGTTGATGCTAAAGGTTTTACGTCATCCGTATTGAGTGGGCGACGTCAGTACCGTGCTGCGCCTGGCTCTAAACTTCAGGCTAGACGTTCCGCAGTTCTCCTGCGCGGACTCGGTATAAGGAAATACTGACCAGATAATCCTTCGCACCTGCGCCTGTACAGACCAACTTCAACCCCTTCATGGGCTCCGGTTACGTTAGTAGAAGTACGTAGAAGCTCCTAGCCGACATGTGGTTTCACGAGACCTTTGCCCGTCACGACTTTCGCCGGAGAGGGGACTAACTTTTACTCTTATTACTAAACAGAGGTCAGCAAGTCACCACTAACGAACAACTCCGGTAGTCTGACGGGAATATCCATTGGTTGGCAGCCACAGCTCATTCATACATCCATTCATACTGTGTTGCTTCTTAGTACACGTAAATACGAACACAAAATTTTAATGGGTTGGCAGTTCCGTGAAGCGGAAGTGCCTACGCGATCATCCAGATATCCTTAGTCATCACTAAGGATGGCTAGCGATATGTGCATCGTGCTTAAGCCTCCGCCCCGCCACCACATCGTAGGTGGACACTTACAAGGTCAGCAACATGCGGAGGATAATAATAATAATAATAATAATAATAATAATAATAATAATAATTTTTTTTTTTTTTTTTTTTTTTTCCATTGGTTGAACGAATAAAATCTGCTGTCAGACCGCCGTCAGTTCGCTGGGCTCGGATATATCCGGGAACAGAGTACAGACGGTTGAGAGGGGTTCTAGATAAACTAGCAAACCTCTAAAATTACGCGATCCTCATGCCTGTCTAATAATAGCAAAAAAATGCAGTCACTGGACGTGCAAGAGATTCTCCAATCATCACTCACGGCGTTTGTTCCACCCCGGAAACTGTTTATCACATTACTTCAGGGTGGCACCGCGTTCTAAGTCTTTTGGACCTTTTCCTTCTGACTTCTTCTGTAAATATACAGATTTCCAATAATATAGATCTATGCCTAATAAGCAACATGATTTAAAAGGCTATCTTCTGCCTGGCGATCGGCTCTGTAAAGGGGAGCATAAATCGATCGCATATATATGGTATGGTATGGACTGGCTCTGTAAAGGAGCAAAATCAGTCCATAATTTTCTCTTCAGTCTTGATTCTCCTGTTCTAAGATGGATCTTATGCCTCTTGTGGGGCTATCCTCTCTACCGCGTCTGACTCATACTAACATTCAATCTCGCGCTTATTTACAACGGCACTCATTCATACCACAGCTAAAGCTGGCGCTTTTGCTGCTATCTCAAACATTTCCTGGGTGCACGATTCGTTCTCGTCCTTAAGACGAGTCCTCGTCGTCACCCTCCGCACCCGAATCTATGGGACCGGCTACTGCCTCTAGGTTATGGTGAGGTATAAGCCTGACTCCCCGCTCCTCATTCGCACTTAGTTCGATTGCCCTATCTAAGAACGGTTTCTTCTTTCTTAGGACGCTTTCGACAAATAGTGCCATAGCGTCCCACTTTTCTTTGGCCGACAACATTTCACTGATAATGTTATCTGGCGTTAACGCTTCGAATATCCTCTCAACCTGGCGTCTTTCTTCGTTCCACTGATGGCAGACGAAAAACGTATGATACGCATCGTCGCGATCCGCGAAACAGAAGATGCAGCCCGGGCTCTGGGTCTTTCCCATTTTACTGAGATAAGCGCAGAAATACCCGTGGTTACTAAGGAACTGGGTGAGGTAATAGTTGACCTCCCCGTATCTTCTATCGACCCATGGAGCCAGCTCCCTAATGAGCACGTGTGTCCATCGGCCTTTCACCATCTGATTCCATGTTTTTTGCCAGGTTTCCATGGTCACCTGTCTTTCTTCTTTCTGAACGATTGCAGTTCCATCTTCTGTTTTCTTCCGTTCGTAGGTTCGCTTGCGTTCCATCGCCTGTAATTCGATCGGGATGATTCCTGCGATGACTAGCACCGCGGGTCCCGAGACAGTGCGATAGGCGCTGGTGACTCTAAGAGCCCCTCTCCTTTGAACAGAAGATAGTACGCTTCGGTGCAATAATAATAATAATAATAATAATAATAATAATAATAATAATAATAATAATTATAATAATAATAATAATAATGATGATGATGATGATGATGATGATGATGATGATGATGATGATGATGATGATGATGATGATGATGATGATGATGATGATGATGATGATGATGATGATGATGATGATGATGATGATGATGATGATGATGATGATGATGATGATGATGATGATGATGATGATGATGATGATGATGATGATGATGATGATGATGATGATGATGATGATGATGATGATGATGATGATGATGATGATGATGATGATGATGATGATGATGATGATGATGATGATGATGATGATGATGATGATGATGATGATGATGATGATGATGATGATGATGATGATGATGATGATGATGATGATGATGATGATGATGATGATGATGATGATGATGATGATGATGATGATGATGATGATGATGATGATGATGATGATGATGATGATGATGATGATGATGATGATGATGATGATGATGATGATGATGATGATGATGATGATGATGATGATGATGATGATGATGATGATGATGATGATGATGATGATGATGATGATGATGATGTGATGTGATGATGATGATGTGATGATGATGATGATGATGATGATGATGATGATGATGATGATGATGATGATGATGATGATGATGATGATGATGATGATGATGATGATGATGATGTGATGATGATGATGATGATGATGATGATGATGATGATGTGATGATGATGATGATGATGATGATGATGATGTGATGATGATGATGATGATGATGATGATGATGATGTGTGATGATGATGATGTGATGATGATGATGTGTGATGTGTGTGATGATGATGATGATGATGTGTGTGATGTGATGTGATGTGATGATGTGATGATTGTGATGTGGATGTGATGTGTGATGTGATGTGTGTGTGATGTGATGATGTGATGTGGTGATGATGTGTGTGTGATGTGATGTGGATGGATGTGGTGTGTGTGTGATGATGTGTGATGTGTGTGAGTGGGATTGATGGATGGTGATGTGTGTGTGATGTGTGTGTGATGGATGGATGTGTGTGTGTGTGATGTGTGAGATGTGGATATGTGTGATGTGTGATATGTGGATGGATGTGATGGTGTGTGATATGGATGTGGGTGATGATGTGTATGATGGTGTGTGTGTGTGAGATGTGTGATGTGTGGATTGATGTGTGTGATGTGTATGTGTGATATGTGTGTGTGTGTGGTGTGTGTGTGGGATGGTGTGGTGTGTGATGATGTGTGTGGATGATGTGGATGTGGATGTGTGTGTGATGTGTGTGTGTGGTGTGTGATGTTGTGTGTGTGTTGTGTGTGGTGATGTGGGTGTGGATTGTTGTTGTTATTGTGATGTGTATGTGTGTGTGGTGTGGGTTTTTGGGTGTTTTGGTGTGGGTGTGTGTATTTGTTGTGTGTGTGGGTGTGTGTATATTTGTGTGTGGTTGTTGTTTTGTTTTGTTGGTATTGTTGTGTTGTGGTATGTTGTGTTGTGTGTGTTGGGATGGGTGGGTGGTGTGGATGTGTGTGTGTGAGTGTTTGGTGTGGTGTGTGATGTGTGTGTGATGGGTGTGGTGATGGTGTATGGTGTGGTGATGTGGGTGTGTGGATGGTGGTGTGGTGTGTGTGTGGTGGATGGTGTGTGGGGTTGTTGTGTGTTGTTGTGTGTTTGTGGGTGTTGTTTGTTGGGTGGTTTTGTGGTGTGTTGTGTTTTTTGTGTTTTTTTTATGTTGTTGTTTGTGTGTGTTGTTTGTTGTTTTGTGTGTGTGGTGTGTTTGGTTTTTTGGTGGTGTTGTGGTTTTTTGGTTGTGGTGTGTGTGTGTGTGTATGTGTGTATTGTTGTTGTGTTTTGTTGTTGTGTTGTTTTTTTTTGTTTTTTTTTTTTATGAGGATAGAGTTGATGTGATGATGTGATGATGATGATGATATGATGATGATGATATGATGTATTATGATGATTAAAAAGTAACAGTAACAGTAACAGTAAGTAACAGTAAAGTAACATAACAGTAACATAACAGTAACAGTAACAGTAACAGTAACGTACAATACACTAAATAAAATAAATCAATAAAATAACAATACAATAAAATAAAATAACGATAACGATAACGATAACGATAACGATAAAAATAACAATAACAGTAACAGTAACAGTAACAATAACAATAACAGTAACAGTAACAGTAACAGTAACAGTAACAGTAACAGTAACAGTAACAGTAACAGTAACAGTAACAGTAACAGTAACAGTAACAGTAACAGTAACAGTAACAGTAACAGTAACAGTAACAGTAACAGTAACAAGGACAGTAACAGTAACAGTAACAGTAACAGTAACAGTAACAGTAACAGTAACAGTAACAGTAACAGTAACAGTAACAGTAACAGTAACAGTAACAGTAACAGTAACAGTAACAGTAACAGTAACAGTAACAGTAACAGTAACAGTAACAGTGACAGTAACAGTAACAGTAACACTAACAGTAACAGTAACAGTAACAGTAACAGTAACAGTAACAGTAACAGTAACAGTAACAGTAACAGTAACAGTAACAGTAACAGTAACAGTAACAGTAACAGTAACAGTAACAGTAACAGTAACAGTAACAGTAACAGTAACAGTAACAATAACAATAACAATAACAATAACAATAACAATAACAATAACAATAACAATAACAATAACAATAACAATAACAATAACAATAACAATAACAATAACAATAATAATAATAACAATAATAATAACAATAACAATAACAATAACAATAACAATAACAATAACAATAACAATAACAATAACAATAACAATAACAATAACAATAACAATAACAATAACAATAACAATAACAATAACAATAACAATAACAATAACAATAACAATAACAATAATAATAATAACAATAACAATAACAATAACAATAACAATAACAATAACAATAACAATAACAATAACAATAACAATAACAATAATAATAATAATAATAATAATAATAATAATAATAATAATAATAATAAGAAAACTTACATTCATTAAGACGCCGATCTAGTACTCCTCCATCAAAAAAGTGATTACTCATACGCGAGCTATTCGCTATGTGAAATTCTCTCTCTCTTAATGGTGCCGTTTGCGTATAAAAACTGTGTAAAGTAGCAAACCGTTTTTCATGGTTTTCCGAACGGCCTGGCGCGTTTGCTGCTGACTCTGATGCATTTTCCGGGCCATTGTGGTTTAGACTTCTTATAACCGCACTGAATGGCTCGGGATAATTGTTTATCCTCGCACGCGTCAATTGACCACCCTGCCTAATTATTTCTGGGTTCGGCTCTTCATCATCAAACTCGAAGTCCTCGGATCCTGATTCGAAATCTCTCCGAATTCCTCTTGTATCCGTTCTTGCGGGACGATTCGATCGTTGATGACTGTTTCAGCATCGCTGTCTATAATCATCTCATTATCGTGTACAATTCGCACACTTTCTCCTTCTTCTTCGTTACAAGTTACTTCATTGTTATCGTAAAAGAAACGCCGTCGAACGGTATTTCTAGATGTACTCGGCAAATCGGATTTGTTGACTGATTGTTCAAATAATGTTTCCACATCGCTTACATTGCTGTCATCGCTCTCGCTCTCGCTCTCGCTACTACCACTACTAGCTAGTAATATTTCAAGAGCTGTAAAAATGAATCATATATATATATGGGGCGTTTCATATCAACTCACCTGGTCAAAAAATAAAAATCACTAAAAATCTGGGAAAATGTTCTATTTGATACCCAAAATACTCAAAAAAATTTTTAGAGCTCTAGGTCAAAGAGGTCAAGAGCAAGAGGTCATGGAGTTTTGTGATTTTTCAATTTTTTGTAAAATCATCATTTTTAATATTTTTTATTAAAAACTAAAGGTTTTTGAAAAAAATTTATAAAGACATTTTTTTGTTGGAAATTATGTGTAGAAACTATACAAATTTTTTCCAATCCCAAAGTTGCTATCTTCTGATTGGTCCATTATATATTTTGATGTGATTTTCAATAACTTTTCTTCGCCAAGGTTGATTTTACTCATTTGGCACTAAAAGTTTGTAATTTTTATAACCTTTCACTGAAATTTTCCCCTACATGGTAAAATAACTCTACAGGCAGTTATGGTACTTTTTATTTAAGGTATCAAGACTAAGTTTTAAGCCTGAAAAAAAATGAAATTAAAATGTAGTCATAATTTGTTTTTGTAATGATATTAATTAATAAAACTTCTTTTTACCTTAAATATATATTAAATACAAGACTTTGACCTAAAAATAATTTTAAAAAACCCCATTCGTTGGTTAAAATCCTTTGCTCTTGTCGATAACTTGATTTTTAAAATTTTTTTACTTACCGTAGAGTTTCTCAGCTAATTTTGAATTAATTGACCTGAAAATTTCCAGAGATCTCTAATTTATATATCTTCACAAAATAATAGTTTTAGTTTTAGGAAAAAAAAAATAATTTCTAAGTTTGGTTTAGAAAAAGTTGAAAAAAATCAATATTTTTGTGAATTTCATACAAGTAATTCAGTTCAACATTTACTTTAACTTATCTTATCAAAATTCCAGAACTATTATTTTGTGAAGATATATAAATTAGAGATCTCTGGAAATTTTCAGGTCAATTAATTGAAAATTAGCTGAGAAACTCTACGGTAAGTAAAAAAATTTTAAAAATCAAGTTATCGACAAGAGCAAAGGATTTTAACCAACGGATGGGGTTTTTTAAAATTATTTTTATGTCAAAGTCTTGTATTTAATATATATTTAAGGTAAAAAGAAGTTTTATTAATTAATATCATTACAAAAACAAATTATGACTACATTTCAATTTCATTTTTTTTCAGGCTTAAAACTCAGTCTTGATACCTTAAAGAAAAAGTACCATAACTTCCTGTAGAGTTATTTTACCATGTAGGGGAAAATTTCAGTGAAAGGTTATAAAAATTACAAACTTTTAGTGCCAAATGAGTAAAATCAACCTTGGCGAAGAAAAGTTATTGAAAATCACATCAAAATATATAATGGACCAATCAGAACATAGCAACTTTGGGATTGGAAAAAATTTGTATAGTTTCTACACATAATTTCCAACAAAAAATGTCTTTATAAATTTTTTTCTAAAACCTTTAGTTTTTTAATAAAAAAATATTAAAAATGATGATTTTACAAAAAAATTGAAAAAATCACAAAACTCCATGACCTCTTGCTCTTGACCTCTTTGACCTAGAGCTCTAAAAATTTTTTTGGGTATTTTGGGTATCAAATAGAACATTTTCCCAGATTTTTAGCGATTTTTATTTTTTGACCAGGTGAGTTGATATGAAACGCCCCATATATATATACACGTTGCATAATTTTCAATTTCAACTTATAAGCATCAATGATTTATTATTATATACAATAAAAATAATAATTTTAATACATCTAATGTTTATTAAATGATATTCTAAATTATTTAAAAAATAGCTTTTATTTTTAAAAAGTATTCGCATGAAAATTAGTAAAATTAGACAAAATTATTTTAATATGAAAAATGTAAGCTATTGGTTTTGATAATAATAATAGTGGTTAAGATGATATAATAGGATATATGATTTATAAGTAGCTACCAACATTACAGTTTCACAGATTTGTAATCTTTTTATTCAAAAATTTCTCGAAATATCTTTATAATCGACTCAACATAAATTTGAAATCGAAGATTGTAATAAAGAGATATTTTAAAAACTTATGGATTAGAAAAAAATTTTTTTTTTAAAAAACTGTAATCACGATATTTTACATTCCTTAAAATATAATATTTTAAGTATTTACAACTCAAAATCGTGTTATATAAAATATAAGACCAAGAAATCATTTAATAGTAATATTTAAAGTTATATACAAAAATGTCTATCATTTTTTTTTTTAAAAAAAAGGAAATGTATAAAAATTTTCATTTTGAAATTGCTACAAAAATTATATATATATATATATTCGGTAAGAAGTTTAATAAAATTAGTAATTTAAACATTTTTTTTATACTTACAACGTTTCTCGTTATATTCGTTTATCAGACCCTGCAGTACGTAGGCATCATGTAGATTTTTCGATATTACGTATTCCCCTACTGCTATTACAGCAAGATCGTTTTCTTTAAAAATCATATTGAACAATCGCGCAATCATGCGCAATGACACACACGATAATATACAACCAAATTGTTTTTTCAACTGTAAAATAGACATACGCTGTACTTTCAGGCGCCATGCAGAATCGCATTTACGCTGTATAACGTAATACAATCTCGCGTTAATTAAATAATCAACAATCCGAAATATAATTTTACGAAATTCATTTTCATCAATATTCCTCATGATTTCTCTCTCAATAAAATCACTTAACACTTAAAATTTATACTTCTATTCGTCACTAAGACAAAATACTATCTGTGGCAATAATGATTTCGCCATTTATTTATATACTGCTTTTCCTGAAAGGGAAGATCGATTTTTAGGGAACAAGGTAAAACAATATTACTCGTCTAAAAAAATATTGTCTACGAACAAGCTGCAAGAAAAATTTTAAAAGAAAATCGGTCATCGGGCAAAAAAGGAAAACAATATTATACGTATAGAAATGGTCGAAATACATAACGGATGTTTACCTGTTGCCTTGCGACTCCAAAAATATCTTTTCCGAAAGGCAACTACTATAGAAAAAACATCTGGTTAGTAGTGTCAGTGCAAAAAAAAAAACATCTAAACATGATGCCTACTAATCTACTCATCGCTATACCACCGGACGTCCCCTTTTTTTTGTCCCTTTAACACCCCTGCAGAGTATACATGTCGATTACTTTCTTCTATCTTTTCTTAAGTGCATTCTCTTGCAGTAAAACCTATTAAATGTTTTTTCTTTAATTTTTTCTTTGTACCTTAGTAGTATATGGGGGAATATAGGTAAAAATGGCGGCCATGAAATTCAGGGGGAATATAGGGAAAAGATTGTTGGCGCCTAAGCTCGAGCGTATACGAGGAAAAGCGAAACAACCCGAAGTGGAGGGGGACGCCGTAAGAAAAATTTTTTGGAGTAGCAAGGTAACGGCTATTGTAAAAGTCGGTAAGTTAGGATTCTTTGGTGAAATAAATTTTTTGTATATGAAAAAAAAATTTTATGACCAATAAAATCGTATATTTTACAAGGATATATATTAAATATATAATGCTAGTAATTTAAAAATGGAATTCAATTTACAAATAGAAAAATTCTTTGTGATATAATTTATTAAATTAAAAGATTTTAGAAATATGAATTTTGAATCTTTTTAAATATTTAATGGAATATTTTTAGGAAAAGGATTTGGTGTTCATGGTTATATATATAAAATAACAAAATATTTTAGCAATAGAAATAAGTGTTTATTATTTTTTCACTTAGTCTAATACAAATAATTACAAATTTTTTAGAAAGTACAAAAATTTTTATAATAATGAATATATAATTTCAAGTGTAGCATGATTTTGCTTTACATGTTTGTATGCAACATTTGACATATTTTCGGCGACCATTACCTACAAGGAATTTATTTTTATAATAATTACGTTTATGTTGAATACCACGAATACGTTTATAGAAACGTGCAGCAATATTATCATTTCTTAAGTAATCTGATGAAAATAAATTACAAAATTTGTTAAGTGAGTAGCCTCGATTCATGTAATCTAAAAACATTAAGCAAAATTGCCCACAAACTTTTGAATTTAAACTTTGTAGTTGTTTAGTGTTCCATTTATAATGAATAGAATTTTGCTGAAGACATTTTTTATGTTGTAATATTAAAGGAGGTAAACCATAACTGTCGAAAAAAACAGCTCTTCCATACTTGTTAATAAAAACTGCTACCCAATGAGTTCCTGGTTGTGTGTGAATATCTGTATTAAACACACACGCTATCGGTCTCGTCAATACCTTGGGAATCCTGTCTGCTGGAAATACACCGAACGATGGTATTTTTAATGAGTGAAGCGCATCCCGTATCTGCAGAGTATTCATTGCGATGTTTCGCGTTTACAGGTGTGGTCGATTCAGAAGTATAATATCCTGATTCTTCAATGCGGTCGTATACGTTTTCTTTGGTAGGTCCAGGTGTTGGTGGTCTTTTTGGTTCACTTTTTTTCACAAGTCTTTTTGGTTTAGGAGGAGGAGGAGGATTCTGCACTGTATTGTCAGTTGAATCCGAAGGAGAAGAGTATGTAACGTCATCGCTGTCAGAGTCGAATAATGCAGAAATAAACCTATCATTTCTGTTTAACCACTTTTTATATTTAATTACACAGTTTAAAGCACAAATGAAAAATTCATGGTTCTGAGAACCGTGAAAACAACAATAAGTTTTACAGTCTTGTAAATTGTGTACGGAGGGGCAGCCGTGGTTTTCTAAATTTATAACACGCCGCGATATAATACTTTGAATTACTTGCGTTTCTTGAGATCCTCGTACAAAAATCCGTCTTGCAGTGCGTGTTAATGCGCGTAAATTTGAATAAAGTTGTCGATGAGGAACATCCCCTTCAAACCATTCGATTCCATGGTAGTTATTGGTGAGCCAGTTATTGAAAACTTGAGTTCTGATAGGTAAATCGGTAAATGAATAAGGTGGAGATGTTATCCAATGCGAAACGTAATCTTTGTCTAGAGATGCTACAGCTATTTCTTTTATAATTAATTTATTATTAATGTCGCGAAAACCTTGAACGTCAATAATGTAGTCCATAGTTCTCGAGGTCTGTACGTATGTTGACTGTTTGAAAATTGAATAACTTTTAACTGCTTAACCGTGTCTTCAGCTGAATTTATATAAAGCGCCCTACTTTATTTTGTGTTATATTTTACCCTTCCTCCTAATTAGTGATACTTTTCAGTGACGTAATAACCAAAAAGAAAATAGAAAGTTCATTTTGAAATTTAGTGAAAGTATTATTCACCCATTAAATCGGAAAACTTGTCGTGACATGTCTATTTCAAGCATTATTATTTACCCATTAAAATCAATAATAACTTGTCGCGACGCGTCTATTTCAAGTATGTTATCATATTCGGCGTAAACTATGCAATTTACGGAATTCTCTAAAACTTGATCAAAACGTAATTCTAAACGGACTGCACCTGTCTTAACTAAATTCCAATGCGTGTTACAATTTGCTGAAAGATCTGGTGTTAAGTCGAAAGCATATAGACAATAACCATTAGGGTAAGTATCTCTTGAAATAGAGTTTCCTTCATTCATAAAGTGAATACCTGTCCCGCTAAATAAAGTATGATATCCATCAATGAACGTGTCGGGATAATTAGGCTGAATGGGTTTACTAGGAATTTGTATTTCGTCGACATTTAAAGCAAGATAATTAAGATTAAAATGTTGAAAGTTAAATGGATTTTCTTTTCTACTCCCATTAAACGCACTATTTAAAACTAAACCAATTATTATGCGTTTAGGTAATTGTCCAAGAATAATATTATCTAAAGTTTCTCCCGTGACTCCTGTATGTAAAGTAAATGACTTAACCTCTACACGTGTTAATGGATATTTAGCTGTTCCTTTAGATAAGGCTTTTGAATGTGCAAATAAAATTCCTGGATTAATTTTAGCTCTGCGTACACGTAATGATGTATCTATTATACGTACTTTTACATTTTGAGCGTCATGATCTATCAAGCAAAAAGCGTCTTTTGAGCGGATGAGACGTACTCTCATTTCTACACCATTAAGGAGAAATTTTTCCTGATTAAAAACATCGCAATGTAAGTGCCCTAACAAATCTAAAATTTTTCCACCTTTGACAAAAAGATTACGTTTATCAGCACCAATATTTTTCGAAAGTAGATTATTATTATCTTTTCTTTTTAATAATACGGCATCCATTTCACCAGGGGTATCGTTATACCATAATGCAGTAGTCAAATGTGATTTTTTAGCTTCTTGGGAATAATTAAGCAACGTCTCTATATATGCTCGATAAGCGTAAGCATTGCTAGGTGGTGATACAGTCTTTTGGTTAAAGAATATATCGACTTGATTGAACATACTATGTAAAAAGTTGTTTACAGGTGTAACTAATGTATCTTCACCTATAAGATCTTTTCCTTTTTCGAGACGTACACTAAGACTAAGCATAGTATGAGCTAAATCAATGTAATCATCCGAATTTCCTGGTACAACAAATTCTAAATATGAATCTTCAGAAATGGTGGTCACAGGTTTGTATTCTACCCATTGTGTTGATTCTATAGCTGTTTGAGTGGGTGGGAGAGTAAATAAATCTAATTCTGATTTAGTACATTCCCACGAATGTGTGTGTAAAAATGCCATTTTGAAATTATACAGGTCCAAAAATATCACTTACTGAACGTTTTTTATTTTTCTTGTTAATTTTTCTTTTTTTAATACGTTTGTTTTTATTATTTTTTCTTGTTTTTCTTTTTCTGTTTAAAGATGATGTCAACGATGAGATACGTTTCACGCGACGTTTGGTTCGCGACTGATCCTTACGTCTTCTTACGCGTTTTTTATAACCAGAGCCTTCCATTATTAGACTTTCTATTTTCTCTTCTGCCTTTCTTTTTAAATTTTTACCTGATTCACGTGCTCTATTGCGTAGTGATTCTCTAAAAGGAATATTATGACTACTGATATCATCGATAATGTTAATTCCAGCTTTAAGAGCTTCTTTTCCGACAGTTCGAGCACCACGTTTTAAAAAAGGAAGTGCTTTACGAAAAAGTCCTCCAAGAAATCGACCTATACCTCCATGTCCTTTTTGATATGGTGATCCAACGTAAACATGTTGAATACCCCCTTGACCAACTTCACTATCATAATGTTCAATATAATGATTCATTTTTTATTTTTATTTTTGTTATGCAACTTGTCTAAAATGTAGTGTTACAGTCGACGTACCACACTCGAATGGTATGATACGACCGAGATGATCTCTTATATCTATAGTGATTGTTCTGAAACTATTTCTTATGAGGGGTATATAATTTATAGGTGTAAAAATTTGATATTGATTAGAAGCAAATACATAATCCTTGTAGTTTACAGGTACAATACGTAATAAAGTTGTTTGTACGTCACCTACAATACAAGGTTCACATATACCTGAGTAAATAAATAATTGTCTGGGTAATGCGTTAAAAATATTTGCTGGTCGAGTAGCAAGGGGATTGTGTAAATCAATGTTTAAATATCCTTTTATTTCAGCAAAGCCTAAAATATCCAAAACTGCACGGCTCATTTTTATAGAGTGCTCATTGATACATTTTTCTGAATCACATGTCTTTTCAACGTATACGTAGGTGTTGTTATGTTCTACTGACAATTTAAATGATATATGTGTTTCGCTTAATGCATTATTTATTTTTTCTAAAAATTCCGATATACCGGAATATACACCATAAGGAATTGTAACTGTTTTATATTCTATATCGACAAGTTGGTTTACTGAGTTATCCTTTAAGAGAGGCGGTGAAATAGATGAAACTTCAATTTCTCTTTCTTTTTCTCTTAAATGTAAAAATGAGCGTGGGAAATGAATTTCTGTGACACCAACTTCCCAAGATCCTCGTAAATTAATTTCTTGAGGTAATTTTGTAGTATAACAAGATGTAGTGTTGTTAGGAAAAACACTCATACTACTATTACTAGGTAGTATCATATAAAATTGTGTTTTCATGTTTATATATTTTTATATCTTTAGCTGACACCCAAGAATTGAATTTACTAGGATATCCGACCCAACTTACAAAATATTTTTTTCTACGACCTGAACCACTTGTTTTTATTATTTTATCAATTTTATATTCGGAATTTCTGATATCTTTTAGAATAACGTTAAGTTCTTCTTCGTAAAAAATACCGTCTATAGATTCACCATCGAGATCTTCTATTTCATACACAGGTGGTTTTCTATGTTTTAAGACTCTAGTTATTTTAAAAATTTCTTCTGACCAATTTGCTAAATAACCTTTCTCGAAGGTACCTTTGGTTCGACTAATTCGAACAAAGTCACCTTCTGAGTATTTAGCTTCTCTATCAACTGTTTTATATCTTGAATCCATATTTTTCTTTGCAATATCTGCATTGAATATTGTAACTGCTGCAGGCGCCATCTTTATTGTTGAATGATATGAGTTATTGTAACTATTTACAAGTTGAGGTAAAATATCTATGTAACGTTTAGAATTTTGATGTGTGAAATATCGCCACATTTTTTCCTTTAAGGTACGGTTAAATCTTTCGACAATAGCTGCTTTTACATCGGGATTACGTGCAACACGATGTATAATATTATTTATTTTCAGAAATTTTTGCATTTTTTGACCGACGAATTCTTTTCCCTTGTCAGTTTGAAACATTTTAGGAATTCGTTCATTTTTATTTAAAATAATTTTTTTAAAAGCGTCAGTGACTTGTGAACATGATTTATCCTTCAAGGGTACTACCCATACGTATTTGCTGAGAACATCGATGACTACTAGTAAGTATGAAAATCCATCATTATAAGATTTTAATGATTCTCAGTCAATTAAATCACCTTCCCATACAGAATCCATTTCAGCAACATTGTAATGAAGACGAGGAAATTTTCTATGAACAGGCTTGTGTAAAGTATAAGCATCTTGTGCTTGCAACCACTTGTGTATATTTTTTTTACCAACTGTATTTTTAGTCTTATTTACAAGGCGGCGTTCTCCAGCATAACCAGCGGGTTCATTAACATCATAATAAATTTTGTTAAGTAATTGCTTATTAAGATTCATGATTTTTATTTATTTATTTATTTATTTAAAACGAAAAAGTCAACCAGCCACTACCCTTTTGCTCTGCTACGGTATTTCTTTTAACACGTTTCTTTCTGTTTTGAGTAGTCCATGAATCATCATCTCCGCTGTTTATTTGTTTATTAATTACTGTAACTTCGTCGTCATATGTATCATTTTCTATTGACAAATTTTTATTTTTATTTTTAGGCATCGGAGTAGAAGTATGTCTTTTTGGTGCATGTAATAATGAATCATTAAAACTTGTATGTGGTGTTGTTAAAGACCTATTACTATGATTTACTGCATGTTCAAATTTTTGTCCTTCTTTGTAAAAAGCTAAATTACCAATACATTCCAATGGTATACCTACATCTCGTAAAAACCACGCAAAATGCTCACGACCTGTAGCCTTTACACCTTTTCTACTACGTACAGCATCGTTTATTAAATCTACTATATTAGAACCTTCGAGAACAGCTCCATCTATTGACACTAAACCGCGGTCATTCCATGTAATTCTTGAAGAAATATTAGGACTTTTTAAAAATTGAACCATCAATTCAGCTTTACGTCTGTATGTTACAGGTACAGATGATATTATGATTTCAAAATCTACTCCATTTTCTATCTCTTGTTCATTTTTATTAACATTATTTAAACTTTTTTCAAGTCGTCTAAAAAATATAAATATCGTTGTAAAACTTGTTGATACTTTGACCATTTTGTACGCTCATCAGTTTCTTGTGAGTTTAATATATCACTCATTTCTATGTCTAATCTTGTAAGATGACTGCCTGGTGTTTGAACAGTATTTTTTTTATCAGATTCGACATTTTGCAACGAGACCTCGGGAACGTTTGTATGAAGAAGTTTTTGTATACTGTCTTGAGGCACTAGAACCATTTTACGTGCATGCTGCATTTTTTAATTAAGAACGAGTGGGGATAAGAGCGGATATTATAGTTCCTAATACAGGTGCAAGTAAAGCTGTTAAGAAACCATCACCTTTCTGCACGATTAGACGTTTCTTGCTTTTCCACGATTTAGAGTCCCGATTGCTTAAATTTCTCAGAATTTTTTTATGTTTAACTAACTTTTGTTTTTGAGAAGGTGTTAAATGTACGGTACCTTTTAAAGTATTCAAAGCACACTCACAAATACCTTTAACTATTTTACGATCAGCAAGTTTTAAAATAACTTTGCGTTGTTCTTTATTTAAATGATAAAGGGCGTGTAAAGCATGTGCTATTTTGGGATCGAGCGATTTTTTTGATCTTACCGCAGCCATTATACACGTAACACTGAAAAATTATCACCCGTGACACCTCTCTTTATATCTCGTGGAACGTACACGTAGTGATGTGTATCATCAGGAAATATGTTAGTTCGTACTCTGCAGGTTTCTGCTGTGCTTTGTTTTAAATCTAACAACAAATAACCATGTGCTACACTTGTAGCGTCGTAATAAGCTTCTTGTAAAAACTTTGAATTTTCTGGATAAACTTGACGCGCTAAATGTTGTATTTGTGCACGGTCTCTAGGATTTTTAAAAATTACAATATAGTTTGAATTTAATGAAATATCCCGCTGCTTAGGTCCTTGATGAAACAAATTTTGTGTAATAAAAATTACGCTTATATTTTTATGGTGACTACCTTTTGTAAATAAATCAGCAACTAAATTATTAGAAGATTCTCTCATCAGATCGTCGATGACTACTAATTTTGGTCGAGAGTCAGACGCAAAATCTTCATTTTGAGGTAAACCTTCATGAAATTCAACATCTTTACCGTATTCCAAATATCCATCTTGCCATTCGGAATAATATAGCATTTTTCGAGCAAAAGTTGTATCGGACATACTGTCAATAAATCGGAAAAATCTTTTTACAAAGTGCGTCTTACCACAACCTGTTGGACCACAAATCATAGAGGTCCATGGGTGTTGCCATGCTAGTGTCATTTTTTTTATTTTTTATTATTATTATTTCTTTTTAAAATTAATAAATCAATTTTGCGGTGGGGTCCCGGTCCGCGCTCGCGGTACGTACGAAAAAAATCAGCTAATACTCGTACGTACACACCGGAAGATTCTAGAATAATGAAAGCGAAAATCTAGATTTTTACCTTTTATAAGCTGATGCACATTTCAGCTGTATGATACATACTAGCTTACAAATTTTATGAGCTATTTTTTAAGTTTTATTTATATTTTTCACTATATTTTGTTTTATATTATATATACATATTTTTGTGTGTGTGTGTGTGTGTGTGTGTGTGTGTTTTCGTGTGTGTGTTTTCGTGTGCGTGTTTTCGTGTGCGTGTATATAATTTAAATATTACATTCTTTCTTTGAAATGTTTCAAAACTGGAGAAGAAAAAAAAAGGAAGGTAGGATAAATAAAGGTTTATTATGTATATAACTTCATAATTATTTATTTATTTTGAAAATCAAATCAAATCTTATTTAGTATAAATCTTATTTAAAAATGTAAAATTGTTGATAAAGTATTGGTCATACGACCACTTATATACATGTACGGAGTGTCGTCGATATGAAGTGGACAATTTGGATTTTCGGAGTGACGATGATGTTCGCGCATATTAGATATTGTAAAGTGTAAATATTGTACATTTTTCGATTCAATTTGTATCAACAAATCTCCAAGGCTGATATTCCGAAATGTCATAACTTCTTGAAATTCTATTATCTCAATGTTCCTGGGGCAATCCTCAGCATCGCACCATATATTTTCACAAATTGTGCATGATTTACTAGTCATTAAATGCCAAATTTGTACATTTAATGAAATGAAAAATCTTTTGAAATAAAATTTTAAATCATGTAACAATTTGTCAAAATTATTTTGATCGTTATTTTTTTTTAAATTTACCAAATTGTGTAATGCTCTGTGTAAAGCTAAACCCTGTAGAGTACATTTGTATTCAGGGTAAAATCTACAAGTTGGAACATTACAATTAGTGCAGCATTTTTCTGAAGGCTCTGGATGATGTGTACAAACTGAAAAAAAAATAAATGAAAATTTACAACAAAAATTTTTAATATTTATTCATTTTTATTATTATATTTTTCAAAATTCATACAAAATACAAAGAATAAATACTTTTGGTTGAAATATTATAATTTAAATAAATTTCTAATTTTATATTTAAAACTTTTTTTAGATTTCGAAATACGTTTATTGTCACATTACGATATCAAGATTTTTGAAAACATTGACTCTCGCATACCTTTTTACACTAAATATTACAATATTTTACAATTTTTTTTTTTTTTACAATAATTTACAATATCTTACAGTACTTTACAATATTACATTAGTATTTTTTTTAAATTTTACACTTTTTATATATACATATACATACGCATTTTTTATTCACAACGAGGTTTCTTATATCCATACGGGTAAGATGTGCATTCATCTAAATGCTTTCGTTTAATACTATTTACGCGGCAAGTTTTTGTTTCTTGCTTTGTAATTACATCGTGATACTTTGTGCGTCTAATAGCACTAAACGAATGCACTATTTCTTCATTTTTTTTTAAAACTAAAGACTTGACACTGTTATAATTCAAAATATCTTTTGTTGAATTATTCAATGTCACGCCTTTAACTTTACAAACTTCATGTAGAGTTCCGTCGTTACTTTTTACAATATACGAATAAAATTTAGGACCTGCGCTTACAAATGATGTTATATAACTATCTCTACCATAACATTCTAATTCGTCAGTCATGTCACCCAAAAGCCTACCTGTCGGAACTCTATATTCATTTTCTACATTTTTACACAAATAGATACAAGAATCTGTATCATAATATAATACACGCTGATCTAATTGTTCTAAATAACTATACAGCTTAAGCCTTGCTTGTGCTGTAGTATAAGCAGCAATAACCACGTTTGTCATTGGCGATGGATCATATGAATTTTCATTGTATTTCCAGTGAATATAAAAAGTGTTTTGGTTAACCGGTAAAACATCAACTAAAATTTTATCTTCGCTTTCTAAAATTTGGAAAAACTGCGGACCGTCTCTAATAATTTCCGTAGTACCCATATTTTCCCTCTGACCGAATTTTCCCCAAAAAGAATTTAAGCATAACTTAGCTAAAAAACGCAACCCTGGATTTTTTCCTATTTTTTCTTTTTCTAAAACTATACCTTCTTCACGTGCATATTCTTGAATATATTCCTCGCATAAATTTTCGCTTGTGCAATTTACCGGCCACCCGCTAGCTTGTTGCTTAATTTTTAAAAACGCGTTAATATAATCCGAAAATAACCCACCTTTTTTAGTTTCTTGATTATACTGACAAATCTTGTATTGCCATATCTCGTAAATGGCTGTAATCTGATACCCCATTATAACGGCCTTTTTTAACTCCTCTGATACCCATGTACCTGTAAACTCCCTGTCACTAATGTTTTCGTGCGTACATTCGCTTTCATTCAAATTCTCACAACATGTACGACATAACGGAAACATTAAGCGATTGTGCATTCGCACAGGGAGTACAGGTAAAAATAAAGGTCGCGGTGGTAATACGCGACATTTGACTATACCTTCTACTTTTTCTAAATTATATTCGCTACCTGTTAAAATACGGCATTTATCTCCTATAAAAATTTCCGGATGACCTATAGGGAATTTTCCGGTTTTACATACGTAAGGATATAAGGAGCAAATATCTACATAATTGATTTTTTCCCTTTTTGTACCTCTACGAGAGAAACAGTATTCTCGGTTCTACCTCCGTAAAAACTATCACGTGGGTTTAATGTATCGCTCATCAACAAAGGATGATTAATTAAATACTGCTCTACTTCTGCATTTTCCCGTTTGAAATTTTTAAACTCGCATTCCCAAATTTCCGCTAAAACGTACCCATGAGATTTAATTAACTCCGATGTTTCTAAGGTTTTTTCAAAACGCTGTTCTAAACTATCCCCGTAGATTTCAGATATTTTGAAACGGTCTTCGCCCTTAAAACATTTTTTACACCCATGCCAAAAACAACCGTGATATTGGTAGACATATTTCGAACCATCAGATGATTCGAAATATCCATCAACTAAAATATTTTCCGGAAGTCGGAATTCTGAACTTTTCGCAGCGTGAATAATATTATGGCCCGATTCTTTTTCTTTTAAAATAAGCCACTCAATTGAGCCTCGCGAATGAGTGCTTTTTTTCCTATAACCACCGGTAGGTATAATGCCAATACTATTAGTTTTTAAAAATTTTTTTCTAAAAATTCTTGAGCAAGCGCTCGCTATTGTTGTAGCTTCGGCAAACGGACACGTATCTCCTACTTCTATAAAACCTTTTCTAAAAGCTGAGCAAGCTTTTCTCAATATATCGACATCCGTTTTGCAATATTTTACAATTTCGTTTTGAAAATCAAAAGATAATTCTTAGAAATCATGTCTTCATACCATTGAGAAAACTTTTCCCTCTCTGATACGGACATTTTTTCCAAAGAATAAAACTTTTGAGGTGGCATAGGACCGACATAATTTTGATTTGCTAAAATATTAAATAAATGCGGAAAAGTACCCTTAACCACATCGCAGGAAAATCCGAAAGCTTCCGGTAATTTATCTAGTTTCATGTGGAAGTAATTCAAACTGTCTATAAATTTAATACGATTTCCTAATGTCATTAGTATAATACTAGTACCGTTCATAGTCACCTTCGGTACTATGTTTGTTTCTTCAACTAAATATTTAAGAATAAATTGCCCGTCGTAGCTTTTGCTATTATGGGCGATACAAATAAGTGATTTTATATTTTTAGCACACGATGTTTTTTCAAAATTTAAAATAAATTCTACAAAATTTTTTATGACATTATTTTTAAAAATTAAAGTTTTACCACCCCCGCAAAAAGAGCATTCTGAATCCATTGCCGAATCTATACATTTAGAACAACATAACTGAGCTACAGCTAAATTTATTTCGTGGTAAACAATTTTATTATTATCATCTACGTGTTTTTTTTCTTGCCATGCTTCGAAATCATAAAATAAAAACGCGTTTTCTATATTTTTATCGTTATTTTTAATTATTGGCATAAAACATTGGTGGTTATAGGAACGCTGACACCCGCAAGTTTTACAATAATAATTACCGCAAGTATGGTTACCGTTTTCTACAGAAATTATTTTTTTACATTTTTCACATTTCTTTATAGCATTGCATACGGTAACATTTTTTTTAAAAGAATTTAATTTTAAATGATTTTGTAAGCACGTATCCCCGTAAAAATCCATAGAACATCTAGAACATTTTATTTGCGTAACTTCTTTATCACACATACCACGACATTTACACTTATCGCAACTAAATGGACATTTGTGCATACTTAACCGTTTAGTTCCTTTATTAGAAAAAATGACAAAAATTATCACACATTGCAACACCTGTCATACTCGTAATGACATCGTAATGTTGCTCGGCCGGTGTGTATAATATATTTAAAATTAGTCTAATTTCTATGTTACTTTTATTTAAAATTTTAAACCCATTATACAATGACGAATCGCCTTTACCTATCTTGTCTTTTTCGTAAACCATTACAGCTATACCGTCATTTTTGAAATAATTTTGGAACTTTTGTATTTCACGAAGACCACAACCTTGATCATTATCTATATTGACTCCCTTTTTTCCAACAAATCGTTGGCTAGTTCTAATTGCGCCTTATTTTGGCTTTTACGCACATTCTCCCAGCGATTTTTTAATTCTGCAGGACAATTATCGCCATGCATCATTTTTTTCGCGTGGACAAGTGCTACGGCTAAAGCACGTGGTAAACATTTTGTGTCATTATTATTAATCCGTATAATAGACTTTGACTTAACAATATCAAACTGTAATGGTTTATTACGCCCTCTGCCCATCGGTACACGAACGTTCAATATTTGTATCCGAAAACTCTCGTCAATTTTAAATTCACGAGCGCTTTGGGATATCAGTTCGATTGTTTTCCATAAATCTTTAAAATTATAATCCTTTAAATATTTGAAACTTGTAATAGGACCGATGGGCAAAGTATTACTTAATATATTGATTTTAATGTAATCGCTGGGTTCGTATTCGTGCGTTATATAGTTAAATAATTTTTTTATACCCTCCTCTAAATTTATTCCATTGTCTTTAAATTTTATTTCTATTTCGCGCGCATTAGTACCAAACCGTTCATAATAATCGTTCGTTTCCCATATAATGCTGAAACACTCACCAGCTTGATTTGATCCTGAATCCTGGGGTTCGTTACTACGGCTGTCGTTTCTACTAGGACCCGGGATGGGTGCGTTGATTGGTTGTTGTTGCTGATCTTCTTCATCAACGGCAATAGCGTCGTCTCTAGAAGAAACTTCGTCATTACCCGATCCATTTTGAATAATTTGACTGGATACTTCTTCTGTAATGCTGCATTGCGAAAAATCAAAAATATCACCTTCCTCGAAGTCGTCAATTTGCATAACCTCGTTGATGTTTTGATAATTTTCTAAAAGAAGAACAAAAAAGTTTGTTATTAATTTACCAATGTTGAAAAAATAAGAAATTATAATTACAAACAAAGAAAAAGATTGAAAAATAATAATCATAAAAAAAAGTTTTCAAAATGTTTAAAACTTACCATTGCATGTGGCTTCCTCACTATCATTTTTACTCGTTGAAGCAACGACTCTATCTACTTTTGGTTCAACTATTACTTGCTGATTTTCTGAAAAAGAACAAAAATTTATCATGAATAATTTTTGTTTTAAATAATAAAAATTTTCAAACTTATTTTTATTTTATTTTTTTTTTAAATTGAAAAAAATTAATTTTACTTTGTGGAAATTACAATTTACATATTATTGATATTTGTTAATTATAAAATTTTGAAAAACAATAAAATCATTATATATATTAATTTATTTATTTATATGAAATTCGATTATTCTATTATTTATATAAAAATTAAATTTTATTTGATAAAAAATTTAATATATTTTTGTACATCATATTTATTTATTTAGTTTTAAAAATAAACAAGTAAAAATTGAATATTTATATGTGATACTTTTTATTTACGAGGTTCGTAATATTTATTATTATTTAAATACTAAGTATTCATATATGTATATATAAATATATATAACTAAAGGTGCGTATCTTTCTCTCATATCTCTCTCTCTCTCTCTCTCTCTCTCTCTCTCTCTCTCTCTCTCTCTCTCTCTCTCTCTCTCTCTCTCTCTCTCTCTCCCCCTAAATAATCAAAGATTCCAATTCTTATTTTCTTTAATGATTTGTAACTTTTTTAAAAGGAAAAATTAAAATAAGTTTGAAAAAATTTAAATATAATGCTGAATAAAACATGCATATGTATATCTATACAAATAAATAAATCTAATAACTTAAATATCTTACCTTCTATCATTTCGTTGTATGTCAATAGTATAACCTGCACATCAGGGTCCTCTTGGGCTCGTCTTCTTTTATTTCTTCCACTAAAATAGTTATCGCTCTTAAGTCATCATGAAAATCTCCTCGGCGGAATGATTTACATAAAAACGATAAACTTTGAGATCTTATAAACTTAGTAAATATATCTACTGCACTAGTTATGAATTTTCTACGCTCATTCGCAATTCTTCTGCGGTTAGCATTAAGATTACAAAAAGTTTTAAACAGACTATTTAATCTTCTTAATTGACAACTTTCACGACTAACCAGCATTTTTACACTCACGATTTCTGGATTGTCTTCCAATAAACGCTCTAATACAGCAGTGTAAATTTTAAAAATTATAGAGCCTGTTAAATCCATTTTTTTAGTTTTATAATTATCAAAAACTGAGAACACCGTAATAATATTAGAGTTAAAAATGTTTTTTTCAAATCTACAAAATACACGTTTTTACTACTTCGTTGAAATAATTGTAAATATTTTATTAGATTATTAATAACTGAAATATTCAACTTTTTTGGAGTTAAACAGTGTATTAGAAATAACACAGAAAAAATATTTCACTGCGTTGATGTCTAAACTAGAAATGATAGCGTTTCTTTGTACTATTTGTTATTATACCTACTTTTCATTTTCAAATTTTCTTTTTCCTACTACTGTAACTATTATATCATAATTTTCATATACAATACTCTGCTTTAAAATTTTCATTACTAAAAATAAAAGAAATTTCTATTGTCTTTAGTTTTTCAAAATTTACAGTTTTACTTACCTACGCATGCTACCTCAATAACCATTGATACCTTTTCACCCATTAAGGTGGTTCTAATGACTTTTTATTACTCTCTTTTGTTACTCTATAGAACGCTTAATGTGTTTACTCAAAAACAAAAACACTTTATGAATTTGTGTATGGTTTCAAGAATGACTCATAAGATCATTAATGTTTCTATACAAAATAGCATATGATTTTTACCTTATAGAAATCAATAGATTTTACGTATTTTTTCTTTGATTTTCGCTTATTACTCATTCACTTTCACTCTTATTTTCTCATTTTCTTATCCTACTTCTACATACAAAATATAACAGAGCTCAGTATTTAAATGCCTGAAATTCGTATACTGACATCATACAGTTAAAAGCTTATGCACCTAAAACATCATATAGTATTTCATTCAGTCGACCTTTGTAATTATTCTTTAATACATTTCCTGTACAAAACAAAATTTATTTTTCTAAAATGAATAGTGAAGTTGCAAATTTTCAAATAACAAAACGCATTAAAATGGCATCGTATAACTCAAGAGAAGAAGCGGGAAGTTATCTATTACATTCAAGTGTTTACCCGTTAAACACATCGTGTACGAAGAAAATTATGATCGGCTTATCACCTCAAAAAGATGAAACATTTGAGTGTGTGATTAAAATAATCAATCAAACATTTTTTGGCATTACATTTACGCTTGAGGCGTGGGAGACTTTTAAAACGCATTTCAAAAGTATAAGTTCTTATTTCAACAACGAGGAATCTATGGTCGAAAATGAGAAAATTACTTTCAATGGAATAACGCTCTCATATACCACAGCATATAATTCCAAGGCAATAATTTTGGATAAAGAAGATATAGAAAACATATCAACATTTTCTGATAATCAAGAAAGTCAAGTTGTGTTACCAAAAAGAAGAAACTATATACACCCGCTATTGTTCTACAAAAAACAAGCTTTGAAGGTATTTTACAATTGTTGGCGTGTATTGAAGAATGTATAAATATTAATAATAAAATTGTAACAACAGTTTCGGCGTGTAATAAAACTATTATTGACGAAATATGCGAAATTTTCTCAGAAAATACTATTTTACCAAAAACAGAGGTTTTCGTCAAACATTATATAAATTCACAATCTGAAAAAATAAAAAATAAAACATCTGCTGGTCTGGAAAATGACTTCATTAAACATTATTATAATATTATTTATAATGAGTTAACTGCGTTACATTTAAACTTCATATCGACATCTGTTATATCGAAACTTAATTCGTTATAAATATTAGACAATTATAAAAATATGTAAAATTTTAAAGACATAATACAACATATATTACGTAAAAATAAAGATATTGTTTCACTCAATTTATTCAACCATTTCTTTAATAACCAAACCCATTTCCTCAATAAATCATATTTATTTAAGCATTTTAAAACATAATTCTCTATTCAGTATAAAGATTATATATATTTAGAGTTCTACTTGAATGACTTATTTTAAATTAATAACCTTAAACTTATTTCATTATTTATATTTTTTTTTGTATGTAAAAATATTTTATATTTAATTCTCGTAAAATCATATTTAGTATCTGTTATAATCAGTCATAATAATAAAATTTGCTGTATACAAATTCCTTCTATATTAGTATAAATGCGTTCAACCTGACAATTCGAAATTTTTTCATTACCAAACAAGTATTTTAAAAACAACATTCAAATATCTAACACCCTTATAAACCATCAATCAGACGCTTTTGTTTTGCTCAAGAATTTTCTTGGAACTCCGTTCTATATACTCATAAAATCAGGCGTCAGTGATTTTTCCCTCTATACCTTTTCAACGCTTACCTGACAGACACCTCGCATCTCCAAAAAATTTTTCTTACGGCGTCCCCTCCACTTCGGGTTGTTTCGCTTTTACTCGTATACGCTCGAGCTTAGGCGCCAACAATCTTTTCCCTATATTCCCCCTGAATTTCATGGCCGCCATTTTTACCTATAATCCCCCATATACTACTTACCTTTCACTTGGACCAGATGATTTTGTTCTAAAATTTTCTATATCAGATGAAATGTCCACAACGTTTTCTCGATTTCTATGTTCATCTTACAAAACTAGAAGAAAACTACCTTTCTGCGCTTTGACTTCTTCAAATATTTTCATTTTATTTTAGAGAACCGAGTTATACACAACGTTTTCTTTTGTTTTCCCGTGGTATTATAAAAATTAAAAAGTTACAGTTTAAAAAACAATTTTTTTAAAAAATGAATTTTGAAATACAAATATCTGCGGATATGTCGTGGTTAGATCAACTAATTGAAGAAAGAGTGGATGAAGCAGAAGTGCAACGAGCAAAAAATCAATTAGAAATGAGTATCGAAAAAGAAAATACAGCCGCATTAAATAATCAAAGAGAATGCGCAGAAAGTGTAAGTGTCAGTGCTGAAAAAAATAAAAATGACGAGAGAGCAGAGATAGAGGTAATACATGAAATACTTCAATCAACAGCTAGACGAAAGAGTGCGTACAAGAAACGCAAGCCAAACGAAGTGGTCGTTCTCTTATAAGAAGATAGAAAACAAAGAGCAGCTCTCAATGATGAGGTTTTTCATAAATTTTCAAGAGAACGAGAAATAACGCTGATGACCCCGTTCGTTAATATGCAAAAATTGGGTTCAATGGGAATCAACATATCTCGGTGTAAAAGAGATTTGAAATTTGCAGCTTATAAGACAAATTTACACCAAGTGTATACAGATAAAATACTCGTGTTTTACTGGGCGCGACTGATCCTCAGTATAAACGCTATAATTATGAAAACGCCGCTATTTAAATTGTCAAGTGAAGAATTTTTCAACTATGTGACCCCCGTGCCGAAACCAACGAATTATGATAATTACAACGAGAACATCGGACAAGGAGATCTATACGAAAAAATATTAGAATTATCAAAGCTGGAATCGAGGATAATAGGATAGTGAGTAAAACTTTTTAATATATATTCATATATTATTTTTTTAAAATTATTTTATTGAAAAAATAAAATATTTTGATAATTTTTTATCAATAATCATAATGTAACAGTTAACATATTTTTGTTTTTTAAATAATTAATTTTCAAATAGTTTTTTCTTAAAATAATAATAATTCTTTTCCTGTTTTATTTTATTTAAAAAATTTTATTTTTAAATAATAAAAATTTTAAATTGAAATTATATTTCATTTCTTTTTTTTTTACTTTTCAGCGCTGAAATACACTGTTCTCCGATGATGGGCAAGGCACTGAGGCAGAATGTGATAAATTACGCCTGGCGCGTGAAATCGGTCCAAATCGCCCGGAAAGAACCTTGTACAATACAATCAGATAGAGACCTTCTCGCTTTTCCATACGGCGAAGAAGGCTTTCTAAATATCATCTCACAACAAGACTATACTAATATAATGAATAGAAAGGGATTGAGGAAAACTTTACTCGACAGGAAGAGACCATATCCGTCAACATCAAAAGAAGTATATGAAGATATACAATAAAATGTACTTAAATCAAAAACCGAAAAAAAGCCTTATTGTCAATAAAATAAAGTACGACTACATATGTATGTTAAGGTAATCAATAAAAATTAAAACGTATTTACTTTTATTCTATTCTATTTTTTGACCCATTTCCTTAATTTTTAATAATATATATTTGAATAAATATATTTATAATATTTTAGAACTTATTTTAAAATTTAATTATTTTTAACTGCTATTAATTTTCTCTATCCATTCATTTAATCTATTATAATTAAATGTTAAATGTTTTTTATTAATTATTTATTTAATTCATAGAATTTTTATAATTTTACTCACATTAAAAAATATATACATATACACATACATATATACTATACTTAAACCTGTGAAGAAAAAAGACAGAAGGTGCAAATCATTTCGGGTTTCAAGGTCACTATAGAAGCTATATCACCCTCAGACAGGTGCGGGAAAGAGGAAACCTTATTCACCAGAACACCCAGGCAGGTAAGCGAGGGGAATGTGGGTCAAATCAATTCACGATTATACAACCCCTTTATACCTGCCAGACATGTAAAGGGGAGCGAGACAAGGGATCGAGACAGGGGGAGCGAAACAATGGGGGAGAGAGACAGGTGCAAAAAAATCGATATGTCTCGCTATACCAGTCCATATACTACTGTTAAATAAATAATTTTTTTTAAACAAATACTACAGTTGTTATTATTATCACTCGCTACCCCGATTTAAAAAAAAACGTCAAAATTGGTCCTTAAATAACGGAGATATAAGGAATTTTTCATGACAAAGTAAATTTACGTTGAAATTCCAAACCAAAAATTTTTTCCAATTTGTTTTTCAAATTAAGAGGAGGTCGAGTATATCTGTCCTTTTCTAATCAAAGAATTGATTTTTTCACAAAAATTAATAATTGTAGCAAAAAATAAGAAGAAAGCCCCATCTCGTATAATAAAAAGCAAGATTCTCTTTTATGAGGAAAAATTATTTTTATTGCTTCGTTTTTAAGAAAATCTTGAAAAACTGAATTGTTCATCCTAACCTCCATTTTTTAAGTTTTTCAAGGTTTTCTTAAAAACGAAGCGATAAAAATAATTTTTCCTCATCAAAGAAAATCTTGCTTTTTATTATACGAGATGGGGCTATCACCTTATTTTTTGCTACAATTATTAGATTTTGCAAAAAAATTAATTCTTTGATTAGAAAAAAACAGAGATATACGACCTGCTCTTAACAGACTTAAGAGCATGACGAAGCTGTCCGCCTTCTAATAATATTTCCAATCCTAACTTATGAATAAACGATGCGTTTAATCGAGTTTCTTTACTACAAAGAAAAAATTTGTAAGATTAAACTCTAGTGCGGACAACCCAAGAAATCCACCAAAATATTATACATACAAAGTTATAATAAAAACTTTCAATGTATCGTATTTTAAGGTTAGGTTTGTCGAGTTTAATATCTAATTTCCAATCAAAGCTCATAAAAAAATAACAAGTCCAAATGATTTTTTATTTTAACAAAAATTATTTTACTAATATAGCTTTAGTGCGGACAAGTCATTATATTTGTTTAATTTATGAATTTAAAAAGATATTGATAAAATAAAAATAGCAAAACTCAATTGCTGCATCTCCGACATGCCGTTAATATTGATTTTATCATGAAAACACTATAATGAAATATTGTTTATTTTTTTAAGTCGAACAAACTTTATTTTTAAAGCTTTTTGCTAAAATTAATATTTAAAAAAATATGTTTAAACAAATTTTTTTTTGCAATAATTATTGTTAAATAAATAATTTTTTAAAAACAAATACAACAGTTGTAATTATTTTCATGCGCTTCCCTGATTTAAAGAAAAAAAGTCAATATTGGTCCGTAATTAACGGAGATATAAGGAATTTTTAATCGAAATATGAATTATAACTCGCCAGATCAATTTTTGGCAAGGCAGGAAAAATTACTATGTTTAACTAGTAGCAATCTTGATTACTTGAATATTAATTTTTACATTGCAAAATGTTTATTTCATCTCCGATATAATGGAATCATAAACTTCAAGTATTATTATAGCTGTGATAAAAATTTCAGTACTTAATATTTATAAATAAACAATTGGCGAATTTAAAAAAAAAAATTATCTTGGCTTTTAATTGAGCTAGAGCATTCTTTTTTTTTAAATTTGCGTAAAATTGCCAGTAATAAGAATATCAAATCCCTATATTGATATTTCCATTAGTTGTGAAAATATTTAAAACACCATTAAGAAAAAAATTTACTTATTTTTGCCATATTTAGGTTGAAAATAATAAAATGGACGCGATTTCACATCAAATTCGTAAAATCTACGTTAATATCTAAATATTATATGATTATCATAAAGTCTCTACGATGACGTTTTTGGGTGAATTTTTTAACGTACATTTGACCTCTTTTTGACAAACAAATAGAATATCTCCTAAAATAATTAATATTTTTTGATGAAATTTTTATGGTAACTTAAGGATAATAAGAGGGACATTTTTGTTGAATTACAAACACGTACATCCTTTTTTTATCAATTGACAAATATTTTAAAATTTCGCGATTTTCGATTTTTGTTTATCATTATTTATAAAATTTATTAACCGATTTTCATCAATGACGTCTCAAATTAATCGTCTTTGAAATACTTAAAAACAGTATAATTTTCATATACTAGAACGCAAACGAATTCAAGCTACCTAAAAAAAACAGTGATTTTTACGAATTTTGCACCTTAAATCATTGTTTACTAATTCCTGACGGCTTAAATTTTTAGGGTAATTCCAGAGTTTCATTTCTAATCATCCAACAAAGCCATTTTTGGTGGTCTGCACCTGTTTCTAATTACATTAAATTTTAGCTCTTTTTTCGCTAATTCTACTGGAATAGTAAGCTAATTGGATCTTGAAAACGACTCCACAGATTTGTTTCAAATTTTGCATGGAATTAATTTTTTTATCTAACTTGGGGGAAACTATTAAGAATTGGTTTCTTCGCTTGGTTTTGATTTCAAAGTTATTTATAAGAAAAAAAATTCGATTTTTCATTTTTTTTGTATTTTTTGTAAACTACTTGATGAATCTGCTTAAAAATTCTAAAAATTTATTTTCTTAGCGTAGTTTTAATTTTAGACCATTTTGAGATTTTTCAAAAAAATATTTGTATTTGCTTAGCTACTTAGATCTCGAAAAGTACTCGAAAGATTTGCTTCAAATTTTCCATACAATCAATTTTTCTGATTGTATGGAAGAATTGGTTTCCTTAGTGTAGTTTTAAGTTTAGAGCTTTAAGAGGAGGTCAAGTATATCTGTCCTTTTCTAATCAAAGAATCAATTTTATTACAAAAACTAATAATTTTAGCAAAAAATGAAGAGAAAGTCACATTTTGTATAAAAAAAAGCAATATCTTCATTGATGAGAAAAAATTAATTTTATCGCTTTGTTTCCAAGAAAACCTTGAAAAACTTAAAACACAGAGGTTAGGGTAAACAATTTGGTTTTTCAAGGTTTTCCTGAAATCGAAGCAATGAAATTAATTTGTTCTTTTTAAAGAAAATTTTGCTTTTCCTGATACGAGATGCGGCTTTCTCTTTATTTTTCGCTAAAGTTATTAGTTTTTGCTAAAAATTAATTATTTGATCAGAAAAGGACAGAGATATGTGACCTCCTCTAAAGAAAAAATAAAATAAACATTAGAGATCCAAGGTACAGCATTTGTCTCTACATTTTTATTAGTGTACTTTTAATTTTAGAGCCGAAAACATAAACTGGACATTAGTGATCCAAGTTGTAGCATATGCCCCTAAATTTATGATCACTTGTGAGCGCCCAAGTACCAAAAACGACCAAAGTGGTTGAACATACAAACGCGCGTGTACGTGCATATGCTCTTGCATGTGTAAGTGCACGAGTCTCTGTCCCACTCTTCTACTTTAGTAGAGGCAGAGATAAGTAGAGATCGCCAATGAGCATAGGCAAGAGCGTACCCGTTAAAATACAATGTAAACTACTGCCGCCACATGGACAAATGCCCGAACTATACGCGCAAAGCCCCTCCACGTCTACACGCGCGTAGAGAAGCAAGCGAGAGGGGAGGAAACAAACACACGAAACACGCGGCTTCCAGTGGCGTAGGTAAACTTACGGCAAACGCGCTTTAGCTTCTTTTCGCCACGATATTTTATAGCTTTATTTCAATGCGATTAACCCTCCAGAAAATTTTTTGATTAATTACATATTTTTATTTAAAACAGATACATATTTTAAAAAGAAAAATCATTAAAGTAATCAAACAAATAAATAATAATAAATAAAATCTTTTGGGCGACTATGAACATATGTAACTTTTTATCCTCTTCAACAAACGAATGCGGTGGCTGTGGTCACTAAGATTTTACGCATCTCGCTCTCTACTTTTGCCAAGTTCAAACCCGGTTATCCATCTATTTTTTTTTTTATTTTCTTTTTTTTGAATATTATATATTTTTGTAGTCAATTTTCATAGCGGAAAAAATTAAATTAAAAATTTATTTAAGAGAAGGTCGAGTATACCTGTCCTTTTCTAATCAAAGAATTAATTTTATTACAAAAACTAATGATTTAAGCAAAAAATTAAGAGAAAGCCGCATTTTGTATCAAAACAAGTATTATCTTCATTGATAAGAGAGAATTAATTTTATCGCTTCGTTTCCAAGAAAACCTTGAAAAACTTAAAACACAGAGGTTAGGGTAAACAATTTGGTTTTTCAAGGTTTTCTTGAAATCGAAGCAATAAAATTAAATTTTACTTATTAAAGAAAATTTGGCTTTTCCTGATACGAGATGCGGCTTTCTCTTTATTTTTGCTAAAGTTATTAGTTTTAGCTAAAAATTAATTATTTGATTAGAAAAGGACAGAGATACGTGACCTCCTCTTAACACCTTAAATTTTATTTTATTTCAAAAACATAAAAAATATATTTACAGATAGAGATAGAAAAAAGTTTTAATGTCAATCCCACATAGCATGAAATATTTATGAAAGCTTTCAGAAATATTTGCAAGGAAAGAATGAAAGATTTCAAACATGTTTCGATGAAAGATTGTTGAAAGCCCGCTATGTCCGCCTGAGAGGCTGCAAATAAATATTTCAATGAAAGTTTTCTGAAAGATTTCAACAAGATTTTCTAAAATATTTCATATAAATATCTAAGAAATATTTATGCAATATTTCGAAGCAATATTTAAACAATCAAATAAATCTTTCATGAAAGATTTATGAAAGATTTCAGCAATATTTAAAGTAATATTTCAAGGGAATCTTTTCGAAAGATTTCTACAATCTTTCATTGCAAGATTATTAACGTCATAGAAATCTTTCATTTTTACAATCTTTCGGTGATATCGATATAACATACACATACACACACACACACACACACATATATTCACAATAATTATAGTTTTTATTTACATGATACTATATTATATTTTGATTCATTATACTTCTATATGAAATACATATCCGCATACGTAATTTTACATTCACTTATAAAGTCGCATTTATATTGGATAAGATAAGCGCTGCGCACGTATGCACTAATCAAAGCTTTTGCCTTATATAGTAAGTCAGCTATCCTCTTACCACTTGGGGACAAAACGCGCATTGAACGCGCGTCCTCTTATCGGCATGATTAGGAAACTCAAACTTTGCAGAAAAATAACTCCTAAAAATATTTCATTGAAAGATTTCTGAAATATTTTAACAAGATTTCTAAATCATTTCGAATAAATATTTACACAATATATCGTGGCCAGATTCAAGCAATTAAATAAATCTTTCATTGCAATACTGTAACTATCATAGAAATCCTTCATGAAAGATTTATGAAAGATTTCAGCAATATCAACAGTAATATTTCGGGAAAATATTCCTAAAATATTTCTACAGTCTTTCATTGCAAGATTATCAGAGTTACAAAAATCTTTCATGAAAGATTTATGAAAGATTTCAGCAATATTTACAGTAATATTTCAAGAAAATATTTATTAAGAGGACGCTGTATCTCTCTATCCTTTTCTAATTAAAAAATGTAAATTTTTGGGAAAACTAGTTATTATTGATAGAAATTAAGGGTTGTCCGCTACTTGTTTAGTAAAAATTAATATTTTCTCTGATGAGGACCAACTAATTTTATTGCTTTTTTTTCAAGTAAAGTTTGACATACTTAAATAACGTATTCTCTAGCCTTACTTAGGATTTTGTAAGTATGTCAAACTTTACTTGAAAAAAAAGCAACAAAATTAATTGGTCCTCATCAGAGAAAATATTACTTTTTACTAAACAAGTAGCGGACAACCTTTAATTTCTATCAACAATCACTAGATTTTCAAAAAACTTACATTTTTCAATTAGAAAAGGATAGAGAGATACAGCGTCCCCTTAAAGATTTCCACAATCTTTCATTGCAAGATTATCACTGTTTTAAAAATCTTGTATGAAAGATTTATGAAAGATTTCAGCAATATTTACGGTAATATTTCAAGAAAATATTTATTAAAGATTACCTCAATCTTTCATTGTAAGATTATCACAGTTTTAAAAATCTTTCATGAAAGATTTATGAAAGATTTCAGCAATATTTACAGTAATATTTCAAGAAAATATTTATGAAATATTTCTGCAATCTTTCACTGTAAGATTATCATAGTTTTAAAAATCTTTCATGAAAGATTTATGAAAGATTTCAGCAATATTTACAGTAATATTTCAATAAAATATTTATGAAATATTTCTGCAATCTTTCATTGCAAGATTATCAGAGTTACAAAAATCTTTCATGAAAGATTTATGAAAGATTTTAGCAACTTTAGAGATACACATATTTTTAAAATTGAACTTTTTCTTCTTTCTTTTATTAAATATATTTCTATAATATTATCAATTATTATTTCTTTTTATAAAAATACTTTTTAAAAGAATCTTGAAATGATTTGGTAAAAAAATACCTTAGATCATCTCAAAAATCTTTCTAAATTATTTTCTGATTTTAATCGTTGTAAGATTTCTGAATTGTTTCTTGTTTTCTTTCAAGTAGTCTTTTCAAAGTCCTTTCAGTAAGGATTCATGTAATAACTTTTATTCTCGTCATAAGTTATATCATGAAATATTTTAGAAAGATTTTAAAATTATTTCATGTAAGATTTCGTGCGACTTTACCAAAATATTGCATGAATTATTACATGAATGCTTTTTGAAAGAATTTTGAAATGATTTGATGAAAGAATACCTTAGATCATCCCACAAATCTTACTGAATTATTTTCTGATTTTAATCGTTAGAAGATTTCTGAGTTGTTTCTTGTTTCCTTTCAAGTAGTCTTTTCAAAGACCTTCCAATAAGGATTCATGTAATAATTTTTATTTTCATTATAAGTTGTTTCATGAAATATTTCAAAAAGATTTCAAAATTATTTCATTTTCGATTTCTCAAGACTTTACCAAAATATTGCATGAATTATTTCATGAAAGCTTTTTGAATGAATCTTCAAATGATTCGGCAAAAGAATACCTTGGATCCTTTCGAAAATCTTTCTGAATCATTTTACGACTGGAAACTTCGAAAGAGTTCTGAGTTCTTTCTTGTTTCCTCTCAAGAAGTCCTTTCAAAATCTTATAAGTAAGGATTTATGTAATAAGATTTCAAAATTTTGTGATGTAAGATTTCGTGCGACTTTACCAAAACATTGCATAAATTATTACATGAGGGCTTTTCGAAAGAATCTTGAAATGATTTTGTGAAAGAATACCTTAGATCATCCCTAAAATCTTTTTAAATTATTTTCTGATTTTGATCGTTGGAACATGTAATAATTTTTCCTTTCAGTAAAGATTCATGTAATAACTTTTATTCTCGTCATAAGTTATATCATGAAATATTTCAAAAAGATTTCAAAACTTTTCCATGTAAGATTTCGTGCCACTTTACCAAAACATTGCATGAATTATTACATGAATGCTTTTTAAAAGAATCTTGAAATGATTTGGTGGAAGAATACCTTAGATCATCCCAAAAATCTTTTTAAATTATTTTCTGATTTTGATCGTTGGAACATGTAATAATTTTTATTTTCATTATAGGTTGTTTCATGAAATATTTCAAAAAGATTTCAAAATTATTTCATTTTCGATTTCTCAAGACTTCACCAAAATATTGCATGAATTATTTCATGAAAGCTTTTTGAATGAATCTTCAAATGATTCGGCAAAAGAATACCTTGGATCCTTCCGAAAATCTTTCTGAATTATTTTACGACTGGAAACTTCGAAAGAGTTCTGAGTTCTTTCTTGTTTCCTCTCAAGAAGTCCTTTCAAAATCTTATAAGTAAGGATTTATGTAATAAAATTTCAAAATTTTGTGATGTAAGATTTCGTGCGATTTTACCAAAACATTGCATAAATTATTACATGAATGCTTTTTAAAAGAATCCTGAAATGGTTTGGTAAAAAAATACCTTAGATCATATCAAAAATCTTTCTAAATTATTTTCTGATTTTAATCGTTGTAAGATTTCTGAATTGTTTCTTGTTTTCTTTCAAGTAGTCTTTTCAAAGTCCTTTCAGTAAGGATTCATGTAATAACTTTTATTCTCGACATAAGTTACATCATGAAATATTTTAAAAAGATTTTAAAATTATTTCATGTAAGATTTCGTGCGACTTTACCAAAACATTGCATGAATTATTACATGAATGCTTTTTGAAAGAATTTTGAAATGATTTGATGAAAGAATACCTTAGATCATCCCACAAATCTTACTAAATTATTTTCTGATTTTAATCGTTACAAGATTTCTGAGTTGTATCTTGTTTCCTTTCAAGTAGTGTTTTCAAAGTCCTTTCAGTAAAGATTCATGTAATAACTTTTATTCTCGTCATAAGTTATATCATGAAATATTTCAAAAAGATTGCTAAATTTTTTCATGTAAGATTTCGTGCGACTTTACCAAAACATTGCATAAATTATTACATAAATGCTTTTAAAAGAATCTTGAAATGATTTGGTAAAAAATTCCTTAGATTATCTCAAAAATCTTTCTAAATTATTTTCTGATTTTAATCGTTGTAAGATTTCTTAATTGTTTCTTGTTTTCTTTCAAGTAGTCTTTTCAAAGTCCTTTCAGTAAGGATTTATGTCATAACTTTTATTCTCGTCTTAAGTTATATCATGAAATATTTTAAAAAGATTTTAAAATTATTTCATGTAAGATTTTGTGCGACTTTACCAAAACATTGCATGAATTATTACATGAATGCTTTTTGAAAGAATTTTGAAATGATTTGATGAAAGAATACCTTAGATCATCCCACAAATCTTACTGAATTATTTTCTGATTTTAATCGTTAGAAGATTTCTGAGTTGTTTCTTGTTTCCTTTCAAGTAGTCTTTTCAAAGACCTTCCAATAAGGATTCATGTAATAATTTTTATTTTCATTATAAGTTGTTTCATGAAATATTTCAAAAAGATTTCAAAATTATTTCATTTTCGATTTCTCAAGACTTTACCAAAATATTGCATGAATTATTTCATGAAAGCTTTTTGAATGAATCTTCAAATGATTCGGCAAAAGAATACCTTGGATCCTTCCGAAAATCTTTCTGAATTATTTTACGACTGGAAACTTCGAAAGAGTTCTGAGTTCTTTCTTGTTTCCTCTTAAGAAGTCCTTTCAAAATCTTATAAGTAAGGATTTATGTAATAAGATTTCAAAATTTTGTCATGTAAGATTTCGTGCGACTTTACCAAAACATTGCATAAATTATTACATGAATGCTTTTTAAAAGAATCCTGAAATGGTTTGGTAAAAAAATACCTTAGATCATATCAAAAATCTTTCTAAATTATTTTCTGATTTTAATCGTTGTAAGATTTCTGAATTGTTTATTGTTTTCTTTCAAGTAGTCTTTTCAAAGTCCTTTCAGTAAGGATTCATGTAATAACTTTTATTCTCGTCATAAGTTATATCATGAAATATTTTAAAAAGATTTTAAAATTATTTCATGTAAGATTTCGTGCGACTTTACCAAAATATTGCATGAATTATTACATGAATGCTTTTTGAAAGAATTTTGAAATGATTTGATGAAAGAATACCTTAGATCATCCCACAAATCTTACTGAATGATTTTCTGATATTAATCGTAAGAAGATTTCTGAGTTGTTTCTTGTTTCCTTTCAAGTAGTCTTTTCAAAGTCCTTTCAGTAAAGATTCATGTAATAACTTTTATTCTCGTCATAAGTTATATCCTGAAATATTTCAAAAAGATTTCAAAACTTTTCCATGTAAGATTTCGTGCCACTTTACCAAAACATTGCATAAATTATTACATGAGGGCTTTTCGAAAGAATCTTGAAATGATTTTGTGAAAGAATACCTTAGATCATCCCTAAAATCTTTTTAAATTATTTTCTGATTTTGATCGTTGGAACATGTAATAATTTTTCCTTTCAGTAAAGATTCATGTAATAACTTTTATTCTCGTCATAAGTTATATCATGAAATATTTCAAAAAGATTTCAAAACTTTTCCATGTAAGATTTCGTGCCACTTTACCAAAACATTGCATGAATTATTACATGAATGCTTTTTAAAAGAATCTTGAAATGATTTGGTGGAAGAATACCTTATATCATCCCAAAAATCTTTTTAAATTATTTTCTGATTTTGATCGTTGGAACATGTAATAATTTTTATTTTCATTATAGGTTGTTTCATGAAATATTTCAAAAAGATTTCAAAATTATTTCATTTTCGATTTCTCAAGACTTCACCAAAATATTGCATGAATTATTTCATGAAAGCTTTTTGAATGAATCTTCAAATGATTCGGCAAAAGAATACCTTGGATCCTTCCGAAAATCTTTCTGAATTATTTTACGACTGGAAACTTCGAAAGAGTTCTGAGTTCTTTCTTGTTTCCTCTCAAGAAGTCCTTTCAAAATCTTATAAGTAAGGATTTATGTAATAAAATTTCAAAATTTTGTGATGTAAGATTTCGTGCGACTTTACCAAAACATTGCATAAATTATTACATGAATGCTTTTTAAAAGAATCCTGAAATGGTTTGGTAAAAAAATACCTTAGATCATATCAAAAATCTTTCTAAATTATTTTCTGATTTTAATCGTTGTAAGATTTCTGAGTTGTATCTTGTTTCCTTTCAAGTAGTGTTTTCAAAGTCCTTTCAGTAAAGATTCATGTAATAACTTTTATTCTCGTCATAAGTTATATCATGAAATATTTCAAAAAGATTGCTAAATTTTTTCATGTAAGATTTCGTGCGACTTTACCAAAACATTGCATAAATTATTACATAAATGCTTTTAAAAGAATCTTGAAATGATTTGGTAAAAAATACCTTAGATTATCTCAAAATCTTTCTAAATTATTTTCTGATTTTAATCGTTGTAAGATTTCTTAATTGTTTCTTGTTTTCTTTCAAGTAGTCTTTTCAAAGTCCTTTCAGTAAGGATTTATGTCATAACTTTTATTCTCGTCTTAAGTTATATCATGAAATATTTTAAAAGATTTTAAAATTATTTCATGTAAGATTTTGTGCGACTTTACCAAAACATTGCATGAATTATTACATGAATGCTTTTTGAAAGAATTTTGAAATGATTTGATGAAAGAATACCTTAGATCATCCCACAAATCTTACTGAATTATTTTCTGATTTTAATCGTTAGAAGATTTCTGAGTTGTTTCTTGTTTCCTTTCAAGTAGTCTTTTCAAAGACCTTCCAATAAGGATTCATGTAATAATTTTTATTTTCATTATAAGTTGTTTCATGAAATATTTCAAAAGATTTCAAAATTATTTCATTTTCGATTTCTCAAGACTTTACCAAAATATTGCATGAATTATTTCATGAAAGCTTTTTGAATGAATCTTCAAATGATTCGGCAAAAGAATACCTTGGATCCTTCCGAAAATCTTTCTGAATTATTTTACGACTGAAAACTTCGAAAGAGTTCTGAGTTCTTTCTTGTTTCCTCTTAAGAAGTCCTTTCAAAATCTTATAAGTAAGGATTTATGTAATAAGATTTCAAAATTTTGTCATGTAAGATTTCGTGCGACTTTACCAAAACATTGCATAAATTATTACATGAATGCTTTTTAAAAGAATCCTGAAATGGTTTGGTAAAAAAATACCTTAGATCATATCAAAAATCTTTCTAAATTATTTTCTGATTTTAATCGTTGTAAGATTTCTGAATTGTTTATTGTTTTCTTTCAAGTAGTCTTTTCAAAGTCCTTTCAGTAAGGATTCATGTAATAACTTTTATTCTCGTCATAAGTTATATCATGAAATATTTTAAAAGATTTTAAAATTATTTCATGTAAGATTTCGTGCGACTTTACCAAAATATTGCATGAATTATTACATGAATGCTTTTTGAAAGAATTTTGAAATGATTTGATGAAAGAATACCTTAGATCATCCCACAAATCTTACTGAATGATTTTCTGATATTAATCGTAAGAAGATTTCTGAGTTGTTTCTTGTTTCCTTTCAAGTAGTCTTTTCAAAGTCCTTTCAGTAAAGATTCATGTAATAACTTTTATTCTCGTCATAAGTTATATCCTGAAATATTTCAAAAAGATTTCAAAACTTTTCCATGTAAGATTTCGTGCCACTTTACCAAAACATTGCATAAATTATTACATGAGGGCTTTTCGAAAGAATCTTGAAATGATTTTGTGAAAGAATACCTTAGATCATCCCTAAAATCTTTTTAAATTATTTTCTGATTTTGATCGTTGGAACATGTAATAATTTTTCCTTTCAGTAAAGATTCATGTAATAACTTTTATTCTCGTCATAAGTTATATCATGAAATATTTCAAAAAGATTTCAAAACTTTTCCATGTAAGATTTCGTGCCACTTTACCAAAACATTGCATGAATTATTACATGAATGCTTTTTAAAAGAATCCTGAAATGGTTTGGTAAAAAAATACCTTAGATCATATCAAAAATCTTTCTAAATTATTTTCTGATTTTAATCGTTGTAAGATTTCTGAATTGTTTCTTGTTTTCTTTCAAGTAGTCTTTTCAAAGTCCTTTCAGTAAGGATTCATGTAATAACTTTTATTCTCGACATAAGTTACATCATGAAATATTTTAAAAGATTTTAAAATTATTTCATGTAAGATTTCGTGCGACTTTACCAAAACATTGCATGAATTATTACATGAATGCTTTTTGAAAGAATTTTGAAATGATTTGATGAAAGAATACCTTAGATCATCCCACAAATCTTACTACATTATTTTCTGATTTTAATCGTTACAAGATTTCTGAGTTGTATCTTGTTTCCTTTCAAGTAGTGTTTTCAAAGTCCTTTCAGTAAAGATTCATGTAATAACTTTTATTCTCGTCATAAGTTATATCATGAAATATTTCAAAAAGATTGCTAAATTTTTTCATGTAAGATTTCGTGCGACTTTACCAAAACATTGCATAAATTATTACATAAATGCTTTTAAAAGAATCTTGAAATGATTTGGTAAAAAATACCTTAGATTATCTCAAAAATCTTTCTAAATTATTTTCTGATTTTAATCGTTGTAAGATTTCTTAATTGTTTCTTGTTTTCTTTCAAGTAGTCTTTTCAAAGTCCTTTCAGTAAGGATTTATGTCATAACTTTTATTCTCGTCTTAAGTTATATCATGAAATATTTTAAAAGATTTTAAAATTATTTCATGTAAGATTTTGTGCGACTTTACCAAAACATTGCATGAATTATTACATGAATGCTTTTTGAAAGAATTTTGAAATGATTTGATGAAAGAATACCTTAGATCATCCCACAAATCTTACTGAATTATTTTCTGATTTTAATCGTTAGAAGATTTCTGAGTTGTTTCTTGTTTCCTTTCAAGTAGTCTTTTCAAAGACCTTCCAATAAGGATTCATGTAATAATTTTTATTTTCATTATAAGTTGTTTCATGAAATATTTCAAAAAGATTTCAAAATTATTTCATTTTCGATTTCTCAAGACTTTACCAAAATATTGCATGAATTATTTCATGAAAGCTTTTTGAATGAATCTTCAAATGATTCGGCAAAAGAATACCTTGGATCCTTCCGAAAATCTTTCTGAATTATTTTACGACTGGAAACTTCGAAAGAGTTCTGAGTTCTTTCTTGTTTCCTCTCAAGAAGTCCTTTCAAAATCTTATAAGTAAGGATTTATGTAATAGAATTTCAAAATTTTGTGATGTAAGATTTCGTGCGACTTTACCAAAACATTGCATAAATTATTACATGAATGCTTTTTAAAAGAATCCTGAAATGATTTGATGAAAGAATACCTTAGATCATCCCACAAATCTTACTGAATGATTTTCTGATATTAATCGTAAGAAGATTTCTGAGTTGTTTCTTGTTTCCTTTCAAGTAGTCTTTTCAAAGTCCTTTCAGTAAAGATTCATGTAATAACTTTTATTCTCGTCATAAGTTATATCCTGAAATATTTCAAAAAGATTTCAAAACTTTTCCATGTAAGATTTCGTGCCACTTTACCAAAACATTGCATAAATTATTACATGAGGGCTTTTCGAAAGAATCTTGAAATGATTTTGTGAAAGAATACCTTAGATCATCCCTAAAATCTTTTTAAATTATTTTCTGATTTTGATCGTTGGAACATGTAATAATTTTTCCTTTCAGTAAAGATTCATGTAATAACTTTTATTCTCGTCATAAGTTATATCATGAAATATTTCAAAAAGATTTCAAAACTTTTCCATGTAAGATTTCGTGCCACTTTACCAAAACATTGCATGAATTATTACATGAATGCTTTTTAAAAGAATCCTGAAATGGTTTGGTAAAAAAATACCTTAGATCATATCAAAAATCTTTCTAAATTATTTTCTGATTTTAATCGTTGTAAGATTTCTGAATTGTTTCTTGTTTTCTTTCAAGTAGTCTTTTCAAAGTCCTTTCAGTAAGGATTCATGTAATAACTTTTATTCTCGACATAAGTTACATCATGAAATATTTTAAAAAGATTTTAAAATTATTTCATGTAAGATTTCGTGCGACTTTACCAAAACATTGCATGAATTATTACATGAATGCTTTTTGAAAGAATTTTGAAATGATTTGATGAAAGAATACCTTAGATCATCCCACAAATCTTACTACATTATTTTCTGATTTTAATCGTTACAAGATTTCTGAGTTGTATCTTGTTTCCTTTCAAGTAGTGTTTTCAAAGTCCTTTCAGTAAAGATTCATGTAATAACTTTTATTCTCGTCATAAGTTATATCATGAAATATTTCAAAAAGATTGCTAAATTTTTTCATGTAAGATTTCGTGCGACTTTACCAAAACATTGCATAAATTATTACATAAATGCTTTTTAAAAGAATCTTGAAATGATTTGGTAAAAAAATACCTTAGATTATCTCAAAAATCTTTCTAAATTATTTTCTGATTTTAATCGTTGTAAGATTTCTTAATTGTTTCTTGTTTTCTTTCAAGTAGTCTTTTCAAAGTCCTTTCAGTAAGGATTTATGTCATAACTTTTATTCTCGTCTTAAGTTATATCATGAAATATTTTAAAAAGATTTTAAAATTATTTCATGTAAGATTTTGTGCGACTTTACCAAAACATTGCATGAATTATTACATGAATGCTTTTTGAAAGAATTTTGAAATGATTTGATGAAAGAATACCTTAGATCATCCCACAAATCTTACTGAATTATTTTCTGATTTTAATCGTTAGAAGATTTCTGAGTTGTTTCTTGTTTCCTTTCAAGTAGTCTTTTCAAAGACCTTCCAATAAGGATTCATGTAATAATTTTTATTTTCATTATAAGTTGTTTCATGAAATATTTCAAAAAGATTTCAAAATTATTTCATTTTCGATTTCTCAAGACTTTACCAAAATATTGCATGAATTATTTCATGAAAGCTTTTTGAATGAATCTTCAAATGATTCGGCAAAAGAATACCTTGGATCCTTCCGAAAATCTTTCTGAATTATTTTACGACTGGAAACTTCGAAAGAGTTCTGAGTTCTTTCTTGTTTCCTCTCAAGAAGTCCTTTCAAAATCTTATAAGTAAGGATTTATGTAATAGAATTTCAAAATTTTGTGATGTAAGATTTCGTGCGACTTTACCAAAACATTGCATAAATTATTACATGAATGCTTTTAAAAGAATCCTGAAATGATTTGATGAAAGAATACCTTAGATCATCCCACAAATCTTACTGAATGATTTTCTGATATTAATCGTAAGAAGATTTCTGAGTTGTTTCTTGTTTCCTTTCAAGTAGTCTTTTCAAAGTCCTTTCAGTAAAGATTCATGTAATAACTTTTATTCTCGTCATAAGTTATATCCTGAAATATTTCAAAAAGATTTCAAAACTTTTCCATGTAAGATTTCGTGCCACTTTACCAAAACATTGCATAAATTATTACATGAGGGCTTTTCGAAAGAATCTTGAAATGATTTTGTGAAAGAATACCTTAGATCATCCCTAAAATCTTTTAAATTATTTTCTGATTTTGATCGTTGGAACATGTAATAATTTTTCCTTTCAGTAAAGATTCATGTAATAACTTTTATTCTCGTCATAAGTTATATCATGAAATATTTCAAAAGATTTCAAAACTTTTCCATGTAAGATTTCGTGCCACTTTACCAAAACATTGCATGAATTATTACATGAATGCTTTTAAAAAAGAATCCTGAAATGGTTTGGTAAAAAAATACCTTAGATCATATCAAAAATCTTTCTAAATTATTTTCTGATTTTAATCGTTGTAAGATTTCTGAATTGTTTCTTGTTTTCTTTCAAGTAGTCTTTTCAAAGTCCTTTCAGTAAGGATTCATGTAATAACTTTTATTCTCGACATAAGTTACATCATGAAATATTTTAAAAAGATTTTAAAATTATTTCATGTAAGATTTCGTGCGACTTTACCAAAACATTGCATGAATTATTACATGAATGCTTTTTGAAAGAATTTTGAAATGATTTGATGAAAGAATACCTTAGATCATCCCACAAATCTTACTACATTATTTTCTAATTTTAATCGTTACAAGATTTCTGAGTTGTATCTTGTTTCCTTTCAAGTAGTGTTTTCAAAGTCCTTTCAGTAAAGATTCATGTAATAACTTTTATTCTCGTCATAAGTTATATCATGAAATATTTCAAAAAAGATTGCTAAATTTTTTCATGTAAGATTTCGTGCGACTTTACCAAAACATTGCATAAATTATTACATAAATGCTTTTTAAAAGAATCTTGAAATGATTTGGTAAAAAAATACCTCAGATTATCTCAAAAATCTTTCTAAATTATTTTCTGATTTTAATCGTTGTAAGATTTCTTAATTGTTTCTTGTTTTCTTTCAAGTAGTCTTTTCAAAGTCCTTTCAGTAAGGATTTATGTCATAACTTTTATTCTCGTCTTAAGTTATATCATGAAATATTTTAAAAAGATTTTAAAATTATTTCATGTAAGATTTTGATGCGACTTTACCAAAACATTGCATGAATTATTACATGAATGCTTTTTGAAAGAATTTTGAAATGATTTGATGAAAGAATACCTTAGATCATCCCACAAATCTTACTGAATTATTTTCTGATTTTAATCGTTAGAAGATTTCTGAGTTGTTTCTTGTTTTCTTTCAAGTAGTCTTTTCAAAGACCTTCCAATAAGGATTCATGTAATAATTTTTATTTTCATTATAAGTTGTTTCATGAAATATTTCAAAAAGATTTCAAAATTATTTCATTTTCGATTTCTCAAGACTTTACCAAAATATTGCATGAATTATTTCATGAAAGCTTTTTGAATGAATCTTCAAATGATTCGGCAAAAGAATACCTTGGATCCTTCCGAAAATCTTTCTGAATTATTTTACGACTGGAAACTTCGAAAGAGTTCTGAGTTCTTTCTTGTTTCCTCTTAAGAAGTCCTTTCAAAATCTTATAAGTAAGGATTTATGTAATAAGATTTCAAAATTTTGTCATGTAAGATTTCGTGCGACTTTACCAAAACATTGCATAAATTATTACATGAATGCTTTTTAAAAGAATCCTGAAATGGTTTGGTAAAAAAATACCTTAGATCATATCAAAAATCTTTCTAAATTATTTTCTGATTTTAATCGTTGTAAGATTTCTGAATTGTTTCTTGTTTTCTTTCAAGTAGTCTTTTCAAAGTCCTTTCAGTAAGGATTCATGTAATAACTTTTATTCTCGTCATAAGTTATATCATGAAATATTTTAAAAAGATTTTAAAATTATTTCATGTAAGATTTCGTGCGACTTTACCAAAATATTGCATGAATTATTACATGAATGCTTTTTGAAAGAATTTTGAAATGATTTGATGAAAGAATACCTTAGATCATCCCTCAAATCTTACTGAATGATTTTCTGATATTAATCGTAAGAAGATTTCTGAGTTGTTTCTTGTTTCCTTTCAAGTAGTCTTTTCAAAGTCCTTTCAGTAAAGATTCATGTAATAACTTTTATTCTCGTCATAAGTTATATCCTGAAATATTTCAAAAAGATTTCAAAACTTTTCCATGTAAGATTTCGTGCCACTTTACCAAAACATTGCATGAATTATTACATGAATGCTTTTTAAAAGAATCTTGAAATGATTTGGTGAAATAATACCTTAGATCATCCCAAAAATCTTTCTAAATTATTTTCTGATTTTGATCGTTGGAAGATTTCTGAGTTGTTTTTTGTTTCCTTTCAAGTAGTCTTTTCAAAGACCTTCCAATAAGGATTCATGTAATATTTTTTATTCTCGTCATAAGTTATATCATGAAATATTTCAAAAAGATTTCAAAATTATTTCATGTTCGATTTCTCAAGACTTTACCAAAATATTGCATGAATTATTTCATGAAAGCTTTTTGAATGAATCTTCAAATGATTTGGCAAAAGAATACCTTGGATCCTTCCGAAAATCTTTCTGAAATATTTAACGACTGGAAAATTCGAAAGAGTTCTGAGTTCTTTCTTGTTTCCTCTCAAGGAGTCCTTTCAAAATCTTATAAGTAAGGATTTATGTAATAAGATTTCAAAATTTTTTCATGTAAGATTTCGTGCGACTTTACCAAAACATTGCATGAATTATTACATGAATGCTTTTTGGAAGGTCTTTGAAAAGACTACTTGAAAGGAAACAAGAAACAACTCAGAAGTCTTCTAACGATCAAAATCAGAAAATAATTTAGAAAGATTTTTGGGATGATCTAAGGTATTCTTTCACCAAATCATTTCAGGATTCTTTTAAAAAGCATTCATGTAATAATTTATGCAATGTTTTGGTAAAGTCGCACGAAATCTTACATCACAAAATTTTGAAATTCTATTACATAAATCCTTACTTATAAGATTTTGAAAGGACTTCTTGAGAGGAAACAAGAAAGAACTCAGAACTCTTTCGAAGTTTCCAGTCGTAAAATAATTCAGAAAGATTTTCGGAAGGATCCAAGGTATCCTTTTGCCGAATCATTTGAAGATTCATTCAAAAAGCTTTCATGAAATAATTCATGCAATATTTTGGTGAAGTCTTGAGAAATCGAAAATGAAATAATTTTGAAATCTTTTTGAAATATTTCATGAAACAACCTATAATGAAAATAAAAATTATTACATGTTCCAACGATCAAAATCAGAAAATAATTTAAAAAGATTTTTGGGATGATCTAAGGTATTCTTCCACCAAATCATTTCAAGATTCTTTTAAAAAGCATTCATGTAATAATTCATGCAATGTTTTGGTAAAGTGGCACGAAATCTTACATGGAAAAGTTTTGAAATCTTTTTGAAATATTTCATGATATAACTTATGACGAGAATAAAAGTTATTACATGAATCTTTACTGAAAGGACTTTGAAAAGACTACTTGAAAGGAAACAAGAAACAACTCAGAAATCTTCTAACGATTAAAATCAGAAAATAATTTAGTTAGATTTGTGAGATGATCTAAGGTATTCTTTCACTGAATAACTTCATGATTCTTCCAAAAAGCTTCCATGAAATAATGTATGCAATGTTTTGGTAAAGTCTCAAGAAATCTTACATGAAATAATTTCGAAATCTTTTTAAAATATTTCATGAAAGAACTTTATGACGAGAATAAAAGTTTTTACATGAATCCTTACTGAATGGACTTTAAAAGGATTTTTTGAAAGAAAACGTGAAATATAACAGAATCATTTAGAACTATTTTCGGGATTAGTTTATAATTTATCCGCTTGATGGCGGTATCTCGTACTCTCGCAAACGGTAAGAGTGCTTCCCGTTTCATATATAAGAAAAATAAGAATCTAAAATGGAATTTATAAATTGTTATGCGTGCGATGTCTGTGTTATAATAAATTCGATTTCAACCGCCGTGAAACTATTTGTCATCATGTAAATAAATATATCATCATATCCGTTATATATATATATATATATATATGTGTGTGTGTGTGTGTGTGTGTGTGTGTGTGTATGTATCAATTCTCAATTGATTCTTAAATAATACGGGAAAGAATAAAGTTTCTACAACTTTACACGTCTCTCAACTAAAGATATATGAAAAGAATAATGCATTATTACTAAAAGAATTCATGAATCCTTTTAAAATTCTTCTATTAAAAGGATTCTGTAATAATTCTTTGTCCGAGGTATATTCCTTTTAGAAATAATACAATGAAATATTTTAAAAATATTTCATATCATTCTTACAGAATCCTTTCAATGAAAGATGCATGAAAAGATAATACCTCGGACATAGAATTATTTCAGAATCCTTTAAGTGAAATATTTCTGAATGATTGTAGTCCTTTCATGAATCCTTTCAGAATCCTTTCAAAGTCCTTTTATGCTGTATGGGGAGAATTATCAATTTTTTTTTTTTTTAGAAATAATAATTGATAATATTATAGAAATATATTTAATAAAAGAAAGAAGAAAAAGTCCAATTTTAAAAATATTAATGATATTCAATGTAATTTTTATTACATCTTTTTATTAATGAAGTTTAAATTCATAAAATTATTTATTTTTTCAGGTAAATTTATTATTTTACTTATCTAAAATAAAATTAGAATTATTTATATTTATTTTCTATTTCTATTAAATTAGTTAAAAATGTCATAAATTTATATAAATTTAGAAAAGGTCCTTTTTTTAAGGAACAAAAAAGGTTTTATTATTTGCAATTGAGTGAGAATCAAAAAACAACTATAATTTAAAATAATTTGTTTTCAATCTTATCTTTTATATTTAGTAGGAAAAAATTACAGCACTAGCTTAGTTTTTATTTCATAAATATAAGTTATATAGCCATGTAATATTGACATTAAAACTTTTTTCTATCCCTATCTGTAAATATATTTTTTCATATTTTTAAAATAAAATAGAATTTAAGGTGTTAAATAAATTTTTAAATATATTTTTTCCGCTATGGAAATTGATTACAAAAATATATAATATTTAAAAATAAAACAAAAAAAAAAAAAAAATAGGTGGATCATCGGGTTTGAACTTGGCAAAAGTAGGGAGCGAAGTGCGTAAAAACTTTGTGACCACAGCCACTGCATTCGTTTGTTGAAAAGGATAAAAAGTTACATATGTTCATCGCCCCCCAAAAGATTTTATTTATTATTATTTATTTGTTTGATTACTTTAATGATTTTTCTTATTAAAATATGTATCTGTTTTAAATAAAAATATGTAATTAATCAAAAAATTTTCGGGGGGGTTAATCGCATTGAAATAAAGCTATAAAGTATCGCTGCGAAAACAAGCTAAAGCGGGTTTGCCGTAAGTTTACCTACGCCACTGGAAGCCTTGTGTTTCGTGTGTTTGTCTTCTCTCCTCTCGCTTGCTTCTCTACGCGCGTGTAGACGTGGAGAGGCTTTGCGCGTATAGTTGCAGAAGTGCCGCAAGGATCGTCATGATCGAATTCGGCACGTTTCATTAACACGGCATTGGCAATCTCTACTAATCTCTGGTAGAGGAGTGGAAGGAATACCAAAGAGAGCTGAGGCAAGTAGTGCACTGAGAGAAATATTCAATAATTGTTAAAATATCTGTATATTTGATTTTAGTTTTAAAATTTCTTAATATTTATTTTATTAAATATTAATAAATATTTTTAAAGAATAAAATATCGAAATTCTATTTAAATATCGCGGTATGTTAAGATGTCGATTCTACATTTTAATAGTTAATATCACGGTCGTATATACAGGTTTCGAATCTCCCATGGTGTGGGAAGGTCTCTTTATTTGGACAAGGTATAGTTTGAAAAATGATCGCTAGAGAGCACTGCAGTAGGATTACTATGCGGAAAAACTGGCACCCGCAGAGAGGGAAATTTAAAAATTCGTAAAATATGAAAAAAAAGTATTTACAAAAATAGTTTTCATGATTTGATAGTTATTACTAAAAAAGCAGTTACTGTAATAGAATTAATTTTTTATAAATGCTTATCATATTTTTCAAGTTTAGAAAAGATAGTTTTAGTGCGCGAATAATTGTTTTGATAGTCATTTCAACTTAGAAATAGGGACAGATACTATATAAAAAATACATATAATATTAGTTAGTTATGACAGTAAGATAATATTATATTTTTTAAATGTAAATAGCATTTGCAAAAATATGAATTATCTTATTAATTTAAATTACGAATAATATGCTAAATTTTTATTGAATTTTATTTTAAATTATATAGGGGCAGACAAGCATGTATCATTTCATGTCATAGAATATTTAAAATGATGCAGTGGGCTAGTGGCTAACGCTCTTGCTTTTGGTTTTTGCTGCTCAGGATCGAATCCTGGCTGAAGCATCTTTTTTTTGCTTTTTAATTTTTTTTTAAATATTTTTTAACTGTTTATATTTTTTTCTTTCATACATATATACTTTTAGTATGTGACTTTGAATCTTTTTGCGTGTAAATGATTTGTTTTAAGTTCTTTTAAGAGGAGGCCGTATAGTTCTGTCCTTGTCTAATCTAAATTTTCGTTATTATGACTAAATTAAATATTTTTATACAAAAGTAAAGACAGAGCCCAATAGATTTAAGAATAAGCAGACGATTCTATTCTATGAAAAAATATAAAATTTTCATTAGTTTTCGAGTGAAGTCTGAAACGGAAAAAGAGTTAAATTTGATTGAAGTGTTCAACTCTTTTTCCGTTTCAGACTTCACTCGAAAACTAATGAAAATTTTATATTTTTTCATAGAATAGAATCGTCTGTTTATCCTTAAATCTATTGGGCTCTGCCCTTACTTTTGTATAAAAATATTTAGTTTACTAATTATAACGAAAATTTAGATTAGACAAGGACAGAACTATACGACCGCCTCTTAATATATGTTTTTAGTTCTTTTAATATTTACATACATGAATTAATCATAAATAATCACTTACTCTAATTAACTAATAAAATTTGTTAAATTAATAATAAAGAATATTTTTTTATTTTGATGATGCGTTGATTATATAAACAAAATAATTTATTAAAAATAAATATTTTGATTGATTATTTCTTTCATACGAATTCTAGTAAAGTTATCTCTTTCGTTTAAATATACATTACATTTTTTATAAAAGAAAAATATTATTAGTAAAAAATTATTATTTTTTCCATGAAAATTAAATAAATTTTCCATAAAATACCTGAATAAAAAAGTGAATTTTCATGTACGAAAATGAATTTTTAATGCTTTCATTTATTATTTATTTTTATAAATGACTTATTAGTATTCGAATATTTATTATAAATTTATTTTATGTTATCAACATTGAAAATAACTTCTGAAAAAAATTATTCACATTCTAAAAAGATTAAAAGTTACGTACAACAAGAAAATTTGTAAATATTTTATTGAGAAGTTAATTTCAATGTTAATAAAATTAAATGAAATTGTCATAAATAAATTGTTTTTTATATAATTCATGCATCATCAAATTAAAAAAAAGTCATTCTTTGTTATTAATTTAATGAATTTTATAAGTTAATTAAATTAAATTATTTATGATTGATTCATTTAATTACATACATAATATGAGAACTTAAAACACATTTTTTAAACGCAAAAAGATTCAAAATCACATACAGGTATAAGTATGAAAGAAAAAAATATATACAGTTAAAAAATATTTTAAAAAATTAAAAAGCAAAATAAAGCATAAAAAAAAGCAAAAAAAAAGATGCTTGAGCAAGGATTCGATCCTGAGCAGCAAAAACCAAAAGCAAGAGTGCTAGCTGCTAAGCCACCGCGATATTTTCAATCTTAAGACATGAAATGATACATGCTTATCTGCCCCTACATAATTTAAAATAAAGTTTGAAATTTAAAATTAAAATTATCATTCGTAATTAAAATATGTAAGAATTTATATTTTTGCGAAAACTATTTATAGTCCAAAAATATAATATCTGACTGTAATAAGTCACGAGTATTATATGTATTTTTTATATTAAAAACTATTATTTTAGAAAATTATCAAATAGTTATTTTTCTGTACATCTATGTACATTACAAATTTTCAATTAATTTAGAATCATTTATTTATGTAAAGAAAATAATATAGCACAAGCACAAGACAGATACCTACTATACATGTTATATAGAATTCCCACGACCATTACTATTCATGGGTAAAGCGATCACAGCGCTTTCACTCTTGTGGTAGGAGAAAGAATCAATCGTGCTCGCTTAAGAGAACTTCCCCCACTACGGGAGTTACGGGACCTGTATCTACGACCGTGGTTAATATGTAACGATTAGATGTGAACATACACTCGACGGACATTGATTCGTGTGGAACATTCTAAAATTGTACAATGTTATTGGATAATACTGTTGTATCGGTTATTCTCATTGGAGGATTTCAAAAACGTTTCACACGAATTAATGTCCGTCGAGTGTATGTTTATTAGATGGCATTACTGTAAGTGCTTACTCTATTGGCGGCTTTTTAAAAAAGCATTAGTCTCATCTTTTTTTTTAAATGGAAAATTTATTTAAAAAATATCATCTTGAAAGCTGCCATTTGACTTTAGTAGGTGAATGCTATTAAACAAATATTGATTTATATATAATTGAGTGAGTGGAATCTATTTATTTATAGATCTCAAAAAACCTAACCTAAAAATTTCAGAAATTTGAAGCATTCCGCAAAAAATCTAAGAAGTAAGCTAATGCTGTTTCATCAGGAATCAATATAATTTATACACTTGCTATTAAACTTCAATTAGAATATTATTTGAGATTCTTAACTCAAAAAAGCTTAGAAGATAAGATAAAGTATGGATATGTTATCGGTACAGTTGTAAAATCTAAAATACAAATTAAAAAAAAAACAAAAGCTACTGAAATTGTTAATGGAAATTTGTATAAAAAAGATTCAGTTTTATATGTTTCAAATCTTAAAGATGATCCAGTATTTGTGATAATTGAATGTATTCTTGTAGATGATTCCAAAAATATTTATCATATGCATAATACGTGTTTAACATTAGGTTTTAATGTCCACATTAAATCTTATAAAATAATCCTTCCAAAAAAGAATGATTTTCAATATTATAAGTATGATTCAAATATCTTAAAAATTAGATATTAAAAGGAGGTCACGTATCTCTGTCCTTTTCTAATCAAATAATTAATTTTTAGCAAAAACTAATAACTTTAGCAAAAAATAAAGAGAAAGCCGCATCTCGTATCAGGAAAAGCCAAATTTCTTTTAATAAGAAAAAATTAATTTTATTGCTTCGATTTCAAGAAAACCTTGAAAAACCAAATTGTTTACCCTAACCTCTGTGTCTTGTGTTTTTCAAGGTTTTCTTGGAAACGAAGCGATTTAAAAGAAGAAATTAATTTTTTCTCATCAATTGAGATATTGCTTTTTTTAATACGAAATGCGACTTTCTCTTCATTTTTGCTAAAATTATTAGTTTTTGTAATAAAATCAATTCTTTTATTAGAAAAGGACAAATATACTCGACCTCCTCTTAATAATTATTATTTATTTATGCACATTATATATTTTCGATAATCTTTAACTTCATCTATTCATTATAAAACTATGCATATTTTTAGAAAGAATATAATATTGGCGACTACGGAAGTTGGGTTGAATTTCATTTCGAAGTTTACAAATTACTCTTTTAGTTTCTAAAATTTTTTGTATTTTTAAGTTTTCCACCATTCTACAGATTATAATAAATGGTGGAAAATTAAAAAATTTGATAAATTTCACATATTGAAAGAGTAATTTGTAAACTCAAGGATAAAACCTAACCTAAAATCCGAAGTCGCCTTAACTATTAATATTTGTATATTTAATCAGAATCTACAATATATACTTTAATAGTTGATATACTAAGTTAACAGTTATGAAATCTTTCTCTCAGTGTGCGCGGAGCTCATGACTCTCGTGACTCTTGAATCAGCTCTCCTAGCGAACAGTCACACCCTGCTTAAGACAACAACGGGTACTGGACCATAGCATTGTCTTAAGAGTCGGCCGTATAGCTTTGTCCTTGTCTAATCTAAATTTTCGTTATAATTAATAAATTAAATATGTATATACAAATGTAGGGGCTGAGCACCGTAGAGCAAAAAACGAGCAAGGGATTCTATCCTATGAAAAAATACAAAATTTTCATTATTTTCCGAGTATAGTCCGAAACGGAAATAATGAAGTCAAGTTGAACTGGTTTTCAAGTTGAACTGAGGACAGAGCTATACGGTCGACTCTAAACAAGGAAGATTTTACACGTGTTGGCGTGCTCAGTTGTACATTTTTTATGATATGTTTAATAAAGAGCCTATCCAAGTTAAGAATATTCCTATCCTTCTAATCCAGTTTTAAACCCCGCATGTTAAGACGTTTGGTTCTTAAGGAGATGTAAAATGGACACTACACCTGTACTGATAAATATTGATTTTCTTTTCATTTTATTGCAAAATTTTTGGTAAAGAAATGTATTAGCTTGTAGTATGTACCATAAAGACTTTTTAGTTAAATTTTTTAATTAATTAATTTATTATAGTTATTGAGAATTTCAGGTTTCAATAATGATTGTTAAAATTTTTCAATTTTGTACCAGGATCCAAATATCTTAAAAACTAATGAATAAATTTATTTGAAAATTTAACAAAATAATCGTCATGGTAAATACTACAAGCTAATGCATTTCTTTTCTGGAAATTCAACAATAAAATTGAAATACAGTTAATATTTATAAGTACAGGTGTAGTGTCCGTTTTATATCTCCTTAACAACAACGGACTTTTCACATGATACCCTATAATTACTTACCCATTATATATCAAGAGTCTGCTATAGCTAGCCAAGGCGTGCTAGCTATTAACGACTTTTAAACACTAAAAACTAATAGAAATAATATAAAGAATTCGCGTTGGCTAGGCAAGGCGACCTAGCTAACAACGATTCTATAGACACAAAGGGTCGCGCTCTATCGTAAAATAAACATTTTAAATATGAAATAACTAATATTAAGGTAATAAATTTAAGGTATAAGAGAAGGGGAACGTTATATTGGCGCCCAACGTATAAAAACCTGTAATAAATGGATAATTTGTGTCATATTGGAATAAAATTAAAATAGATTCAAAGAAAAAAATGATCTGAAAAAATGAGTTTGAATCAGGGTTGCGAAAAAAGTAATTAAAAATTATTTGAATCACGAATCATTTTTGAATTTGTAATTAAAGTTTTATTTAATTAACAATTCCTTTAAATTAATAATTAAAAATATTTTAATTAACAAATCAAAATCTAATCGTGAATTGAAAAGGCTTTAATTAAAAAATCAAAAGGAATTCTGAATTAAATGAATTTCAATTAAGAAATCAAAATTTAATCGTGAATTAAAAGGGCTTTAATTCCAAAATCAAAAGGAATCCTTAATTAAATAAATTTCAATTAAGAAATCAAAATGTAATCGTGAATTGAAAGGGCTTTAATTCCAAAATCAAAAGGAATTCTTAATTAAATAAATTTCAATTAAGAAATCAAAATTTAATCGTGAATTGAAAGGGCTTTAATTCCAAAATCAAAAGGAATCCTTAATTAAATAAATTTCAATAAAGAAATCAAAATGTAATCGTGAATTGAAAGAGCATCAGTTATGATTATGATTTGTGAATTCGAGGGCTTTAATTAAAAATTCCACAATTCCTTTTTAATTAAACGTACTAAGGAATTTTCATCATATATATGTATATAGAAAAACATATGTGGACGCGCACATACACACGCACCTGGGCTCATAAATATGCAACATTTCGTGTCGACCCACACGCACACATACAGACAAGTTGATATACAAATTTTTAAATTTTAGTATAAAATATTGATATATCTTAAAAAATGTAAAAATAAGTCAAAAAGATATCAAAAAGGAATTATATCAAAATAATCCTATAAATCTTAAGACATAAATAAACATTATGATATATCAAATATAATACTAATAAAATTTTTATACCAAATAATTATTTAAAAATTTTTATATAGTTTTAAATTTATTATAATTTTGATCATTAATATCATTTAATTAATAATAAGTTATTTTTTCACTTATATATTGTACGATATCACTATTTTTTTATTCATATTCAATACATAAAATAAATTATATTATAAATGTATAACTAATCTATGTAATATTATCTATAAAATAAAGTGGTTTTTAGGGCTCCTGGCGAGGGTTTCCACTAATCAAAAAATCTAACGCGCCGTAACGTTACCTCTATATTTCACACAGTTAAAATATATTAGTTAAATTAAAATCTATATTTAAATATTGAAAAATTTATACAATTAAATTAAATATATGAATGCAATTCATCATAATAACTAGTTTGAAATGTGGTGTGGAAACTCGTTTAGTTTATAAGGTATAAACAATCATAATTAAATTATTATTTGTTTTTCAGATATATCATGTGATTTATAAATGATTAATTTTTCTTTTATTGGTAAAATATATGTAAGATATGCATAATCACCAATGGGGGTTGGCGAGCAGAGAGCGAGCAGGGGGTACCCCTAGTATATATATATATATATATATATATATATATATATATATATATATATATATATAATCCTCTGTGTGTGCGTGCGCATTGGCATGAAATGTCGCATATATATAAACCTGTATGTACGTGCGTTGAAATTGACATAAAAAATCCTACGTATATTAACGTGTGCGTGCATGCATGCGAATTGACATGAAATGTCCCATATACATGAACCTGTGTGTGCGTGCGTTATAATTGACATGAAAAATCCCATGTTTTTTAAAGCCTGTGTGCATGCATGCGAATTGACATCAAATGTCTCATATATATAAACCTTTCTCTGCTTGTGTTTCAATTGACACGAAAAATCCCATGAATATTAACGTGTGCGTGCATGCATGCTAGACGTCTTGGGACGTCCCATATATATATATAAACCTGTCTGTGGGTGCGTTCTAGTTGACGTGGAATGTTCCATGTATGTATGTATGTATATATATATATATATATATATATATATAAATTTCAACGCACACACATACAGGTTTATATATATGGGACATCTCATGCCAATGCGCACGCACACACACACAGCATTATATATATATATATATATATATATATATGGGATATTTTATGTCAACTCGTACGTACTCATAATCACAGGCGTATCTTTATATATGGAACATTTCATGACAACTCTCACACATCTATCCGAGTTCCTTCAGGTTCACATATATATGACGTTTCATGTCAATTTTCATTCATGCACACGCACATTAATATACATGGGATTTTTCATGTAAATTTCAATGCACACACATACAGGTTTATATATATGAGACATCTCATGCCAATGCGCACGCACACACACACACACACACGGCATTATATATATATATATATATATATATATATATATATATATATATATATATACTAGGGGTACCCCTGCTCATGCTACTCATAACCCCAGTTATGCTATAAATATAATTATATATTAAACATTTATTATTAATATTATATTATATAATGTAATATTATTTAATTTATTATATAATATAATTTTTATCTAAACTCTAAATAAATATTTTTACTATTTCTATTAATATTAATTATTTATGTTACTTTATATAAAAATACCTCAACACTATTTTGTTCATTATATTTCAAAAAGAAGAGATATATATAATTATTATTAATTGATTATTTTTTTATTTTTATAAAAAAAGAAGAGATATATAGTGTTGAGGTTCGGCTTTCCACACCACCTTACATTTCAAACCTTTATCAATATAACTTATAAATATTTATTTTTAAATCAATATTAATTTTGAATAAATTTGTAAAATTTTTTTGTTAATATAATTATATAATATATGAAGTTTTAAAAAAGGTGTGTAACATAGAGGTACCTTGATGGCGCGTTAGATTTTTTGATTAGTGGAAACCCTCGCCAGTAGCCCTAAAAACCACTTAGTCTTATAAAATATATTTTATTTTAAATATTTATAATATATTCAATTATATGTAGTATAACTTAAAAATAGTGTTATTATTGTTATGATATTAATGATCATTAGTTTAAAATATATTGAAAATTTTGTTGATAATTTAGTATATTATTTGATATATCGTAATGATTTTGAGTTTTATAAGATTTATAGGATTATTTTGTTATAATTCCTTTTTATATCTTTTTTCTCATTTTAAACATTTTATGAGATATATCAAAAATTCATACTAAAATTTATAAATTTATTATGATATTGTAAATGAAGTTATTACATGATCATTATATCATATTTTATTTAAAATTTAGTTATTTATATAACAAATAAATAAATAAAATAATTTTAAATTATTTTATACTTACTTATACTATATTTACCTGTATAAAAGTTATGAATATGAATTTTTATTTATTGTTGTTATTAGTTAAATTATTTATTTATTAAAATTTCGTTTTATAAATTTTAAATAATCATAACTTTTAAATATTTTAGTTAATTTTTAAATATTCTGATTTTTTTTGTTTTTAATAATATTAATAATTAAAAAAATTTTTTTTTAAATTTATTATTATGTATTTAAATATTTATGATTTATTTTAATTTTTCATATTTTATTAATAATGTTAGCTAATCTTAATAAATAATTAGAATAAATTTCATGACTTTGATTAAAGTAATATTCTGCTATTGGTTCGCTTATATTTATTTTATATTTTATAATTTCATTCGCATAATATTTATAATACTCTGGTACTTCATTCCAATTTTAAATTCAAATTGTTCATTATTTTCCTCTATATACGAATTAATAATATTATTTAATTTAGAAATTATTGTATTGCTTATTGAACTATTATTATCTAGACTTTCTAAATAATATTCATATTCTTCTTGGAAATTTAAATGTTCTTCAATTTGATCATTTAAATTTTCCATCAATTGTTGATCATTGACATTGTTAATTTCAACATAATGACCTTCTATTGGATCCCATTCAATCATTTGTTGATCATTAACATTGTCAATTTCAACATCATTAATTGAATTCCATTCCATTATGTTTTTTTTATTTATATATTATTAAAAATTTTTAATGTTTATAATTAATATAAATATAACCTGAAAAAAATAAAGTTTAATTAATAAAATAATTTATAAAAAATTTATTTAAATAACATTAAATTTTTGTTAAATTATAATAAAATTATTTTTCTGATATTTCTTTCCAAACTATGTTAGGTATAATATCTTTGTTTTCCGATTCATTTTGAATATATATTTTATTTACATTTTTACAACGTGAAAGAGCAACATATAATTGCCCGTGAGAAAATAAAGGTTTTTTGATGAATATTCCTATATTTTCGAAACTTTGGCCTTGAGATTTATTAATTGTTATAGCAAAAGCTAATATAACAGGAAATTGTTTTCTATATAAAATAAATGGTAAAGATGATGATTCATTAGTGTTTAATGTAATACGTGGTATAAAAACTTTATTTCCTTTATTTTCTCCAGTAATTATTTGTGCTTCTATGTTATATTTGAATAATTTAGTTATTTTTAATCGCGTTCCATTACATAATCCATTTTTATACTTAAATTTCGAATTAACATAATTATGGTATTTACTTTTAATTTCAGTTCGTGTGGAGGTAATCCTTCTCTTATGTTATTTAACATTTCTATTGGATAATTCAAATGAATATTATCATCCGTTTGATCTACACCTTTGTATGTTGCATAGTCAATGCTATAATAAGTTTTTGTTTCATTCTTAATTAATTTTAAAATTCTGTTATTTAAAATATTTACATCTTCATTATGTGTACTCAAAATGACATTTTTTGAAAAACAATAATTTTCGTTAATGTTTTTATAAATTTTGGCACAGACGTCATTAGTTTTCCATTCTTCTGGAATAATAAATGGATTAATGTTTCCTTCTCCTATATTTAATAAAAATGAAGAGAAACTGTCATTATTAGATCTTATGTTTTTTTTTAATTTAAAAATATGAAATAAGGGCCAAAGATTTGAATATTTTATAGTCTCTTCAATTATAGTATTTCTTCTTCCATATTTTAATACTGGTAGAATTTGTCGAAAATCTCCACCTAAAATAATTATTTTCCCACCAAAACTTTTATCATTATGACAAACATCTTTTAAAGTTTTGTCTACGATTTCTAAAGCTTTTTTAGGAATCATAGATGCTTCATCCCATATAATTATATCTGTTTCTCTTAATTTTTTTTATCTGAATTAAATTTTAAAAATGCGCTTTCAATGTTATTTAAATCCAATGGTAATCTAAAAGTTCTGTGACTTGTTAAACCTTTAGGTAATAAAATTGAAGCTATTCCGGTCCAAGCCATCGATAAAAATTTTTTTTTAATGCTTATATAATAATATATTAATGTTTTGTATAAGAAAGTTTTTCCGGAACCTCCTGGTCCATCTATGAAAAATATTTTTTGTTTATTATTTATTATTTTTTCAAAAATTTGTTTTTGATCATTATTTAATTGTTTATACATTTTATCAAATTTTTTTTTACTAAAATTTATAATTTCATCATTAATTTCTTCATTTTCTTCAATGTATGTTTTATTTGGTTCTGGTAAACCAAAATTTTCACATGACATATCTTCTAAATTTAATATTTGATTAATATGTGATAAAGCTTTATTTTCTTTATTATCTTTAAAATCTTCTGTAAAAATTTTTATATTTGTTCCAAATAATTTTACCTTGAATATTTTCACATAGTAAAAAACATGCAAAAAATTTACGTAGTTGTATTGGTAACATAACTTGACATGCTTCTTCAAAAATATAATAAATTTCATTTTCGTGCTCAATTAAATTCATTGCTAAAGCTGTTTCTTTATAAGTATTATAAGTAATATTTTCGTGAGTTCGTAAATCTGTATAAGATGTTGCACCTTTTATTCTATTTAATATTAATTTTAAAAAAAAACGTTCACTATCTTTAGGAGATACTACATTTAATCTACCAATAGCTATGTTTTTTCTATTTTTTGATCGTTTTATCCAAGATTTTGTGTTAGAATTGAAAATATAATATTGTGGTATGTTAACATATTTAATTTTTTTAGCAAAATCATCTTTTTTATTCAAAGTAAACCATGCGGTTAACGTTGTTTCGTATTTATTTAATGCTGAATCTATATCATTTTCATTAAAAATTATTTTTTGTTGATTTTCTGTATGAATACTTAATCTTATTACAGAATGACTTCTGCCACATAATGGTAATTCTTGTAATCTCCATGCTGCTTCCATTGGACTTAAGTATCTACCATCTATATATTGTGTTATTTCATCATATACTTCTTCTTCATTTTCTTTTATTTTATTTTCTTTTATTTTGCAATATGCTTTATCTACTCCTTTATAAATATAGTCGTAAATATATTTAATACTTTGTATTGACATACAAAGTTCAGTATTAATATGAGCAGCATATTTTGCTAATAAAAAACTATTGTAAGGAATTACCATTGAATTATCAACTTTTATAATTTTTTTGTTATTTTTAAAATTGTAGATATAATTATCAGAAATATTATTTCGTCGTTTGTATTGTGGATATTTATTTTCTTCAATTTTAGTACATTCAGTAAATGGTTTTGGAAAATTTTTTTTACATATATTTTTATTTTCATCATAACATGGAGATTTGCTAGTATGTGGTCCGAGTAACATATGTTTAATTACTAATTTTTGTAAATATTGTGACGTGGTACGTCCCAACAAAAATTTTTTTTGTTAATTAAAAATTTTTTGTACGTTGTATAACTCACATACACGTTCCCACGACACGTCACAACAATTATTAATTTGTAAATCACCAGGGGCACTACAACACACCACCGGCTTACTCACCGACCCGGGCGTAATTTATTGAGTAAGAATAAATAATTAATCGAACGAACTTTTTTTTTGTTTACCGGTACACGAGGAGCACGACTAGCAGACGCGCGCGGCAGCCATTACTTACACACTCAAAGCCCATGTGTGTGAGCGCTAGTGCTGCTTACGCAGACCGTAGGTAGGGAATCTTTATTACCACTACATACCAACGACCGCGCGTGCGCTAGGAGTGACGCACGACGAAGAAGATGTAGAAAGAGAGGGAACACAAGAGAGAAGAAAGAAAGAGATGGAAAGATTTATATTCGATGGGAGCGAATTAAGAGTGATGGCGCGCCTCTTTCTCGCGCAGTGAAGAAAGAGGGAGAAGCTAGATGATGAAAAGAGACCGAGAGAGCATGGAGAAGGGAGAGTACTCTTGCTCTTGCTTAAGTACAGCTGCACTGAGTAGCCTGTATATACGCATACGTATATATATATATACATGTATATAGGTATATATATATATATAGATAGCCATGCCTGTAATGATTCTCTCTCTCTAATGAATAAAGACGGATAAAAAGAGAACGTAGATAAAACGAAGAGTAAAAAGAAGAATAAAATGAAAAAAATAAGATTAAATTTGCTATAGAAAAGGTGGCGCGCAGGTTGTAGACTTGCGTTCGAGGACCGGAAGGCAAATTTCACGAATAGAAAGCAATTATTCGGACAAATGATTTGTTATTGGAGGAGTTAAAAATTAAAAAGAGATAGATGATGAAGAAGAGGGAGAAATAGACCGAAGAAGAAGGAAGTGAGCATCAAAGAATTCATTCGATTACCGTCCTCGTGCCGCATCGGAAGTTAACTCGAAAACCTCAGTTCTTCACAAGTTTAACTTAAAAATTTTCGTGCGTTCGTATAGCTGTGTAGAAATTGCAGTGGATAGACCAGGAAGCAGTGAGCAGCCAAAACTCCAGAAGGAAGTTTCGCCACCCTGACCTGTCAACCAACTGTTTCCGCAGCCGGCGCCGACCAGTTGCCTTGTGCAAAGAAAGAGAGAGGAAGAGAAGTACAACCGAAGGCCCTCACCGCCATCATTGACCAGCTTTTTGTCGCCATCGCCGACCAGAACTTCGTCAACAAGATTTCTACAACGATGAGTGGACTGTAGTCCGAATCAACAATTATTAATTGTTTCTTTTGTAAACTAACGGCTCTCGCCGATGAAAATTAAATTCAGTGCGTGCGAAAAACTAAATTTTCAAGTGATTGTGACCGTGTAAATTAGAAAAATTTCGAAAGTTATTTGTAGCGAAGCATCGTAAGAGTGCGGAAAATTTGTATTGAAATTTTAAGTTGTAAAAGATAAAGTAAAGAATCGAAGTTTAAATAAACCACTTGTTCAACGATTTCGTTGACCGTACAATTAAATTTTTTTTTATTCATGAAGTAATAATTCGACATTAAATTATTCTGATTGACCGGGAAGAAATAGACTTGAGATCGGTGGACAACGTGGCATATTACATAACGCGGGCCTTAGCGGCCATTTTGTGAATTAGATTTTCTTTTCTTTTCGAATTGTATGCCTTAACGAAGATATTTAATAACCAATTTAAAATTTGTGAATCGAAAATAAGAGAATTAGAAATTTTCATTCATTTTTTTTATAGATTAAATTTCGAGAGTGCGGGAGTGAAATTTGCGACCACGTGTCTAATAATTTCGGTGACCGTGAAACAAAATTAATTTAAAATTAAATTGAAATTTAAAAGAATAATTAGATAGTGATTAAATTTTTATATATATTTTTTTCTTTATTGTTTGACCGGTACTGGAATCGATAGACGCGTGGGATTAGAGTGTGTGAGAGAGAGAGAAATAAGTGTGTGGGCTCTTGGCAGCCATATTGTTGAAAGAGCAAAGCGAAGTCGCTTACGGCGACCAGATTATAAATTCTAGTTGTTTCAAATATATATTATATTAATTTATATTTTTTTTATTAAATTATTAATTTAGCAAAAGGGTTAAATAAAATTTACATAAATTTTACATTGACCAGGAGGTATGGGATATGAGTGTGCGCGAGTAGTAGATTTAACAGATTTGATAGAAAATTAGATTAAATTAAAGTTGATAGACCGAGCGAAATTAAGTTAAAAATTAATTTTTTTTTTCTTCTTTCTGATGTATATATAGTTGTTTTTTTTTCCATTGAATAAAGTAATTCAAGCGTTGTAAATTGAACCAGTGAGATTAAAATTTTTTTTTGTGTAATACCTCTCCCAACTTCAACTAATAAAATTTGACACCAGAGGTCGCCCACCTCCCAGCCAAGACAGCCCGAGATTCATGCTGCCGACGAGTAAGCCGGTGGCCTGTCTGGCGCTCTAAATAAATTAAAGATTTTTTTTCTTTTCGACAGGCCGAACTTTGCATGCGGGGACGGGCAAGATTATATTAATTTATTTGATAACTTGTTTATTGAAATTTTCATATAATTAAATTCTCACATCGCAAATGGCACCAGAACGTGGGGCTTGGTTCGGAAAAATTTCTGGTGAAAATTTTTAGACAGAAGTTGAGAGAGAAAAAGTGAAAAAGGAGAGTGAAGTAAATTCAAAATTTTTGACCGGAGTAAAACGTGAGAAAAGTAAAATATATTAGTGCATAGTATTAACTAAGACGTGTAAAAATTTTTGTGTATAAGTAGATCAGAGTAACCTCCTTTTTCGTTGGTTAGGAGCGGAGTGTCACAATCACTTAACAAATTAAAGCGAGCGTGTTAGTGTAATAGGATCCCCAGAAATTGCGTCAATTACATAATTTAAAAATTTCTATATATAATTTTACACATTTATATATATATCTAATTTACATATATATTATATATCATTTTCCCCTTTCCACATTAACCCCTCCCACACCCAACTACGAACAATAATTTATTAACGTAGAGTTATTGTAATTTTTTTTGGAAATTTATTCAAATTAGTAATTAAAATTTTTTTTTCTTTCGATAATTTGGTAAAGAATTTTAGTGTGTTAAAGTAAAAGTTTTTGTATTTCCAAATTGAGTAAAATTAAATTCTTTGCATTAGCATAATTAAATACATTATTAGTGCACCAAAATTATCACCTGACCCCCACCCTTGCCTTAGACCACTGTGCTATAGGAAGCTGATCCAATAAATCACCCGTATATATTATATAATAATAATTTATAAACATTTATATACATATATTTATTTATCTATTTCCCCACTTGCGCATATCTATTGATATTGACCAGAAGATACAGAAGAAGTAAATTAATAAAAATAAAAGAAGAGAAAAAAAATTTTCGTAAAAAGAGAACTAAATTATTAAACAGAAAATTTATAACAAATCAAGAAGAAAATTGAGAATAAGAAGATTATTGAACAAAATAAGGAATCAGCGAAGATAAAAATTAAAGAAGAGTAAAAGTATAAAGAAATAAGAATATCAAGAAAAAAAAATATAAAACTTAAACCCTTTTTATTTCCTGTATTAATATCGTAATTTATACTACATATACATATATATATTTATTTCGTACCAGTTTATAAACGTACCCAAGCACAGTGGTAACCTTAACCGTAACCTTAACCTTACTAGTAGAAACCCGAGAAGCGTGTACCTAGCAATACGTGACCTCTGTTTGAAGATTCCAGGGAGATAGACTCGCGAAATTTCTTTGGTTTAGGAAGATAGTTAGAATTTATAGAGAGTAGGTAAAAGAGATTACAGAAATGGCACAACCAACAAAAAGTACAAGGGGTCGTCGTACGACCAACCCGTTAGATCATTATCACCCAACTCTAGTAGCAGGAATAAAGAAAATGGACCCGTGGGAAGTGTCACAACGATTGGATAGTATGGCATGTAGCACCGTGGGATCATTACCAGTACTACGAAGCAGGCTAATCAGGGCAAGCACCCGGGAGATAGAACCACATAAGAGAGTACCATGGAATCCAATGGTCGACGAAAGGCAAAGCTACATCCCAGCCACAACGAGGAATTTCTTAATGGCGCCGTCAGAAGATGAAGATGACCCAGAAGCTAATCAGGGGGCTCAGTTCGACAGGCGAGGAACCAGGTGGACCGACCAAAGTGGAAATGGGTTAGAAGCAACTCCAGCTTCGACAGCAGGATCGAATGCACCACCGGCGAGGACCCGTGTAGTACAAACGACCGCTTGTATGGCCGTAGTAACGACCACCACTTCCACGACTCCTACTACTACCATGGCCGGTACTTTTAATAGTGCTTCGTTACAAACGGTAGCCAGTGCAAGAACCGCCATGTCAGCGACTGGAGTGGCCGCCCGGTATATCGCCATGTCCAACCATGCACCTCTAGGTTACTTCCATGACGTGACGTCCATCTTAGGCTCAGTAGGATGGAATTCCAGGAATACACAGATCCCACGATGGACAGTAAACACCACAAATACTTGGAGACCGGAGACGCCATCAACTACCCCAGCTATACGAAGCCAACCACCACCAGTAGTATCACAGACCCCCGGCGAAGTTCCTATTGACGAATTGATAGCCATGGAAGACCTCTGTATACCAGAAGAAGAAGAGCTCGATGAGGAAGAGATTGAAGATGCCTATGCTACTTTCTTCAACCAGTCAAACTTGGAAATCCCTGGACAAAGGGTACGCAGTGAAACTCAAGATGAGGCACTGAACCACCAGGCAGATATACGCATAGATGCTGGCAGAGACCAATATCAGCGAACCACTGCTGGCATGACCAGGGAAACGCCAAGATGTGGCAACAGTGGCAATAGAGGTTGTAGAGGTGCAAGAGACCATGGAGTTAACCAGCTAAGAGACAACCATGATCGATGACGGGATACACCAAGGGAAAATCTACGAGATAATAACGAGCGAAACGAAAGAAGAGACCGAAGAGATAGTGGAGATCGAAGGGATAGACGAGATAGAAGAGATAGAGAAAACAGAGGTCATAGAAGAGAGAGAGAGCCCAGAGGTCACAGAAGAAATCGACGAGATGATGACTACAGTGACTATTCAGATAGCTCCAGCGACACAGAAGATAACAGTAGTGATGAGGATTATCGCAGACCTAGAAGCAACCCGGTGGATATGACCGACCGAGACAACGCTGTCAACAAAACCCTGAAGAATTGGAAGATTTCCTTCAGCGGAGATGACAGAGAAGGACCGGAAGAGTTTCTTGCCAGGCTGAACAATTGCCGGAGAAACACTGGGATTCCAGATGAAGATCTTCTAAGGTCTATACCCTGCGTGTTTACCGGCGCAGCAAGCGTCTGGTATAGGACCGCGGAATTAGAAGTACACGATTGGAAGAGCTTCAAACGGACCTTCAGACATCAATACGTTGGCGATGTCAAGCGAGTCGACCTTCTTGACGAGCTGAAAAGGCGAACTCAGGCGAAGGGTGAGAGCATAGCTCACTTCATATCTTGCTTCAGATGCATCGTGGGATACTTTAAAAACCCACCGTCGATGAGAACCCAGGTAGACACGGCGTATCGAAATTTACTACCAGAATACCGCAAATTTATGGCAGGTAGACGAGTAGACACGTACGAAGAGCTCCGGAAGTTAGGTCGACGTTGGGAAAGACAGAAGGATCTCGATAATCGATATCAACCCCCACCACCACGCGAGAAGATGTTAATTCAAGGCGCAGCGTTTGAAACGCCTAAGAGGACAGATAGACCCCGAATAGCGAATGCAGAAGAATTCGAAGAGACTGACAGCACAAGTAAAAGCGAACCAGACGAAACTCCTAGACCAACCCAGCGAAAACAACGGCGACGACGCAAGAAAAGTAATAAACAACGAGAACCTAAGATTGCCGGAGTACACGAAGTAAAGCAGGCCCAAACTAACGTGAAAACCCCACCAGAGACCCCGACCGCAGTGACACAGAGTACATCTGCAGTGACACCTGGGCAGATTCCTATGACAGTATGGCCACAAAATGTAATACCGCCGGTTAACTGGTGGAGTACACCAGCTGGACCACAGTATGATGTAAACAGGCGATATCAACAACCAGCAAACATAGCTAGTGGAGCCAATGGAGCAGCCAGAGGCCAACCGCAGTACTCCGCGTGCTATACATGCCAGACTGTTGGGCATAGAGCAAAGGATTGTCCACGAAGAATCTGTCGCTCCTGTGGAGGTATGGGTCATTCGATGAGTATTTGCCCCACCCAGTCGACCCCAGCGAATAGACCTAATCAAAATTACACATCAAGAAATGCGAATTGGACCCCAAACCAAGTCAGTCAGGCACAAAGACCTGATCAACAAAGGACAGCGAACCAGCAACAATCACCGGGAAACGGAGCAGCGGGGGGGCAGAACCCAGCTCAACCCCCCCCTCTGATGCAAAACCCTTTAATGCCTCCGACTTGGCCACCGACTGGGGACAATTAGATCAAGAACAGCGGAAAGAGTACCTAAACCCAAACGTAAAGATAGAGACCCCCACGGAAGAGAAAATACCCCAAACAAGCGAAATACAAGAGCCCATGAAGATACTCTCCCCACTCGAGTTTGCAGAGAAATACTCTAGAGAAGGGATTCTGAGGACCATGGAGCACTTGCAAGAGAGAAAGAAGAAACTAGCATTATTAGAGCAAGAAACATTACAACTGAGTGAAGAGTCTGATAACGAAGAGACAGATGGATTTAGAAAACTAGCAGAGTTAAACAAAGTATTAAGTATATTAGATAAAGAAGAAGAGAAACACCCATCTATATCAATGACCAAGGTTCGTGCAGAAGAGAGTAAGTCTAGTCGAGGGGGGGAGAAATATCCGCCTGCGACGACCGAAATCAGACCTGAACCTGAAGACGATAACGATGCTATAGCAGGCATGTGTAATGAAAATCGGAATTTCCTGGATGTGGTGCTCGGAGGGAGACAATACCAGGCCTTATTCGACACTGGAGCAATGGTGTCGTTGATAGGACCTAGAGTAGCCCAGAGATTCCAAGATAGATTAAGTCCAGCCCGCACAGTGATCAGAAGCGTCATAGGAGGATCTGCTCGATTAATCGGAAAATTACCCGTAGACTTGGAAGTAGATGGATGTGTGAGACGACTAGAAATGAAAGCTATTTCTGCCTTAGACCATGATGTCATTCTAGGAATAGATTTCTGTCGACTCTGGGAAATAGAAACGAAGTTTAGTGAAAATCTATGGAGAATGAGAGATGGTGAATGGAGAGAATTCAATAACGGAGACCATACCCAAACCTTTGTTTTCGGAGAATGTGCTGGAATTGTAGAATTAGATGATGAGCAAAGAGTAAGAATCGAAAATCTAGTGAATAAGATCATACCTCAACCAACAGATATACCAGGTACCACTGACTTGTCGGAGCATCACATAGATGTAATGGGAGCAGCACCGATCAAACAGAGACCTAGAAGGATGTCGCCGATGATGTTGCAGATCGCTCATCGAGAAATAGAGACGATGTTGCGAAACAACGTAATCGAAAGGTCAGCAAGTGAATGGAGCAGTCCACCAGTGATACTTAGAAAACCTGATGGGGATTACCGATTCTGTGTTGACTATAGGGAATTGAATAAGGTCACTAGGAAGGACGCATATCCAATACCTAGTATGGACTCAATCCTAGATAAGCTAAGAAAGGCCAGATACCTCACCAAAATTGACCTGAAGCAAGCATACTTCCAAATTCCCATGGAGGAGAATAGTAGAAAGTATACTGCTTTCTCAGTACCTGGCTCAGGTCTCTGGCAATTCAAGAAAATGCCGTTCGGATTGACCAACGCACCAATGACCTTCCAAAGGCTCATCGACGGCCTCTTTGGACCTGAATGTGAACCTAACGTGTTCGGTTACCTCGACGATATTATAATTGCTACTGAGAACTTTGATGATCATATAAAATGGCTAGAAAAGGTACTAGTGAGACTGGTAGACGCTGGATTGACTGTGAACAAGAAAAAGTGTGAGATTTGCTGCTCACAGATCACCTACCTTGGATTCATATTAGACAGTGAGGGGCTAAGACCGGATCCAGACAAGGTAGCACCAGTCGTCAACTATCCAGCACCTCGTACTGTGAAACAACTACGACGATTTCTTGGGATGGTAGGATGGTACTCCAGATTTATTGAACATGATTCAGAGAAGAAAGTTCCACTAGTGAAGCTGTTAAGGAAAAGTAGAAAATGGGGTTGGGAAGACGAGCAACAGAGGGCGTTCGAAGACCTGAAAAGAGCCTTAACAACTGCTCCTGTACTCGCCAGACCTGACTTTAATAAACCATTCACTGTACAATGTGATGCCAGCGACTTTGCAATAGGAGCAGTATTGACCCAAGAACACGAAGACGGTGAGCATCCAATTGTTTATGTGAGCAGAGTACTGACAGCCGCAGAAAGGAACTATACTACCACAGAGAAGGAGTTATTAGCAGTAATCTGGGCAATCGAGAAACTTAGACCTTATCTTGAAGGTTATACCTTCAAGATCATCTGAACCATAGTGCGTTGAAATGGCTACAGAAGCTAAAAGACCCAACAGGACGACTAGCAAGATGGGCATTAAAAATGCAACAATGGTCATTTGAGATCGTACACCGACGTGGAGCATTACATCACGTACCTGATGCCCTCTCGAGAATGTACGAAGGTCAAGATGAAGAAGAACATGTGTGTGCTTTCGAAGAGATCAAGGATGAAAAATACAACGAGAGAGTCAAAGAAATAGAGACCAATCCTCACAAATACCCTGGATGGAAATTAGAAGATGGATTGTTATATAGATTTAGGAAAGAACCATTACTCGACCCAGTGACCCACGGAGAAGAAGGATGGCGACTCGTAGTACCAGCAGAACACCGAGAAAGGATACTGCAAGATGCTCATTGTCATCCTTCCTCAGGGCATCTAGGACTAGAAAAGACCTATGATAAGGTTATCAGAGAGTATTATTGGCCAGGAGTATACTATGACACCACTTTATTTGTGAAAGAGTGTGATGACTGTCAACGATATAAGACCAAGCAAACTGGACCTCAAGGATTAATGGGAAATCGTGTCGTTGAGAGACCATGGCTAGTAGTATCAGCTGACATGATGGAATTTCCTCCGAGTAAAGGCCAAAATAAATACTTACTAGTCTTCCAGGACCTTTTCACCAAATGGATCGAGTTGAAACCACTAAGAACAGCTGATGGAAAAGCAGTGGCTAAAGCTTTCGAAGAGCTGATTTTATTCAGGTGGGAGACTCCTAAGTACTTGCTAACGGATAACGGAAAGGAGTTTGATAACAAACACCTAGACCAAGTGCTACAAGAATACGGAGTATCTAGAGTTACGACACCGCCATATCACCCGCAGGCTAACCCAGTTGAACGTGCGAATAGGACCTTGAAGACCATGATAGCAACCTTTGTAAAAGAGGATCATAGGACTTGGGACCAGCATCTTCATGAATTTAGACATGCAGTGAACACAGCGACGCAGTCGACACTTAAGACCTCTCCAGCGTTCTTGAATTATGGTAGACATCCCAGTCCGGTAAAAAGCTTACGAAGAGAAGTGGAACAAACTAGACCAATAATTAGAATAAATCCTGAAGACTGGATAGATAGAGTAAAACGGTTAGATGCACTAAGAGATTTAGTAATAAAACACATCGAAAAAGCGAAAGAAAAACAAGCAAGAGAATACAATAAAGGTAGGAAGGATATTAGGTTTAATGTAGGGGATATAGTCATGCGACGTTCTCACCCGCTTTCGAACGCAGCTAACCGATTCTCCGCGAAACTCGCACCGAAATACGACGGTCCGTTTAAGATTTTAGAAGTCAAATCACCGTTAGTATACGTGGTCGAAACAGAGGGCGGTAAGCGCAATGCGAAGGTACACGTTTCAGAACTCAAAAGATATATACCCTCTAGAAATAAACCTGACAGGAAACCCCAACCCTAAACCCTAATTTAGTATTGACCCCGTTATACATTAATTTTTCTCTATATAATAAATTCATAAATGTGTTGTTCGTAGTTGATATTTGAAAGTTATCCTAATCCATTCCACTGATACTAACCTAACCTAACTCAAATTAACCTAATCTAACCAAACCTAACCTAGCGAAACCCAACATAACCTAACCTAACTAAACGCGTTAGCTGAATACAAATTATATAAAGCATGAGTGAATTATGGGAATGTGTAATTTCTGGGAATAATAATGGTGATATTAAATGTGTATTAGTTATAAGCAATTAATAGATAACATATATAATGCGAGCGGCTCGGTGGCGAGAGTCGTTGGTGTGCGGTGCTACGTGCATAATTATTTGTAAGCAGTCCACTCTGGCGAATGTCCAGCTTAGGGGGGGAGTGTTTGTGACGTGGTACGTCCCAACAAAAATTTTTTTTGTTAATTAAAAATTTTTTGTACGTTGTATAACTCACATACACGTTCCCACGACACGTCACAACAATTATTAATTTGTAAATCACCAGGGGCACTACAACACACCACCGGCTTACTCACCGACCCGGGCGTAATTTATTGAGTAAGAATAAATAATTAATCGAACGAACTTTTTTTTTGTTTACCGGTACACGAGGAGCACGACTAGCAGACGCGCGCGGCAGCCATTACTTACACACTCAAAGCCCATGTGTGTGAGCGCTAGTGCTGCTTACGCAGACCGTAGGTAGGGAATCTTTATTACCACTACATACCAACGACCGCGCGTGCGCTAGGAGTGACGCACGACGAAGAAGATGTAGAAAGAGAGGGAACACAAGAGAGAAGAAAGAAAGAGATGGAAAGATTTATATTCGATGGGAGCGAATTAAGAGTGATGGCGCGCCTCTTTCTCGCGCAGTGAAGAAAGAGGGAGAAGCTAGATGATGAAAAGAGACCGAGAGAGCATGGAGAAGGGAGAGTACTCTTGCTCTTGCTTAAGTACAGCTGCACTGAGTAGCCTGTATATACGCATACGTATATATATATATACATGTATATAGGTATATATATATATATAGATAGCCATGCCTGTAATGATTCTCTCTCTCTCTAATGAATAAAGACGGATAAAAAGAGAACGTAGATAAAACGAAGAGTAAAAAGAAGAATAAAATGAAAAAAATAAGATTAAATTTGCTATAGAAAAGGTGGCGCGCAGGTTGTAGACTTGCGTTCGAGGACCGGAAGGCAAATTTCACGAATAGAAAGCAATTATTCGGACAAATGATTTGTTATTGGAGGAGTTAAAAATTAAAAAGAGATAGATGATGAAGAAGAGGGAGAAATAGACCGAAGAAGAAGGAAGTGAGCATCAAAGAATTCATTCGATTACCGTCCTCGTGCCGCATCGGAAGTTAACTCGAAAACCTCAGTTCTTCACAAGTTTAACTTAAAAATTTTCGTGCGTTCGTATAGCTGTGTAGAAATTGCAGTGGATAGACCAGGAAGCAGTGAGCAGCCAAAACTCCAGAAGGAAGTTTCGCCACCCTGACCTGTCAACCAACTGTTTCCGCAGCCGGCGCCGACCAGTTGCCTTGTGCAAAGAAAGAGAGAGGAAGAGAAGTACAACCGAAGGCCCTCACCGCCATCATTGACCAGCTTTTTGTCGCCATCGCCGACCAGAACTTCGTCAACAAGATTTCTACAACGATGAGTGGACTGTAGTCCGAATCAACAATTATTAATTGTTTCTTTTGTAAACTAACGGCTCTCGCCGATGAAAATTAAATTCAGTGCGTGCGAAAAACTAAATTTTCAAGTGATTGTGACCGTGTAAATTAGAAAAATTTCGAAAGTTATTTGTAGCGAAGCATCGTAAGAGTGCGGAAAATTTGTATTGAAATTTTAAGTTGTAAAAGATAAAGTAAAGAATCGAAGTTTAAATAAACCACTTGTTCAACGATTTCGTTGACCGTACAATTAAATTTTTTTTTATTCATGAAGTAATAATTCGACATTAAATTATTCTGATTGACCGGGAAGAAATAGACTTGAGATCGGTGGACAACGTGGCATATTACATAACGCGGGCCTTAGCGGCCATTTTGTGAATTAGATTTTCTTTTCTTTTCGAATTGTATGCCTTAACGAAGATATTTAATAACCAATTTAAAATTTGTGAATCGAAAATAAGAGAATTAGAAATTTTCATTCATTTTTTTTATAGATTAAATTTCGAGAGTGCGGGAGTGAAATTTGCGACCACGTGTCTAATAATTTCGGTGACCGTGAAACAAAATTAATTTAAAATTAAATTGAAATTTAAAAGAATAATTAGATAGTGATTAAATTTTTATATATATTTTTTTCTTTATTGTTTGACCGGTACTGGAATCGATAGACGCGTGGGATTAGAGTGTGTGAGAGAGAGAGAAATAAGTGTGTGGGCTCTTGGCAGCCATATTGTTGAAAGAGCAAAGCGAAGTCGCTTACGGCGACCAGATTATAAATTCTAGTTGTTTCAAATATATATTATATTAATTTATATTTTTTTTATTAAATTATTAATTTAGCAAAAGGGTTAAATAAAATTTACATAAATTTTACATTGACCAGGAGGTATGGGATATGAGTGTGCGCGAGTAGTAGATTTAACAGATTTGATAGAAAATTAGATTAAATTAAAGTTGATAGACCGAGCGAAATTAAGTTAAAAATTAATTTTTTTTTTCTTCTTTCTGATGTATATATAGTTGTTTTTTTTTCCATTGAATAAAGTAATTCAAGCGTTGTAAATTGAACCAGTGAGATTAAAATTTTTTTTTGTGTAATACCTCTCCCAACTTCAACTAATAAAATTTGACACCAGAGGTCGCCCACCTCCCAGCCAAGACAGCCCGAGATTCATGCTGCCGACGAGTAAGCCGGTGGCCTGTCTGGCGCTCTAAATAAATTAAAGATTTTTTTTCTTTTCGACAGGCCGAACTTTGCATGCGGGGACGGGCAAGATTATATTAATTTATTTGATAACTTGTTTATTGAAATTTTCATATAATTAAATTCTCACATCGCAATATATATTTTCCGATGATGGTATTTCAGCTGAAATATACTTATCAATAGATTCTACAGTAAATATTTTATGATTATGGTGTAATGTGATAATGATATGTGCATGAGGTAATCCTCTTTTTTGAAATTCTATGGAAAATACATAAGCTATTACAGGACCAAAAATTTCATTTTTTATTATATCATTTAATAGCATTTTAAATTTTGCATAAAATAATCTTACTGTAATATTTGGTATATTATTAGGAGTTGTTCCTTCAGGAAAATTTTTTAAAATTTCTTTAAGTTCTTTCCATTTTGGGTTACATGTCATTGTTATGAATAAATCAGGTTTTCCTACAGTTCTCATTATTGCCATTGCATCTTGGTAATATTGTTGCAAAATATATAAAAGTGGTTTTTAGGGCTCCTGGCGAGGGTTTCCACTAATCAAAAAATCTAACGCGCCAATAACGGTACCGCTATATTATACACCTTTTTCTATTCAATAAATAAATATAAATAGTTATTAATCTTGAAAGTTATATAAATTTAAACATAAATATTAATATCAATTAATTTTAAAAGTTGTATAAATCAATACTATTAAAGGTTTATAATGTAAGGTGGTGTGGAAATCTGAATCCTCAACACTATATGCTTATTTTTATTTTAATACAATAAAATATTTATAATATGAATAAATTATTAAAAATCATTATGTTTTCAACAAATGAATTAATTATAGTGTTGAGGAATTGTAATAGAATTAATTTAAATTTATATTTATTAATTTCAGATAAACTATGTAAAAAATGGTAATAAGATATCTGATGAGGCACATGTTTTTCATTTTAAATATTATAAATTGTAATTTTATGCAACTACTTTCGAGTTTTCAACAAAAAAAAAATTAAAATTTTTATATTTTTATGTAATATTATACATAAATAAAATATAATAAAAAAATATAAAACTATATTATGCAGTATTTGATGGTTCTAAAAAGTTGTGGGGGGATTGTGGGGGGTTGTGTGGGGGGGGTTAGTGGGGGGTCTGTGGGGGGGATGTGGGGGGCACCGACTGAATTTTGATTCATATAACTATATAATATAGGGAGATATATATGGGACATTTTATGTCAACTCGTACGTACTCATAATCACAGGCTTATCTATATATATGGAACATTTCATGACAACTCTCACACACTAATCCGAGTTTTCAGGTTTTCATATATGGGACGTTTCATGTCGATTTTCATTCATGCACACACATGTTAATATACATGGAATTTTTCATTTAAATTTCAACGCACGCACATACATGTTTATATATATGGGACATTTCATACCAATGCGCATGGACACACATACAGGATTATATATATGTATATATATATATATATATATATATGGGATATTTCATGTCAACTCGTATGTACTCATAATCACAGGCTTATCTATATATATGCAACATTTCATGACAACTCTCACACACCTATCCGAGTTCCTTCAGGTTTACATATATGGGACGTTTCATGTCAATTTGCATTCATGCATACACGCTTTTATATACATGCGACTCTTCATGTCAACTTATGTACGACCTTACAGACAGGTTTTTGCATATGTATATATGGTACATTTCATATCAACTTGCTCACGTTGTACACACCTATCTAAGTACACTTAGGTTTATATATATGAGACGTTCCATGTCAATTCGCATGCATGCACACACGCGTCCATGTACGTGGGACTTTTCATGTAGAATCGCACGTACACACACAAGTTTATTCAAGTTTATATGGAACATTAAATTTTAACTCATACGCGCACGCACACGCTCACACATACAAACACATATTTAATTTTATATATATATATATATATATATATATATGGGACGTTTCACGTCAACTCACCTAACAAAAAAATAGAATTCGTCGAAAATCTGTGAAAATGTTTTATTTGATACCCAAAATATACAAAAAAAATTTTAGAGGTCTAGGTCAAAGGGGTCAGGATTTAAACGTGATGGAATTTTTCAAATTTTCCAAATTTTTTGCTAAATAAATATTTTAATGAATTTTTTCCTCAAAAACTATCAATTTTTCGTTAAAACTTGATAGAATACATTTTCTTGGAAATTAGATGTAGAATTCACCTGAATTTTTGCAAATTATAATATACTGATTTTTATGCTTACTTGATCGATTTAAACATACTATTCAGTATATCTAAAAATCGAGCAGGTTAAATTGGCTTTTTAAAGTCTTATTTTTTTTTGTTTTTTTATGAGGAAAAAAGATACGAAGCCTCCAGTTGAGCGACCTTCTCAAAGTTACTTAATTGTGCAAAAATGTCTGAAATCATGTGCAGAATATAAACATATTTTTACAAATTCTAATTTAAGACATTATGAACCATATATACTAAAAATTTAACAAAAAATAAATTTTAAAATTTCAAAATTTCATTTATAATTTGTGATGTTTAGCAAATAATGGTTTACAAAAATTTACATACATTTTACATACAATTTCCAATAAAAAACATTTTCATACATTTGTCCCAAAAATCAATACTTTTTCAGAAAAAAAAATCACGAATCTCATCGTTGATCCAAAATAACGATTTATTCAGACTTTTTTGCACAATTAAGTAACTTTGAGAAGGCTACCCAACTGGAGGCTTCGTATATTTTTTCCTCATAAAAAAACAAAAAAAAATAAGACTTTAAAAAGCCAATTTAACCTGCTCGATTTTTAGATATACTGAATAGTATGTTTAAATCGATCAAGTAAGCATACAAATCAGTATATTATAATTTGCAAAAATTCAGGTGAATTCCACATCTAATTTCTAAGAAAAAGTATTCTATAAAGTTTTAACGGAAAATTGATAGTTCTTGAGGAAAAAATTCATTAAAATATTTATTTGGCAAAAAATTTGGAAAATTCGAAAAATTCCATCACGTTTAAATCCTGACCCTTTTGACCTCGACCTCTAGAATTTTTTTTGTATATTTTGGGTATCAAATAGAACATTTTCACAGATTTTTGACGAATTCTATTTTTTTGTTAGGTGAGTTGACGTGAAACGTCCCATATATACATACTTTACCTTATCGATGTAAACAATATTTAAAAAATAGTTATTTATTATGCTGTGATACCGACGATCGCCGTCTTTGGATATCTAGGTGTTAATGACAACTTAAACATCATCTACAGCTAAAACTTTTGAAATTCAACTTATAATTTAATAACTACTTTGAAGTTGTTTCAAATGATATCTAGCCAAACATGGATGTTCCGAGTAAGATAAACATTGTCTACAAGAATATCTTTTGAAATTTAGCCACTATTTATTAATAACATGTACGTTTCCCGAGATGACATCTCACAATATTCAGGTGATCCTGGCTACCTGAAAATCGTATATATGAATGAATTTTGAAATTTTCCATACCGACTATGAAGTTTACAGACATTTGCAGAGACTACGTCAAATGAAACTTGGAGATTCTTTTAGATTTCGATTCTAAGGTTGTTTGATTAGGTCGGAGAATACTGAGAAATAAAAAGATTTTAAAAGAACAATTGTTTAAGATTCATGCAAGTTCCATGAAATATGTTAATTTACTCGTAGTCGAGACCCATACAGAAAGATCATTCATACAAATCATCTCGCATATAAATTTGCAGTAGTGTCCCTACTAATTTATGAATTTTTCGTTCGAATAATGCCAGCGAAATTTAACTTCGAGAAAGCATATTACTATTATAATTAGTGAATAATTTTAACATTTTTTCATCAAACAACATTCCGATATACAGGTAATAAGCGCTATTATTTAAAAAAGTTGAGAATTTATGAATCTTAGTAATTATTTACCTACCACGAAAGTTTGTCATTTTAGTGATTCATTTTATTTGAATTTAATCATTTAAAATCTATATAAGTCAAATTCCAAAGATAAAGAAATTCTGAATTAGTTATGCATTTACATATAATTTTTATTAAATCTTTAACATTCTTGTTTATTTAACCGAACAATAAACATTCTTGCTATTTACATGAAATCATGAAACTTTAATTTTTTATAAAAATAAAAAGTAATATTTTTAAACATCATTTATTATAAATATTATTTCCTTAATAGACATAAATCTTTGAAATCATTAGAGATATCTAATACTATTACAAAATTATAGAAAATGAAGATACATTTTAAGAGGAAGAATCATATTTCTGTCCTTTGTTAATAAGAAAATTGGTTTTTCGAATAAAAAAAATAAATTAAAATGGAGATAATATATTGACTATGAATAAAATTTACATAATTAGACGCATTTATGCATATTGTGTATGGACTATGGATACATCGTACATTAATTATGTGGGTTCATATAAATACACAGGTTCTCTATAGCTGTTTATGCATGACTTCTGAATTTTTTTCTATACGATGTGACCTTATAAAAAGCAATAAAACAATTTTTTTCATGTCATTTATTTAAATTATTTATTTACTTCATGCTGGTAAAAATTTACAATATTATATGTGGCGATAACTCAGCCAATGTACATTTTTGGTTAATTTTTAATATCATGATTGCATATTTAACACAAGAGTTTGAATAATAACTTTTCAAGTGACGATTACTCAGCCAATGTAAGTTTTCAGATATTTATTAATATCGCGATTATTTTCTAATATCAAACATTTGAAAAGAATTTTCTAAGTGTCGATTACTCAGCCAATGTAAGCTTTCATATATTTCATAATATCGCGATTATTTTTTAATATGAAACATTTAAAAAGAATTTATGAAGTGGCAATTACTTAGCCAATGTAAGCTTTCATATATTTCATAATATCGCGATAATTTTCTAATATGAAACATTCAAAAAGAATTTATGAAGTGGCGATTACTCAGCCAATGTAAGCTTACATATATTTCATAATATCGCGATTATTTTCTAATATGAAACAATTAAAAAGAATTTATGAAGTGGCGATTACTCAGCCAATGTAAATCTTTCGATGATTTTGAATATCGTGATTATTATTTTAAAAAATTTTTACCTATTCATATTGAAAGATTGCTTTTATAAAAAATTTTTCTGTATAATTATAAATATTTAATTATAAATTATTAAACTTTTTGCTTATTCATAAAAATAATAAAATAAGTATTATTAAGTTCAAAGCTATATACCCTTACAAATAACTTTTGAGTCTATTTGCTTTATGCAGTACTCGTTTTTTGAATTCAATATCGGACAATCTATTAAATTTTGGCATGTTCATTAAAGTAGCATAAGAAAATAATCTTTCTACTGGAGCTGAAGAAGGTAATGTGGTATTAAATTTCAAAAATAAGCTTTTAAGAACTGGCAAATTATTTAAAGACTCCAAAGACATCGTTTTTTCATTTAAAAACCTCATTAGTTCATTTTCTTCTTGTTCTTGAGGTGCAAAAGCCGTGTTTAGTAATGCATTTGAGCTGTCATTATCAAAATCAAAAAACGTGTCTTCAGTATTCTCATTATCTGGAACAGCTGATTCTGGCTTTTTAGGCCTAACCAATTCTTCAACAAGCCTTTTTATTTTTGCTTGTGTATTTTTATCAAAGCACGAAATCCATTTTGCTTTAAATTTAGGGTGCGTGAGTGCTGCTATAGCTGCTAATTCGCCATTGTTAATGATTTCAAAAAAATTATGAAATCTTTTGTCTCAAGCTTCCTTTAAATATTTCAACAGTAGCTCACACATAGACAAACTTTTATTTGCCGATAAAGTATTCCATTTTTTTCGGATAGTCAACAATGTTGGTAAAAGATAACCATAATGACAATCTTTTTCTCTTTGTAAAATATCAATCGCTGAAGCCAAGGGTTGACACAATTTCAAATAATCTTCAATAAATTCAAAATCTTTTTTTCTTAAGATTTTATTAGATTCCGACATGTCATGAATTCTTTCATCATCAATTTTTTCTTTTAACGAAATGATTTGTTTAAAGGCGTCATACGTAGAATTCCACGTTGTTATAACGGGCCTCTGTAAACTGTATTCAAAAATTTTTTTCATTTCTTCTCGTTTTTTTGGTGATCTTAAACATTTCCATAATTGTTGGCATTTTTCCATGACAAATTTATGACACTTTTTAATATTTGGAATTCTGTCAATTGCGTCTACAAGATCTTTTGTTGCAATCAAACTCAAGGTATAGCTGACCTATCGAAAATGACGAGATAGTGTTATATTTGAAAATATTGCTTTGTCTTCTACAGGATTTACATTATCGTTACTGTTCATAAACAGTGATTCTTCGCCATCATTTTCTTCAAACTCTTCCATTTCCTCTTCAGAATCATTTGAATCCTCATCTGCAATAATTTTTATATAATAATTTGAAAATTTATTAAGATTTTATAAAGATTTTTCATATAAATTTAAAGTTCAATTTTTTCATTTTTTTTTATTATATTTATAACTTTTAAGCAAAATTAGCTTTTTTAATGAATTCAGATTTGTTTGATTAAATTTTGTTTCATGAGAAATTATAAAATCTAAAGAAAATCTACCGATAATTGGTAGTTATTAATTTACTTTATTATTTAATATTAATTTAATTCAAGAATTGATTATATTCATCCAATAATTTAAATGTCTATTTATTTAATTTTTAATACAATTGATTTAAAATAACAATTTAAATAACCTGGAAAATAATTTTCTGAATTTTCTATTCCAAATTCTTTAAAGGCTTTAACAAAATTTTTCCCACTATCCATAACTGTAGATACAATTTTTTCAGTAGTTAGCTCGAAAGTCGAATAGATAATAGATAGTTGCTCTGCTATATTGGAAAAGGTATGCGATCCTTCAAATCGTCTACAAGCTAAAGCTGCTGATCTTCTTTCCAAAGATATATCATCAATCTTAAAATAGAAATAATTTTGATTTTATTGTAATTTCTTAACTACTTTATGTGAATAACATGTCATCTTACCCAATGAGCAGTTACACCTACAAATCTTCTATTCGACCCAGTCCAAATATCTGCTGTTGTACAGACATGGTTTGCATTAGCTAAAGCCGTTTTAATCTTGTCTAATTATTTATAATATGAATCATCGACTTTTTTTCCAGCAGTATAACGAGTCAAATGCTTTAACGGAGCGTCACCATGTTTAATTTTGAAATCTAAATATTTTAAATAAAATATTATTCATTAATATAATAAAAAAAATATTATATAAAATATACAACCATTAAATATTTTTCGAAAAGCTGAATCTTCAACTAAACGAAGAGAAAGTTGATTTTTCAATAAAAACTCAACAACATTTTTTTCAAAAGTATTTTGAGAAAAAGCACATGTTACACGTCGATAAACAACATCATTTTCATCTTCATCATCACCATCCAAATTCTTAAATTTTTTATATTGCTGATAGCTTTGTAGTTTATCTTCATGTTTTCTCTAAAAATATAATTATGTTGAATCATAAAATTAATACAAAATAAACATTTAATATTATTAAAATTTTTTGGTTTTGTATGAAATAATATATTTTTCACCTAGAGCGCGTAAAAATAAAGAACTCCTGTTAGGCTTGGATAACAATTCATATAAAATTAAAGTCATTCTTCATTTACTCTCGAGGTGAAAATACAAATTTTCCAACAATAGGCCAAAAATACCATATTCTATTTTCGACGACAGGAGAAAATATGGTACTTTTGGACTAGGTATTGAAAAAGCAATTTGATGACATTGTAAAAAAGTGAGCACAACATTTTATTCTGTGTTTACTATAACAGATAAAATTTAGTATTATTGTCACCTACCAACATGGCTGACCTTTTTTCTGATAAGGTATATAACTTTAATATAAATAATGATCAATTTTATATATCCATAAGAGAAAATTCATCATTGAACAAGATATTTATTGAAACATGATACTTGATATTTCATCTAAATATCAACTTTATATTTGAATGTACTGTCATAAAAAACATCAAAATTTTTTTTCAATTCATACCATTAAATATTGACCTTATCAAGGTATTTTTCAAAAAGTACAATTTTTACTTTTTAAATTTTGCAAGTCACAATAACAATAAATAAATTAGTTGATTTAATAACATATACATATAAAAACAATAACCTTTAAATGGCCATAAGAAGTTGATGAAACTTTAAGATTTCCATGAATGATTTAGTTAAAAGTCATGCATTTTGCTATGATTTTATCGCCATTTGATTTCGTCAAATCTGCTTCGAAAAATTTTCCATCCAAATAACAAGTTTTACAGCAGACATCTTACATTTCTTTTTGCTCATCACTTAATAAAACAGAAGGCGCCGTTGAAACATTTGTAATTCCTGTAGAATTACTCAATCGTGATAACTTATAATGGGTACCATTATTTGCTGTCCCCTGACTTCCATCATCATGTAATGGTTCACCATCTATACCAAATCTTAAACTAGCTAGCAATTCATCTGTACTATCCACTGAATTTTCTTCACTGTTCATTTTAAATCCTTAAAGTGAACAACAAAACAATGAATAACATAATAAAATACAATGTATTTATAGGTTTATTGATCCAGTAAGAATGATTTGAGAATTTATTTTATAAATAATATTCCTAAAATTAAATTTTTACGAGGTCTAAAATTTGTAAAGTATGAATTTAATTATAATCTTTTTAACGAAAATTAAATTTTACAAAACCCAACTTTATTAGAAAAATACATAAACATTAATTTCATGCACTCTCTGTGCATTTGACATCAAGTCAGTCCCGCGAATTTTTCTTTATACGTATCTAGTACCACGATTTACATATAGGAGGCGCGGACGCCCCTCATATATATATATACACTTCCGTTTCATTAGTTCCGTTGCATGTACCGTCATGAAATCAATTCACTCCCGTATAATTTTTTTATACGTCTCTTATGGGAGGTGTATACCATTGCTAAAAAAGTTTCACTTCAAAATAGAAAATTTATAATGACGTTATTGAGAAAAGTACGGAATGCCCAAGTAAAATGTTATGTTATACAGATATCTACGTTCCCTAATTTTTTCAAAAAATTGTCAGCCAGTTTTATGTTATTGTACAAAGATTTGCATTTATATTAATTGCGATAATAAAATAACTGGTGGTCTATAAATTATACTTTCAGTTACAGATTAATCATATATTTTCATACACAAAACAAATACAAAAAATTTTATAAGTCTAAATCATAAAAGTGTTGAAATGAGACAATGTAAATTAAAAGATTTTTTTTTTTCTATGAATTCTTTAATGAATTCCGTAATGAATTGTTTTCTTGAATACTATAAACTTTAGATAAATACTTAAAACAATAATTGATGTTAAATAAATAACACATTTTGCAAATTATAATATGAAGATATTTGAGTTTATCTAATTGGTGAAATAATACAATTAAATAAAAAAATGTTTTTTTCATGTTGAAAACACGTTGTTAAAAAAAAACCAATAATTGAAAAAATGCACTAAAAAGTATCAAACAAAATAATTAAATTTCTTAAAATGACTTTTATACAGTTACATTGCAATAATCAAGATAAAATTTTACAACAAAAATTATAAAAGAAAAGGGTGTACACTGATTTTCAGTAAATCTAATAATAATTTCAATACTATCTTTAATAATTTCTTAAAAAGATTTTAGAAAAAAATTTCAGCAACCACACTTTTCTTTTTAAATTGTTGTTGTAAAATTTTCTATTGATTATTGCAATGAAACTATATAAAAGTAATATCAAGGAAGTTAATTTATTTATTTTATACTTTTTAGTCTATTTATTCAATTATTGTATTTTATTTTTAAAGCATGTTTTTAAAATTTTGTATTTTCTATTTCTAAGTTAAAATTGTTTTTATTATCATTTAGAGTTACATTGCAACCAGACTTTTCGAAGATTACACTCAGGTTCATCCGTTATCAGCAACTTGGTACTCCAGTTCGACCTCTTTATCCTAAATCATTAATGCATTATAGATTCACTTTCAAACCTCAAATTAGGTTTTAGCAGCCCCGAAATCCCCAGGGGAACCCACCTCGACCCAGAGAAAGCCTCCCCACTTGTACTTCCTCGGATACGACGTCCATGCGTATTCTGGACAACGTGCATCACTTTGTGGCAATTGTTTGATCTCAAATTCGGTTTTAGCAACCCTGAAAACCCCCGAGAAACTCGCCTCGACCCAAAGAAAGCCTCCCCATTTATACTTCCTCGGGGATAACTTTTCACACCCATTATCATCGACCTGGATGTCCAGGTACCAAAATGACAACTGATTATTGTATTGTCATCCAAGACCAAAGTCTATGCCAATTGTCAGAATTTATATCTGTCAAAAGGTGCCTGAAATCGAGCGGGTGATTACAGACAGACAAACAAACAAACAGACATGAAGGCGAATATAAGAAAAGCGTATATAAAAAAATAATATTTACCTACGTTAAGTCTGCTTCGACTAATTATCTTTCGTTTTTTATGACAAAAACAAGTAAATTGAATTTGAGAAAATTTCTATAAGTTACTTAAATTTATGAAAAAGTCAATATAAATCGTCATTTTCGCAGAATTATGAAGATTATGATTATTTTCGCGAAAATTATAAAGTTATGGAAATTATTTCTGAAAACGTTTTCGATTGGAAAATTTGTGATTATTGCAGTTGAATTTTGTTACATCATCATCAGTTATATCCTCGTTAAAATAACCCGAAAATTTCTGAAAGAATCGGAACAAATATTTTTCTGGTCTTTAAAGAATGTTTAAGAAGGGGCCGAACTATCTGTCTTTGTCTAATAGCGTTTTTCATCATTTATGTAAACACTATCCGGTATAACAAGAAAAAAATAGCAGCCCCTGCTAGATATTAGTATAATTAGTAAATTTTGTAATAACAACCAAATTTCTTACCGTATAGTTTTTGACTAATTAGAGACCTACTAGCAATCTAGAATATAACCTATCTTCTTTTGGTAGGTCTCTAATTATTCAAAAACTACGCAGTGAAAAAATTTGTTTATTATTACAAAATTTACTTATTATACTAATATCTAGCGGGGGCTGCTATTTTTTTCTTGTTATACCGGATAGTGTTTACATAAATGATGAAAAACGCTATTAGACAAAGACAGATAGTTCGGCCCCTTCTTAAGAACTATTATGAAATGAAAATTGATAAATTTTTCAAGTTTTCCGACTCGTTCCGACATTTAAATTTCAATTATAAGCCGTTACTCATAAAATTTGGAAAAGTCTATTGAATGCAACTATTTTTCCAGTGATTCAGTTGTAATTTATAAAATTGTGAATTTGGGTGATTCATTATGTTTCTTTCCGTAATATTTATCTGATGTTGGAGCTGCAGCAATCGAGTTTTGTTTTTTTTATTTCATTAATATCATTAAGAGGAGGTCACGTATCTCTGTCCTTTTCTAATCAAAGAAATGATTTTTTCACAAAAATTAATAACTTTCTCAAAAAATGAAGAGAAAGCCGCATCTTGTATCAAAAAAAGCAATATTTTCTTTGATAAGAAAAAATTAATTTTATTGCTTCATTCTCAAGAAAACCTTGAAAAACCAAATTGTTCAACCTAACCTCTATGATTTAAGTTTTTCAAGGTTTTCTTGAAAACGAAGCAATAAAATTAATTCTTTCTTATCAAAGAAAATATTGCTTTTTTTATTACGAGATGCGGCTTTCTCTTCATTTTTTGCTAAAGTTATTAGTTTCTGTGAAAAACTCAATTCTTTGATTAGAAAAGGACAGAGATACGTGACCTCCTCTTAAATTCGTAAATTAATAGTATATTGTGTAACGAGTAAGGTTTAGTTTACTATTGCGCACGAGGGCAAGTTGGCGCACGAGCGTAGCGAGTAGCGCCATTGTCCGAGACTCTCTCTCTCTCATATCTGCCGTACGACTGACTCGCAATACTATATTTTAATACTTTTTGGTACTATTATTTGTAATTAAATTACATACTTTTAGTTCACCAATTTCACGTATATATAGAATAATTACGATTTCGTTGATGTAAAAATAATACGAGAATAGATGATACGATTTACTTTGTCAGAGGTTAGAGCGAGATAGAGTATAAAATTCTTCACATGGTCGATGAGATACAGTATGAGGGCGCTGCGCTTGTATAAACCTTTGCAATTTTACATTAATTAACGCTTTTGCGTGACATTATTTTACAGAATGTAACGTATTTACGTAATTTAATACAAAATAATATTATACATAGCTGTGAAACACACGCCCTCAATAAACAACACACCCAGCGCGCGCTATTAGCTACTTACTACCCCGAAAACGCATGCGCTATAGGCCACTTACTCAGCACGGATGAGAAAAACAAATATAATGACTTGTCCGCACTAAAGCTATGTTAATACAATAATTTTTGTTTAAAAAAAAAATCATTTAAACTTGTAAATTTTTTATGAACTTGGATTGGAAATTATATCAAGCTCGACAAATCTAATCTTAAAATACGTTATATTGAAAGTTTGTATTATTACTTTTTATGTAGTATTTTCGTGGGTTTCTTGAGTTGTCCGCACTCGAGTTGAATCTTACAAATTTTTTCTTTGTCGCAAAAAAATGTTATTAAACGCATTGTTTATTCATAACTTAGGATTGGAAATATTATTAGAAGACTAGAAGCTTCGTCATGCTCTTAAAAATAAAAATAATGTTTTCTAATTTTAAAAATAATATTAATCTGAATAATATATCCTCAACAGAAAAGTTATTGTAATTTATATATTTTTGGAACCTTTCCAATTTCATGTGTACCACCATGGTATTATATGGGGATATCCACCCAACCTTAAATTCTCTAGTAACAGGTCATTATTTAAACTAGGTTATAATCTTTTGTGCTATCCTGTAACTCTATTTCTGATGTATTTTGTAAATGTGCCACAAACGGCGCAGCAGATAATTCTATAAAAAGTAAATTTACACATAAGATAAATTAAGGTAATTTTTTATGTGTCAAAATGAATGTTTCATAGAAATATCTAATGCGCCGTTTGTTAAACATTTACAAAATACATCAGAAATAGAGTTACAGGATAGCACAAAAGATTTGAACCTAGTTTGAATAATGTGCATCATGCGGTAACCCAGTAACAGCTGTAATATGACCTGTTACTAGAGAATTAAAAGTTTTGTGGATATCCGCATATATAAAAAAATATGATTATGACTGCTTCAGATTTTTTATGAATTTCTAATATATTGAATAGTGATTTTTGAAGGGCATATCATAGTATTAATTAAATTAACTTATTAATAAACTGAAAAATGGCCTAGTATTAATAAATCAGTGCGATTTATTGTATTTATTCACAAAAAGATTTATAGCTTAGTCTTGTAAAATGGCTTTATTTCCACTATCGAATAATTCCATGGTATGCTTAACTATGTCAAGAGTTAAAAAAATTTAATAATACGTATATTTTTTTATAACTTCAAAATCGTTACTGAGAATCATAAATAATTTTCACGGTATTTTATTAATAGCAGGTCGTATATCTTTATCCTTTTATAATAAAAAAATTCAATTTTCTGCAAAACCTTATAATTGTAGCAAAAAATAAGAAGAAAGCCCCATCTCGTATAATAAAAAGCAATATTTTCTCTTATGAGAAAAAATTATTTTTATCGCTTCGTTTCAAAGAAAACTTTGAAAAACTGAATTGTCCATCCAAACCTCGATATTTTATATTTTTCAAGGTTTTTTTTTAAAACGAATCGATAAAAAAATTTTCTCCTAATCAAAGAAAATATTGCTTTTTATGATACAAGATGGGGCTTTCTCTTTATTTTTTGCTAAAATTATTAGTTTTTGTAAAAAAATCAATTTTTTGATTACAATAGGACATATGGGTAAATCTTTCATAATGTTAAAATTTCACCTGCAACAAATTAAAAAAAAAAAAATACAGGCACACGTGTAAAACTAATTTTCTCTGAATGTTGACGTATTATAATGAAAGAAAAAAATCGTGTTACTCACTTTTAAGGGTAGTCTTTTTAACAAACATCAAAAGACAGATTTTCGAGTAAATTTTTCATAGTGTTAAAATTTACTTTCAATAAATTAAAAAAAATTGAAGACACATGTATCAAATTTATTTTTTTTAAATGTTGATATATTAAAATGATAATAAAAGAAAAAATCGCATTACTCACTTTTGAAGATAGCTTTTTTTAATATAAGACATTTAAATATATTCATTATTATCACACCCAGGTATAATATTTTACCTATCTCAGATCAGTTTTTTAAGTATTTTGGGCTATAATAGATCATTTTCCATTGAGCTTTTTCATTTTTACATGTTTAATATGTTACAGAAAATATTTAAATTCGCAATTTACATTAATAATTACAAAATTTTTTGTAATAAATAAAATATGCCAGAAATGGCAATTTTTTTGGAAAATTCATTTTTGGCGATTCGGGTATTAAAATTGAGTGATATTAGTTACCCAATGGCTTTTAGGATTCCTGATTACAAATCATAAGTGAGTGGAATATCAATTTATTTTTGCTAAAATTGTCAATCTTAGGGTATGAAATTTGACATAGATTTGTGTAGTTTATGTTTTCGAATAAAAATACTTATATTCCTTTTAACCAAATATTTTAGTTTATTTAATAAACATTAAATCTAAAAATTTTTAATTTAAAATCTAGAAATTTCAGTGATGATTCAACTCAACGTTCTAGGTGTAAGCTATTAAATACATACTAAAACTGAGCTTTTTAAAGTTTAAACTCTTTAGAATTAAAACATTGATAGAAACTAGGTAATCGATGTAAATTTGGAAAATTTAATAGCCGGGAAAAATTCAATGATTTCCAGAATACTCGAAATAATACTTCAAAAGCAACTTAAAGATTACATTGAGTATTATAAAATAGTAAATTACAAAGTTCACAACAGAGAAAAGATGAATCAAAGCTTAGGTTTTCATATTAGTGGATAAAAACCTATTTTCAAAAGTGAGTCACGTTTTTTAAGTATAATTTCAAACGAACAAAGAACTTTATCTACACTAGGCACACGTTCCTAATAAAAAAATTTCTCTTTGTGATTCTAAATATTACCTTTTGATGTAGTTTAAAATGTCACCGCTGAATAGTCTTTTTTACAGCATCGTATTTTCCAGAAAAAAGTAAAATATATAAATTTTTGGTAACATTTTAATAACCTTTCAGAAAGTACTTTTGTTAACAGGCACACACCCATGCTCTTGATTTTCCAAAAGTATGTGTATAGATAAAGCTTTGGTGTGAATTTCAAATAAAAAAAGCAGTAGTCATTTTTTTTATAGCGGTAATTTATCATTTTACATGGCCTGGTAACATTTAAATTTCAAAAAAAAAACCCCTTTTCCCCATCCGCCATAAAATGACACGTCTAATTATCATTAAAAATATAACAAAATTAGTTTCTAATAACTCAATAAATCAGTGAACATTTGCTAACAAGATGTGCTATCTCATATTTAGGAGAAATGATGCAGTAACATGATTTTTAAAAGTATGAAAGAATTACCCATATATACTCGACCTCCTCTTAAGGATCTTTAATAACTATTAAACTCTTTACAAGATTGTAATAATTCATCTCGATTTACTTCCATAGAGTTCGTGAAGTTTCATTAACCTTTCAATCAATATACAGAAAATATAAAGATTCATCCGTATTCTTAAATGATCTCATAGATTTATAAACATTTATTTATTAATAATTAAATAAATATATTCATACGATGATAAAACGTAAAAAATATTTCTGAAGAATTTTTTAAAATACAATCTAGAAGGTTTCTCCTGAAAACTTTACAGTGCTGTTCAATTCTAAAGCGATCTTAATTGTTCAAATTGTGAATACGATAAAATTAAGGTTACTACTCCTTAGTAAAACTTAATGAATCAAAAAAGTTCAGAAGGTATCAACGACAATCATGACAATTTTTTTCATAAGAGTTCGCAAAGTTGTATTATGGACTGGTACCAAAAACCGCAAAAAATTAGAAAGGTTCTTTTACATCAGGATCTTTCCAAACCTTAATGTACATTTCAACCGGGGTATTTCACCTGAATACGGAGGACATTTATAACTAATATAGGTAGCTAGGAGAGTTTCCGTAGCCGATGGAGATCTACGGCTCCACCAAAGTTTTTCCTATGTATTTTGGTGCCCTGAACACGAATTTCGAGGGTGGATAGCTGGAAAATAGTTAGGAAAATCTCTAAAGTAAATTTTCTGGTTGTTAATTTTTCGCGGAAAAACATAATTTTTCGTGTTTTTCATCAAATATTAAGTCGAAAATATTCTTATCAATTTTGCGGTACATTGCACCATTTCTCTGTAAAAACATCATAAATATAAAAAAAACTCATTTTGCCATTTTTAATGATTTTTTTTATTTTATTGCACCAATCATTGCTGACCAATATAATTAAGAATTTTTACATTTTAATTAGCTAAAATTATTGTTTAATCCACCAACTGTTGATAAAAAAAGAATGGTTTAGGCTAGTTGCGGTCTTCCTTTAATTTTTCACGAAGAATTGAACCCCTTATTCAGAGAGTACCGCGCAACGGTGCTCACATGAAAAAGTCAGGTCGGGAAATAGGGGAGATTGCTATAGTAACATTAAAGTCCACGGTTCCAAAAATTTTTTTTATATATTTTGTCACTAAACATTAATTTAAAGGGGGTGAAGTCGGAAAATGTCCAGGAAAATTTTTATGATATAATTTCCAAAATATGAAAAGTCTATTTTTTAAATAAAAAACATTTTGTCGCTTATTCCATGCAATTTTCATGCCAAAGTTATAAAAAAAATAAGTTTTGTAATTTTCTTAATTTTTCATATTAGAATGAGACTATTGTTACAGTGCAGCAGAGATTAGAATAGGATTTCCTAAAATTTTATTTCATTTGCTAAATTTATGTTATAATTTATAAATACGTTTAATTAATCGTTATTTGTATTTTAATCTTATTACATTTTTTACATGTAGAATTTTTGCTACAGGAACAATATGTACAGTACGCTATTCATTATTTTATGAAGTTTAAAAAACTTGTGTCTTTATAATTTATAAAATTTTTTAACGAAGTACAATTTTTTTCTGTGAACTACTCTTTTACTGTTACATATTTTGTAAAAATATATCTTGTTAATGAAAAAAATAGGTATATGATTGATTGAAAATATTAATTTTAATTAATTTAATTTATGTATAACCCTGTTGAAAAAACTCACTGACACGGTAACATTTTTTTTTAACTATTAATAATTGAATTTATTGATTTGTTGATTGTAATTCTTTAATCATTTATTTTATTTCCGCGATTCAATCCAAAATATCCTTAATTTATAATCCTTCAGTTGAAAATTGAGGCAGCACACTAATTATAACACATCCAAAATAATTTATAGCAGCATCATCAGTGTCTCAACCAAATTTTAAAATTGCTAAGCATAAACTTTCAAAATGAATGTCAGGAAAAAGTAATTAACATTGTAAAAGAATTTTTTTATTACAGATAACTATTATGTGAAAAACTTTTTAAAAAAAAAATCATATGATCAAATTATCCATTAAAAAGTGAAACCATTCCTTAAAAATCTTTAAGATTTTTATCAGTATTAATGTTAGCAACTTTTCCTAAACTAGAATTTTTTTATTTTATGTAACATAGAAAAAATAACCTGTTTGTGTAACTGATTGAAAACTGCTCACTTGTTAAAAAAAAAATCTGGTGGCACTCATATATATATATACCTGTATGTGTGTGTGCGCGCATGTGAATTGACATAAAATATCCGATTTATATGTATATACATATATTCATAAGCCCATGTGTGTGTGTGCATGCGCCTTGACAGGAATAGCCCCATATATACATATATATATATATATATATATATATATATATATAAAGAAAAATATATATAAACTCAAGTACGTGTGTCATGCATGTAAATTGACATGAAACGTCCCGTGTATATAAGCCTGTGTGTATGAAGTCAACTAAATGAAGTTGCACCTAAATTAAACAATGAAATAAGGGGTGAGAATGCAACTCAGGAAAAAACTCAAAAAATAAATAAAATTGTGATTTCAAAAAAATCTTACTTTGCCAACTTAGAAAGACTTAAAAACGCCGAATATCACCTACGAAAGGTAAATTCATTAAAAAGACTAATAAAAAATATAAAATTAAACAACAGAAAATGTTAAATATACAAGACATAAAAAGAATAAGTGCAAACTTTAAAATTGAAAATTTAATTAAAGAGTACATTATAAAATATGGTTTCTAGAAAATGTTAAACGTGATTTCAAAGACAATGCATGAAAACATGCTATTAAATATAAATGGCAAAAATGCCAATTTAAATTATACTGAGCAAAAATTCAAATCAAATGAGTATATTCAAGTAAAAACCATTGAATCACGTGAGAGCGAGAATGACTCATATTCATGTGTATTCACCTCAAATGAAAATATAGAATATTTATTTTATGAGTGAAACAATTATGAACTCACCAATGATGAGATTCATAAAGGTTAAAAAACGTCAACAAAACAAGAAATTGAACCAATAAATTTAGTAAGAAACGCTGAAGTAAAAGGTTATGTTTATAATATTTTTGCGTTCCTTATTTTTCTCAAAAACTAATCGGTAGAATTTTTTGTTCTTATGCATAAATATTAATAGTAATAATAATATCTATTGTGCTCTACCTTCAATTTGCAGATACACCGATTAATACTTGAGGAAATAACAAAAAACTCAATTAGACTAGACCTGCTCTTAAGAGGCGGCCGTATAGTTCTGTCCTTGTCTAATCTAAATTTTCGTTATTATTAATAAATTAAATATTTTTACAGAAAAGTAAAGGCAGAGTCCAATAGATTTATGGACGAGCAATCGATTCTGTTCTATGAAAAAATATAAAATTTTCATTACTTTTCGAGTGAAGTCTAAAACGGAAAAACAGTCGAATTTGATAAGTTAAATTTAAGAGGCGGTCGGAACCAAATCGGTGACTTAGTTCGGTGCTTGTAATAAATGCTTATAATAATTTATTAATTTATTAATATGGTAAAAATATAGTCATTTCCTCTAGTCATGTATATAAAGAATAATTTAAAATAGTTAAAGCCACAAAAATATACAAAATATTGTTATAAAGCGAAAAATGCCACCTAACAATCGACACGACAGTTTTTTGCATGCAGTATATGTCAAGTCAGTTTGATATTTGTAATAAATGTTTATAATAATTTATTTACTTATTCATATGGTATAAATATAGTCAGTTCCTCTAGTCATGTATATAAAGAATAATTTGAAATGGTTTAAGCCATAAAAATATACAAAATATTATCGTAAAGCGAAAAATGCTGACTTGATATATACCGCAAGTCACCGATTTGGTTCCGACCACCTCTTCGGTAGGCCTGAGTAGAACCTGATACCGACCGAGTGACAATTGAGTTGTTTGTTATTTACTCAAGTTTTGATCGGTGTATCTTCAAATTAAAGGTCGAGCGCAATAGATATTATTATTATGAACATCTATGCACAAGAAAAAAAATATCTACTGGTTTCACTGAAAAAAGGTTGGTACTCTACTAGCGCCGCGTGTCGGTAAACAACAGCGCTCGAGTTTCGAATGTATGTTTTCCTAATTCCGTGCAACATACGTCCTAATTCCGTGCAACATACGTCCTAAACCGTCGTCCTAAATCGAAGGACGAGGCTTCTACTCAACGTTTGCGTTACGTATGAGCTAAAGTCGCGCGAATGCTTTCCAAAAGCGGACAGCATACGTTCTAAATGGAAAGCGCACATGGCGGCCCGCCGTTAGAGCATTATATATCCGCAAGAGGGCATCTTTTGCGCCAACCTTTTTTCAGTGTTGTTTTTGAGAAAAGTAAGTAACGCGAAAATATTATAAACATAAACTTTTACTTTGGCGTTACTTACTTTTCTCAAAAACAAACCGGTAGATATTTTTTTTTTGAGCATAGCTGTTCATAATAATAATATTTATTGCGCTCGACCTTTAATTTGAAGATATACCGATTAAAACTTGAGTAAATAACAAAAATGCCAATTAGACAAGGACAGCGAATCCGGCCTGCTCTTAAGAACTATATGGCAGCTTCAAGCGATAGCATCGTCAATAAGTATGTGAAAAATTTAAAAAAAAAAGAAATTAAAAAGCAGATCTAAATATTTTAACATTGTATTTAATTTTTCAGGTATGCATTGGCTTCGTTGTCACTTGACGTGAAGAATATAATTATATTCAAGCACGAAGCACGTCTACGTGATTGGAGATTGCGTTTTGTTTATTTAGTACAGACAATAAGTTCAAATCATGAATACATTATCAGATTATTTTGAAAAATTAACAACTATGATTATTGTTATCCTTTGTCATTTACAGCAAAAACTAAATTTCATGATTATACCGACTGGGTAAGCGCTACTTCGAGATTAAAATGGTAACTTAACTATTTTCATTGCTCATGATTAACGGGATGTTGGAGCTGCAGCAATCAAGTTTTGCTTCTTTTATTTTATCAAAATATTTTTAAATTCATGAAAAATAGAGATTTTTTCCAAAATTTTCAAAATTCTCTAAAATTAAAACTACGCTAAGAAACTAAGTGTTCCAAAGCTTATTTTCTTTAAACAATAGCGAATAACTTGCATACAAATTTAGGAGCAAATCTATCGAATGATTGTCGTAAAATAAAAAATAAATGAAAGAAAAAATTTTTTTTCAAAATTTTCAAAATGCTCTAAAATTAAAAGTGCGCTAATAAAATCAGTTGGTAAAAGTTTTTCTTCTCTTAACATTCGCAAATCATGTCCATAGAAATTTTTAAGCAAATTCTTTGAGTAGTTTTGGTAAAATACCAAAAAAAAGAAAAATCAAAATTTAATTTTTTTTTATTGAATGGTAACTTTATTTTATAATAAAATCTTTGTTTTTGCCAATATAATTACAAGATTTCATCAATAAAATAATAAATAAACTCAAAAAGTTTAACTTGTAAAATATAAATTAAAGAAATATTTAAATTGATTAAAAATTATTTAGTTGAATTATTTATTTTATTGAATGGAATATAATATTTAATTGTAATATACCAATAAAGAATTTTATCATACCAATCACAGAAATTCAATTACTCTAAGCGAATATTCATTTGATGGAAACAAATATGTTAGTATAAATGAATATTTTATCGATGTAATGAAATACTTTATTAGATGAATTAAATATTTTGCAACATTAATGAAAACTTAATTCATAATGATATTGATTCCAATTAAACGAAGATAAAATTTAATGGATAGATAGATAGATATTATTTTTATTCGTATATCATAATACAAAAGGCGTGTAATACAATTAATAAATATAATAATAAATATTGCACATAAAACAATGTATAAACATAAAAATATTGCACATAAAACAATGTATATATATAAAAATATTGCAGTTGATATCACAGTCAATTACTAAAGCTAATAATACTGAATAAGTAAGTCACAACAAAAGAAATGATATCAAAGTTACAAGAAGTAGTAAAATACACGCAACAATCCTATAAGTTAAAAGTCAGTCACACAACATCTATCAATCATAATACTAAAAAAATTTTTTTTTTATGAAAAAAAAAAAATAATAAATAAATTAATAATATAATAAGCGTATGCAATAGCACAAAACGCAGTCAGAACAATAAAAACAAGTAAAGCATTCACTCACTAATCATCAAGCCAATAAATACAATCATAACTTAACAGGGGGCCGAACTATCTGTCTTTGTCTACACGGAAAGGAATGTATGATTAAATATTAGCACAAACTTAATGAAAAAATTACTATACTGTATACCAACGGAGAGACAAACTCGATATGTGTTAAATTTTAATATATGTATATAGTAAAATTTCAAAGCATCAAATTTTACTATACTATATATCAAATTTTTCTATACCATTTAGCAAATTTTACTATACTGCATATTAGATTTTATAAATATCATGTATTAAATATTATGGATATGCATTTTTTTTTAAATTCTAAATATATTATTTTCAATGCTCGTTGACGTTCTGAGAATTTTACTTGTGTTTTCAAATTCAGTTAAGGATGAACTATATTTTGTTTGTGTGTTATTGTTAGAAAGACACTTTTTGCAAATTATGAAACGCTCTTTTCGAAGTTGTATATACTCCATTTATCCTAAATTACACACATTACAATGAGTTAATCGCAAACGCACGCTACACCTAACGCGTATTATCACGAACGTGAAATTATATATATACCTCTGTTTTAAATTCTCTTATACACCAACCAAGTACTTCTCTTACCGCTCGCAGGTTGTAAAAATGAGTTGCCACCTAGTGATTAAGCGCGGCAACAGCAGTCTCGTTGTGTCATTCTCAGTATTCATAATTTTTACGATACTGAATATTCATATTCATGAGAGCGTATATCATAAACTCGTGAAAGAATAGTAAATTTTCATAAAAGTATGTTAAATTTCCTGCATATGTCGAGTTTGTCTCCTCATTAGTAAAAAATATAGTAATTTTTAATAATATATTTTTCTCCGTGTAATAGCGTTTTTCATCACCATCCGTTGCAGCATAAAAAAAATAGTAGCCCCCGCTATATAATAGTATAATAAATAGATTTTGTAATAACAATCAAATTATTTAATTGCGTAGTTTTTGAATAATATGAGACCCACCAAAATAGATAGGTTATAATTTAGTTTGTTCATAGGTCTCATATTATTCAAAAGCTACACGATAAAATAATTTGATTGTTATTACCAAATTTACTGATTATACTAATATTTAGCGGGGGCTACTATTTTTTTTCTTGCTACTACGGATGGTGTTTATATAAATGATGAAAAACTCTTTTAGACAAAGATAGATAGTTCGACCTGCTCTTAAGCCTATATACGGGACATAACATTATAATAAATTAATAGTAGGTAAGCTGTAAGGATTCTGGAACAGGGCGCTACCAGCACACAAAGTGTGCCAGTCGCGCCCTGTTCTAGTAGTACCCTGTTCTGTGTATGTAAAATCTGTGTAATGTAAAATCCTTACAGCTATTTTGGATGTGTATTGATAGATTTCGATGCGTGCTATGTATGGCGCGCCAGTCGCCTCTATTTATCGATCTATTTATCGATAAAGTAGATCGTTGATCTTTTCTATGTTGCGTAACTGCATGGCAAGCCAGTTAAATCAATTTATCGTTAAAGTAGATCGTTGATTACTTGTATAAATCATTAATTGCTTTTATTTATTAGTCATCAACCTAGTTAATGATGAAAATACAATAATCGACTATTTTATGACATTGAAATGTCTCTTGTATTGAAGAAAAAATTTTTTATACTGTTACTATGTCCCATACCTTTAGTACAACTACTGCACCATTTAAGGTGAGCGACTCTCTTTTAAATGTTAGATACCTGCTGATCAGTTACCTCGATAAACTGTACATAGCGTGGCGCAACCGTTTCCGAAAGTAGCCGAGATTAGTCGAGCAGCAATTGTCTGCTTACCAAAAAAGTGAAACAGCATCATCATGCTATGGCGGTTTCGAACAAAATATAAATAGACGCACGTGCAGCTGTTTTCACGTATCGTATTTTTTTTTTTCATTCTACGGGAATATTCTGCACATATGTAGAATTACTTATTATAATTATTTATAATTCTTTTTGTGAGGAGATTGAGAATAAGATGGTAAGTTAAGAATTTGTTATTTGATTAAAGTAGAAGTTTTATTTAAATAATTTTAATGATTTCAACTAGAAAAAATTTATAAGTTAACGTTAACATATTTATGAATTTTTACTATAAAATATAAAGTAGAAGTTTTATTAAAATAATTTTAATAATATCAATTAGAAAAATTTATCGATTAACGTTAACATAGTTTAAAAAACATTTTGTACTTCTGTAAAATATAGAATTTTAATTTTAAGGAAATGTAAAACGGACACTACACCTGTACTTATAAATATTAACTTTCTTTTCATTTTATTGCTGAATTTCAAGAAAAGAAATGCATTAGCTTGTAGTATGAAGATAATTCAGTTAAATTTTCAAATAAATTAATTCATTAATTTTTAAGATATTTGGATTTCTGTACAAAATCGAAAAATTTTAATAAATAATTTTGGAATCCAAAATTCTCAATAATCAATAAATTTATTTTAAAATTTAACTGAATAATCTTCATACTACAAGCTTATGCATTTTTTACTGAAATTTAGCAATAAAATGGAAAGATAGTCAAATTTTTATGAGTACAGATGTAGTGTCCATTTTACATCATCTTAATAAAATTATTAAATTTACTTATTATTTTTCTAATAATTCAAAATAATTAAAATATTGTTATGAATGTGATATACCATTTTTTATTTAAATGATTTTGGTTAGAAAAATTTTCTATTCTAATAATTTAAAAAATTTTTCAGGCTGCTGCAGAAGTTGAAGCAATTTCAACATCATCAATGCCATCTTCCATGCAAACGCCACCTTCAGAAGTTATTTCACCTTACAAAGTTCCTGTAAGTATAAATAATTCAAAATTTTAAATCTCATAAATTATTAAATTTATTCAAATAGTTTCAAAAATTTTATAGGATTATACAAAAGCCAGAGCAATTTCAACATCATCGGTGTTATCATCTATACGAACGCCAGCTTCTGATATTTCACACAATGTTTTTATAAGTATGAACAATATCATATAAATTTTAACTGAAAAATATAAAATTTTCGTCCTAATAAATTATTGGATTTATTCATTATTTTTTCTGATCATTTAAAATAATTTTAATATTTTTATAGTATAATCAATACATTTTTATTTAAATAATTTTTATTATAAAGAATTATAAATTAATATAAACATTTTAATCAATCTTTTAGTAAAAAAAAGTAGAAATTTTTTATTTTAATCATTTAAATTTTTATTTCGCTTTCAGTATTCATCTCGTCGCCAAAGACATCAGCTAGCCATCGAGGAGGCTGCAGAAATAAATAAAAGATTGGCTATTAAGCGTCATCAGAAGGCAACTAAATCTGTGGAGCATCAATTAACGTCATCTCTTTCGCCACCTTCTGCTACTGGATAGAAATCTTCAGAACCAAAGAGAATCAGTTTGTGTGATGGTCAGTGAGCTAGAGAAATTTCAGCGGAGCTGAATATAAATAGATTAAAAATAATAGACAGTCTGAAACAGATAATTTCTGCCAAAACCAGCTGTGAATATTTACCTCGCTCAATTCTAACTCTAAAAAAAGATTTAAAAAATCGCATGAAAAAGAAAAATTTAATGTATCAAAAATAATGTATTATTCATTTTGTGTTTGTAATAAATTGTTAAAATAATAAAAATAATGAAAATAAAAGATAATAAGAAGAATATGAAAGTTCAGAGGAGAGGAAAAACTTGTAATTGTTCCTCAATGGCAAAGAGCGTTGGTTGGTGCTCTTATCACTTTCTCAATCTCTTTGTATTATGTACATACTTTCAATTAACCTTTCATACCTAGAATTCACACATATACATAGGCTATCATACTTACTCGAATAAGTAGAGATACTGAACTTAACTGTTGATATGAATACGTAAAATACTTGTATCAACAGGATTAAATAATGACCCACACAGCATGAAAGATATCATTGGAATATTCCGAAATATTCCAATGGAATATTTCATTGAAATATGTATGAAAGCTTTATGGAAGAAAATAGAAATATTTCTGGAATATTGCAAAGGAAACTTCCTACGAAGAACCCCTGAAAGCCACCGTAAACCTTCCAAGGAAGATTACGTTGGAAGATTGATGAATCATTGCACCGGAAGATTTCATGGAAGCTTTATAGAAGACTCCGTTTTCCTTTTGGGGCAATGTTGGGAATTTTCACTAGAATATTCCGACTTAAGTCTCCTGGAAGATTTCGTAAACCTTCCAAATAAGATTCCGTTGGAAGATTGATGAATCATTGCACCGAAAGATTTTATGAAAACTTGAATGGAAGACTCCGTTTACCTGATATGAAATATTTCTGAAATATTGATATGTCCGCCTAGAAGATTGATTTGAAATATTTCATGTAATAATTCTGTAACATTCTCTCATGATTTTGTGAAATATTAATTTGTAATACTGTTGAAAGATTGCAGCAACATTTGATCGAAAGATTCATGGAAAATTATGAATCTTTCAAGAAATGTTTCTGAAATATTTCTAAAATCTTTGATGAAATATTGATTTGTAATACTGGTGAAAGATTCTATCAGATATTATTTTTGATTGTGTAAGAGTTGCATCTCAAACCATATTAGATACCTTGTAACGTCAATTTTAGCAAGATTGGACTTAATTATATTTTATTATTAAAATTACCTTTAAGATAAATATATTAAATGACTTTATCTACTCTAACACTTTAATATAATTACCTAATGCTTTATTATCATTTAAATATTATAAAATAAGCAGCAGAGATATGAGGTTCAATAATTTTATACTAATCTTGCCTTCTTCTTTATTTGAATGTATTATTCGCCGACTTTACAGCCCAACGATGTTTGCAGGGTTCGTCGATTGAGGTTACATAAAGATTTATGACTTTTGAATTTTATGAGACAACACACAACTTAGCATGCAAAATTAAAACATAATTTTTGTATTCTTTATATATATAAATATGTATAAAATATAACAAAAGACCCACATAAATTGACAGGTAAAAGGTTTTGTAAAATAAAGAACAACGTATTTTATTTTGAGTTGGTCGGGCACGACATCTTTCCATATGCACTCATTTATTACTTTAATACATACATAGATTTTACTAAATTCAAGAAATAATCAAATATTGAAAGTTAACCCAAGCTTTTAATTTGTGTTTATGAATTGAAACCAGGTAATTATTCACTAATTCAAGTTTACTTAAATTAAATCTGAACCCGAATTCAATAATTAGCAATAAAACTAATATAAAGAAAATAAAATTTTCGTTTTAATAAATTATAATTTAAACTTTTGAATTAAAACAATCTCGATTCTTTTTGATTTTCCTTATTTCTTAATTTCTAATTCCCCTTTTTTATTTTATTTCTTTACAACGTTTTTTTTTTCGTTTTTTAATCTTGCTTTTTATCACTTTATTATTAAGGGACTCATCCAGGGACCTTGAAACCACCTGAAACATACAAAAGAAGCCTTAATCCCTAGTTTACGGTAACCTATGCAGCACCAGGTACGTAAAAGTACGCGATGTCCATAGGAAAAGGGCAGCTTTTCAGCACCCTTTTATACCCATCACTATCAGGCTTTTGTGCAGTTCGCAGCAACTCCAATAAGAGTCACCACTCGGGGCTTTTCGGCCGTAGGCCTAGTCTTTTCCCTACTTAACCTTTAGAGGGCTGGAGTTTTGAAAAATTTTAAAATCGAATTTTTCTATAGGAATGTGGTCTTAGGTCCCTGAGCTAGAGCCAAACTAAGTTACGATGTTGGTGAGTTAGACCCCTTACGCCTAGAGGCGTATTCCGGCCCTCTAAAGGATAACAACCAGACAAAACAGAGACAAAAATATGGAAATGTTATGGTGTATGTTAGTGAAGTTGCACTGACTCTACTTATTTTATCACCAAATAATCTTGCAAAAGACGTCCTTATACGCAAGATTATTTTTCAAAGAAAAGAAAAAGAGGAAAGAAAAAGAAAAAAAATGAAACGAAAGATTAATGATTCTTATTATTGATTTCTCTTTTTTTTCTATTTTTTTTACTCGCGAATTATTCCGAGAAAAAGAAATAAAAATATATTACAAAAGAAACGCGCAGTTAAGTTTCTTTGATTACCTTAACTTAAACTTTCCACACGCGAAAAATAAAAAGAAAATGCAAAGTTAATTCAACCGTTTGTTACGAAAGCTGGATCTCTAGTAGTCTCTCTACTGTTCTCCCTCTGCTCTGGAGCTTACTCATCCCTTCTTCTTCAATTGATAATCTAGATGATTTATCTTCTCCAGGCTGCTCCAACTTGTATATGCTTACAGCATTCTTCTCTATATGCGAATACCCTCCTATACATATTCTATCTAAGATACTAAAATATCCTTTCTATGCATAAATGCACTTATAGTGCAAAGTTGTTAATGAAAGGTCGTTCATAAACTAAAAAATCCCTTAAAATGCTTAACCATTATGATTTCCTTTTAACATTAGTTATTTAAATGCTTTAATTTTATGATTGAAATTTCTTATAATAATTAGATACTTTAAAAGCCCCGTTTACACTTATTATTTGAATTTAGACAATTTAATATATTTCTTATGCCCGTATTCTGTATGTCAATGAATTTCATGATTACTAATACGTGGTAACCATTTATTTTAATTATTTTTATGTTTCTCTACTCGTTTCTTTGATTAATTATTAGAGAAAGTCGATAAAAAAAAATATACATAAGTGTAATGTGGTAACGATGCGTTAGCGTCGCGTCTCCTTGCCTCTCTCTCTTACTCATAGTGAAAGACAAGGAGCGCGGCATCTCTCTTTCGTTCCGTCAGCGAACGAGAACCGAACGCGAGAACCGGCTTACGGCGGGCTTTTTATTCAAATTTGATTTTAGATCAGTTTGTAAAAAATTTAATAAATTGAGGACTTTTTCTTTATACAAAATTACATTCTGTACTCTCAACTTGTTTAACATAAAAAAACAATTAATTTCACTTTTATTTTTTATTGAATTATTTAATCTACTTTACCGACCGAAATGATAATATTCAAAATGAGAACAAGAACAATAAAATTTTAATTTCATTTTAATTAAAAATTTATGCATTCTTAGACTCGTTGCAACCTATACATTTATTTGTTATTTAGAATTTAAGCGCTTATTTATTTGTATCAAGAATTTTCGGTCTTATGTACTAAACGAGAGAACGTCCCACCGCTTGCGAGAGTTTGTCAACCGCATTTACGATCACATGAAAATATAATCAAGTAGCCACCTGCGGGCAAGATGGAAGAATTGCTACGCACGCAAGATGACTACAAATATTTGGACAATATTTCTCCAATATTTCACTGTTATATTCATAAATTTTTTGGAATATTTCATGAAATATACCTTGAAAAATTTGCGCACTATTGATTTAAAATATTTTAAGAAATGGTGCAGTAATATTTCTTCAATATTTTAGTGTTGTGTTCAAACATTTTTTCAAACACAACAGGAATATTTCATGAAATGTTTCTTGAAAGATTTGAGAAATATTAATTTGAAACATTTCAAGAAATAATGTAACAACTTACTTGAATATTTCAGTGTCGAATTCAAAAATTTTTTGAAATAAAACATGAAATGTTCCAGCAATATTACAGAAATATTTCAATGAACTATTTAATATTCATAAACTGAAATATTTCAAAGAAGTATTAGTTCATCACTTATTTAATATTTCACTGAAATATTTCATGAATAATTTAAGGAAGCTTTCAGTAAGCTTCCAATGAAGTATTTTATGAAAAATATACAGAAGCGTCCAGTAAGCTTTCACTGAAATATTTCATGAATAATTTACGGAAGCTTCCAGTACGTTTCCACTGGAATATTTCATGAAAAATTTACGGAAGCTTCCGGTAACCTTACAATGAAGTATTTCATGAAAAACTTACGGAGGCTTCCAGTAAGCTTCCACTAAAATATTTCATTAATAATTTACGGAGGCTTCCAGTATGCTTCCACTGAAATATTTCCTGAAAAGTTTACGGAAGCTTCCGGTAAACTTCCGCTGAAATATTTCATGAACGACTTGCGGAAGACTCCTGATCGAGGACATCCATCTTCCGGGAACTTTTCACTGGAATCTTCCTGGAAGCTTCCAATGTTTTTTCTGCAGTGAATTAAATCTTCCACGTTTTCTTCTAGGAAACTTCCGGTAATATTCCACTGAAATATTCAACGAAAAACTTACCGAAGCTTCCACTAAAATATTTCAGGAATGATGTATGGAAGCTTTGAGTAAGCTTCCACTGAAACATTCCATGAAAGATTTACGGAGACTTCCAGTAAGTTTTCACTGAAATGTTTCATGAATAATTTACGGAAGCTGTCGGTAAGCTTCCATTGAAATATTCCATGAATAATTTACGGAAGCTTCCAGTAAGCTTCCACTGAAATATTCGATGAAGAACTCACGGAGGCTTCCAGTGAGCTTCCACTGAAATATTCCATGGAAGACTTACGGAAGACTCCTGATCGAGGACATATCCATCTTTCGGGAAGTTTCCACTGGAAACTTCTTGAAAGCTTTCAACCTTCCTTCCATATCTTCCGGGAAGCTTCCAGAAAGCTTCCAGGAAGCTTACATGCTGTGTGGAGATATATATGTGTTTAATACTGGTATGGATAAGTTTAACTACTGCAAAATTTGATTGAAATCAGTTAAAATTCATATTCAAATTCATTTCAATCAGTCATTTAAATGCTAGATAAATATAGTCTTAAGAGTAGGTCGAATATCTCTGTCCTTTTCTCATCAAAGAAAAACAAAAAAAATTTTTCTTATTTCATTTTGTGGAGGGGGGGGCTGCGCAGTAACAACGACACAACTACTACAAAGAGCTTTTGAATCATTCCTTCATCAGACGGAGCCTCTGCTAAGAACGGAGTATACTTAAGATTTTCTATCAAAGACTCTGAAATATGGATTCAGGTAAATTCAACGAGACAGCTAGTGGATGCATCTATCGTGCTATTGGAAATGTATTCCCTTTGAAGAAAAATCAGAGTTATCTTGTGAATGAGTTCAGACCAGTTAAAAGAAAGAATAAGATCAGATTGATGGCGGTTTTAGATGGTGAATGGCGCATTTTTATTCCATCTGGCGCTTGCAAAGCCTTACAGGAAGATAAAGGAGTTCTATTTTAAGTTGCAAGAGGCCATTCAACAGTACAAGCTGTTTGTGAAGTATTTGGATGAGAACGGAAAAGGTCTCGAATTCTCCTTGGCTTAAGCGCTTGGAAGTTAACGGAGAGGTATACCAGTCACGGGTGCTTTTTTTACTTTTCAAAGTAAAGGGTGCGCAAGTGGTGATTCTTGGTTGCACCTCACAGATGGGGGCGAAGTTTGGGGCCCCCGTCACTTTCTAAGACAAAGTTTTGTTTTATGCGCTTAAGATATAAACACCCGTACTCTTAACTTGATGTCTCTTCTACAGATTACGCATTGCTTCACATTACTGGCACATTGCTGAAAAGAGCAACAATGTCCACATGGTAAAAATGTGATCTATATTCCTTTATCATAACAAATTTTACATTTATTTTACAAAAAATCATCCGCAGGAAATACATTTCAAAGAAAGCAGCAGCGAACATTTCATTTCTTATGCTCTGACAATGGTTCCTCGCCGATTTTCCACCTACAGATCTCTGTAGAGCATTCAAAACAATGGATTTTGTCAATTTCGCCCGTATAGTAAAACCCTGGAGTAGCTAAGTCTTCAGTTTTTAAAAAAGTCAAAGGCCAGTTTTTAAAACTCTTTAGGTGGCTTCATTCCGTACGATACATGTTGAATTATCTTACAACTTCAAACAAGAGTATATATTGGGCTGCTGTTTTGTCGATCCAACTGTTATGTGTACTATTAAAAGTCGAGCCACTTCACATATACTTAGTTACCACGCCTTTAGAAAACTTTTTCTACTAAATAGATGTCAGGATATTTCAATTCCTCAAGCTCTTGTTTGTAAAAGCCACCGCTGATAATGACTATATAGATTTGTTTATCCAAATCTATTACTGATTTAATCTATATAACCACCCTGTTGAAAATAATGACGTCTTTCCAGTACGTCTTTGAAAGATGTCTTTGAAGACGTCTTTGAAGACGTCTTTGGTCGTGTCTTAGATTGGAACAAAATAAGACGTCATTTTTTTAATGTTCCGGAAATATAGTAACCAAATCACGTCTTTTTTATAAGTAAAATAATTTCAAAGACGTATTTTTCCCATAAATACTCATAGTAAAAGACGTAAATTTTCAAAAAAAAATTCTTTTTTTAAAACGAATGACGTCTTCCTTGTTGAAATTAATGACGTCTTTCCAGTACGTCTTTGAAAGACATCTTTGAAAGACGTCTTTGAAGACGTCTTTGGTCGTGTCTTAGATTGGAACCAAAAAAGACGTCATTTTTCCAATGTTTAGAAAAGTTATTCAACAAATGACGTCTTATTATTATTTCAAAGACGTATTTTTTTTAATGAAAATGACGTCTTTTCTTACCAATTTTTATTTAAAAAATACGTCTTTGAAATTATAAAAAGACGTTATTTGTTAAATAGCTTTTCTAAACATTGGGAACATGACGTCTTTTTTGTTCCAATTTTAGACACAACCAAAAACGTCTTCAAAAACGTCATTTTCTCCAAATTTATGAAAAAATAACGTCATTTTTCATGAATTTTGTCATTGAAAAATGACTTTACATAATAATCATTTTCCATTTAAAGGAAAAAACAAAAACGAGGTTAACCTAGTTTCAACTCTTCGAAAAACGAAGAGCATTTGCGATTAAACTGAGAGCATTCTGGCCTTATATATCTGCGTCTTTGAAATTTGTATAAGGGATTGCGAAACTTGAAAATCGCTACCTGGTGAGTTAAAATTAAATTGACGCAATTAACCATCAATTCGACTGTAAGTCACTAGGTGGCGATTTTCAAGTTTTGCAATCCCTTATACAAATTTCAAAGACGCAGATATATAAGGCCAGAACGCTCTTAGTTCAATAGCAAATGCTCTTCGTTTTTCGAAGAGTTGAAACTACGAGGTTAACCTCGTTTTTGTTTTTTCCTTTAAATGGAAAATGATTATCATGTAAAGTCATTTTTCAATGACATAATTCATGAAAAATGACGTTATTTTTTCATAAATTCGGAGAAAATGACGTCTTTGAAAGACGTCTTTGGTTGTGTCTGAAATTGGAACAAAAAAGACGTCATTTTTCCAATGTTTAGAAAAGCTATTTAACAAATAACGTGTTTTTACATTTTCAAAGACGTATTTTTTAAAATAATAATACGTCTTTTTATAATTTCAAAGACGTATTTTTTAAATAAAAATTCGTAAGAAAAGATGTATTTTTTAAATAAAAATTCGTAAGAAAAGACGTCATTCTTATTTAAAAAAATACGTCTTTGAAATAATAAAAAGACGTCATTTGTTGAATAACTTTTCTAAACATTGGAAAAATGACGTCTTTTTTGGTTCCAATCTAAGACACGACCGAAGACGTCTTAGAAAGACGTCATTATTTTCAACAGAGAAGACGTCATTCGTTTAAAAAAAAATTTTTTTTGAATATTCACGTCTTTTACTATGAGTATTTATTGAAAAAATACGTCTTTAAAATTATTTTACTTATAAAAAAGATGTAATTTGGTTACTATATTTCCTAAACATTAAAAAAATGACGTCTTATTTTGTTCCAATCTAAGACACGACGAAAGACGTCTTCAAAGACGTCTTCAAAGACATCTTTCAAAGACGTACTGGAAAGACGTCATTATTTTCAACAGGGCAGCTTCTCGTAGTTCGCTAGTTATTAAATTTATCTCTTTGTAAGTATATAGACTTTTATTAGTTGAAGATGTAAGAATACAAAGACGATCAATTAATATATTGGGATCGTCCCATCCTATGTATATAGAGTATGACTCATTACTACTGAAATAATCTGATGAAGTATCAATGTAAGAATCTAAGAAACTTAATTTTGCTTTTTTAAATCCAGATGCTCGTAAAATTTTATTTTTAGATTTTTGTTTACAGCTTTCATAATTATCTTTTTCACTATTTTTATTATTTTCGAGTTCAAAGAAAGTATTATTAGAAGAATCTGATGATGTATCACTATTAACATCGTTAAGAGTCAGCTGTATACCGACACAGTTCCCTGTTTTACCGAATCTATTTAAAATTTATTTTTTATAAAAACTAATAGCTTCAGGCAGAAATAAAGAGATAGTTTCGATTCGTGTAATAGAAAGCAATATTTTCTCTGATAAGAATAATTTAATTCCACCGTTTTATTTTCAAGGAAAGTTGGAATAACTTGAAAATCCCATTATTTGACACTAATTTCTAATTTTTTAAGTTATTCCAACTTTTCTTAAAAACGAAGCAATAAAATTAATTCATACTAATCAAAGAAAATATTACATTTTATTAAACACATCGAAACCATCTCTTTATTTTTGCCTCTTGTTGCTAATTTTGGGAAAAAAGTCAATTTTTTAATTAGAAAAGGACAGAGATACAGCGGACTCTTAAGGCGACTACGGAAGTTCGGTTGGATTTCATTTTGTAGTTTACGAATTACTTTTTCAGTTTCTATAATTTTTTGAATTTTTTAATTTTCCACCATTTATTATAATCCGTAGAATGGTGGAAAATTAATGAATCTGAAAAATTTTACATATTGAAAGAGTAATTTGTAAACTCAAAAATAAAACCTAACCTAAAATCCGAAGTCGCCTTAAAACTTAGTTTTATTTTTTTATACCTTGGTACTGATGAAGTCTTATTATAAAATTTTCTCTTACAGCTTTCAAATATATTATATTTTCTACTATTTTGATCATTTTCTATCTCATCATCAGATTTAGAGTAACCATCTTTGAATAATTTTGATTCTGGGTACCTTTTATGATCGATAAAATCAATACTTTCATCACTATATCTCTGTTCACAAGTCTATTATTTGTATGATGCGTGTTGGAAACATTCGTAAGTTGATGTTTTTCTTTATAGGTCTTGTTACATTCTCTTCCTTCACAAGTGTTAGCGTATGGTTATGTGATGTACACTTGGCGGAAAGGATATTTTTCCGAATGTTTACCTCAAATGGCAACATTGCATATTTTACCACAGGCATAAGACAATTTCAAATTGTAGAGCAAATTTCACATCATCGTTACTCATTACTTAATGACATAATTTTAGTAAACAAACAATATTACTTTCTTTTTTTATGATCCGAATTATTATTTTATTAAATAAAATTTTTATTTCTTAGTTCAATAATCACATAGAATCCAATATTGTGAATTTAAATTATATAGGCAATAATATTTAAGTTGTTATCATTTGAATTTTGCATGAATAACCTATAAGAAAAAACAAAATAATCATGATGCGAAACTCAATGCATAATTCGAAGTTTTCTTATGTCTGTGGTAAAATATGCAGCGCTGCCATTTGAGGTACACATTCGGAAAAATATCCTTTCCACCAAGTGTACAACTTACAAGTTTTATATCCTTGGTTATTGCTCGACTGGAACATTGCTTTGAACAATAAAATTGACACTTCCAATAAATATTACCATTGCTCATGGACTTATCCTTATAAAAAGTATTACCTTTTAAAAGAAGTTTATCTTTTCCTTTAGAACTTTTTATAAGTTAAAGGGATGTATTGAGCATAGACTTATTAATATTATTCAAAGTAACATCAGTCTCCAAATCACTTGAAAACAATGTTTCTTTCTTTTGATCAGAATCAAATATTTGACCAAAATTGATATTCGATTGATTTAGAAGTTTAGATTTAACAGCAGGCCGGAGTAGAACCTGATACCGACCGAGTAACAATTGAGTTGTTTGTTATTTACTCAAGTATTAATCGGTGTATCTTCAAAATAAAGGTTGATCGCAATAGATATTATTATTATGAATATCTATGCACAAGAAAAAAAAAATCTAACGATTTGTTTTTGAGAAAAGTAAGGAACGCCGAAGTAAAAGATTATGTTTATAATATTTTCGCGTTCCTTACTTTTCTCAAAAACAAAGCGATAGATTTTTTTTTTCTTGTGCATAAATATTTGTAATAATAATATCTATTGCGCTTAACCTTCAATTTGCAGATACACCGATTAATACTTGAGTAAATAACAAAAATGCCAATTAGACAAGGACAGCGAATCCGGCCTGCTCTTAATCGTATTCCTTTGTTCTTCAAGATGGTTACCCACATAGCATCGAAGCTTCCTGGAAGCTTCCGAGCTATAAGGGTATATAGCATGGAAGCTATCTGGAAGCTTCCATGCTACGTGGGTAGCCATGTTGATAGCTCGAGTGTATTATGCATACTGATTAGCAATAGCTTCCAATAATATTTTGTGAAAGATTACACTCGAACTTTCTGCAGCCTTCCACGGCATGTTACAGGAAAAATATTTCAATGTTTACGGAAGGTTACCAGTTCTTGTCAGAAAGATTCTCTGTAAGCTTCTCGAAAGCTAACTGAAAGCTTCGGGAAGCTTCCATTTGAATCATTCATGTAAGTTTTACGGAAGGTTCAGAGAAGCTAACATGTAATATTCAAGCATTACATGTACTGCATTTTTCTGCTTTTCTGCTTTTGAAAAATATGATGTACTCGATTCAGGTATATCCCTAGTGGAAATCAGTTTTGCTAATAACTGCAAGCAGCTGCTAATAACTGTAATAAATAGTTTGGTTTGAGAAAGAAGTAGCGTTTATTTGCAGTTAATAGTAGTTATTTGCAGTTATTAACAATTATTAACATTTATAAGCACAACAATTTTGTACAATACAATTTTTAAAAATTAAGATAATAGTAACAGTTATTTACAGTTATTTTTTTATTTTTGCAGTTATTTACCGTTATTTGCGGATTCTTTCAGTTATTTGCAATTATTTTCTGATTTTTGTGGTTATTTGCAGAAACTTGCAGTTATTTATAGTTAATAATAGTTATTCATAAAAATTTATCGTCTTAAAAATTTTTTCCTATATATAAAAAATTAAAAATTTTTTTTAAAAGCGTATAATTGTTAATAACTGTAAATAATTGCAAGAAATTGCAAATAACTGTAAACAAATGCAAATAACTGCTAATAAATGTTATTTGTACTTTCCTTCTTAAAAAAATGATGAGCCGCCATGTTGAAGCATCTAAAGATCGAATCCTGATTGGTCGATATAGAATAGGCGCCAAAAATTAAATTTTAAAGGGTTTAGATTTTTTAAATAAATAAAAATGAATTTCTAGGCATTGTTTTTTAAATATAATAGAAGTAACTCAATTAAAATAGAATAAGAATATTTTATTTTAAACCAAGCAATATTATTTATGTATATAACCAATGTATAGTTTAATGATAAAATATATAACTATGAGCACAAGCAAGGTGACTACCTTTTATTTAAAAATTCCAGTAAAATTGTAAAGACATCAAATAATATAACAATTCAGATAAGTAATTTATTCCTCTATTGCATAAGTATTGCTTAATGCAGGTACAATATGTATATATTTTTAATTGTTTTTCATTTAAAAATAAGTATAGTAACAGCAATTAATGAAGGTTTGAGGTTATGAAAGTTTTATTATTCTATATTTCTATTACTCAGATTAAAAATCATCAAAGTAACAAAAAAAAGTAATATATTTAACTAATGTTTTAAAGATAAATTTATGCACATTTTAATAAAAAAAATAAGGTTAGAATGAATCAAGATCAAAATTTACTGATAACAATGGATGATACAATTGACGAACAAACTATGTCTATTTTTAATGAAAATTTAAAGAATCTACTTATACGAGTGTGCTATTTCATAATATACAATACTATTTAGTTAAACTTATTATATTAAATATTAATACATAAATAAATAGAAGTATAAAATGTGTATTTTCAGTAAATGTAGTTTGAAAATAATTTGCACACTGATAAAAGTATGACTACGATAGGCAGCTTTGTTATAGATTAACATATAAAATTTGTATTACAGTTGACGAACAAGCTATATGTCTATTTTTAATGAAAATTTGAATAATTTACTTATTCATTTTATATAAGTGTGCTATTTTATGATATACGATAAATTAATATTTAATATAATGTATTTAACTGAATAGTTTGCTTATACGAGTGAGTTATTTTATTATATACATTACTATTTAACTAAATATTAATACATGAAATTAAAAAATGGAAAAACAATTTATGTTTTAATGAATAAAGCTTAAAAATAATTAACATGCTGATAAAATTATAACTATAGTAAGCATCCTTTTTATATATTTGTATATATAAAATTTGCATTACAGTTGACAAACAAGCCATATGACTATATTTTCAATAAAAATTTGAATATTTACTAATATAGGTGTGTTATATTTTATAATATAAAATGAATTAATATTTAATATAATATATTTAACTGATTAGTTTACTTAAACATATGGGTTATTTTATAATATACAGACATAAGCTGAAATAACTTGGGCGCCTATGCACTTTCTACTCAACTGTAGTTATTTGAGCTATCAGACCTGAGTTTCAGTCTGAAAAAAAATCAGATTTAAATGTAATTGATAATTTTTTGTTATTATAATATTAACTAATAAAACTTCTTTTTAGCTTAAATATACATTAAATAAAAAAGTTTGATCCATGAATAGTTTTATAAACCCTTATCTAATGCTTAAAATCCTTTTGATTAGTTAAAAACTTGATTTTGTTTATTTAATAACACTATTTAAAATGAAATAATGTTGTATGTGTATCATGTCTTAAGATTTATGAGTTATAAATATATTTTAATACACTTCTACTTTCTCATAAAGAAAACATTGTATCAATAAAAAAATTTGTTCTATTTTTTTATTAATTTGTACATATTCAGACTCGTGGAAAAAAGTGGTTTCCACCCTGTTAAAAAAAATCAGGCGAGAAATCACCTGATTTCTTAGGTGATTTATCATGCCAAAATCTCATGTAATGATCTCTCACCTGATTTTTTTTTGTAGGGCAGAAAATGTCTGTATGTATGTGTGTGTGTATGTACTCATTACGTCAATTAGATCTCGAAAAGTACTCGACAGATTTCCTTCAAATTTTTTTGTCTAACTCGTACGGAAGCTATTGAAAACTGGTTTTCTTGGCATAGTTTTAATTTTAGAACAATTTAAAACATTTTTTTTCAATTCTAATTTTTAATTTTTTTTTGTATTTTACTTTAAGTACTCGATAGATTTGCTCTAAAATTTGCTTGGAAATTATTTGCGACTGCCAAAAGAAAAACTTCTGAAAACTGATGGGTGGGGCTCGAACATTAGAATGTTTTTTATTTAATTAACATTTATTTAGAAGTTCATATAAATTATGTGCATATCAAGACTGTTCATTTATTCATTTTAGAATTTTCGTATTTTCAGCGATTGAAGTAACGAAAATAACTAATGCGAGTAAAGCATTTTAGAATATTCACTTTATCGAAATAAGAAGTAGCAAAATAAATGTACGTCTAAATTTAGAATAAATTATTTCAAGATTTCGAAAGAACTCTAAATATTTTAATCGAATAATTTGAGATTATCACTACTGCTTTTTGAAATCATGAAAATTCATTATTACTTTATTCTAAATTATGGAATACGCTATTCGTAATTGTGGCACTCTAAATAAATATTCATTAAATAAAAAACATTCTAATGTTCGAGCCCCACCCAAACTGATTTTCTTAGCGTGGTTTTAATTTTAGATAATTTTGTAAAATTTGAAAAAAAAATTCATTTTTCTTTTATTTTACGTAAATTACTCTATAGATTTGCCCCGAAATTCGCATGCAAGTTATCCGCTATTGTCAGAAGAAAAAATTTTTAAAAACTAATTTTCTTAGCGCAGTTTTAATTTTAGAGCATTTTGAAAATTTTGAAAAAATTTTTATTTGAAACCACTTTTTTTGACTCCCGGAGTCTAAATATGTACAAATTAACGAAAAAATAGAAAAATTTTTCACCGATACAATAATTTTTCTTTGAGAAAGCAAAATGAAATCAAAATACTCTAACACAATGAGCTTCTATGAGAAAGCATTACACCAAAGCACTTGGCAGCGTTTTTGTAAATGCTTAAGTTCAAATAAATGTAATAGATATATTTATTATTACCTATAATGTGGTTATGAAGTAGCTAAGTAAAGTCATTTATTTAATAGTCATTAAATATATAAAGATGAAAAAGATGCTTTTGTAATTTTAAATAATGAGGGATTTTTAAACTCTTATTACCAATAATAGTATTTAAAAATTTAATTTACTGCAATATTTAATTTAATTTAATGCTATCCAAACTAAAGATGTAACGCATATAATAATTAGTGAAAACAATTTTATATGAATGAGTTGAAACAAAATTTAATGCAAGTAAAAAATAAAATGTTTTTTTTGTGAAAAACTTTTTGATTCTTTATTGCAAAATTTATATTATTTTCATACATTATTTTAAAACTCGGAAATTGATAGTGATGAAAATCAATAATGAATCAGATGAAATGTTTCTTCTAGAATATTTAAATTCTTTTAATCCTTCCAGTAAATTTAATGCTTATAAGAAATATAAGTATTAATAAAGGTTCATGCAATAGTGCGAGATTGCAAATTTTAGAATTTTTTAATCATTTATTAAAATGTAAAATTTTGACGGATGGTATAAGATAATATTTTTCCAAACCATAGTAGATTATATTGTGAAAATGAATATTCCTTTTACATTTAAAAGAACGTAATTTTCATGTGAATTATCTTTTGCTATGACGATTAGTAAATTACGTGGACAAACATTTGATAATATAATTATTGTTTTAAGGAACTGAACACGGTTAAAAACAATTGTGTAGTCTGTTAACTTTTATTTTCTGTTACTAAATTGTCTGTTGAAGTAACAAACAAGGATGTGACGATTTAACAGACTTTATGTCAGTTGATTCTGAAAATGTCCGTAACAAACGACTAAAATAGATAGTCCAGGGGCAAACTACATAAGTCTTGGTCGATCGAGGTCCTCAATTCTACCCAGGTTTTTTTATGTATTTTTGACCTGCTGAATCCGAATTTTTTGGGTAGAATGTCTGAAAATGGCGCATTTAATAATTATTAACAATTTTCATAAACAAATTATAAAAATGCACTTAAAAAAAATTTTATCATATTTTTTTAGTTCATTTTGAGTAAAAAAGGTTCTCATGAACATATTGCTAAAATGCACTGAATCGGCAGAAAACAAATTGCAAAGTTTGAAAAACGCGATTTTTTATAAATACGGTCGCTAACTACTGTAATCTTTAAGTTTATATTTTAACCAACAATTTAAGCTATTGTGAGTTAAAATGAAATCAGTAGAAGCTGAGCTATAGGCTGTCAAAGTTTTGAAAAATCGCGTTTTTTCAAACTGCGATTTTTTTTTGCCGATTCAGTTCATTTTAGCAATATGTTCATGAGAACCTTTTTTACTCAAAATGACCTAAAAAATATCATAATTTTTTTTTTTCTAAAAACGTATTATTATAATTTGTTTATAAAAATTGTTAATAATTATTAAAATTATATCATTGTAAATGTCACGAAAGCTATTCATTAGACAACGAATATCATATTATAAACGAATATAATATTGTATAAGATATAATAAAAAACGTTCTTTCTAATATTTCTTGAGTTCTTGTACATTTATTAATTTAAGGAGTCTCATATGTCAGCTATAGTTTGTTGTTCATAAAAATTAAAAGTTTAAAGAACTCTTCAAAATTTTGATAAAAATTAATTTATACCTAGAAAAAAATTTCTGCAAATTTTCAAGTAGTCTTATCAACTAATTTTTTTATATGTGCTCACTCGAAGTCCGCGTGTTTTGTATCTCATAGTAGTAAAAAGATAAACTTTAAGTGAGCATAAATAATAAAATCAGTCGATAAGTCTAACTAAAAATTTGCAGAGATTTTTTTCCAGGTATAAATTAATGTTTTTCAAAATATTGAAGAATTTTTAAACTTTTGATTATTATGAACAACAAACTATAGCAAACTATAGCTAGCACATGAGACTCCTTAAACGTGAATTTAAAAAAAATAAAACTATATATAAATCGTGTATGTATGTGTACGGAAAACAAGACCAAAAAAGTTTTAGTACATTGACAGACAATGTCTGTAATTTATAAGTAAAATTTTAACAGACATTTGTTTGTTAAATCCTTTAAAGACATTTTGTTTGTTAAAGTAACACACATTTTTGTCTATTAACTGGTTTTAACAGACTTTGTCTTTGATATTTCTAACTGTGAATAAACTAATAGCAGCAGTTGTTTTAATTTTTCTTTATTTCTATAAGAGAAAAAACGACTTTTCTCCTCTATTTTTTAGAGAGGCCACTTCAGGTGCTAAAACATAAAATTTAATAACAACTGATAACAGTTTCTTAATGATTAAAAATTTCTAAATTCATCAACAATACATTAAAAAACATCACCTAAAACAATACATTTTAGGCGTAACAATAAAAATAAAAAATGAAACTTACAAGTATTAAACATGTGGTATTACATAACTATTTTTGTTTTATAAAAATGTATAATAATAGATATTTCTATTAATAATAAAAATTTACGCAATCTAATATGCGTCGTCATGATCTACGTGACATTATGAAGTATAAGTTATTTCAACGAATATAGACGCTGATAGAAGCGTACATGGGAAATTTCTGCCAAAAATGAGTTGGTTCTGTTACCCAGCTACTTGGGGACGCCATCAAATCCCATGTATTTTTATATCTATATAAATCATATATATATAGCACATTTTTCATATGTATAGATATACAAACAATGTTGAAGTGTTACCCAGGCTTTCGGACGAAAAATGTAACCCAGAAGAATCCTTCTATAAGCGTCTATCTTCTTTGCTTATACAAATCTTTAACATAGGTAATTTAGGTGAGTTACGTATGTACAAAGTGACTAGCAAGTGTTTTCTTTTATGTACTTGGTATCTGATTCAAGATTTTGACTCACATGAATGAATTTGATTTAATTATATTTAATCTAATTTAACAATTATTGCGTTTTATTGTAAATAATTTATTCTTGAAACCGTTTTATCAAAAAAATTAATTTCTTTTTAATAATTCAACTATGTATTTATTATATACGTTGTTTAATTTTTGAGTGTCGTGCGTTATTGCAATTTTCATATTTTTTAATATGTATCATTTCTGATAGCAATCTTTTTTGATAGTTGCATTCAATGTCTAATATGTTTGAGGTTCCTATGTTTGTATCAAAGCTATGGCTAGAATTTTTACAGTGTGTAACCAACGCAGATTTGTCTCTATTATGTTTCAAATCACTTATATGTTGTAAATAAAGAAAAATTGAAACAGATACTGCTATTAGTTTATTCAGTTGCTTAAAAAAAATTTTAGCTGTTAGCTGTTTAAAAGAATAATATAATTATTGATTGATGAAGAGAAGTTTTTGATCATGGTCAGTTGTATGCTGCGGTATCTAGAGTTTGATCTTATATCCTACATGCCAAAAAACTAATATAAATATTGAAAATTATGTATGTAAAAAATTATATTAAAAATTTCTTTTAATTTAATTTTTTTATTTTTTGATGACATATTAAAGGCACTTTGTACTGTTTGATTTTAAGGTTCATAATTTTAGTTTTTATTTAAAATTAATTTTTGATAGATGACCTTTTTAAAAACAATAAAATTGCTACTAAAATAATTTCGTTTATTAAAATTACTTATCATGTTTATAGATGTTATTATATCCATAGTTGACCCTGGAGTATAAATTTGTTGCGCGCTTCGCGCGCATGAATGTAGCTAGTATTTTAAATTATAAATTAATGAAATAGCAAATAACTGCTTATGAATGCTAATAATTGCTAATAACTGTTAATAACTGATGATAACTGCTATTAACTGCTAATAACCGCTACTTCTGTCTCAAACTAAAATATTTATAACAGTTATTAGCAGCTTTTAGCAGTTATTTGCAGTTATTAGCAATTATTTTTAGCAAAACCGATTTCCACTAGGGATCTTTTTATTTTCACCGTCTTTCATTTCATTCTGACTATCAACATTTGTTGTAGCTGCATTCAAGATCAGAAATTTATTGTTTGTATCTTGAAAAGTAGCCCTTTTTTCAGCAGTAATCAAACGGCGTTTATGTCTTTTTGAAAAAGAAGATCCAGAGCGTTTTTCCGAGAGCATTTTTATTCGAAACTCAGGATATAATTATTTAACCTAAAACACGAAATAATATTAAAATATTTCAGGTGATCATACACTGAGAGAATATTGGTATAAATGCTGCACTTACTAGTACAGCAGAACTCTAAAACGTATGAATTGATTCGTCCTTTGATTTGGTGCTGCTGCTGTCCCGAAACAGTGCAGCATTCGTCTTAGTCTTGCGCTTATGATATACAAAAAGCGCCTATGATATCTGAAAAGCGCCTCTGGTGGACGAAAAGAGAAACTCAGCTGATGTATATTAGTCGTTTTGGGACGGCTGGGCCCCCGAATCTTGTGGCGCTTCTGCACGAATCGACGATGCAGCGGCTGTACTTAGAGTTTCCAGCAGACGAGCCAATGTTCTCTCAGTGTAATAATTACACTGAAAAAAACATTCGTTCATATTCAAGTAAAATTTCTTTGAATCAAGTAAATGGTTTACTTGTATAGTGCCAAATGAATATTTAATAAATATAAGTAAATGAATTATTTAATTTAAAAAAATCTTTATTTTATGCAACTAAACAAAACATTGAACCAAAATAATAATCTCTTGGATTTAAAAATATTTATTTGAATTAAAAAAATATTTGTTTCAATAAAAAAATTTATATACTGAACTACTCAACAAAATCATCTCTTGATTTCAAAAATATTTACTTGAATTAAATAAATATTATCTTATTTCAAAAGACGCAAAGATTGAATCAAAATAATAATCTCTTGGATTTAAAAATATTTATTCGAATCAAATAAATATATTTTTAAATTGAAAAATTTATCTACTAAATTTAAAAAAATCATCTCTTGATTTCAAAAATATTTACTTGAATTAAATAAATATTTTCTTATTTCAAAATATGCAAAGATTGAATCAAAATAATAATATTTTAATTACAAAAATGTTTATTTATTTGAATTAAAAAATTATTTATCTATACTAAATAAATTGTTTAGTTATCTTAACAAAATATTTATTCAAGATGAATAAATATTCATTCGATTTGAATAATAAGCTTTGTAAATCGAAATAAATATTTATTTGAATTGAGAAATTATTTGTTTATAACAAATAAATTTTTTAATTCAAGCAATAAAATATTTATTCTAAATGAATAAATATCCATTCAATTTGAATATAACTTTATTGATTCAAATAAATATTTCTTTAAATTAACAAAATATTTGTTTGATTCAAATAAATATTTAGTCATACCGAACAAATATTAAAAAAAAAAAAAAAAAAAATATTTAGTTAACCTTTAGAGGACGGGGAATTCGGAATTTTCAATTTCTCAGTATTTTTTATAAAAAAAAAACATAATATGTGTCTCTGATATTGGGAAATACTCATATGTAAAGTGTCTATCCATGGTCGAGTCACTATAGTGGCTTTCCCGACCCCTAAAGGTTAATTTGCATATTTTGATTAATATTACCAGCACAGTATTTATTTACATTGCTGATGATGACCATCTTTCTAGAACAGATGAATATTATAACATAATGTGTTTGTATATATATATATATATATATATATATATATGTGTGTGTTTGTATATATATAATCCACGTCAAACGGATAATGGCTCTGTCCAAAATTGTAGATCACCAAAAAAATCGTGTATGGGCTCAAAATTTTCGTCTTACACTCTACTTTCTTTTGCAATGTGGTGATTTTGAAAAATCCAAAACGGTGGCTCCAATATGGCGGCTCAAACCTAGAGATTTCATAAAAAATTTTCGAAAATTGATTTTAAGAAGGGGCCGAACTATCTGTCTTTGTCTAATAGCGTTTTTCATCATTTATGTAAACACTATCCGGTATAACAAGAAAAAAATAAACAGCCCCGCTAGATATTAGTATAATTAGTAAATTTTGTAATAACAACCAAATTTTTTACCGCATAGTTTTTGACTAATTAGAGACCTACTAGCAATCTAGAATATAACCTATCTTCTTTTGGTAGGTCTCTAATTATTCAAAAACTACGCAGTGAAAAAATTTGATTGTTATTACAAAATTTACTTATTATACTAATATCTAGCGGGGGCTGCTATTTTTTTCTTGTTATACCGGACAGTGTTTACATAAATGATGAAAAACGCTATTAGTCAAAGACAGATAGTTCGGCCCCTTTTTAATTCATTCAAATGTGATTATACGTATTTTTTATATCAGAAATCAATTCAGCGTACAATTTTACATGGGAATATAGTATTGCACTCGAGGTAAAAAAAATTTACAATGTCATCGGAAGGTCATATCGGGAAATAATAGTTATTTCTCGAATTACTCATTGATCAATGTGTTCATGTGTGAGATATATATTAGGCGTGAGAATGGGTGATCGCATCTCTCCCCATAGACATGCTTTGGGTTGGCTACACGGAAAACATTTCGCACGTACAGCGACGGTGACTAGGTTGTGCGGCACGATGCCGGCACTAGATTTCAGGTGTCGAGATGGCGTGACAGTCAAAGCTATAGCAGCGCACGCTTAACATATGTGACTCTGCCTTATTTTACACAGTAGCGCCCCTCGTGCATCTCGAGGCAAGCGTTGACATTCTACAGAGATAGCCACTGTAACGAAGTAACATCGGCACCGTATTTTTCGGTGCCGATGCAGCAGACGCACGATGTCTCACAAGCACACTTCCTTAACGTGCCAAATGTTTTCCGTGTACGTACTGATTCGAGAAGACAGTATTTTATAGCTGTACTTATGTACAAAATCGTACGTATGAATACTCCCGAATATCTAGTGGGTCTCTTCACTAGATATATACCCAGAGCGACCACTAGGGGTGAGATTAAAGATCTTGCGGTGCCCTTCATGCGCACTGAGACTGGAAGAAATTCCTTTCAAGTTCAAGGTGCGCATTTTTGGAACTACCTACCTGCTGATATTAAAAATCTTCCATCAATCAGCAGGTTTAAAGCCGCTCTGAGGAGGTTTTTACTCGACCTCGATTAAACAGTATTATTTTCGGACTATATCATATGTGTTAATTTATTATGTGATGTACCCTTTATAGATTTAAGGCATGATTGTATTTATTGGCGTGTATGTAGGATGTGTGTGCATAGAGTGAATGATTATATTTTTATCAGATTGACTTGTATATTACTGTACATTCAACTTTGCTGTGATTTTAACTTACTGTATACTGCTGATATTTCGACTGCGCTCTTTACACGCTTGATTTTATGTAATTATTTTGACTGATAGATATTGAGACTGATTTTTAACTATATTATTTATACTTTTTGCGTGTATTTATTCGTGTTATCTGTGATATCACTTTTATTTAATTTATTGACTTACTATTACAGTATTACTATCTCTATTATGTTTTATGACTGTGATATCATACTGTACTATTTTGATTTTATATGTGCAAGGCTATTTAAAGTATTTTTATGTATTTTTTCAACTTTATTTGTAATTTTCACGCTTTTTTGTAATTATAATACAAAATAAACAATATCTAATCTAATCTAATCAATGTTGATTAGTGAGGAAATGAAGATACTGATAGATAACAGGAGTCACTGAATCCAACGAATATAGACGCTTATAGAAGCGTACTCTTAAATGGGAAATTTCTGCCAAAAATGAGTTACCCAGCTACTGAGGGCGCCACTAGATCCCATGTATTTTTATATCTATATGTATCAAATTTTTTATACACTGAAAAAAAAATTTAGTGATTTCAATAAAAATTTATTTGGTTCAACTAAATGGTTTGTTCCAATACTCGCTAACAAATATTTATTTGAACCAAACCACAATATTGAGTTGGATTCAATAAATATTTGATTACTTTAAATAAAATTTTTAGTTTGAACAATTAAATATTTCATTGAAATCAATTTTTCACACTCTCAAAACAAGCAAATATTTATTTAAACCAAATAAATATTTAGTTAATTCAACTTGATAATTTGTTTGAATCAACTAAATATTGATTTGAACGAAATAAATATTTTATTAAGAGCAGGCCGGATTTGCTGTCCTTGTCTAATTGGCATTTTAGTTATTTACTCAAGTTTTAATCGGTGTGTCTTCAAATTAAAGGTCGAGTGCAATAGATATTATTATTATGAACATCTATGCACGAGAAAAAAAATATCTACCGGTTTGTTTTTGAGAAAAGTAAGTAACGCCAAAGTAAAAGTTTATGTTTATAATATTTTCGCGTTACTTACTTTTCTCAAAAACAAACCAGCAGATATTTTTTTTCTTGTGCATAGATGTTCATAATAATAATATCTATTGCGCTCGACCTTTGATTTGAAGATACACCGATTAAAACTTGAGTAAATAACAAACAACTCAATTGTTACTCGGTCGGTATCGGGTTCTACTCCGGCCTACCGTTAAATTGCAAATTCCATTCTTTTAAAACAAGCAAATATTTATTTAAACCAAATAAATATTTGGTCAATTCAACTTGATAATTTGTTTGAATCAACTAAATATTGGTTTGAACGAATTAAATATTTCATTAAATGGCAAATCCCATTCTTTTAGAATAGATAGATAGATATTAATTTATTTTGTAAAAGAGTACAAAAAGGCGTGTAATACATCAGATTACATTACAAGCAATAAATAATAATTCTGTATAAAGTATTGCACATAATATGATAAGATATCACAGTCAAATATTAAAATTAATATATAATACTGTATCAGTAAGTCACTATATAAAAGCGATATCACAGACTACTCTAAATACACGCAGGAAGCATAAAAACATAAATTACAATAAAAACAGTCTTAAATATCTATCAGTCATAAAATTAAAATCATATTAAAATCAAATAACACAATTTAAAAGATAAAGCATAAAGCATAGTCATGACATCAAATAAAAATAAAATTGGACATAACAATGCAACAATAAATAAAAATAATATAATAATAAAATTCAAAAATAAAAACTTGATACCGAAAATGTCATGACTATAAATAAAAAGAAACAGAATCACTCATTCTTTCTACATTCATTCAACCATCATTCGCGCTAATAAATACATTCACACCTTAAATCTATATATACACTGAAAAAAAAATTTGATAGAATGAAAGAAAATTTCTTTGTTTCAAAGAAATGGTGTGTTTCAATAGTGCCAAACCCACGATTTCTTTAAAACAAAGAAGTGAATTTTTTAAAATTAAAAATACATTTCTTAGATGTAAAAAACGAAATATTTAAATAAAAAAATCTAAATTTTTAATTAGAAAAAACATTTCTTTAAATCTAAAATAATTTGTTTATAATTCTGTCGGATACAAACAAATTGATGTTGTTTTTAATAAATATGTGTTTGTTTGTAAGAAATATTTATTCCTTTAAAAAAAACATTTATTTAAGAACAAAAATATTTTTTCGAATCTAAGACTCATTTCTTTAAAAATCTGTCGGAAAGAAACAAATAGTTGTTTCTTTTTAATAAATACTTGTTTGTTTGTAACAAATATTTGTTTACTTACAAAAAACATTTACTTAAAAGAAACATATATTTTTTTTAAATAAGACTCATTTTTTCAAAAATCTGTCGGAAAGAAGCAAATAGATGTTTCTTTTTAATAAATACTTGTTTGCTTGTAAGAAATATTTTTTTACTTTAAAAAATTATTTACTTAAAAGAAATATATATTTTTTAAAAAAAAGACTCATTTCTTAAAAAATCTGTAGGAAAGAAACAAATAGATAATTATTTTTAATAAATATGTGTTTATTTGTAAGAAATATTTTTTTCTTTGAATAACTCGTTTATTCAAAAGAAATAAATATTTCTTTGTAATTCACAAATTTTTTAAGAAACACACAAATGTTTGTTTTTAATAAATATATTTTTGTTTCAAAAAAATATTTTTTCGAAACTATAATAAATTTTTCAAAAATTTGTTTGTTTTAAATAATTGATGATTGTGGATTCGTCATTTTTTTTTAACCTGTATTATTTATAATACAAATTATTTTCAGAGTATGAATATATATATATATATATATATATATATGTATATATATTCAGAAGAAACTTTATAATTTCATATATATTCGCTTATTCTTATACAGCATATATTTTTTATTTTAAATACAAATAATACATATAATTAAAGTTATCGCTCGCTAATCTTAACTTATCAATGTTTCCCTATCTACGTTTCAAGTATCGCAATCGCTCGCAGTGCGTTACGTTAATAGGTTTGACTTTAAAATTTTCTTATATATGAACTGAGGAGGCTTCTCTGCACTTGCGAGTTTAGAAAAAAAAGGGTTTCCACCAAGCGGACGAAATTTAAAGCTTCATGCCGAAATAATTTTTTTGAATCAAACAAATAATTTCTTCAACAGATGGGTACGATTGTATAAAACGAAGAATCATTTATTTGAAACCAAGATTTATTTAATTAATTCAAAATATTAGTATCTTTACTATTTTACTAGTATTTAAGTAATTGAATGCTTAATTATATTACCATATTCTTTAAAATTAAAAAAAAAAACATTTTTTTGTATCTCTCAATGTTTTGTTTTGAAACAATACTGTTTTAAAATTCTTCTTACAAATTTCTTTGTATCAAACAAATAATTTCTTGTACACGCAAGTATGACTGTATAAAACAAATAATTATTTATTCAAAACAAAGATTCATTTGATCTATTCAGAGAATTCTTATGTTTACTCTTCTACTACTGAATCAGAGGATCGAAAGCTTAATTATATAACCAAATTCTTTGAAACTACAAAACCATTTTTTTAAATATGTCAATCAATATTTGGTTTCAAAAAAATACTGGTTTCAAATTTTCCTTAATGATTTCTTTAAAAATCAAACAAATAATTTTTTCAACGGTCAAGTGTAGTTGTATGAAACAAATAATTATTAACTTAAAACAAAGATTTATTTTATGAATTCAACAAATTCGTATGTCTACTCTCTAATTTCTAAATCAAAGAATCGAATGCTTGATTATATTATCACATTCAAAAAAAACATTTTTTTTAATCTGTCAAACAATATTTCGCTTTAAAAAAATACTGTTTTCAAATTCTTCTTAATGATCTCTTTGAATCAAACAAATAATTTCTTTAACGGTAAAATATCGTTTTCTAAAACAAATAATTATTTGTTTGAAACAAAGGTTCATTTGATTGATTCAAAAAATTCTTATGTTTACTCTCTTACTACTGAATTAAAAAGTCGAATGCTTGATTATATAACTAAATTTTTTAAAACAAAAAAATCATTGTTTTGATACTGTCAATCAATATTTTGTTTTAAAAAAATACTGTTTTTGAATTCTCTTTAATAATTTCTCTAAATGAAATAAATAATTTTTTTAACGGTCAAGTATAGTTGCATAAAACCATTAATTATTTATTTAAAACAAAGATTCATTTGATTAATTTAAAGAATCCGTACGTTTACTTTCTTTCTACTGAATCAAAGAATCGAATGCTTGATTATTTAATTGAATTCTATAAAACAAAAAAAAAAACATTATTTTTAATTTGTCAAACAATATTTTGTTTAAAACCAATACTTTTTTTAAATTCCTCTTGATAATTTCTTTGAATCAAACAAATAATTTTATTAAAGGTCAAATAAAGTTGTAAAAACAAATAATTATTTGTTTGAAATAAAAGTTCATTTGATTGATTCAAAGAATTCGTATGTTTACTCTCTTACTACTAAATTAAAAAATCGAATGCTTGATTATATAACTAAATTTTTTAAAACAAAAAAATCATTGTTTTGATACTGTCAATCAATATTTTGTTTAAAACCAATACTTTTTTAATTCCTCTAGATAATTTCTTTGAATCAAACAAATAATTTTATTAACGGTCAAATAAAGTTGTAAAAACAAATAATTATTTGTTTGAAACAAAAGTTCATTTGATTGATTCAAAGAATTTGTATGTTTACTCTCTTACTACTGAATTAAAAAATCGAATGCTTGATTATATAACTAAATTTTTTAAAACAAAAAAATCATTGTTTTGATACTATCAATCAATATTTTGTTTTGAAAAATACTTTTTTTAAATTCCTCTTGATAATTTCTTTGAATCAAACAATTAATTTTATTAAGAGGAGGTCACGTATCTCTGTCCTTTTCTAATCAAAGAATTGAGTTTTTTACAGAAACTAATAACTTTAGCAAAAAATTAAGAGAAAGCCGCATCTCGTAATGAAAAAAGCTATATTTTCTTTGATAAGAAAGAATTAATTTTATTGCTTCGTTTTCAAGAAAACCTTGAAAAACTCAAATCATAGAGGTTAGGGTGGACAATTTGGTTTTCCACGGTTTTCTTGAGAACGAAGCAATAAAATTAATTTTTTCTTATCAAAGAAAATATTGCTTTTTCTGATACAAGATGCGGCTTTCTCTTCATTTTTTGATAAAGTTATTAGTTTTTGTAAAAAAATCATTTCTTTGATTAGAAAAGGACAGAGATACGTGACCTCCTCTTAACGATCAAATAAAGTTGTAAAAAAAAATAATTATTTGTTTGAAACAAAAGTTCATTTGATTGATTTAAAGAATTCGTATGTTTACTCTCTTACTACTGAATTAAAAAATCGAATGCTTGATTATATAACTAAATTTTTTAAAACAAAAAAATCATTGTTTTGATACTGTCAATCAATATTTTGTTTAAAACCAATACTTTTTTTAAATTCCTCTTGATAATTTCTTTGAATCAAACAAATAATTTTATTAACGGTCAAATAAAGTTGTAAAAACAAATAATTATTTGATTGAAACAAAAGTTCATTTGATTGATTCAAAGAATTCGTATGTTTACTCTCTTACTGCTGAATTAAAAAGTCGAATGCTTGATTACATAACCAAATTTAAAAAAAAAAAAATCATTGTTTTGATACTGTCAATCAATATTTTGTTTTGAAAAATACTGTTTTTAAATTCTCTTTAATAATTTCTTGGAATCAAACAAATAATTTTAATAACGGTCAAGTATAGTTGTATAAAACAATTAATTATTTATTTAAAACAAAGATTCATTTGATTAATTTAAAGAATCCGTATGTTTACTTTCTTTCTACTGAATCAAAGAATCGAATGCTTGATTATATAAACGAATTCTATAAAACAAAAAAATCAATTTTTTAGATACTGTCAATTAAATTTGCGTTTTGAAAATATACTGTTTTGAAATTATCAATAATGATTTCTTTGAATGAAACAAACCGTATCTTTTACAGTGAAGTATGATTGATTAAAACAAATAATTATTTTTTTAAACGAAAGCTTCATTTTATAAATTCAAAGAATCTGTATTTTTAATTTCCTACTCATAAATAAAAAAATTAAATGCTTGATTATATTACCAATTTCTTCAAAACAAAAAAGCCATTTTTTTAAATCTGTAAATCAATGTTTTGTTTTGAAGAAATACTGTTTTCCAATTCTCCTTAATAATTTCTTTGACTCAAACAAATAATGTCTTTCACGGGCAAAAATAATTATTTATTTGAAACAAAGATTCTTTCGATCGAATCAAAGAATTCGTATGATTACTTTCTTACTTCTAAATCAAAAAATCGAATGCTTGATTATATTACCAAATTCTTTAAAACAAAAAAACCATTTTTTTATATCTGTAAATCAATGTTTTGTTTTGAAAAAATACTGTTTTCATATTCTCCTTAATTATTTCTTGGAATCAATCAAACGATTTCTTTTACAGTCAAATATGATTGCATAAAACAAATAATTATTTATTTGAAACAAAGATTCATTTGATCAATTCAATGAATTCGCATGTTTACTCTCTTACTCCTAAATCAAAGAATCGAATGCTTGATTATAATACCAAATTCTTTAAAACAAACACACCATTTTTTTAAATCTGCTAATCGATGTTTTGTTTTTAAAAAATAGTTTTTTCAAATTTTCCAATAATTTCTTTGGATTAAACAAATAATTTATTTTACAGTAAAGTATGATTGTATAGAACAAATAATTATTAATTTGAAATAAAGATTCATTTTATAAGTTAAAAAAATTCGTATGTCTACTCTCTTAGTCTTAAATCAAAGAATTGAATGCTTGATGATTTTACCGAATTCTTTAAAATAAAAAAATCATTTGATTAACTTTGTCAATCAATGTTTTGTTTTGAAAAAATACTGTCTCGAAATCCGCTTTTATAATTTCTTTTAATCAAGCAAATAATTTCTTTAACAGTCAATTATGATTGTATAAAACAATGATTTATATGTTTGAAACAAAGATTTATTTGATCAATTTAAAGACTTCATATCTTTACTTTTTTACTACTAAGCCAAAGAATTGAATACTTGATTAAATCACCAAAATCTTTGAAACAAAAAATTATTTCTTTAAGATAATAAAATTATTATTTTTGAATTATAGTAATATTGATTTTAAAAAGTATTTGTTTGTTTGGAACACACCTTTTTTCTTTTGAATAACTATTTTTTAAAATTTTTAACATACTAAGTTATAGTTTTAAATAAATCATTCTTTTAATTTAATTAAAGATTTTTTAAAATTAAATTTAGTATGCTTAATTTAAGTAAATATTTATTTAGATCAAGCAAACGATTAATTAAATAAGTTTTCTAATGAATTAATAAAAAATTTTTTAAATTCAATAGATAATTTTTTTAATTTAAATGAATATTTATTTAAAGATATTTTTGAATTGTTTCAAAATATTTTTATTTTATTTAAAAATTCCATTTTTTAATTTAAAAAAATGCATTTTTAGAATTAAATAAACTTTCTTTGAAACAATAAATTTATCTTTCGAATAAATTATTTTTTGTTTTCAAAAAAATATTCACCGATTTCAAATATGTCTTGTTTGTTTCAAGCAATCAGTTGTTTGATTCAAACATTTTCATTTTTCAAAATATATTTCTTTGAATGTAACATTTCTTTTTTTCGGTGTAAGACAAAACAAAATAAATTAACATAAAATTAAGATTACTCGAGGTCGAGTAAGTACCTCTTCAAAGCCGACTTGAACCTGCCGAGCGATGATAGATTTTTTATATCGGCAGGCAGGGAGTTCCAGAAATGCGCACCTTGAACTTGAAAGAAATTTCTTCCAGTCTCAGTACGCATGAAGGGCACTGCGAAGAGAATAAGCAAATATTTATTCAAACCAAATAAATATTTGGTCAATTCAACTTGAGAATTTGTTTGAATCAACTAATTATTGTGAGACCTCACTTGATGATTTTCGTATAGAGAAGCATCATGATAATAAGCAGCGCGGGTAGGGATATAGAAAGAACCGAACGCGCGTTCGCGAGCGCGCAGCTACGCCCCTAATTTCGACAGCCAAGCGGCTACCAAGTGTAACGCGTATGCTTTATAATGTATAATATCCCTACTCTAATGCGGCAGAGTAGGAACATAGCGGCAAGCGATGTAAATGCGAAGTATCTTGTTTAATGAGAAGCTTGTGCTCCGCACTCTCATTCCATCATCGAGTCAATAAAGTTTGCTTAACTTTAATTCTTTGTACCCTTGTACTTTTCTTCTTATACAAGTTCAAAGGACAGCGAAAGAGTACAAATTACGTGCTCCGTACCTGTGTGAACTTGTATAAGATTATTGTTAAAAAATACGCGTATAAAGTTCGCGGTTTTAGTGAATAAATCTTAGTGATTTAATGTATCGAATAACGTGTGTGAAGCGTTAGTGATTTACCTTCACGGTTTAACGTATTAAATTGAAATAGCCAAAAAGGCACATTTCGTATGCCTTGCATTTACGTGTTGATAGCAAAGCGTTGGCTTGTGTCACACACGTCTTTGCAAGTGTCTAATTTGAATGATATTTAACCGATTGTCGCGTTTAATGAAGACATCGTGAAATGGCATTGAGAGGCCCAAATGATAATTTCCTTTGCATATCTGAATCCTGATTTTCCTGCAACAACTTAAAACGAGTTAGATTGAACAAGTGGACCCGAATCTGGTGAGCAAGAAGTCTTGCCAGTGTAGGGTCTGGTGAAATCTAACTCTCATAAAATTTAATAAATAAAAGTAAAACATTATAACGAGTTTGCACGCGTAGCGGTTAGGCACGCGTTAAACTTGGTATACTGATATACACGGCATCCATCTTGACGCACTCGGACGCACGGTTGACGTGAAAAACTTAAATCGTGTCTGAGAGTGAGCCAAGCTGTGATTCTCGTAGTGTATGGTGTTTCTAATCACCTTACACAAGTAAAAGTGCGTTATATACGAATATGACGTCACAATTGATTTTAACGAATTAAATATTTCATTAAATGGCGAATCCCATTCTTTTAAAACAAGCAAATATTTATTCAAACCAAATAAATATTTGGTCAATTCAACTTAATAATTTGTTTGAATCAACTAAATATTGATTTGAACGAACTAAATATTTCATTAAATGGCAAATCCCATTCTTTTAGAATAAGCAAATATTTATTTAAACTAAATAAATATTCAGTCAATTTAACTTGATAATTTATTTAAATCAAATAAATATTTATTTGAACGAATTACTCAAATGGCAAATCCTATTATTTAAATCAAGCAAATATTTATTTGAATCGAATAAATTTTTAGTCAATTTAGCTTGATAATTGATTTGAATCAACTGAATATTTATTTCAAAAAACTAAATATTTCATTAAATTGCAGAGCCCATCCTTTAAGCAAACAAATATTCATTTGAATTTAAAAAATGTTGTATTGATTCAAAGCACTAAATTTGAAAATTGAGCTTTGTAGATCGAAATAAATGTTTGTTTGGATGGATAAATTATTTGATTATAACAAATAAATTGTGTACTTTTATCAATAAAACATTTGATTCTACCAATAAAGTATTTTTTGAATTAACAAAATATTTGATTGATTCAAATAAACTATTTGGTTTCATCAATAAAAGATTTCTTAAAAATAAAAAAAATATTTAATCAATTGACATATTAAGACTTCTGATAAATGCATATATAAATATATATATATATATTTTTTTAATATTTTTTTAAATTTCATTCAAACAAATAATATACTTCAATTCAATAAATATTTAACTAAATTTATTTTGTTCTATCAAACAAATGAAATAATTAATTTCAACTAAACCATTTATTTGATTTATATATATATATATATATATATATATATATATATATATATATATATATATATATATATATATATATATTAATTATACGAAGGTTTCGACGTATACGCTTTATAAAGTTTATCGCACAATATACATTCAACATAAATATCGCACGCATTACAATTTTATTATGATCTTCAATTCTGATTTTCCTTATATATCAAACTGAAAGCCTTCCAACCACTTGCGAGATTCAGTAAAGAGGGAAATTAACGACGCCACCAAGCAGTAACATTATCAAACAATCGTACTGATTTGAATTAGTTATTTTAAATAAATGAATAATTTGAATTGAATAAATTTTTCTTTGCTATCCTATTAAACCTAAAGATTCCGAGTTCGATCCCAACATCGCGAGTTTCTTTTTTTTTAAATCGTGTATTGATAAAAATAGTTATTTTTAAAAATACATAAAAAAATAAAAATCTTTTAACAAAATTAATTAATACAAAATAAATTATATGATTTGATTTAATAAATCATTTATTCAAAATATAAAGATATATTATTAAATTAAATAAAGTATTTTTAGATTTTAAATAAATAATTATTCGGTTTTATCACTCATAATTAATTTAGTCAACTTAAATAAATATTTTTAATTTAGATAAATAAGCCTTTAAATCTGACTAACTATTTATTTACATGTAAATAACTGTAAAAAATAAAGTTATTTGTTGTTGATAAAAGATTTTGTTGACAAAAAAAAAATCTTATTATCTAGATTCAAATCATCAATTTATTTCATTCAAACAATAATTTAGTTGAATTCAATAAATATTTATTTGAATTCATTTTGTTCTTTCGAAGAAACGAAATAATTGATTTCAAACAAACTGTTTATTTGTTTTAATTAATGACTCTGCATTATCTAACTAAATGTTGATTGATTTAAATAAATGCTAATTTAAATAAAATTGTTTTCAATTCAAAACTAATTTTTTTCATTCAAACAAATAATTTAGTTTAATTCAATATATATTTCTTCAAATTCATTTTGTTCTATCAAACAAATAAAATATTTTATTTCAAATAAACCGTTTATTCCATTTAAATAATCATTCTGTTTTATCCAACTAAATGTTGGTGATTTCAAATACATGCAAATTTAAATAAACGTGTTTTAATTTCAAAACTAATTCAGTTCATTCAAACAAATAATTGAGTTTCATTTAATATATAATTATTCGAATTCATTTTGTTCTATCAAACAAATGAAATATTTGATTTCAAATAAACCGTTTATTTCATTTAAATAATGATTCTGCTTTATCCAACTAAATGTTGGTTATTTCAAATTAATGCTAATTCAAATAAACGTGTTTTTAATTCAAAACTAATTTATTTCATTCAAACAAATAATTCAGTTTAATTCAATATATATTTATTCAAATTCATTTTGTTCTATCAAACAAATGAAATATTAGATTTCAAATGAACCGTTAATTTCATTTAAATAATGATTCTGCTTTATCCAACTGAATGTTGGTTATTTCAAATAAATGCTAATTCAAATAAACGTGTTTTTAATTCAAAACTAATTTATTTCATTCAAACAAATAATTCAGATTAACCCAATATATATTTATTCAAATTCATTTTGTTCTATTAAACAAATGAAATATTTGATTTCAAATAAACCGTTTATTTCATTTAAATAATTATTCTGTTTTATCCAACTAAATTTTGGTTATTTCAAACAAATGCTAATTCAAATGAACGTGTTTTTAATTCAAAATTAATTTATTCCATTCAAACAAATAATTTAGTTTAATTCGATATATTTTTTTTTGAATTTATTTTGTTTTATCAAACAAATGAAATATTTGACTTCAAACAAACTGTTTATTTGTTTCAATTGATGATTCTGCATTATTCAACTAAATGTTGATTGATTTAAATAAATACTAATTGAAATAAAAATGTCAATAATCCAAAACTAATTTATTTCATTTAAACAAATAATTTAGTTTAATTTAATATATATTTATTCAAATTCATTTTGTTCTTCCGAACAAACGAAATAATTGATTTCAAACAAACTGTTTATTTGTTTCAATTAATGATTCTGCATTATTCAACTAAATGTTGATTGGTTTAAATAAATACTAATTGAAATAAAAATGTCAATAATCCAAAACTAATTTATTTCATTTAAACAAATAATTTCGTTTAATTTAATATATATTTATTCAAATTCATTTTGTTCTATCAAACAAATGAAATATTTGATTTCAAATAAACCGTTTATTTCATTTAAATAATGATTCTGCTTTATCCAACTAAATGTTGGTTATTTCAAACAAATGCTAATTCTAATGAACGTGTTTTTAATCCAAAACTAATTTATTTCATTCAAAAAAATAATTTAGTTTAATTCAATATATATTTATTCAAATTCATTTTGTTCTATCAAACAAATGAAATATTTGATTTTAAATAAACCGTTTATTTCGTTTGAATAAATATTCTGTTTTATCCAACTAAATTTTGGTTATTTCAAAGCAATGCTCATTTAAATTAACGTGTTTTTAATTCAAACCTAATTTATTTCATTCAAACAAATAGTTTAGTTCAATTCAATATATATTTATTTAAATTCATTATGTTTTATCAAACAAATGAAATATTTGATTTTAAATAAACCGCTTATTTTATTTAAATAATTATTCTGTTTTATCCAACTAAATTTTGGTTATTTCAAACAAATGCTAATTCAAATGAACGTGTTTTTAATTCAAAATTAATTTATTCCATTCAAACAAATAATTTAGTTTATTTCAATATATATTTTTTTTTAATTCATTTTGTTCTTTCGAACAAACGAAATAATTGATTTCAAACAAACTGTTTATTTGTTTCAATTAATGATTGTGCATTATTCAACTAAATGTTGGTTATTTCAAATTAATGCTAATTCAAATAAACGTGTTTTTAATTCAAAATTAATTTATTCCATTCAAACAAATAATTTAGTTTAATTCAATATATATTTTTTTTTAATTCATTTTGTTCTTTCGAACAAACGAAATAATTGATTTCAAACAAACTGTTTATTTGTTTCAATTAATGATTGTGCATTATTCAACTAAATGTTGGTTATTTCAAATTAATGCTAATTCAAATAAACGTGTTTTTAATTCAAAACTAATTTATTTCATTCAAACAAATAATTAAGTTTAATTCAATATATATTTATTCAAATTCATTTTGTTCTATTAAACAAATGAAATATTTGATTTCAAATAAACTGCTTATTTCATTTAAATAATTATTCTGTTTTATTCAACTAAATTTTGGTTATTTCAAACAAATGCTAATTCAAATGAACGTGTTTTTAATTCAAAATTAATTTATTCCATTCAAACAAATAATTTAGTTTAATTCGATATATATTTTTTTGAATTTATTTTGTTTTATCAAACAAATGAAATATTTGACTTCAAGCAAACTGTTTATTTGTTTCAATTGATGATTCTGCATTATTCAACTAAATGTTGATTGATTTAAATAAATACTAATTGAAATAAAAATGTTATTAATTCAAAACTAATTGATTTCATTCAAACAAACAATTTAGTTTAATTCAATATACACTGAAAGAACTTTTTGTATGCTGTATGCCAAAGCGTGAGGGCGCAGTATACTACAAGTTTACGGGAGACAGAAAAACAAATGTTGGCGTTTTAAAAGCCAACCGATATCAGCCAGCCGTGCGCGCGCAACTCATAAGTAACTTTTGGCATTCAAAACGCCAACATAATTATTGCTGTTCTCCGCTGAGTATTAGCGGACTGTATACCTCCCCTCTTGGTTGGCAGTTCGCTAAGACATCTATCCGTGTATATATTCAAATTCATTTTGTTCTATTAAACAAATGAAATATTTGATTTCAAATAAACTGCTTGTTTCATTTAAATAATTATTCTGTTTTATCCACCTAAATTTTGGTTATTTCAAACAAATGCTAATTCAAATGAACGTGTTTTTAATTCAAAACTAATTTATTTCAATCAAACAAATAATTTAGTTTAATCCAATATATATTTATTTGAATTCATTTTGTTCTTCCGAACAAACGAAATAATTGATTTCAAACAAACTGTTTATTTGTTTCAATTGATGATTCTGCATTATTCAACTAAATGTTGATTGGTTTAAATAAATACTAATTGAAAGAAAAATGTCAATAATTCAAAACTAATTTATTTCATTCAAACAAATAATTTAGTTTAATTTAATATATATTTATTCGAATTCATTTTGTTCTATCAAACAAATAAAATATTTAATTTTAAATAAACCGCTTATTTTATTTAAATAATTATTCTGTTTTATCCAACTAAATTTTGGTTATTTCAAACAAATGCTAATTCAAATAAACGTGTTTTTAATTCAAAATTAATTTATTCCATTCAAACAAATAATTTAGTTTAATTCAATATCTATTTTTTTTTTAATTCATTTTGTTCTTTCGAACAAACGAAATAATTGATTTCAAACAAACTGTTTATTTGTTTCAATTGATGATTCTGCATTATTCAACTAAATGTTGATTGGTTTAAATAAATACTAATTGAAATAAAAATGTCAATAATTCAAAACTAATTTATTTCATTCAAACAAATAATTTAGTTTAATTTAATATATATTTATTCGAATTCATTTTGTTCTATCAAACAAATAAAATATTTAATTTTAAATAAACCGCTTATTTTATTTAAATAATTATTCTGTTTTATCCAACTAAATGTTGGTTATTTCAAATTAATGCTAATTCAAATAAACGTGTTTTTAATTCAAAACTAATTTATTTCATTCAAACAAATAATTCAGTTTAATTCAATATATATTTATTCAAATTCATTTTGTTCTATTAAACAAATGAAATATTTGATTTCAAATAAACTACTTATTTCATTTAAATAATTATTCTGTTTTATCCAACTAAATTTTGGTTATTTCAAACAAATGCTAATTCAAATAAACGTGTTTCTAATTCAAAATTAATTTATTCCATACAAACAAATAATTTAGTTTAATTCGATATATATTTTTTTGAATTTATTTTGTTTTATCAAACAAATGAAATATTTGACTTCAAACAAACTGTTTATTTGTTTCAATTGATGATTCTGCATTATTCAACTAAATGTTGATTGATTTAAATAAATACTCATTAAAATTAAAATGTTATTAATTCAAAACTAATTGATTTCATTCAAACAAACAATTTAGTTTAATTCAATATATATATTCAAATTCATTTTGTTCTATTAAACAAATGAAATATTTGATTTCAAATAAACTGCTTGTTTCATTTAAATAATTATTCTGTTTTATCTACCTAAATTTTGGTTATTTCAAACAAATGCTAATTCAAATGAACGTGTTTTTAATTCAAAACTAATTTATTTCATTCAAACAAATAATTTAGTTTAATTTAATATATATTTATTCGAATTCATTTTGTTCTATCAAACAAATAAAATATTTAATTTCAAATAAACCGCTTATTTTATTTAAATAATTATTCTGTTTTATCCAACTAAATTTTGGTTATTTCAAACAAATGCTAATTCAAATAAACGTGTTTTTAATTCAAAATTAATTTATTCCATACAAACAAATAATTTAGTTTAATTCGATATATATTTTTTTGAATTTATTTTGTTTTATTACACAAATGAAATATTTGACTTCAAACAAACTGTTTATTTGTTTCAATTGATGATTCTGCATTATTCAACTAAATGTTGATTGATTTAAATAAATACTCATTGAAATAAAAATGTTATTAATTCAAAACTAATTGATTTCATTCAAACAAACAATTTAGTTTAATTCAATATACATATTCAAATTCATTTTGTTCTATTAAACAAATGAAATATTTGATTTCAAATAAACTGCTTGTTTCATTTAAATAATTATTCTGTTTTATCCAACTAAATTTTGGTTATTTCAAACAAATGCTAATTCAAATGAACGTGTTTTTAATTCAAAATTAATTTATTCCATTCAAACAAATAATTTAGTTTAATTCAATATATATTTTTTTTTAATTCATTTTGTTCGTTCGAACAAACGAAATAATTGATTTCAAACAAACTGTTTATTTGTTTCAATTAATGATTGTGCATTATTCAACTAAATGTTGGTTATTTCAAATTAATGCTAATTCAAATAAACGTGTTTTTAATTCAAAACTAATTTATTTCATTCAAACAAATAATTAAGTTTAATTCAATATATATTTATTCAAATTCATTTTGTTTTATCAAACAAATGAAATATTTGATTTTAAATAAACCGCTTATTTTATTTAAATAATTATTCTGTTTTATCCAACTAAATTTTGGTTATTTCAAACAAATGCTAATTCAAATGAACGTGTTTTTAATTCAAAATTAATTTATTCCATTCAAACAAATAATTTAGTTTAATTCAATATATATTTTTTTTTAATTCATTTTGTTCTTTCGAACAAACGAAATAATTGATTTCAAACAAACTGTTTATTTGTTTCAATTAATGATTGTGCATTATTCAACTAAATGTTGGTTATTTCAAATTAATGCTAATTCAAATAAACGTGTTTTTAATTCAAAACTAATTTATTTCATTCAAACAAATAATTAAGTTTAATTCAATATATATTTATTCAAATTCATTTTGTTCTATTAAACAAATGAAATATTTGATTTCAAATAAACTGCTTATTTCATTTAAATAATTATTCTGTTTTATTCAACTAAATTTTGGTTATTTCAAACAAATGCTAATTCAAATGAACGTGTTTTTAATTCAAAACTAATTTATTTCATTCAAACAAATAATTCAGTTTAAGGCGACTTCGGAATTTAGGTTAGGTTTTATTTTTGAGTTTACAAATTACTTTTTCAATATGTGAAATTTTTCAGATTTTTTAATTTTCCACCATTCTACGGATTATAATAAATGTTGGAAAATTAAAAAATTCAAAAAATTTTGGAAACTGAAAGAGAAATTTGTAAACTACAAAATGAAATCGAACCAAACTTCCGTAGTCGCCTTAATTTAATATATATTTATTCAAATTCATTTTGTTCTATCAAACAAATGAAATATTTGATTTTAAATAAACCGTTTATTTTGTTTGAATAATTATTCTGTTTCATCCAACTAAATGTTGGTTATTTCAAACAAATGCTATTTCAAATGAACGTGTTTTTGATTCAAAACTAATTTATTTCATTCAAACAAATAATTCAGTTTAATTCAATATATATTTATTCAAATTCATTTTGTTCTATTAAACAAATGAAATATTTGATTTCAAATGAACCGTTCATTTCATTTAAATAATTATTCTGTTTTATCCAACTAAATTTTGGTTATTTCAAACAAATGCTAATTCAAATGAACGTGTTTTTTATTCAAAACTAATTTATTTCATTCAAACAAATAATTTAGTTTAATTCAATATATATTTATTCAAATTCATTTTGTTTTATCAAACAAATGAAATATTTGATTTTAAATAAACCGCTTATTTTATTTAAATAATTATTCTGTTTTATCCAACTAAATTTTGGTTATTTCAAACAAATGCTAATTCAAATGAACGTGTTTTTAATTCAAAATTAATTTATTCCATTCAAACAAATAATTTAGTTTAATTCAATATATATTTTTTTTTAATTCATTTTGTTCTTTCGAACAAACGAAATAATTGATTTCAAACAAACTGTTTATTTGTTTCAATTAATGATTGTGCATTATTCAACTAAATGTTGGTTAAGAGCGTCTGTGGCGTAACCGGCTAAGGCACACGCCTTATACGGTCTCTACACATTCGCTCCGAGTGGTCAGGGGTTCGATTCCCGGTGAAAACACCTGAAATTTTTTTCAGGCGTTTTTCATCGGAAAAAGAACTTCTGAGCGCGATGGGTAAATATTCCGGGCGTAGGTTTTCTCCTGGGGGAGTTTTCCCTACGTCACAGGCTTAGGCCTGGGCGAATGCAGGAATCTACCGTAGAAATCTACTTACCGACTGTTCTAGGAACGCGGCAGTCTGTGATTTCTCGGGTATGGGTAGATTAAAAATAGGTAAAGGAATAGGTAGGAAAAATAAAGGTACAGGAAACATATAGGTAAGGGAAAAAGGTAGGCAAACATCCTGACACAGAGGTGGTCAAGGATGTCGGTAGCTTGGCCAAGAGGCTGCACCGGGCCAATAGGGCGAACCAGATAAAAAAAAAAAAAAAAAAAAAAAAAAAAAAAAAAAAACTAAATGTTGGTTATTTCAAATTAATGCTAATTCAAATAAACGTGTTTTTAATTCAAAACTAATTTATTTCATTCAAACAAATAATTAAGTTTAATTCAATATATATTTATTCAAATTCATTTTGTTCTATCAAACAAATGAAATATTTGATTTTAAATAAACCGTTTATTTCGTTTGAATAATTATTCTGTTTTATCCAACTAAATTTTGGTTATTTCAAAGCAATGCTCATTTAAATTTACGTGTTTTTAATTCAAAACTAATTTATTTCATTCAAACAAATAATTCAGTTTAATTCAATATATATTTATTCAAATTCATTTTGTTCTATTAAACAAATGAAATATTTGATTTCAAATGAACCGTTCATTTTATTTAAATAATTATTCTGTTTTATCCAACTAAATTTTGGTTATTTCAAACAAATGCTAATTCAAATGAACGTGTTTTTAATTCAAAATTAATTTATTCCATTCAAACAAATAATTTAGTTTAATTCAATATATATTTTTTTTTTAATTCATTTTGTTCTTTCGAACAAACGAAATAATTGATTTCAAACAAACTGTTTATTTGTTTCAATTGATGATTCTGCATTATTCAACTAAATGTTGATTGGTTTAAATAAATACTAATTAAATTAAAAATGTCAATAATTCAAAACTAATTTATTTCATTCAAACAAATAATTTAGTTTAATTTAATATATATTTATTCAAATTCATTTTGTTCTATCAAACAAATGAAATATTTGATTTCAAATAAACCGTTTATTTCATTTAAACAATGATTCTGCTTTATCCAACTAAATGTTGGTTATTTCAAACAAATGCTAATTCTAATAAACGTGTTTTTAATCCAAAACTAATTTATTTCATTCAAAAAAATAATTTAGTTTAATTCAATATATATTTATTCAAATTCATTTTGTTCTATCAAACAAATGAAATATTTGATTTTAAATAAACCGTTTATTTCGTTTGAATAATTATTCTGTTCTATCCAACTAAATTTTGGTTATTTCAAAGCAATGCTCATTTAAATTTACGTGTTTTTAATTCAAACCTAATTAATTTCATTCAAACAAATAGTTTATTTGAATTCAATATATATTTATTTAAATTTATTATGTTTTATCAAACAAATGAAATATTTGATTTTAAATAAACCGCTTATTTTATTTAAATAATTATTCTGTTTTATCCAACTAAATTTTGGTTATTTCAAACAAATGCTAATTCAAATGAACGTGTTGTAATAGATCCTATAGGATATTTATTATTTATTTAAATTTAGCGCTTGTATTTGTACGCCATTGCGTGGCGCTGGCGCTACTTGCGCCATTTGACGACGAAGAGCAAGAAGAAAACGACGCCATTGAGCGTCAGACGCTGTGGAGACGTTCCACGAGACGGAGGTCAACGCTGACTCCGATCTCTCATAATTATATTGCGACACCAGGAGGTCAACGCTGACTCCTGTATAGTTTCTTTTTAAACAATTTTGGTTAGAAGATCTCAAGGCGGCTTCTCGGATCTCATTTGTGGGCTAGACGACAAAGGCGTCCCGGGGATCGAGCGGTTGCATCATCTTATATGAGGTAACGTGAGACTTCGCACGAGAGCATATTTTAAAGTATTGAAATTCCCTCCACAGGGTTATATTATTGTATAAAAAAGTGTATTCGCATAACGAACGAGTAATGATAATTGTCTCTAAAATAAAAGTAATAAGACGCATGTGAAACGTTCGCATAAGCGTATAAGAAAAGACAACGCTTCATAAATATTCTTAAATTGTTAGGCTGCGCCCGACAGGCTCGCTAGCGAACATTATGTTATATTTTGTATATTGACTAGTTTTTCCACCTATAAATAAAACCATCATTTCCATCTAATTGATTGATATCATTTATTATTATCAGTGAATATTTACTAAAATTAAATAATCTAAAATATACATATATAAACAAAGTAAATTCACTATAATTGGCGCTCAACTAGAGGTATAGCGAGCTGCGTGCGTATTGCCATAAACTAAAATATTAATTCGTGGAATTTTTTTGCCGAGGCGATTGATGACAAGCTACATCTATAATGGCGAGTATGAAGGAGTTAAGGGAGATGTTACGGCGCATAGAAAATCAAGCAGCGGCTGTCGCCAAGGAAAATGAGATCCTTGGAAATCAGATTAAGATTTTAACGGAGGAAAATGGAAAATGGAGACAGCGGCTCAATGACGTCATACATTCGTCAGTACACGAAACCACGGTGGTCATGAACGACGCTACAACGCGAACAGCGACACCTGACGTAAATGGAAGAAATGAACAACAGCCGCTAAGCGTAACGGTAAATCAGCAGAACAACAGCGTAAATGGCGAAAGTAATTTAATGCGTGGTAATGGCGATGTAAGTACGGTGCTCATCGAGGGTTTATTGGATAGATTTGAGTGTACACAGATAAACGTTACGATTCCCACGTTTGACGGTTATAAGGGCAATGCCCGTGAATATATTGAAAATCTAAATAAGTATTTCGTGCGCAAAAAAGTAAGAGAGGAGCACAAATTAATAGTTGCGGAGGAGACACTCAGAGGGCGCGCTAAAGCATGGTTTGAGGCTAGATATCAGCCATTTTGTGATTATGAACATTTTAAAATTTTGTTTCTTAAGGAATTTGACTCGATACAAGCTAGAATTTGCATAAAAACCGAATGGGCAAATCGTAAATTTAGAAAAACGGATCATTCATTATATGAATATTTTATGGAACAATTGAAAACCGCAAAATATTTTATGCCGAGATTAGACGAATATGAGATAAATCTTATGATAGTTAAACAATTGCCGCGACATGCGAGGGATATTCTTGCAACGGTAAGCTTCGGAGATACGGACAGAGTCGCGAAGACTCTTGCAAATTTAGACGAGTCCTACAAGGACAATATTAATGATAGACCTTCGTTGCTTCGTGAAAAGAATCAAATCAATTATATACGTAAAATCGTAACTAATAATACTGGAAATTCTGAATATTTGCATGCTCCCAATACTGTAAATTGGAGAGAAAGTAATTATGATCAATATGTAATTAATGATAAAAATCGTGAGATGAGTATGCAGTCGCAAATGAGGCAGGCTAGCATTAATGTAATTAGGTTAGAGTATGAGTACGGGTGTGATACGGCACAAAATGTCGGTGAGGAATGTAGGTATGAGTGTGATGTTGATGTGAGTGATGACAACGTACGTAACGATGTACAAGTACAGAGGAAAGATGAAAAAACAGATGAAATAGTACAACCTGAAAAGAATGTAGATAATTGTGAGGATTTGGTTGAGCACACTCATTCGAGTGATGAATTTAATAATGTTTCTGACCATCGGTCATTAGCGTGTTGTTTAAATTCGCCGGTTATTAATGCGCGGGTAATTCGGTGGATCTTATGTGCAAAACAATATTTTTGCAATAACAAATACGGTAAAATTGGTAATAGTTTGGTTGCGGACATTTTCACTAGGTGCTTTCTAGGGGGTCGGTTGACAAGCAATTTGATAATAAATATGTTAAGCAAGCACCTCAGGAAAATGACGTAAGCTTTCATGAGACTTGCTCGATTAATTCAATTGATGAACGCAGTGCGTATCAAGAATTGTTAAACGGGTTCAAGCGGAATAGTCAATACCAAGGGGGTGAAATTGTTCGTCAAGAGCGAATGACGAAGGTTCAGAAAGGTTTTAAAAATGAGAAACGGGATAAACGGGGGAGACGCTATTTGTCACATCGCGTGGTTGATAAAGCTTTAAAATGTACTCTTGTAACATTGGGATGTGCGGGGGCCGCGAAGTTATTTGAATGTCCAGTGGAATTCTTTTATTGGCGGCGTAGACGTAAAAAAAATGTATATGCGGTGGTGTGTGTATGTATATATTGTAAAGTGTGGGTGATGAGTGTCGTACGAGATTATCTGCGAATGGTCTATAATTTTGTAAAACGAGCCTCGATAGAAGTAGGGTTAATTTCTGTATCAATCTTCGTAGGAAGAATCATATTTGTTTGTATATATGTTAAATTGATAGGTATGGTGGTAGAGGCGTGGGCCGCGGTGCGCTTCCGTACGCTTTGTTTATGGGCACTAGTGGTCTACGGCTCTATTACATGTATTTACAGACGACTCTATTGCCTGAGTGTCGTCTTCGGGGGCAATTGTAATAGATCCTATAGGATATTTATTATTTATTTAAATTTCGCGCTTGTATTTGTACGCCATTGCGTGGCGCTGGCGCTACTTGCGCCATTCGACGACGAAGAGCAAGAAGAAAACGACGCCATTGAGCGTCAGACGCTGTGGAGACGTTCCACGAGACGGAGGTCAACGCTGACTCCGATCTCTCATAATTATATTGCGACACCAGGAGGTCAACGCTGACTCCTGTATAGTTTCTTTTTAAACAATTTTGGTTAGAAGATCTCAAGGCGGCTTCTCGGATCTCATTTGTGGGCTAGACGACAAAGGCGTCCCGGGGATCGAGCGGTTGCATCATCTTATATGAGGTAACGTGAGACTTCGCACGAGAGCATATTTTAAAGTATTGAAATTCCCTCCACAGGGTTATATTATTGTATAAAAAAGTGTATTCGCATAACGAACGAGTAATGATAATTCTCTCTAAAATAAAAGTAATAAGACGCATGTGAAACGTTCGCATAAGCGTATAAGAAAAGACAACGCTTCATAAATATTCTTAAATTGTTAGGCTGCGCCCGACAGGCTCGCTAGCGAACATTATGTTATATTTTGTATATTGACTAGTTTTTCCACCTATAAATAAAACCATCATTTCCATCTAATTGATTGATATCATTTATTATTATCAGTGAATATTTACTAAAATTAAATAATCTAAAATATACATATATAAACAAAGTAAATTCACTATAGTGTTTTTAATTCAAAATTAATTTATTCCATTCAAACAAATAATTTAGTTTAATTTAATATATATTTTTTTTTAATTCATTTTGTTCTTTCGAACAAACGAAATAATTGATTTCAAACAAACTGTTTATTTGTTTCAATTAATGATTGTGCATTATTCAACTAAATGTTGGTTATTTCAAATTAATGCTAATTCAAATAAACGGGTTTTTAATTCAAAACTAATTTATTTTATTCAAACAAATAATTCAGTTTAATTCAATATATATTTATTCAAATTCATTTTGTTCTATTAAACAAATGAAATATTTGATTTCAAATAAACTGCTTATTTCATTTAAATGATTATTCTGTTTTATCCAACTAAATTTTGGTTATTTCAAACAAATGCTAATTTAAATGAACGTGTTTTTAATTCAAAATTAATCTATTCCATTCAAACAAATAATTTAGTTTAATTCGATATATATTTTTTTTAATTTATTTTGTTTTATCAAACAAATGAAATATTTGACTTCAAACAAACTGTTTATTTGTTTCAATTGATGATTCTGCATTATTCAACTAAATGTTGATTGATTTAAATAAATACTAATTGAAATAAAAATGTTATTAATTCAAAACTAATTTAATTCATTCAAACAAATAATTTAGTTTAATTCAATATATATTTATTAAAATTTATTTTGTTTTATCAAACAAATGAAATATTTGATTTCAAATAAACCGCTTATTTTATTTGAATAATTATTCTGTTTTATCCAACTAAGGGTGTGTTCCGATATTGCTGACAGTACTGGCCAGTAACACAAGTGGCAACCGCGCAATAAATTTTAGCGGTTTATTTGAATCAACAAATTCAATTCATAAAATTTTATTATATTATTATAGTAAAATTATTAAAAAAATATTGTTTCGTTAGATTATTAATTACTATTATTTTACTTTATTATATTTTCATTTTTATTTTAGAGTTTAATTTATAGCGAGCTGTTAGCTGTTGAGTTACATCAGTAGAGCATATGCAAATAAAAATCGGCTGATTACTGGGTTGATGATCGAATTAAAGAAAATTTGTGAAAATATAATATAATAAAATATAATAAATAGTATAATCAATCATAATATATGATTATGCAATTGAATTTTATGAATTAAATATTTTAATTAAATTCGTTGATTTAAATAAACCGCTAAAATTTATTGCGCGGTTGCCACTTGGGTTACTGGCCAGTACTGTCAGCAATTTCGGAACACACCCTAAATGTTGGTATTTCAAATAAATGCTCATTTAAATTAACGTGTTTATGATTCAAAACTAATTTATTTCATTCAAATAAATAATTTAGTTAAATTCAATATATATTTATTTAAATTTATTTTGTTTTATCAAACAAATGAAATATTTGATTCCAAATAAACCGTTTATTTCATTTAAATAATTATTCTATTTTATCGAACTAAATGTTCGTTATTTCAAATAAATGCTAATTCAAATGAACGTGTTTTTAATTTCAGAGGCGGTCGGAACCAAATCGGTGACTTGCGGTATATATCAAGTCAGCATTTTTCGCTTTACGATAATATTTTGTATATTTTTATGGCTTAAACTATTTCAAATTATTCTTCATATACATGACTAGAGGAAATGACTATATTTTTACCATATGAATAAGTAAATAAATTATTATAAGTATTTATTACCCGAGTAGAGATGCAATTACGGCGTACATCCGTCCCGGATCCGGAGCCTGAAGATTATTGTCCGATCCGGATCCGGTTATTCCCTCTAATGTCACCAGGGGAGGTTCCGGTCCGGATACTAGTATCCTTATTTCAGGAAAAACTTATCGATACCGGAGTGGTACCGTAATATTTCGCCATTTATATTTATAACCTAATTTGTGAAATTTTTATAAAACACTTATTAACATATTTTTATCGTTTAAATGAACAATTGCTTTATTTATTTTGAATAAAATACTTAAATTATTACTTTGGAAACAAAATATGAGCTAATTATATGTTTTATAAAAATTAAAAAAAAAAGTCGTTTACAGGCGCTACACAGGCACTTATCAGTTGAACCTGAAATAAGGATTTTAGTGGCCGGCACGGATCTTTCCCTGGTGACAGACCCTTATTTAAATCTTAAGTTTAGCCGGATAAGGTACTGATTACAAGTACGGTTGGCCTTTATACGTTTCTACTCGGGTACAAATATCAAACTGACTTGAGATATGCCGCATGCAAAAAACTGTCGTGTCGATTGTTAGGTGGCATTTTTCGCTTTATAACAATATTTTGTATATTTTTGTGGCTTTAAATATTTTAAATTATTCTTTATATACATGACTAGAGGAAATGACTACATTTTTACCATATTAATAAATGAATAAATTATTATAAGCATTTATTACAAGCACCGAACTAAGTCACCGATTTGGTTCCGACCGCCTCTTAAAACTAATTTATTTCATTCAAACAAATGATTATGTTAGATAGATAGATAGATACTATTTATTGTATATCATATTATTATACAAAGGGCGTGTAATACAATTCATAAATATAATATTAAGTATTGCACATAAACAATGAATAAATGTAAAAATATTGCACATAAAACAATGTATAAATATAAAATATTGCACATAAAACAATGTATAAATACAATATATTGCAATTGATATCACAGTCAGTTACTAAACCTAATAATACTGAATAAGTAAGTCACAACAAAAGAAGTGATATCACAGATATCAAAAAAAAATATAGTAAAATACACGCAATCCTATAAATTAAAAGTCAGTCATACAATATCTATCAGTCATAGTATATAAAATTTTTAATTTAAAATACAAAATGAAAAATGATAAATAATGCAATAAAATAATAAAGCGTATGCAGTAGCACAAAAACGCAGTCAAAATAATAAAAACAAGTAGAGCATTCACTCACTAACCATTCAGCCAATAAATACAATCACACCTTAAGCCTATATAAGGGACGTCACATTATAATAAATTAACATATAAATAAAAAATAAAACTTAGTTTACTGAAGGTCGAGCAAGTACCCCCTCAGAGCCGACTTAAACCTGCTGAGCGATGGAAGATTCTTTATATCAGCAGGCAGGGAGTTCCAAAAATGCGCACCCTGAACCTGAAAGGAATTCCTACCAGTCTCAGTACGCATGTAGGGCACCGCGAAATCCTTAATCTCTCCCCTAGTGGCTACCCTAGGTACATATCTAGTGAAGAGACCCACTAGATACTCGGGAGTATTCATGCGCACGATTTTGTACATAAGTACAGCCATAAAATACTGTCTCCTCGCATCAGTACGCAGCCAACCCAGCGCAGCTCTATGAGGAGAGATATGATCGCCCATTCTCACGCCTAATACATATCTCACACATGAATTTTGTAGTCTTTGTAATCGTCTTTTCAACCCCTGCGAGGCATCGAGCCTCATGTTCAATTTAATAAATATTTATTCAAATTTATTTTGTTCGTTTAAACAAATAAATATATTGATTTGAAATGAACCATTTATTTGATTTAATTAATGATTCTGTTTTATCTAACTTAATGTTGGTTAATTCAAATAAATAAAACTTCAAATATTTTTGTTATTAATTTCAAATAAATATTTGGTTGAAGCAAGAACTAAATATTTGATTCAACTAAATGTTTATTTGAATCAACTAATCGGAATTCAAATAAATATATTTAGTTGTTTCAACTAAATTTTTTTTCAGTGTATGTATAGATATACAAACAATGTTAAAGTGTTACCCAGCGTATCGGACGAAAAATTTAACCCAGAAGTACGCTTTTATAAGCGCCTATCTTCGTTACTGAATCTAAATCTAATGTCCGCTTAACCCTACAAGATCTCCATCAAGGTCATTTGAAGGTCAAATCGCGAATATCTTTTATTATTTGATAAGATTAGGACACCTTCAAGTTTTACGTGTCGCTGAATCCGAATCCGGGGTCTGTTGGAGTGTCAAACGATGTAATTACGTAAAAATTAATTAAATATTGACCAACAGAAAATTTTTGTTCTCCAAGAAACCACATTTTGAAACGAATTTTTCTGTAATTACAACGTTTGACACTCCGACGGGTCCCGGATTCGGATCCAGCATAAAGTAAAACTTATAGGTGTCTTATCAAATAATAAAAGATATTCGCTGTTTGACCTTCAAATGACCTTGATGGAGACCTGGTAAGGTAAAGCGGATATCAGATGTGGATTCAGTGACTCTAGTTACCTAACAGTATCTTCATTTCCTTACTAATCAATGTTTATCAATGATTAATTCGAGAAATAACTATTGTCTCCCGATATGACCTTCAGATGATATTGTAAATTTTTTTTACCTCGAGTGCAATACTATATTCTCATGTAAAGTTGAACGCTAAATTGATTTCTGATATAGAAAAATATGTAGAATCAGATTTGAATGAATTAAAATCAATTTTCGAAAATTTTTTATGAAATCTCTAGGTTTGAGCCGCCATATTGGAGCCGCCGTTTTGGATTTTTCAAAGTCGCCACAATGCAAAAGAAAGTAGAGTGTAAGACGAAAATTTTGAGCCCGTACACGATTTTTTTGGTGATCTACAATTTTGGACTGAGCCATTATCCGTTTGACGTGGATTGACCCATATATATAAATATAATTAAGGCGACTTCGGATTTTAGGTTAGGTTTTATTTTTGAGTTTACAAATTACTCTTTCAATATGTAAAATTTTTCAGATTTTTTAATTTTCCACCATTCTACGGATTATAATAAATGGTGAAAAATTAAAAAATTCAAAAAATTTTAGAAACTGAAAGAGTAATTTGTAAACTACAAAATGAAATCGAACCGAACTTCCGTAGTCGCTAACAAAGATTATATTGAGATTTTAACATTAATACGCTCGATACAATTATCGCAAACATCGTGGATTTGACATAGATATCACTCGCATTACAATTTTATTATTATCTTCCATTCTTAGGTTCCTTATACATCAACTTGGAAGCCCTCTTACCACTTGCGAGCTTCAGAAAATTAACGACGCCACCAAGCGGTAACATCATCAAATCATAGAATTAATTAGATTTTGTTGACTCAAATAAATAAATTATTTGAATTGAAAAACTTTTTTTTATCGAAGCCATCAAACCTAAAGATCCCGAGTTCAATTCCAACATAAAGGTTTTTTTTTCATTTGCGATTAATATAAAAATAATTAATTGAATTTTTTATTAATTAAAATAATTTTAATTTGTGTTTTAAGAAGGGGCCGAACTATCTGTCTTTGTCTAATAGCGTTTTTCATCATTTATGTAAACACTATCCGGTATAACAAGAAAAAAATAGCAGCCCCCGCTAGATATTAGTGTAATTAGTAAATTTTGTAATAACAACTAAATTTTTTACCGCATAGTTTTTGACTAATTAGAGACCTACTAGCAATCTAGAATATAACCTATCTTTTTTTGGTAGGTCTCTAATTATTCAAAAACAACGCAGTGAAAAAATTTGGTTGTTATTACAAAATTTACTTATTATACTAATATCTAGCGGGGGCTGCTATTTTTTTCTTGTTATACCGGATAGTGTTTACATAAATGATGAAAAACGTTATTAGACAAAGACAGATAGTTCGGCCCCTTCTTAATAATTATTTTTTATATTTGTTTGGTATCTAGTTATTTTTGAAATGACAAAATTATTATTTTGATAAAATAAAAATTTTTCAGAAGAATTAATCAATATTAAATAATCAAATGATAGATTTATTCAATTTCAATTATTAATTAACAATCGTACTGCAGTATTATTAGTTAATTGTAGTTGTACTGCAGTCACTCGAATTTATTGTATTGTACGACTAATTATTTGATTAGTAAAACTATTATTTTATTAAATTCAAAAATTTTGAAATAATTTGAATAGGTTATTTATTTAAAATATAAAAATATTTTGTTAATTTGAATAAAATACTTTTTTTATTGTTACATCCGCATAGCCACGGATGTACGAAAAATCATTTTTCATTTTAATTTTTTTTTTAACCTTTTGTTATACATATAAATGTGCGTACGTATATATAATTATATATACGCATATACATTATGCATGCATATAAACATGCAATATTTGCAGTTCATTCTCCCGATAACATATATTTTTTTAAACATGTATTAATAAAAATAAAATAAAATAAATTTTATATTGGATAGTTAGTATTAAGGAATAATTTTAAGTCTCTTTATATTTTTAAAACCAAGTCAGTTAGCGAGGCGCGAATGCTATTCAGCATTTTTAGGCGCGATAAGAAGATATCCTCTGTCAAAAAATCTGAGACTTTGGAGAGCTTCTCACGGCCAAATTGGCCAATGGGACTCTTTTAAAATTTTAGCAAGTTATATTTTTTGTCTCTTTTCTTCTTCAAAATTCGCATTTACCTTGCAACAAAAAAGATTTATTGTCAGTCAGTCCGCAGTTAGACCTCGCAAGGGTAACACCTTTTTCGACTTGCACATAAATCAAGTGTAAAATCGTAACAATAAAAACTTGTGACTCGCGCTTTATTTCCTTCTTAAATTTAATTACAAGCGAAATAACTTAATTTAGTCGCGCGCTTATTTTAACAAGTCAGTCCAATAAAAACGCGATTTTTATACAACTTACTGCTAGGGGAAAAAGTGTGTTAATAAAAAGAATATTTCCTATTTTATTTTCAAATAAAAATAAATAAAAATACCAACGAGGTTTCTTCCGATTTATTATTGTAAATCTGCGCGATTCACTTATCAATAGCTTGTATAACATTTGTAATAAAATTAAATAAATATCATTTACAAAAATATACAAAAATAATCTTTGCGAACATAAGTGCCATTAATCCAGTTCTTAAATAATTAACAAGCGGGCAACCAGAGAGGAGCACTGCGCCCTTAGTAGATAAACTCCTTTGCTTTCGATCACGCAGCCAGCAGTTAAGACAAGGTAAGTGATTAAGCTCCTCTATCCCGCAGTCTTTTAAAAATAAAAAATATTAAACAATACCAACAAGAAATATCCCAAACAAACGCATGTCCGAGTAAACCTATTTAAGGTAACCGGACATAACATTATTATTAATAAATATTTTTTTATTCTATTTTATGACTGTCAATTAATTAAGCCAATTTAGATAATATTTTTTTTATTCGAATAAATAAGTTTTTAAGATTAACTAGATATTTATTAATATAAGTTTAATTTATATTTATAAATTATGTTTAAAAAATAAATTAAATAAATCAGAATTCAAGCAAATTATTTTATTGTAATTAAATAATTTATTTGATTTACTAAAAATTTATTTGAATTAAATAAATCTGTTTTAGTAAACTTTCTTTAATGCAACAAACTCCGATGCTTTCATCGAATAGCAGATTTATTTAATTTAAATAAACTTTTTTGATTCAAATAAATAAATTTTTCAATTTGACTAAATATTTACCATATAAATTATTATTTAAAAAAAATTTAAGTTATTTGTTTTAAATAAATGATTTCCTTGACACAGCAAATTCATTATTCCGAAAAAATGAATTTTATTTGAATTAAATAAATGAGAATTTGGGTAAAAGGTTTCGTTATTTTGACTAAATAATTTATTTAGCTCGCCAAAAGTTTATTTGAATCAAATAAATATTTATTCAATTTAAATAAATAATAATTGAATCAAATAAATTTTTTTTCAGTATAGGGTGCTTAAATAAATAGAATATTAGTTTCTTGAATTTAAAAGTATTTGTTTCATTAAGAATAGAATGTTACAGGTACCATTTTTTAAAACTTAATAAATAACTTGGATTCAAGAAATGAGTTTATTGAATAAAAAGGAAAATTATTTGGTTTCAAAACTATTTACTAAAATTTAAGAAATAATTTGTTTATTCAAACAAACTTGATCTTGATCCAAATAAATAATTCTTTGAGCTAAGAAAATATACATATTTTACTAGTGTCCAAATTTAAGTAAATCAGTTTTCTTGATTCGAATAAATCATCATTCATCATAAATCATTCATCATTTTTTAGTAAATATTGGTGTTGAAAATATACACACTCATACTAGGTGACGCCACCTATTGAGAATATTTTAGTAGACAGTTGAAGAGAATCAAGTTGCGTCTCGTCGTCGTTCAGTTCAGTTCAAGTCCGTCTGTTAAAGTCAGAGCTTGTATTTCATTATTGTATAGAGAGATCATTTAATTAAGTTACTCTTGTATTGATTAAATAAATACTTTTCTTTTAATATAAATTGTGCTCTGCTTTTATTAATTATTTAACAGGTTATGAGCCCAGAGTGCTTTTAACTGCGCGTTTTATTTAATAAAATTGAGAAAGAGGTTTGTGTGGTTTGGAGCGTGCGTCAGTCTGTTTGGTGAATTGTTTTATTGTTCTTTATCTCCTGGTGGAAGCGTCAGAGATGGTGAGTCAAGGAACAAATGAAAAAAAAAAGACAGAGCGAAGGACAGCAGAGGGAGAAAAAGAAGTTGACTCCGGGTAAGAATTTTACTTTATTCTCTCTCAATTCTATAAGACAGTAATGGCGTCGCAAGCACGCTTATAGAAAGAAAGAAAAGGACAGAGAATAGATAGCGTCGTGCGCTAGTCTATAGAGAGAGAGAGAGTGAGAGAGAAATAAAATAAGTCGCCATGTTGGGTGAAATGACATAATGTGTATCAGTATGACAGATTTATGCGTGCATAAGAAAATTTTGTATGCTTTGTATGTGTGTATGTATGTATATAGAATGAGAGAAGAGACCATGCACGCACAAAATAAAATTGATAGACTAAATAAACGACAACACGTAGTGAAAAAGGTTTTTTTTTTACGTATGAACGTATTATGTGTGTATATATATATATGTGTGTGTGTGTACATATATATGTGTGTGTATATATATATGTATGTATAGTGAATGCACGCCAGGGATCTGAACATATTTATGACGGTATAGACGGAAATAAATGAGAACCGGTTAAAAACTAATATTTGCAAAAAGTGCCGCTTGGATTTGGTTAAATTTCGCTATGATTAAAAATAAATGTAAAAACGGACGCGTTTTTATGTTGAAATACTAAGTATGATTGCTGAAGGAAGAAAGGCATTGGCCTGACTTCTAAAAATTGAAAGATAATAATGCACACAAACATGGCGGCCGTAGGCCCAAGTCAAGTTGATGAAAAGACATCAACGCCGTGTACAATAAAAAGACCGTGAAGACGTGCGCGCGCAATTAGAAAAAGACAGAAAGACGGTGACTGCTAAAAGGCGAGAATAAACTCGCAGATATATACGTATACATATGTACGTATAACATGGTTATAGCATAATGAAAAGAGACAGTATATAAGTGTGATCGTATATGTATAGAAGCGTGCGCGTCGTTGCAATAAAAATGACAGATTAAGAAAGAGACAGAATTAGTGAAGCGAAACAAACTAAATCAAAGCGGACAAAAATAAAGTTTACGTAAATGTATACAAAAGACCGATTAAAAAAAAGAAAAAGGCAGAAAAGAACGACTTTAAGAAAAATATATTTAAGAATATTTAATTAATTGAAATTATCATTATACAGAGGAAAGAAGTTTATTGCAACTTCACAAAACATCCTCATGAGAATATGTATATGACAGTTGTTGAAGGCAGCATTGTATTCAAAATTATGACAGATTGAATACAAATTAGATAATGAATAATGACTATTTCAAATTAAAAATTTTATTTTATCAAGCTTGAACGTACGTATATAAAAATATTATTTAATAAATATATCCATGGTTTTAAAAATAATATTGATCGATCATAGTTGCTGCTTTCACATACATAATAATACTTGTGTTCAGTATATTGTGTATGGGAATAATAGCACATATGTATAATTATAAATATAAAAATATACATAAATAACTGGCAAATTTGATTGATTTAACATTGCTTGTGTTCGGCATGTTAGATTGATTCTCTTAAATTGTCATAAATATGAATGACCTAATATTGCTTGTGTTCGGCATACTAGGTTGATTCACTTTATTTTTATAGATATATTGAGCTTGAAGGGCTTGTGTTCGGTCTATTAAGCTCATAATATATATATATATATATATAATTAACTCTAACGTAAATTTTCTAGTTTTGCTTGTGTTCGGCAAAATTATATGAATTTTATTTATATTGGTTTACTATTCCTTTATAGTTGACAAGTACGTTATGAGCAGGGTTGGTTTAGCGTTAATGTACGATCACAGTTCATGACTGTAACAGCGCCACCGCGACTTGATTTTTAACTAACACACGAGTTCGAAATTAAAATTCGGATACTTTTATTGTAATTTAATATTGCAAAATAAAATATTTCTTTTATTTTTCCAAATACATATCTTTATTTGTTGAAAAAAATTTATTTTTCATTAATATAACGTTAAAATGATTAATGATTTGGATTTCGAACTCGAGTGTTAGTTAAAAATCAAGTCGCGGTGGCGCTGTTACTCGCTGTTACAGTCATGAACTGTGATCGTACATTAACGCTAAACCAACCCTGGTTATGAGTAAAGAATTTGACCTGGTGATAAGGACAGTCACAGAGATGAAGACAGAGTGAAGACAGATTATATATGCCCTATTGTACGACAGGTGGCCACACTATGACTGATAAGAAAGAGAGAAAAGACAGAATTAACGACAGCAATGAGACTGAGAAGACGGAGGGGCTATATAACGAGACAGAACAGAAAGTAGAATAAAGTGACGGTTTTGAAGACGGCTCTGTGAAAACTGTAGTTAAAGTAGCTGCAGGAGGTCAAATAGCGACAGTTAAGGAAAGACAAAAACAAATCAAAGGTTTGACAGCAAAATTGAATGATGTATTGGAAAAATATGTATACGACGGAAAAACAGATGAAAACAAGAACGAAGACGGAGCTAAAGACAGAAGAGACAGATAAGCATTACAATACGACTGAAACGGCAGAAATAAAGACGGAGACAGAAAACAGAATCAATGAAATGACTGAAGCAAAATTGGCAAACCTATCTGACAAATTGGACAAGGTAATGGATAAACTCAATACAGTTAAGGCAGAAATGGCAAAGAGCAAGAGAGGCGAAGAAAAGAAGAATAGAGCAGAAAGAAGATGACGATTTGATGGCTTTGATGGTGAAGGAGAGAAGCGCCATGTGGGTCTTTGGCGGCCAGGCTCTGGATGCGATGAGGGAGGAATTTGAACAGGGGAAGGAGGATGACTACAGGTAATGAGGCAGAAAGGACAGATAAATCCAAAGACAGCAAAACGACATATAAGGTAAACAATGATTTTGAAAATTATACACTTAATGCAGAAGGTTTCGGGAACTCGACAGTCTTGGACGAACACTTAGGACCGTTAAATAAATTGGAAATATCGTGTTTAATACAAATAAAGGTTGATAAAAGATTTATTAAAGAAAACGACAATATTTTAGACATTTTTTAAACAGTTGACAGAAATTATCAAAACCGGACTGACTGGAAAAGACGGACCAGTAAAACGCTATTATAAATTAACGACTCAAATCATATTTGAAAACTTTGGATTATTTTATGTCTGAATTAAGTTCGCTGGACTTATTGTATGTTGTAGATAGTACTATTGTAGCAAATGAAAGTTCGTGATATTTTAATAAATAGAATAGATAAAGACTATCATGCTAGAGTTATGAAAATTAAAGATTTAGTTGAATTGTTGAACAGAATTAAAGAAATTAAAGCGAAATAATTAAATTGAAGCGAGGTAAATGTAACTTCATCTAGTATTAAAAAAATACAACATACAGTATAATCCAGCGAAAGAAAAAGGCAGTTAATTTTATAGACAGATTTGAAGAAATAGTAAGAAGTTATAATAACATGCCAAAAGTTAAATCGTTGCCTGAAGAAGACGAAAGAGATTTCTTTTATAATACTATCATAAGCAAAGTACATCAAGTAGAAGGAATAAGTTTTATGACAGAAAGTGTTATAGTGAAAGGGTTATCTTATGATAAACTAAAATTACTTATTATACAGGTTGAAAGCCATCAAACGACAGCTATGACGGTCAAATCAAGGGCGATACAGAAAGTGCGACAGTTATGGGTACTGTGCCAGCGACTGCCCACGACAGGGAAATAGCATAAAGAAGTGTTACTTTTGTCAGATATTTACCCGTGATCATGTGATCTCAACATGTCCAAAGCGTCAGGGACACTCGAGACAGAAAAACAGAAAAAGGTATGAATCAAAATATTATAATAATAAAAGTAAAGAAAGTACAGGTCGGACATCATTCACAAGTAAGATAGCTAATCTAATTAACAATGTTAATTAAATACGAGCAAAATCTGTCAATAAAAGGAGACAAGAAAATTATGTAAAATATAACAGAGGAAAATATAAAAAAATGAGGCAGTTTTAACCAATTAGAATCTAGAAATAAGAAGACTAATGAACCGAGTGCTGACAGTGATGCGACAGAACGTTTGACAAATTCAAAGTTGATTTTCAGGACATTTATTGAACAACTAGACGGAATCCAATGCGCAAATAAAGACTGCAGCGTAAATCTTAAATCTAAGGAAGAAGGAAGCGTGCAAACAAACACGACTGATGGAAAATTTATTATTTTAGACAGAATAATCTGCATGGAAAACTTAAATGAAAATTTTTCATCCTTACCAATATATAATCAGCCATATTGATTGACTGATTTTGAATCAGAAGCGACAGAAAATAATTAAAAACAAAGACAGGTTCTAGTATATGTAACGACAAGTAGAATGAATGAAGAACAGAATATTGAAGAAAATAATCAATTTAATGAAAAGCAAGAAAATCAGACAGTCAAAGAAGAAAAATATTTAGATTGCAGACAGAAATATTTATAAATCGCATGATTTTAAAGTCAGTGAAGAATCTTAATGTGAGATTGAAAATACAAAATTAATACAAACAACTACGCTATGTTGTGGCATTTTCGAATGGGCCATTCATCAGTTGATTATTTAAGAAAATTACAATTAAAATTTCCTAATATCAAAACTTTAAAACAAGCTGTATTTGATGATACGTTGAAAGACTGTGAAGTGTGTATGATTGCAAAGTTTAACAAATTGCCATTTAAGACAGTCAAGCATTGAACAATTGAACCTTTGCAAATAATGAATTTAGACACAATGGGTTTTATGTAAACTATAAGAAAGCAGAGATGTACGATTCAACGAAAAATTAGTCTACAAGGACAGATATGCAACAACTGATATACAAGACTGGAAACAAATTGATGAAAAGATTCATGGTTTGTGAATTTTGTATTAGAAGACAGAGAAAATGAAACACGAATACAAAAACCGGAGGGAGAGAAAGTCAAAAGACCAGTTAGACGACCAAGAAACGAAAATAATAAGACTGATAAAAAGTAACAAGGATTGGAGGGAGAGAAAATAAAATTAGTAGAACGACCGACAAAAGTTAAGAAAAATACTGAATATGAAGTGCAAAAATCGGAGGAGAGAAAACAAAACGACAGATTTAATTACCAATGGAAACACAAACAAGTACAGAAAATAAGATAGATGAAGAAACTCATATTTTATTAGCAGAAATAAATAATGACCTGAGTACAAACTTGGAAGCCATGAAGTCAAAAGATAAACAAAAAAAAAAAACAACAAAAAAATGGACCAAAACTATTATTGAAGAATTAGAATGTATGTATAAGAATAATGTATGAAAATTAGTTGACAGTTCAATAGTAATGAATGACAGAAAAAGATCAAACATTATACATTCAAGATGGGTATTTAAAAGAAAGAAGACAGTAAAATAAGATATAAAGTGAGACTAGTAATTCGTAGTTTTAAAGACAGAAATGAGTATGACATGCAAGAAACATATGCACCGGATTCACGATTACATTTAATCAGATCTATACTGGCAATGGCAAACAAATTGGATTTAAAAATATGTCAGATGGACGTGAAGACAGCTTTTGTAAATGGATATTGAAACAATGAGATATATATGGAAATATCTGAAGGGATGACTGCTTATGAAAGGATCAAACAAAACAAGATGTGTATATTGGAAAATGCTTTATACGATCTGAAAGTCAGTTTAAAATGTTGGAATGAAAGACTTAAAAAGATAGTAAAGAAATGTGGACTTAGATCATTCAACAATGAGTCTTGTCTATTTACTCAGCAAGAAAAAGACGGATTTCTTATCTTGATTTAGTATGCAGATGACATTCTGCTAGTTTGTAACAAATGTAAAGAAAAAAAAAATTTTAAATGACAGAAACTGGTGAGACTAAAAGTTCTTTAGGCTCAGAAATAAAATAAGACAGAAAAAAAAGGATACTGAGCATTAAGCAAGAACAATAAATAAACAAAATGCTAAAGAAGTTTAGTTTGGATCAATCACTCGCCCAACGAACACCTATGATAATCAATCAGGTAGCCAATAAGAAGAAAAGAGTGTGAAAAAAAGGAGAAACCAATGCAAGCAGGCCAGAAATTGCATATAAGGTAAATACTCTATGCAGACACCAAATCAACTTTACTGAAAAATGACTGGTAGAAGATTGAAAGAGTATTTGAATAATTAAGAAGAACAAAAGACTTTAAACTTAGATATAAAGAACAGGACGACTGTTTACAAGGATTTTCAGATGCAAGTTTTGACGACTGCAAAAATTCTCTTACGACCAGTAGCTATGTGATCAAGTTTTTCGAAGAGACAACATCCTGAAGAACTCACAGACAGAAATATGATTCTATAAACGAATGCGCTCAAGAATTGATATCCTTATATCAAATTTTAAAAGATTGTTAAAACAAGAATTAGCACCAATTCTATTATGGTGTGATAACAAGGCAGCAGAAGCAAGCGTTAAGACTGGAGGTGAAAACAAATTAAGACATATGACCGAAATAAAAGAACATTATGTAAAGGAATGTGTAACTAGAGGTTTAATTAATATCAGTTGCATTTCCTCTAAAAGTCAGATAACTGATGTATTCACAAAACCTTTGTCATTTGAATTACATGAACGACTGACCAAACAAATATTTAACGACTGATAACATTGACTGATTATATTTCTGATATGTATTTTAGTTAAGTTATTAACAAACTTTTTCTCTATATTACAGGAACTAAATGAACGATCAGAACAGAAACAATAAAAACGAGAGATATGCTACAACTCCTTTAATTAAAATATGTATGAGTGTGGGAGGGAGTGTTGAAAATATACACACTCATACTAGGTGACGCCACCTATTGAGAATATTTTAGTAGACAGTTGAAGAGAATCAAGTTGCGTCTCGTCGTCGTTCAGTTCAGTTCAAGTCCGTCTGTTAAAGTCAGAGCTTGTATTTCATTATTGTATAGAGAGATCATTTAATTAAGTTACTCTTGTATTGATTAAATAAATACTTTTCTTTTAATATAAATTGTGCTCTGCTTTTATTAATTATTTAACAATTGGAATAAATGGAAATTATTATTTTTCTTGTTTTTATTAAATATTTTTTAAAATTAAATTAATGAATCTGAACTACAATTTATTAGTTTTAATACAATTTACTTGCAAAATGATATTTACAAACAAGTAAACTAATCTTTTGATGTTAGCAATCTTTATTTAACTTAAATAAATATCTACCCTGGTAGAAAGTTAAGCATATTTTCAGTATATCATCCCGTATTTTATGGGCAGTCGCGATCATATGCTTTTAGATATGCGATAAACCTTCATTACTCTTAACGAATTATCGCGATGGTATCTGGACAATATGCTCAATGTTGAATTATACTATATTCATAAACAGCATATTACAAAGCGCGAGTGAGCACGCATATGGGAACACAGTTAGTGAGAAAGAGAAAGGCTGTTCACTTCTTGTTTCCTCTTCAGTTCCTAAACGGACAGTCTTACACTGTAAAAAACTAGCGGGAAATCACGTCGTTGGTCGACGATTTCAATGCGACCATGCACCGTCGAGGTTATTTAACTTCGTTCAACGGCGACATTTTAACGTGCTTTGCGTGATTTCACGTAAACTGAACACGAGATTTTTAGGTTAAATCAGTTAGATGTCATGCTTCAACGATGTCAAATAACATCGACGGTGCATGGTCGCTTTGAAATCGTCGACCAACGACGTAATTTCTCGCTATTTTCTTTACAGTGTATTCTCTCCTCGATTCTCTCACACTAAGTTTCCGTATGCACTCGCTTACTCACACTTCGCACTCACTGATTTTACATAGATATTTTATTCATAATCATACTGTGTATGTTCGCAAATAAATGTAATTTATACAATAAAGAACAGAAAATTTTAACGCTATCACAATAACAGTATATGTATCTTTAATAATTTTAAAGTTAAGTTAAGTCGATCTAACCTGCACATATAGTGATGAAGATAGATGCTTATAGAAGACGAAGCGTCGAGTGATGCGCGCGCAGCTAACATTCAGTATTCACAACTATAGGATATATTGTACGATTGTACAAACGGGCGCCATCGCGGGCAGCAAGTATATATACAGATTCACTTTCTATAAACGATTTTAATTGAAAATTATTTACAACTCATATGAATTTTAATAATTAATATTATAATATTTATAATTTATTTCAAATCAGAAGAAAAAAATTTTAATTATTTTAACGATTATATTTTATATCAACTCTGTACCCTACTAAAAAATCTCAGGTGATAAATCACCTGATTTCTCAGGTGATTAATCATGCCAAAATCTCATGTGATGATTTTTTTGGTTTTTACACGTTTCAAACCATGCTTAATCAATTGCGAACTATTTTTGAAAATTTTTGAAAAATTGAACTTAGATAATTTTTTGTAAAATGAGTCAAAATTTTTTCTAAGACCAAATTTTTAAAAAATTTTCTAAGTTCCAATTTTTCAAAAATTTTCAAAAATAGTTCGCAATTGACTAAGTATGCTTTGAAACGTGTAAAAACCAAAAAAATCGTCACATGAGATTTTGGCATGATTAATCACCTGAGAAATCAGGTGATTTCTCACCTGAGATTTTTTAGTAGGGTAGTCTTTAATATATCATCGTGTATATATCGGTCACTTATCGCGACTGCGTAGCGACGAGATATAGCCAACAGTTAGTTATCCGAGCATATCTTTATCCTTAATTTTCTACCAGGGTAATGTTTCGATGCACTGTTGAAAAAAACATGAAATTTAATGCAAATTTAATGTAAAACTGGAAGCTTGTTTCAAGCGTATACATGAAAATTAATAATTTTACCATAATATTAATGCAAAATTGCATGGAAATTAATAATTTTACCGTAATTTTGATGTAAATTTGCATGAAATTTAAAGTAAAAATAGAGATTCCATAAATGTACTGGAAGCAAAATTCAATTTTTTTAAACGTGTGCAATCAAATAAATGTTTATTTAATTGAAATAAACATATTTTAATTTTAGTAGTTTGTCATATTTCAGCGAATCATTTTTCTTGATTCAAATAAATCATTCAATATTTTTAAGTCTTGTTTTTATAAATGTTTTTGAAATCATTTTTTAAAAAAATGAACTGCATTTTGTTAGTTTTAATACATTTTACTTAATCCAAAATTGTATTCACTTAAAACAAGTAAACTTATCTTATGATGTATCAAATACGATAAGATAATCTTTATTTAAGTTAAATAAATAGTGATTTCTGATGATTTGATACAACTAAATAGATATTTATTTAATTTAAATAAACATATATTTTAGTGGTTCGTCATTTTCCAAAACATTATTTTTTTTTAATTCAAATAATTATATTAAATTATAATTTCTAAATTACTTGTTAGTAAATATTTTCAAGTAAATCCAGATTTAATATTCAAATAAATATTTATTTGATTGAAATAAATTATTTATTTATCAATAATCCTATGCATTACGTTTAACTAAATAATTTATTTGTTCATAATAAATATTATATAGTAATTTAACCAGTTACTTTAAAATAAATATTTATTAAATTCAATAGCATTTATTTCATTTTAGACCATATTTATTCGATAAAAATAAACTGATATTAATTCATTAGTTTGTTGAGATAGAATGAATTATTTTTTTTTTAATTTCTGTTTAGTTTAGTTAATATTTATTTGTTTTTAATAAGTATTTATTTTAATTTAGTAAATTTGTTATGTTGATTATTATTTATTTGAAGCAAATATCTATTATTTTATTCAAAATTGAACTTATTTAATGAAAGTGAATATTTATTTAATAGTGGCTTCTTAAATTTAAACAAATATGTTTTTTGGTTTAAGTAAATTTATTTAATTAAAGTAAATATTTATTTAACAGTGACTTCTTAAATTTAAACTAATATGTTTTTTGATTCAAGTGAATGATTTTTTATACTTGAGTAAATATATTATGTTTAAATTACTCAATTACTTGTTTAAAGTAAATATTTTCAAGTAAATTTAGATTTAATATTCGAATAAATATTTATTTGATTCAAATTAATTATTTATTTATCAATAATCCTATGCATTTAGTTTAACTAAATAATTCATTTGTTTGTAATAAATATTATCAAGTAATTTAACCGTTTACTTTGAAATAAATATTTATTTTTAGTAGCCTTTTATCAGGTAGAAAACAAATGGTTTCCACGCATTTAAAGGAGGAATCGAATTGGCTAACAACTAATCTAGGAGTACCTCAGGGTTCGGTGCAGGGCCTCTGTTGTTTTGCCTTTACATAAATGACGTACGTGACACACTGGACTCTGGTTGCATCAGGCATCTGCTGTATGCGAATGATCTTCAAATTTATACACAGGTCCCTTATGATAATGTAGATGAGGGGATTCGTATTTTACAGAGGGCGGCCAGGGCGGTGTCGGGGTGGGCTGCTGGTGTTTCTCTGACTTTGAATGCTAGTAAAACAAAGGCGATCGTCTTTGGAAGTAATCGTTTTATTAAAAATTTTTATTCGGGTGAGCCAAGGACGATTGACCTGGGGAACGGTATCGGTATTCCTTTCTCTGACACCGTTACGAGTCTTGGTGTTGTACTCGACTCTAAACTGTCTTGGGAACCGTACATTAATATGTCGACAAAAAAATTCAATAGAGTGATTTATAGTCTGCAGTTTTTTCGTCGGTACACCACTGAGGCTCTGCGCAAACAGCTTGCAGCCACCCTGCTGTTCCCACATCTTGATTACTGTTCAGTGGTTTTGCTCGATGCTTCGCAGGATTTACGAAGACGACTACAGACAATGCAAAATTCATATGTGAGATATGTATTAGGTGTGAGAATGGGTGATCACATATTAAAAATCTTCCATCAATTAGCAGGTTTAAAGCCACTCTGAGAAGGTATTTACTCGACCTCGATTAAACAGTATTATTTTCGGACTATATCATATGTGTTAATTTATTATGTGATGTACCTTTTATAGATTTAAGGAATGACTGTGTTTATTGGCGTGAATGTAGAATGTGTGTGCATAGAGTGAATGATTATATTTTTATCAGTTTGACTTGTATATTCTGCGATTTTAATTAAGAGGCGGTCGGTTTTCACCGCTACATATAGGGTGGTGCTGCGGTCAAGTGAGAGAAATCTATTAAATATTTTTTATACAGCTATTTACAATTTTCTGAGACGACAATATACTTTTAATGTTGTCATTTCCTCTAGCCATATATATGTAGAATAATTATTAATATTAATCTTGTTTGAAAAGTCTAAAATATTGTTATAAAGCGAAAAATGCGATGCAACGTGGGACCGATGTAAACATGCGAGCACCTTCCTTTAGTGCGACAGAGAGAGAGAGAGCAATACTAAAGAATGATGTATACTAATGTTTACGTCGGCTCTACCTTGCACCGCATTTTTCGCTTTATAACAATATTTTAGACTTTTCAAACAAGATTAATATTAATAATTATTCTACATATATATGGCTAGAGGAAATGACAACATTAAAAGTATATTGTCGTCTCACAAAATTGTTAATAGCTGTATAAAAAATATTTAATAGATTTCTCTCACCTGACCGCAGCGCCACCCTATATGTAGCATCGAATTAGACCCGACCGCCTCTTAAGAATTTTTTTATTGAATGAATAAGCATGCAAAAGTAACAATTTTGAGACTTAAATATATTTGAAAATAAAAGCTAATAAATTATTAGTTTAAACCTTCGAGCATATACTACTGGAGGAAGCCTCCGAATGGCAGCAAGCGTTACAAGGCGAAGAGAGAGAAAGCCTCTATTTTGGTACGTGCTGTCTTTCTTTAGCATGATTTGATTGGCTACTTCTGTTCCCCACTAAGAAAGTGAGAGAGGGATAGCACCTACCAAAATAGAGTCTTTTTCTCTCTTCGCCTTGTAACGCAGTTAATAGCTGGGAGGCTTCCTCCAGTAGCATATGCTCGAAGGTTTAAACTAAAAATTATCACTATGTATATTAGTATTTTTAAATATGATAAAATAAAATTAAAAAATCGTACTGGCAGTTACCTATAAATTCTTAAAAAATGGCGCAAAATTTTCGATTTAGTGCTGAATTTTTCTCCAAACACAACAGTGCTCCCTGCCTTCCACAGATTGTATTTATACGTACAAAGTATATTATTTTGGACAAAGTATGACTGTAAATATATGACATACTATGAACAAAAATCATTTTTAAGTAATATACTAATGAAAAATAAAAATTGTTTAAATATATACTTACTAAAATTCATCAGATATTTTTTCAATGTGCTAATGAGTTTATTCTTTAGCCATAACTGCAGTATTAATAGTAATTACATCGTAATTGATGTTAGGTAGGTTTATAAGCTTTAAAAGTTATTATTTGCCAATTATCTTTAAAAAAAATAATAATTAAATATGCATTTAATAAATATTAATTTTAAACTAGCTTAATTCACCTCGCTCCTAACGTCGCTCGTTTGAATTTTCATATATTATATTATTATGTATAAATTAGCTAATTTTAAAATAAAAAAGAATTCAACTTATGAATTTTAATATTGAAGTTTTGTACTCAATTAAAATTTTATATTTTTATAAAAAAGGACGAATTAATCTTACAATTATTTTACTAGATTGCATTTAAACCAATGAAAAAATATGATAGGAATTCATTCTTTTTAATCACGTGTTTCAATCACGAACCATGTAATCGAAAACGGTATTTGACGTTTCCTAGAACTAACAACTACACGGAGAAAAGAAAGTACTGTCAAAGAATATAGACGCTTATAAAAGGATTCTTCTGGGTTAAATTTTTCGTTCGAAAACCTGGGTAACACTTTAACATTGTTTGTATATCTATACATATGAATACATAGATATAAAAATATATGGGATCTAGTGGTGCCCTCAGTAGCTGGGTAACTCATTTTTGGCAGAAATTTCCCATTTAAGAAGGGGCCAAACTATCTGTCTTTGTCTAATAGCGTTTTTCATCCTTTATGTAAACACTATCCGGTATAACAAGAAAAAAATAGCAGCCCCCGCTAGATATTAGTATAATAAGTAAATTTTGTAATAACAACCAAATTTTTTCACTGCGTAGTTTTTGAATAATTAGAGACTTCGTTAAAATAGGAGTAACAAGTTAGCTAAAAGTTGGTTAAAAAATAGCTGAAAGTTGTATAAAAGTTAGCTACAATTTAGTTAAAATTTAGCAGAAGCAGGATAAATTTGTATTCAAATTAGCTGAATTCATTCAGAAAGTCAGTTCAATTATACAAAATTTGGATAAAAATTGACAAAACGTCAATCAAAAATTAACTGATTAAGTTCAATTCAACTGCATTTAGAGATGCGCTGTCGACAAATATTTTCTCTTTTTTCTAGAAGCTAATCAAGTGTAGACTCTTATATTATATCATTATTAAAATCTATACTTTGAAGAAAAGAGAAAATTAAGAAGGTTAGCTTATGCTAGCGAAATTTAACTTCGAGAAAGCATATGACTATTGTAATTAGTGAATAATTTTAACATTTTTTCATCAAACATCATTCCGATATACAGGTAATAAGCGCTATTATTTAAAAAATTTGAGAATTTATGAATCTTAGTAATTATTTACTTACCACGAAAGTTAAGAAATCATATTAGTAATTCATTTTATTTGAATTTAATCATTTAAAATCTATATAAGTCAAATTCCAAAGATAAAGAAATTCTGAATTAGTTATGCATTTACATATAATTTTTATTAAATCTTTAACATTTTTGTTTATTTAACCGAACAATAAACATTCTTGCTACTTACATGAAATCATGAAACTTTAATTTTTTACAAAAATAAAAAGTAATATTTTTAAATATCATTTATTATAAATATTATTTCCTTAATAGACATAAATCTTTGAAATCATTAGAGATATCTAATACTATTACAAAATTATAGAAAATGAAGATATATTTTAAGAGGAAGAATCATATTTCTGTCCTTTGCTAATAAGAAAATTGGTTTTTCGAATAAAAAAAAATAAATTAAAATGGAGATAATATATTGACTATGAATAAAATTTACATAATTAGACGCATTTATGCATATCGTGTATGGACTATGGATACATCGTATATTAATTATGTGGGCTCATATAAATACACAGGTTCTCTATAGCTGTTTATGCATGACTTCTGAATTTTTTTCTATACGATGTGACCTTACATAAAGCAATAAAACAATTTTTTTTATGTCATTCATTTAAATTATTTATTTACTTCATGCTGGTAAAAATTTACAATATTATATGTGGCGATAACTCAGCCAATGTACATTTTTGGTTAATTATTAATATCATGATTGCATATTTAACACAAGAGTTTGAATAATAACTTTTCAAGTGGCGATTACTCAGCCAATGTAAGTTTTCAGATATTTAATAATATCGCAATTATTTTCTAATATGAAACATTTGGAAAGAATTTTTTAAGTGGCGATTACTCAGCCAATGTAAGCTTTCATATATTTCATAATATTGCGATTATTTTCCAATATGAAACATTTAAAAAGAATTTATAAAATGGCGATTACTCAGCCAATGTAAATCTTTCGATGGTTTTGAATATCGCGATTATTATTTTAAAAAATTTTTATCTATTCATATTGAAAGATTGCTTTTATAAAAAATGTTTCTGTATAATTATAAATATTCAATTATAAATTATTAAACTTTTTGCTTGTTCATAAAAATAATAAAATAAGTATTATTAAGTTCAAAGCTTTATACCCTTACAAATAACTTTTAAGTCCATTTGCTTTATACAGTACTCGTTTTTTGAATTCAATATCGGACAATCTATTACATTTAGGCATGTTAATTAAAGTAGCATAAGAAAATAATCTTTCTACTGGAGCTGAAGAAGGTAATGTGGTATTAAATTTCAAAAATAAGCTTTTAGCAACTGGCAAATTATTTAAAGACTCTAAAGACATCGTTTTTTCATTTAAAAACCTCATTTGTTCATTTTCTTCTTGTTCTTGAGGTGCAAAAGCCGTGTTTAGTAATGCACTTGAGCTGTCATCATCAAAATAAAAAAACGTGTCTTCAGTATCCTCATTATCTGGAACAGCTGATTCCGGCTTTTTAGGCCTAACCAATTCTTCAACAAGCCTTTTTATCTTTGCTTGTGTATTTTTATCAAAGCACGAAATCCATTTTGCTCTAAATTTGGGGTGCATGAGTGCTGCTATAGCTGCTAATTCGCCATTGTTAATGATTTCAAAAAAATCATGAAATCTTCTGTCTCAAGCTTCCTTTAAATATTTCAACAGTGGCTCACACATAGAAAAACTTTTATTTGCCGATAAAGTATTCCATTTTTTAACAGATAGTCAACAATGTTGGTAAAAGATAATCATAATGACAATCTTTTCCTCCTTGTAAAATATCAATCGCTGAAGCCAGGGGTTGACACAATTTCAAATAATCTTCAATAAATTCAAAATCTTTTTTTCTTAAGATTTTATTAAATTCCAACATGTCATGAATTCTTTCATCATCAATTTTTTCTTTTAACGAAATGATTTGCTTAAAGGCGTCATACGTAGAATTCCACCTTGTTATAACGGGCCTCTGTAAACTGTATTCAAAAATTTTTTTCATTTCTTCTCGTTTTTTTGGTAATCTTAAACATTTCCATAATTGCTGGCATTTTTCCATGACAAATTTATGACACTTTTTAATATTTGGAACTCTGTCAATTGCGTCTACAAGAGTTTTTGTTGCAATCAAACTCCAGGTATGGCTGACCTATCGAAAATGACGAGATAGTGTTATAGTTGAAAATATTGCTTTGTCTTCTACAGAATTTACATTATCGTTACTGTTCATAAACAGTGATTCTTCGCCATCATTTTCTCCAAACTCTTCCATTTCCTCTTCAGAATCATTTGAATCCTCATCTGCAATAATTTTTATATAATAATTTGATAATTTATAGAGATTTTATAAAGATTTTTCATATAAATTTGAAGTTCATTTTTTTCTTTTTTTTTATTATATTTATAACTTTCAAGCAAAATTAGCTTTTTTAATAAATTTCGATTTGTTTGATTAAATTTTGTTTTATGAGAAATTATAAAATCTAAAGAAAATCTACCGATAGTTGACAGTTATTAATTTACTTTATTATTTAACATTAATTTAATTCAAGAATTGATTATATTCATCCAATAATTTTAATGTCTATTTATTTAATTTTTAATACAATTGATTTAAAATAACAATTTAAATAACCTGGAAAATAATTTTCTGGATTTTCTATTCCAAATTCTTTAAAGGCTTTAACAAAATTTTTCCCATTATCCGTAACTGTAGATACAATTTTTTTAGTAGTTAGCTCGAAAGTCGAATAGATAATAGATAGTTGCTCTGCTATATTGGAAAAGGTATGCGATCCTTCAAATCGTCTACAAGCTAAAGCTGCTGATCTTTTTTTCAAAGATATATCATCAATCTGCAAATAGAAATAATTTTGATTTTATTGTAATTTTTTAACTACTTTATGTGAATAACATGTTATCTTATCCAATGAGCAGTTACGCCTAAAAATCTTCTATTCGACCCAGTCCAAATATCTGCTGTTGTACAGACATGGTTTGCATTAGCCAAAGCCATTTTAATCTTGTCTAATTGTTTATAATATAAATCATCAACTTTTTTTCCAGCAGTATAACGAGTCAAATGCTTTAACGGAGCGTCACCATGTTGAATTTTGAAATCTAAATATTTTAAATAAAATGTTATTCATTAATATAATGAAAAAAAATATTATATAAAATATACAACCATTAAATATTTTTCGAAAAGCTGAATCTTCAACTAGACGAAGAGAAAGTTGATTTCTCAATAAAAACTCAACAACATTTTTTTCAAAAGTATTTTGAGAAAAAGCACATGTCACACGTCAATAAACAACATCATTTTCATCTTCATCATCACCATCCAATTTTTTAAATTTTTTATATTGCTGATAGCTTTGTAGTTTATCTTCATGTTTTCTCTAAAAATATAATTATGTTAAATCATAAAATTGATACAAAATAAACATTTAATATTATTAAAATTTTTTGGTTTTGTATGAAATAGTATATTTTTCACCTAGAGCGAGTAAAAATAAAGAACTCCTGTTTGGCTTGGATGACAATTCACATAAAATTAAAGTCATTCTTTATTTACTCTCGAGGTGAAAATACAAATTTTCCAACAAGAGGCCAAAAATACCATATTCTATTTTCGACGACAGGAGAAAATGAGGTACTTTTGGTCTAGGTGTTAAAAAAGCAATTTGATGACATTGTAAAAAAGTGAACACAACATTTTATTTTGTGTTCACTATAACAGACAAAATTTAGTATTATTGTCACCTACCAACATGGCTGACCTTTTTTCTGATAAGGTATATAACTTTGTTACCAGAGTAAAATTTTGAATCTTTTAATTATTCCAACAACGCACCTATAAATTTTTACTAGTTCACATAGTAATTTTTGTCATACATTCGAGAAATCCTATAACTTTTTGTCAAAATACCCCTTGCAAAAAAAATCTACCGCTTTGTTTTTGAGAGAAGTAAGTAACGCCAAAGTAAAAGATTATGTTTATAATATTTTCGCGTTACTTACTTTTCTCAAAAACAAAGCAAAAGATTTTTTTTTCTTGTGCATAAATATTCGTAATAATAATATCTATTGCGCTTAACCTTCAATTTGCAGATACACCGATTTATACTTGAGTAAATAACAAAAATCTCAATTAGACAAGAACAGCGAATCCGACCTGCTCTTAATAATATATTTTGTATTATTAAAAAGAAGAATAATGGAGCAATTTTTAGAAAAAAATGGATTTACAGAAATGCTAGAAGATTTCCAGCGTAAGTATTTAATTATTTTATTTCTTTTATTTTCATATCGACAAGCAACCTATAAACAAGGATATATCCTAATAAATTTGTGTGTATATGTTGAGTTTAAATTTATTTCAAATGTATATTGTGGAACATTTAATGATTTTTAAGTATACATAAATATTTATATTTCATAAATGTAAAATCATTTAATTTGTGAGTATAGAGTATAGTGTAACGGAACAGAATTTCTTTAAACTTGGTATAAATGAAATCCACACAAAATTTTAAAATTAAAATATCCTGTTAATATTCTTTTACAATTTGTCGATAAATATGCAATTGCTAAAGCATTTTTGCAAAATGAGCAAAATAAAATATTAGAACATGAGATTAAGAGTATGAATGTGTCTGTTGAACAAGATCTTAAGACGTCGACTTTGAGCGGCAATAGTGAGAGTGAAAACAGTCAAGAAAAAGAGAAAAGTAATTTAAATAGTTTTTTTTAAATTAATATTTAATTCATTTAATTTATTGTCAACTATCGTCAATGATTTTTTAGTTGATTTTGAATTTAAAGATACTCCTTTGTATCGATTTCTAAGTAATCCTGCAAACATTTGTAATACAATACTATAGAATAAATTTAAGGAACAGGATATTTTAGATCTTAACTAGACTGAAAAAACTTTTTGTATGTTGTATGCCAAAGCGTGAGGGCGCAGTATACTACAAGTTACGGGAGATAGAAAAACAAATGTTGGCGTTTTGAAAGCCAACCGATATCAGCCAGCCGTGTGCGCGCAACTCATAAGAAACTTTTGGCTTTCAAAACTCCAACATACGTATTGCTGTTCGCTGCTGAGTATGAGCGGACTGTATACCTCTCCTATTGGTTGGCAGTTCTCTAAGACATCTATCCGTGTACTCAGTTGATCAATCAATTTTGTATAAAATGCAAGACGATTTGATTGAATATAAGTAATATAAATTATAAGGTTTTCCATAAAATTACAAACAACAATATAATAAATTCTTTTTTTTACAGTTTGAGTTAAAGTAATTTAAGTGAGTTATCAAATGAAATAATAGAGTTATTCCCTGAAGTTGACAAAGACTTGTTGTATTCATCTTCACACTGCACTGAAACTAATAAGTCTTGTGGCACAGGTGGTTCTTTATTACATCATTATATTTATTCAAGAAAATTATTGAGAAATGCTAAAATGATTACTAGAAGAGAAGGTAGAGATTCAAGTATTAAAATAAATAGTGCAAATTTTTAAGTTTTTTTTTCATTATTCTTATATTCTAAATATAATTAATATACACTAGCAAAATTTACCTCGTCCCTAACGTCGCTCAGTTGCATTTTCATATATTATATTATTATATATAAATTTGCTAATTTCATTGACTATAGCATTTTGATATAAAATATGTATTTAATTTTTTTTCTAACTTTAAAAATTGAAATCATAAATATGGGGCCATCCATAAACTACGTAGCATACAAAGAGGGGGGTGGGGGTCTTTGTTTGCGCGACGAAAAGTGACGTGGAGGAGCGTGGGGGTTTCAGATTCTTGTCATGTCACATGGAAAATTAAAACAAAAAAGACGTAAAAGCAAAAGGGCTGGTACAAGGTTCAACACAAAGGATGTAAGTCGCTAGAATAACATTGATTACTATACCTAATATATATATTCGTTCCAAGTCACGTGATATTTTAAATTAAAACTAAATTATCAAATAGAGAGTTCTAGCTTCTTGGTTGTATTTTTTGCCACTGCATATTTTACATTTGCTTTTTGGCGCTGTTGGCGCTTAACACGATATGAAACCAGGGTACGGAAAAGTAGGCGGGTCTATATATGTTAATAGTTTAAGGGCGCTACGATTAACGAATTAATTCGATTATTAGTTGTATTATATGGCATAAGCTGTCTTTCTAACCGTTATTATTTTAGATAATACATGAAATTGAAGATAACTTTCGAAAGATGTCGAAAAAGGATTTGTATCAATCTTTATACAAAGCTGTAAAAACAAGGTATAAATCGTTAAGTGGAGTTAAACAACAAGAGAAAACAAATTTAATTTGGTCAGAGCTAAAAACTCTCTCAAAATCTCCACATGAGCTAGAGTTACAAACTCAAACAAAAATTAAAAAATTGAATGAAGAAACCGCTTTGAGAAAATCGACATATACGCATTTCTTTAGTCAGGTGAACACATAAAACATTTAGAATTTATAAACAAATATAACCTCAAAAAAAAAGCATTGAATTAATTTTAATACTCAACATATCTTTAGTTTGTATTTTTAATCAATTTTAGTACAAATGTATATATAATTATTATAATTCAATACTTACAATAAACTACGTTGATAGTGCAATGATTATTAAATCAAATCTCTGTCATATAATGCGCTATTAATATTTAAAGATAAAATTTTATTCTGACAAAGCACTTTAATATTAACTTTTTCTAAAAAATAATAAAAAACAATATTTACATATTACAAATTTTATTTATTTATTTTTACCAAAAATAAATGATATCAAAATTGTTATAAGGGTATTTAAAATGTTTGAAAGATTCTGAAGTTTTAATTTGATAATTATAAGAAACGATAAATAAATATTTATTTTAAAATTACTATAAAAAATTTGTATGAAAATTCTATACTTGGTTGTTAAGAAAAAAATTAAAATTAAATATCTTATTATATCAAACATTTAAATTATTAGATTTAGTTTTAAAATGAATTTTTTTTCTTCAGCTAAATTTAAATATTACAAATTATACTTGTTTATTTTGGCTAAAAATAAATAAAAAAATGTTGACAAAAGTATTTAAAGCTTTTAAAAAGTTCTGAAGTATTAATTTAATAATTATAAAGAATAATAGATAAATATTTACTCAAAAATTAAAGGGAAAATTATTTTTGGACTTATATGAATATTAATTAATTTTAGGCCTCTAAGATGATTAAGCAATCAAACAAACCTGAAACTTTAGCTAATACTAATAATGATTTGAATAACTCAGAAAGCAGGGGCGAAAATGAACCTAATGTATCAGTGCTTGAAGAGCTTTCAGTAGATAATATACAGAATTCAGAAAATAGTACTATTAACAAAAACAACAGTAGATCTTATTCGAAACCAGCTCAAGAATTATTACAAAAACAAATTGAAGATGGCCAAAATAAAGTCCAAGCACTATTAGCAGCTCAAAATTCAGGATTAGGTACTAATGAAACTAAAAATTTAATTAAAAAATATGAACAGCAAGTTATTAATGATAAAAAATCTGTCAAAAGAACGCAAAAATCTGCTGAAAGATCTAAAAAATCTCGGGATTCTAAAAGACAAAAAATGATTGATTTAAGTAAACAAAATCCTGAACTAGCTGAAATATTAAAATTAAAATCTACGGGAGGACGTCCACGTATTGAGTCTGAAAAACCTGAATTACTGCAGACTATTATTGATATAGCTATTTTCGGTAGTGGAGCAGATTCACGTAGAAGAACAGAATTGATTCGTTCGTGTAATACCTTGGATGATTTACATAGTGAACTAGTAAAATTAGGATACAACATAAGTAGAAGTGCTACATATCTTTGTCTTGTACCTCGACGAGTAAATACAACAGAAGGTAAAAGACACGTTAATACTGTACCTGTTAAACTTACTCGGGCACAAATTAGCGAACATAAACAGCACGTAGATTCAGAATTTCGTACGGCTTCTATTAGAGCACTTGAATGTTTAGCTTCATTTTTAGGACCTCGCCATGTATTCTTTTTATCGCAAGACGACAAAGCAAGAATTCCACTTGGTATTACAGCTGCGAATAAGCAGGCTTCTATTTTAATGCACATGGATTACAGGGTGACTTTACCTGATCACGACTGGGTGAAAGCAGAAAAGCACAAGCTAATTCCTTCTGTTTATGCTTGCATCGAGATAAAAGAGAATGGACTTGGTAATCCTGACGCCGTAAGATTTTCTGGTCCCACTTACATCGCTGTGCGAAGTGGGAAACACAGTTCTTCCACAGCTGGAACGCACGCATTAGATATTGACAATATTTTAAAAAGTAAAACTTTCGATTCCATAACAAAAACTCGAACTGGGGCAATAAAACCCGTTTTTATTATATGTGTCGATGGGGGACCGGATGAAAATCCTCGGTACGAAAAAGTTATTAAATTTTCTATTATGAAATTTAAAAAATACAATTTAGACGCAATATACGTCGTAACAAATGCTCCAGGACGAAGTGCCTTTAATCGTGTCGAACGAAGAATGGCACCATTAAGTCACCAGTTAGCAGGTGTAATTCTTCCACATGATGCTGTTGGGAATCATCTAAATAATGCAGGGAAAACCATAGATTCTGAATTAGAAAAACAAAACTTTAAACGTGCAGGAGAAATATTATGTGAAATTTGGAATGGCATGATTATTGATAAACATCCTGTTGAAGCTGTCTATGAAGAGCCTTCAGAAGAAAATATTATTATGGATGAAGTAGATACCATGTGGTATGCGACTCATGTCCGTGAATCACAGTATCTACTTCAAATTGTGAGATGCACAAACAAATCATGTTGTAGTAATTACAGAAGTAGTCTTCAATCTATATTGTCAACAGGTTTATTGCCTCCACCATTAAAAATTAAACAAGATCCCAATTATGGAATTGTTTCAACAAATAGTAATGATATTGCAGGCAAATTTCCACAGTTATTCATACAGTTAAGTATGAACATAAAACATCATGCACCTGAATTTCGACAGGTACACATTGAAAAATCTTATATTAACAATAGCTAATGTAATCAATAGAGTTAATTTTCAAAATTTAAATTGATTATTTTTCATTAATAGAATTGAATTTCGAAATTTGTATGCATTATCTTGAATTTTATTTCTTGTTTAAATTGAAAATATATATTTATGATATAAACATATTTATGTTTTATAGCTACCATATGATATCAATTGTCCGTCAGTTAAGAGTGAGCTGAAAAATCGTGTTTGTCCTATATGTGGTCTTTATTTTTCTTCGAAAAAATCATTGAATAATCACACAAAAAATTTACACAAAAAGGATTCAAATGCGACTATGGTGTGTAGCAGAGTCATTCCTGCTCAAATAGTTAGATACCGCAACAAGGAAGCTCTTTGCATAGTAAAAAATGATACAGATAATGAAGATGCCATTTGGGTTGACATAGAAGACATTGACAATGTCAATGATTTTTCATTCAATTTAAATAATAATGAAGAAACAATAGTAATACCTATTATAGAAGATCTTGAAGAGTGGTTGACAAGCCCTTGGATAGAGGAATAAAATGTATTTATATTTAAAAAGTTTATTTATAAATTTACATATACTTAATTAAATTAAATTTATTAAATAGAAAATAGTTGTTACATATTAGTTTTTAAATATTATGAATCTTTAATATTGAATAGAAACGGAGGGGGTACAAAAAATGTCATGTAACTTATAAGGGGGGTCTCTCTTGTTGTGATGAAAAGTGATATGGGGGTAGGGGGGGCTTGAAATGGTCAAAATAAGCATTACGTAGTTTATGGATGACTCCTATGTTGTTCGTTGTACTAAATTTAACGATCATTTGTAAATCACTGATAAAATAATACTATCTATATGTATATAAAATAAGTATCCTTTTATCAAATTATATTATATACTAATTTTTCAAGATCTTAAAAATCAATTGGAATTAAGATTTAGAGAACATTTTTCGTCACAAACTTATTATAGTCAATTTACGAATAGGAGACAAAAATTTGGAAAAGATTTTCCCACTCTCAGAGGAGATCTAGAAAGATTATGCAGACTTGCTTATCCTGTACTAACCCTGAAGTACAAGATAAAATTGCAGGATCACAATTTATTTTAGCTATTTTCAGCAATCAAATTCGCCGAACGCTTCAAGTAGAAGGAATAACATCGCTCAAGAAAGCTGTACTCAGAGCTATTCAACATAACGATATTTTTGAAAATAATCGGCAAGAACATTTCAATCAATCTTCAAATCATGAATCAAGACCAACTTTTATTAAGAAGAATTAATACCAAAAAGGAGATTTTCAAAGGAGAAATTTTAATGAATGTTGGAATTACGGTTTAAAAGAACATTTTAGATCTGCTTATCTCAAACAAATTAAAAAACAAGGAAACTAGGTTTTGTTGAACTTGTTGGAGCGGGTTCAACAGATAGGTTCAAAGCCCCGAACATATGTTCTCGTCTTGTAGCTAGGATTAATAGTAATTCTGATAATTTTTATTTTTTAGGAAAACTTAAAGATAAAAATTGTAATTTCAAAATAGATTCAGGTTATGATGTATCTATAGTCAATTTTAAATTGATAGAATCTAATTTTAATCAAATTCCTGTACATAATATCTTTCTTAAATATCCAACTGGAGAACAAGTTCCAATTGAATATAAAGTTATAGTTTCAATCAAATTAGGAAAGATCAATGACATTTCCTGTATTTGTAGCAAATATAGATGATGATTGCATTATTGGATATGATTTTCTAAAAGAATCTAATATTTCATGTAAAATCCATGAAACTATTAGAAATCTACTTGATTTGTCTGTAATTAACAAATCATGTGGAAAAATTGTTAATTCACTTCAAGATAATCCTGTGAATTTGCAAGAAATTTTTGAGAAAAATTTAACTGAAATAAATTATTTTCAAAAAAACTATTTTGCTAAGTTCCTTATTGAATTTCAAGATCTGCTCCAAGACAATAATATTACTGGAGGTTGTGATATTATTGAACACATAATCAACCTTTCTAATCTTCAACCAATTAAACAACTAATTAGAAGAGTTTCTTTTTCTCAACAAGAAGAAGTTGATAAAATTATTCAAGATATAAAATCACAAGGAGTGATTAAAGAATCTTCGAGTTCTTGGTGTTCAACTGTAGTTTTAAAACGTAAGAAAGATGGTTCTTTTAGGTTTTGTATAGATTACCGTAGATTAAATGCAGTAAGTATAAAAGATTCTTATCCATTACCTAGAATAGATCAAACATTAGATAGTTTAGCTAGAAATCCTCCGTTTTCACCTATTGATTTAAAAAGTGGTTATTGGCAAGTAAAAATTAGAGATTCAGATAAAGAAAAGACTGCATTTTCAATTGGTCAGGGTTTGTGGCAATTTACAGTTATGCCTTTTGGACTTTGCGATGCACCTGCAACTTTTGAACGTTTAATGGAGAATATTTTACGAGACTTTATTGGCAAAATTTGGCAAAAACATTTATCATTGAAAACATGTAATTAACAAACAATTTTTCAAAGAAAAAAAGAATTTCTAGGATACATTATACTTGAACAAGGCATTGTAACAGATTTAGAGAAAACTTCTGTAGTAACAGATTGGCCTATTCCATGAACGAAAAAGAATATTAAGAGTTTTCTAGGTTTTTACTCATATTACCGTCGTTATGTAAAAAGATTTTCTTCAATTGCAAAACCTCTTTATAAACTAACAGAAAATGATACAAAATTTGAATGGTCAGATGTGTGTCAAAAGGCTTTTGATAAATTAAAAAACATCCTTACATCTCTTCCTATTTTAGCTTTTCCATCACCCAAAGATCAATTTATTTTAGATACTGATGCATCAGATCATGGCATAGGTGCTGTTCTATTACAAGTACAAAATCAAAAAGAAAGAGTTATAGGTTATTATAGTAGGGGCTTAAATAAAGCAGAAAGAAACTATTATTTTACTCGTCGCGAACTTTTAGCTGTAATTGAATTGATTAAACATTTTAATCATTATTGATTTGGTCCAAAATTTATTATCAAAACAAATCATTCTGCTTTAAGTTGGTTACTTTCATTTAAAGAACTTGACGGTCAATTAGCTAGATGGATTGAAAGAATAGGTAAATATAATTATGAAATTATACTTAGAAAAGGAAATTTTCACAAGCACGCTGATAGTTTATCTTGTCGTCCATGTGGAAATTCTTCTTGTAAATATTGTCTTAGAATAGAAGACAAATATAATGGAAATGAAGATATTGTTAAAAATATGGTTAGTCGAATCATTTTTAAAGAAAAATCAAGTGAAGATTGGTTAAAAGATCATTTAGAAGATGAAAATCTCAGTTAAAAAAAAAAGAAGAAGAAATTAAACCTGCTTATTAAAAGGCGGTTGGGTCTATTTCGCCGCCACATATAGGGTGGCGCTGCGGTCAGGTGAGAGAAATCTATTAAATATTTTTCATACAGCCATTTACAATTTTCCGAGACGACAATATACTTTTAATGTTGTCATTTCCTCTAGCCATACATATGTAGAATAATTATTAATATTAATCTTGTTTGAAAAGTCTAAAATATTGTTAAAAAGCGAAAAATGCGGCGCGAGGTAGAGCCGACGTAAACATTAGTATACATCATTCTTTAGTATTGCTCTCTCTCTCTCTGTCGCACTAAAGGAAGGTGCTCGCATGTTTACATCGGTCCCACGTTGCATCGCATTTTTCGCTTTATAACAATATTTTAGACTTTTCAAACAAGACAAGTATTAATAATTATTCTACATATATATGGCTAGAGGAAATGACAACATTAAAAGTATATTGTCGTCTCAGAAAATTGTAAATGGCTGTATAAAAAATATTTAATAGATTTCTCTCACCTGACCGCAGCGCCACCCTATATGTAGCGACGAAATAGACCCGACCGCCTTTTAAGAAATTTCTTGTAAAGACTCTAAATTAAATACTAACTGTTCACAATGGCACTCTTTAATGATTAAAGATAATGTTCTTTGTCGAGAATGGTTATCTCCAAATTTTAAATTAATTACTTTACAAATTGTGGTACCACAAAATAAATCACTAAAATTTTAAAAGAAGTACATGGTTCATTGACAGGAGATCATTTTGGAGTAAATAAAACATTGGATAAAATACGTAAAAGGTTTTATTGGGCAACTTGTATAAATGACATAAAAAATTGGTGTAAATCTTGTATGATTTGTATTGCTCGGAAAGGTCCTTCTGATAAAGGACATAATAAAATGCATATTTTTAATTCAGAAGAACCTTTTGAAAGACTTCAAATGGATATTCTTGGATAATTTCCTAAATCTCCATTAGGAAATAAATACCTTTTAGTAATAACAGATACATTTACTAAATGGATTAAAGTTTTTCCAATTTTAAATATGAGAGCTCCTACCATTGCAGAAATATTAGTTAGTCTAGATATGAAGTTCCTTTAAGTATTCATACAGATCAAGGTATAAATTTCGATTCAAAACTGATCAAAGAATTTGGTAATTTGTTAGGATTTCACAAGTCGAGAACTACACCATTACATTCACAAACTCCTGCTGACATGCTTACTGGTACCAACTTACGACTTCCATTGGATTTAATAAGGGACTGTCTATAAAAGCCAAAAGAAGTCCAATTTAATTCCAATTATGTTCAACAACTTAAACTTAAAATTAACGAAATTCGTCACCAAGCAAGACAACACTTATTAATAACATCAAATAAGACTGAAAATTATTATGATCATAAGGCTCAACAAGTTACTTTTACTGCAGGTCAAACAGTTTGGTTTTACGATCCTTGAAGAAGAAAAGGTATATCACCAAAACTACAAAGTAATTGGGAAGGCCCTTATACTATACTCAAGAAAATCAATGACGTTGTGTTCTGTATAAAAAAATCAAATAGACACAAAAATAAAATTGTACATATTGATCGACAGGCAACTTTTTATAAACATTCGACTCAACTGTCCTGCTCATGGTTCTTTTGGACTGTGGTTTTTCCCATGATGAAAAAGGTGAATGCTGGAACAGGAATATGAGATAAGGTTCCACAGTAAAAAAAAATAATTCTTCCCACTCATATTCAATAAGATATATAAATAAAAGTTTACGTCTTAATTATTAATTGAACTTAAAAATACTTTAACACAATGACTCAATACACTTTTACAAAATATCAGTATTATTTATTGGTTGTAACGAACTCAAATCATCTGATAATGATAACAGACTAACTTATTTTTTTACATAAACGTCGTATATATATATATATATATATATATATATATATATATATATATATATATATATATATATATATATGTATGTATATCTTTATATCTATAATATACCATTATTAAAATACCAATCATCGCATCTCTGACAGTAAAGCATCTAGAGGAGATCAATAATCGTTGATAATATACCATTACTTGCTTTAAAAAATATATGAATAATTAAAATATATATATATATATATATTAATTATTCATATATTTTTTAAGGCAAATAATGGTATATTATCACACAGTACGACGACAAATCTTCGACTACCTGCTGAGGCTAGCGATCCTTGGTCTTATATGCTCTAGATGTATACCGCATAATATTAGTAGCATGAATGTTTTACATAGCGTTACGGTACGTAGCGGTCTAATTCGGAAATGGGCCATTAATAAGGTTCGCATGAATTTTCGTCATAACATATATATGTGACTTGGTCTATAAAAGAAGCTTAAGTGTCAGAAAATCATTTTCCACTTTTTTTGTCGATTTCGGTAGAGTTTGAGACGTTCTCTTACATTGTAAAAATCAGAAAATCATCATTTGTTTAAAAGTTCACAAAAAATTATAAAAAAGAAGATCACATTCGAAAAAAATTATTTTCCGTAGTTTAAACGAATCAGCAAAAAAGTAGATTATTTTTTTTCGATAATAAAGTCTCGTTTTCATGGACCAGGTCACAAGTATACGTACTCACGCACATCTTTGGAATTCCTTGCCTGCTGAGATTAAGTGTATTTAATCTCTTACAGCTTTAAGATAGCAGTGAGGAAAGTACTTTCTTGTTCTCTATTAATATCATTGATTCTAATTAAAAATATGGGTGTCAGGCCGCAACAAGAAATAATATTTTTCGTTGGCATTTATCTAAGTGCGATTGTTTTCGCTGACAATTATCAACATGTAATTTTTTTGTTGAAAATTTTTAAAAGTGTTAGTTTTATCTGGCACATAACAAGAAGTAATAGTTTTCGTTAGTATTCATTAAAGGGTGTTTTTTTTCATTGGAAATTTTTCAAAAGTTATAGTTTTGTCTAGTATATAAAAAGAAATTACAGTTTTGCCAGGCGATAAATGATGATGGTTTTCAACGCATATTTTGAAAGTTATGGTTTTCGCCGCGTTTTTAGAAGTAATAGTTTTTGTATGCACCGTTGATATACAGGGTAACCCATTTTATTCTATGGACCAAAATTTCTTCGAGAGTACGTCATCTACAAAAAAATGGTTTTGACATAAGTTGATTAGGATAGAGAAAGCCATTTATCGGTACCATTAGTTTTGACCTTAAAGTCAATTTTGAAAGTCATTTCAAGGTCAGGATGGTTTTTTCAAAAAGAAACCTTTATTTTTTAGTGTGGATTTAAAAAAATCGGAAAATTTTGCATCAAAAGTGTATCATGCAAAAAGTGATTTTGTGACCTTGGAAAGGTCAAAAATGAAGGTCACACGTCTGAAAAATGGATTCGACGTACTTTTTCGAAAATGATGTGGTTTTCTGGGTAACATTACCGTTTATAATGCTTCAGAAAGATCAATAAATGGTAAAAGTGTAAATTGCTTTGATAAGTTTGACCTTGAGATCAATTTTCGAGATTATTTGAAGGTCAGAAAACATTTTTTATTGATAAACCCTGTTTTCAACTGCAATTTTTGTTTTTTGAGATTAGGTCTCAAATGAATATTACTTTTTACATGACTATAGAGATTTCATGATTTCTCAACCTAACCTTTAAAAGGTCGTATTACGGTCAGTTAAGGACGTTTTTCTCAATTGTTGATTCTTATTAAGTGGTGAGTGGAATTTTTTAATACGGAAAAAGTAAAACAAAAGTACTTTCATCTTACTTTCAGAGTTACCCGGAAACAATTACGTGGACGTAGTAAGTTCTGTTTCCTTTGAGGTGCTAGATTATCGTGAGTCCCCTTTCCTGTCACGTCGGGGTACTAGATTATCGTGAGTCCCCTTGCCTCTCACGTGGGGGTGCCGGATTATCGTGAGTCCCCTTGCCTCTTACTATAGCTGCGATTAGCCACAGATATATTGTTTGAAGTTTTCTCCGTTGTCTTGAAAACACATGCGTATACGTTTTTAAAAACTGTCCACAGTCCTGAGCAATGTTTCTCGAGTAATGGCTGCGCAAGCTGTTCGCGGATTCGTTTCATCATATCCTCTCTCGTTGTTGACCGTTATGCAAAAACAATATTTTTCACGCACCCCCACAAAAAAGTCGGGTGTCGTGAAATCTGGTGAACAAGTAGGCCATTCAATTAGGCCTCCCAGCCCAATCCACCTGCCATGATAACGGTTATTTAAAAACTTCCGTGCAGTAAGTGCAAAATGAGGCGTAGCATCATCTTATTGAAGCCACATTCTTTGTCGTGTTGCAAAGTCAACGTTTTTCAACAGACTAGGTAAGAGACCCTTCATGAATGCTAAGTAGCTAAACCTATCTACATTTTGATCAAAAAAGTATGGTCCAATCAAATACCCATTTACGATTGCGCACTAGACCATCAGACTTCATCAATTTTGATGGTCTACAACTCTGAACCAGTAAAGATTTTCGTACGGCCAATAGTGACAGTTATGTTTATTCAGCTGCCCGTCAGTGTAAAATTTAACTTTAACAGAGAAAAGTACATATTGAAAAAAATATGGATCGTTTTGTATGATTCGCAAAGCCCATTGGCAGAAATTTATTCTCGCTAAAAAAATGACATGGCTGTAAGGCTTGCGTTAGAGTAATAAGCATGATAATTTAAAAATCTTAAGATTCTCGAAACTGTACTTTGCGGTATACCCGTTCCTCTTTCAATCTGTCGAGTACTAATGTGCGGATCTAAATGGACAGCTGCAAAAATTGTTAATGTTCGGACATCGTTATTTTCATAATCATGATGTCGGCGTTGGCGAACAAGATGCCCTTGGCGAGCTCTTTCAGTTAAGGTTCTTATTGTCATATCAGTAGGGTGTCTTCTGTCTGGAAACCGTTCAGCATAAAGTCTTGATCCAGCGGCGTAATCGTTGTGACATTCTCCTAGAAGTAATATCATATCAACAATTTCTGTTGGTGGATAATCAGCCATATTACAAATTTTTTTTTGGATCAAGTACAAGAAGTGTCAACAGTAATTTGATAGCAAAATAAAATTTAAATAATAACTAGTATTACAAAAATATCAATGTTTAACATAAGCTTAATATTTTTCAATTATCAAACTAACATAAGTGATACAACTAGTTAACTTACAAACATTTAAATTTAGCCATCCAATGGAAATCGATTGAATCTTGAAATTTGATCTTGGCGACAAATTAAAAAAAAAAAAAAGCATTCTAAGTACGTTTTAAAGGCTGAGTCAGACCCACCAATCCGTTATTATTTTAAAGTAAAAAAGTCAAAATTGTATTCAAGCATACAAATATTTTATTCTATTTTTAATTCTAGTATGGTGTTTCATTCAAAATCGTCAGATTTTAAAAACTTGTGTATTTGCTGTAAATTTTCTAATTTATTTTATTTTACGAAAGACAAAATTTTACAGTCCTTGTTTTGACTGATTTTTATATGCCGTAAATTCAAACAATTTTTCCATTACAGTAGCTGGTTTAGCTTATTTTTGTTTTAGGTTTTTTTTCAAATACACTCCAAAATCGCTTGAATTGTAACTGACCGCTTACACTAAGCTCACCACTATTAGATTCATTTTTTTTAATTATTTATTGATGTATCAATAAAAAACAGAATCTAAGACAAAATGTTCATAGCTAATTAAGAGCAGGCCGGATTCGCTGTCCTTGTCTAATTGGCATTTTTGTTATTTACTCAAGTATTAATTGGTGTATCTGCAAATTGAAGGTTAAGCGCAATAGATATTATTAAAACAAATATTTATGCACAAGAAAAAAAAAATCTATCACTTTGTTTTTGAGAAAAGTAAGGAACACGAAAATATTATAAACATAATCTTTTACTTCGGCGTCCCTTACTTTTCTCAAAAACTAATCCGTAGATTTTTTTTTTCTTGTGCATAGATATTCATAATAATAAAATCTACCTTTATTTTGAAGATACACCGATCAATACTTGAGTAAATAACAAACAACTCAATTGTTACTCGGTCGGTATCAGGTTCTACTCCGGCCTGCCGTTAATACAATTAGATTTTATTAATAATGAAATTTTTTTTGCAAAAGCTTAAGGATCTTATTTCAACAAGCTGAATGTTTCAATTTTTTTTAAAACTTTCTTAGAACGTTTTGTTTATAAACCTTGAAGCAACTAAGAAATAAAAAAAATATTTTTAATTTTCCCCGGCCATATCTCCGTTCTTAAAATGTTTCAATAATAATAATTCTCGCAGCTATCCATTTAGATCCGCACATTAGTACTCGACAGATTTAAGCACTCCAAAGGAAACGAAACTTACTTCGTCTACGTTGTTGTTTCCGAGTAACTCTGAAAGTAAGATAAAAGTACTTTTGTTTTACTTTTTCCGTATTAAAAAATTCCACTCACCACTTAATAAGAATCAACAATTGAGAAAAACGTCCTTAACTGACCGTAATACGACCTTTTAAAGGTTAGGTTGAGAAATCATGAAATCTCTATAGTCATGTAAAAAGTAATATTCATTTGGGACCTAATCTCAAAAAACAAAAATTGCAGTTGAAAACAAGGTTTATCAATAAAAAATGTTTTCTGACCTTCAAATAATCTCGAAAATTGATCTCAAGGTCAAACTTATCAAAGCAATTTACACTTTTACCATTTATTGATCTTTCTGAAGCATTATAAACGATAATGTTACCCAGAAAACCACATCATTTTCGAAAAAGTACGTCGAATCCATTTTTCAGACGTGTGACCTTCATTTTTGACCTTTCCAAGGTCACAAAATCACTTTTTGCATGATACACTTTTGATGCAAAATTTTCCGATTTTTTAAAATCCGCACTAAAAAATAAAGGTTTCTATTTGAAAAAACCATCCTGACCTTGAAATGACTTTCAAAATTGACTTTAAGGTCAAAACTAATGGTACCGATAAATGGCTTCCTCTGTCCTAACCAACTTATGTCTATACCGAGAAACTTTTTGGGGCGAGAGACCTCTGTAGTGTAGGGCCAGGCGCCTCTATAAAGTGAATGAGTCGTCCCGTCTTGACCATAAAGGTCTGAGACCTTTGTCACCGAGGCCGTACGTTTATTACGTTCGGCTGATGTATACATGAATTCGGTTTTTCCCGGCTTTATGTCTTCAGTCTTCAAAATAAAGGTCTCAGACCTTTATACGCAAGGCACGACGCCTCATCAAATCGCTCCATTAATAAAGGTCTCACACCTCAAGATTAACTAAGGTCTCTCGCCTCAAAAAGTTTCTCCGTGTAAACCATTTTTTGTAGATGACGTACTCTCGAAGAAATTTCGGCCCATAGATTAAAATGGGTCACCCTGTACAACGCCTGAATAAAAATGTGTTTATATTTTTTATTTATATTTTTAACTTGCTTGGCATTGTTTAAGTATAATATCGCAGGGAATTTAAAATACCGACATTGCAGTTTTTCAAATTTTTTATTTTTAATCCATAAGTTTTAAAAATAGCTCTTTATTACAGCCTACCATTTTTACTGATAAAAAGTCTTATATAAAGATATTTTAAAAATTTCTTTAATGAAAGTTAAGGATTTGGAAAACTGCAATGCTGGTAACTATGTATAAATCGTATATCCTATTACATCCCCTTAATTGAATGAGATGATTTATTATTCAATAATTAAATTTTGTTAGTAAAAAATACAATAGAAAGTAAATCTCTTTCTCAGAGTTAATATTTATTTAACACGGTCTAACTACGAACATATTTATTGACTATTTACTAACAAATTAATTATACTAGCAGCATCGAAATATATTTGTAATTTAATGATTACAAAGTGACAGAGAAACTTGAATTAAGACTTTACCCATAGCACATATGAACAATCATATAGTTCATTATATTCAAGCCTTACGCAAAAATTACAAAAAAAAAAGAAAAAGAGTATTTATTTTTCTTAACATCAATAAAAATGACAAACAAAGGTATAAAGTCAAAATAAAATACATTAATAATTATTCAAAGCTTCAGCAAATTAAGAATAAAATTTTATACATTTTGTCCACTATTTGTTGTCAAAAATGTAAAATTTGAAAAATTTATTTTTATTCTTCTCCGGAAACTGTGACTTCTCTCGATGTCGATTTTGCTGATTGAGAAACTAATATAGATGGTGAGTTTGATGTGTTCTGTGATTCCAGTGCTAAACCATCTGTTATTTCAGATTCTAGTTTGGAAGACTCTGATTTTCTGAGATATTGTATTGCCACAGAATTAATTTTATCATTTCCTCCTTCCCCTAAAATCAAATTATAGAATTAATTACTTAATAACTCTAATACAATAAAATTAATGTATATATGGGGACTTTTCTGTCAAATCAAGCATCGACATTTTTTTTCTGCTAAAAGTTATTTTGCATTTTTTTTCTATATTCTAGATTACTCTGAATTTTTTCAGATTTATTCTGCATTTATTTTGGGTTATGAATTATCAAAGTTAAATTTTTTCCAGCATTTTGTAATTCCTAACCATGTTTATTGAATAATAGCTTCACAACGAAGTATTTTTGAGTTATCAAACCCCTCGTCACGAGACTTAACCTTTTCAAGCACGCATGTTTCTATTTGAGAAAACTAAATAACATTGTGTATAAAAAGGTTTTTGGGAACGCTGATAAAGAATCTGACGTTCAATTTCTGGAATTCTGGATCCAAGATGGCTGACAATTTATTCTCTATGGGCCCGAATTTTACAAAATCTATTATTTAAATGTTTTTTAGAGTGCTTAGGACGAATCTGATATTGAATTACTAAAATTCCGTATGCAAAATGTCAGAAAGCATATTTTATTTTTGTATATGTAGGCCCGAATTCTACGAAATTTATTATTTGGAGGTTTCCTAGGGCACTGCAAACGAATATAACAATGGATGACCGAAATTCCGTATTAAAGATGGTGGGCTCAAAATGACAGTAGATTCTAAAAACGTAGATTTTCTTTGAAAAATCTTAAAAAACCACGGATTTATGTGAATTTTTGTATTTCATGACCATTATTACAAAATTACAAGATGGTGTACACAAGTATACCATCTTGAATTTTCAAAATCTGACTCTAGATTCGTAATTATCCACACAAGAAACTACAGTATACGTAATTTTGAAAAAAATTCTTGAAAGTCTAATCAAAAATGAATTTTTCCGAAAAAATCAGTTTTTTTTGTATATGTTTATCAACAATAAATAATATTTGTTCAAGGTTAGTACAATTTTTCTTTATATTCCTGAACATTTAAAAATTCCACGAATTGCAAAAATTAAGTCTGAATCCATTAGCTAGAGGATAACTTACTAAAAAGTGATTTAATCAAATCGGTAACCGGGGTTACTGTTATGCTTTAAAGAGTTAAGTAGCCGCTTTAAATGTTTTTTAGTGTTATTTGACTACTATATTACTTTTTAACAGAAATTACAGCTTATTTTCCATTTTTTAAATTTTTGTATTCAAAAAAGCTATTTCCATGAATTTTATTATGGTGGTCCGAACTATATATTTTTTAGATTTGAAGCTATAAATTTAACAATATGTAAGTTTCAGTCAATTCCTATAACTTTAGAATTATATTTTTTTTCAACTGACAAGGAGAGTACCCGACCATCGGGAAACGGATTTGGCTAAAACTGCAGAATATGATTTTTTGATGAAAAAAAATGAACCCGTATTTTTTCTTTTCTTTGAATAGGCCCCATAGACGGAGATATAAGCATTTTTTCGAAAATACAATAAAAAGGAGTATTTATAAGATCTTCAATAACCGAAGAACTAAGACTCTTACAAAAAATGTATGGAAAATAAAATAAAGTACAGATTAAATGCTTTAATTTAAGCTTTGTTGCATTAAAAAAGCTTGTGTGGTTCAAAAGTTACAAGCAATTAAAATATGCTAATGAAATATAGCGTAAAAAATTGATGATATGCTACACGCTAAAAATATTAATAAATATGTAGTAGTTTTCAATTAGGCACAACTTTTGAACCACACAAGCTTTTTTAATGCACCAAAGCTTAAATTAAAGCATTTAATCTGTACTTTATTTTATTTTTTATACATTTTTTTGTAAGAGTCTTAGTTCTTTGGTTATTGAATATCTTATAAATGCTCCTTTTTATTGTATTTTCGAAAAAATACCTATATCTCCGTCTATGGGGCCTATTCAAAGAAAAGAAAAAACACGGGTTCATTTTTTTTCATCAAAAAATCATATTCTGCAGTTTTAGCCAAATCCGTTTCCCGAAGGTCGGGTACTCTCCTTGTGAGAAAATTTTCTAAAATAAACTATATAGAAGTCTATAATGTAAAATACTTCGTTGTGGAAGTATAATTCGATAAAAATGATAAGGAATCGCAAAAATCTCGGATTCTAGCTTTGATGATACCTAACTCCCATTCAGAAAAAAATTTGGAAAATTCAGGATAATCCAGAACAAGTTAAAAAATTTTTAGCCAAAATATTTTTTTCAATATAAATATATATATATATATATATATATATATATATATATATGTATATGTATATATATGTATAATAAGTCGTTCTCTGTTAAATCGACCATCAAAAAAAAATTTAGATGGTCGCACAAATATTAACAGTTTTTTATTAATAAATTAAGGTGATACCTATTTTTTTTACACAAGAATAATTGCAAATTCATTCCATTTTATCACGCTCTACAACATGATGTTAAAATTCCATGAAAGTGCAGTTAGTAATTTTAAGTTTTGTAATTGCAATGTTAATTTGAAGAGTAGATTTCAAACAGTTAATATATTATAAATATCCAGAAAATAAAAATTCTATTTTGATTATTTATTTAATTAAATAAAATATAATAAGATCATAAAATATTAACAATAGTAATACCTCATCAAAAAATGGATGCTTTAATGTGCATTAACAAATATTTAAGTAAGATGAATATTTATTAGAACATAATAAAGATTTTAATCCTAAAGATTATTATAGATGCAATATATGTAAAATCAAAATAAAATTAAAAAAAACAATTGAATCATTTTATTTGAAACTATAAGAAGAGCTACATTTGAAATTATAGAGCTACTTTTTGAAACTATAAGAGCGAACTATTATGCGCCTCAAACTTACTTGTGTTTAAGCGCTTGTTATGTCAGCATCAACCCTTTCTTTAGTAATAGTAAATACACGGAGAAAAATAGTGTAACAACTTTAGTTATAGATAATGATAAAAATTACTATATTTTATAAAAAAGACGGGACATTTAAGAATTATAAGGAGTTTTATTACATTTATAACAAACACCCCTATAAGATTTGATAAGGTTGGCAACATCGTTTAAGAAATGAGACCATATCTAATTAGAAAAATTACTATGTTACATAGTAAAAATTATACTATGGTAAAATTTGATATGACAGAGTAAAAATATTTGATATACTATATATGAATTAATGGTATAAAAATATTAAATTTTATTATGCATATAATGATTTTCACTTTTTCAAATAATAATGTCGAGTCGATGATCTGTAAATTCATTTCTAACCTTAAAATTTTCTACCAAATAAAGAGTAGTTCTGTAACATATATAGTCGATTCGAAATTTCATAAGTAACATGTCATGATGGCGCATCGGTAACGTTCACGCTTGGCATCCTCGAAGTACCTGTAGTATCCACTACAGGTTAGATTTTTTTCATTAGTTATTTTTTTTTTTTTTTAAATTAAATTAATAAAAAAATTAAATTAGAAAAGATTAAATAACAAGTTTCGGGTTAAAAAAAAATTATTAAAATTTTTTTCTACTTATGTTTTTACAAATTTTACCACGTGACATAGTAATTTTTCTTATAACGCAGAAATTTCCCACTCTTCCTGTACAATATAGTAGTTTTTAATACAATCTATAATTATATTTATTACAGCATTTCTCTCGGTGTACATTTAATTGTAATAACATAATCTTGTATTTATTGCAATACCTGACCCCTTGTACAATTCCCTCCTATTAGACTCTACTTTAACTTTAATTATTTATTTAATAATTATTTTATAATTAAGTTAACGTCGTCTAATGATTATAGAGTCGTTACAAGCTAGCGCGCCATGCCTAGCTTGTGCAGACTCTTTGTGTTTCTATTATTTTGTCAAAGTCGTTTATAGCTAGGACACCTTGCCTAGCTATAGCAGACATTTTTATCGAAAAATTGTTAGTAATTTTTGGGTTAGTTATGTGTAAAGCCCGTTTTTGTTAAAGACCAAATGCCTTAACATTCGGGGCTTAACACTGGGTTAATAGGAGAGGAATCTTTTTGCTTGGATAAGCTCTTTATTTAAAAAACATACAAAATTATAATTGTACGAGTTACAATAAGGCACGTTACACGTTTGAAGTCTGCTTTGCTTAAGACAATGCGTTGGCCTATCGCCCGTTGCTGTCTTAAGCAAAGTATGACTATCCCGTGAGAGAGTGTGACGAGAGTCACAAGATCCTCGTACTGCTTGCATCAGCTCTCTTAGGTCTCTCTCCCATTCTTCTAACTTACAAGGAGAGTGCATTGCATTTGGGTCTCAGATTTTCTTCTAGATTTGGGATCTTTTTTCTTACATAAAATCATAAAAAAAGCCGCGTTCGTTCGGTCCAACGCTCGATTTTTTCCGGGTTATGAGCAGTTTTGTCTGTTTTGTTGAAAAATTTGCATCTGCTTTATAATTTTACAGTTTTCAAACTACTTATTCTATAAGGTTTTTACTGATTGCATATTTAAGTTGAGATTAAAACCTTTCGATTAAAAAAAAACGTGTCCAAAAAACTCAAGTTGTTAAAAACTTATGAAGAGATGGAAATTGAAATGAATTTCTGACTAAAATGTTGCATTTATTTTCTATGCATATTTTCAGCTAAATATTTGCGCTATTTTTATTCCCTCATAACTTTTAGTTTTTTGGACACGTTTTTTTTTAATCGAAAGGTTTTAATCTCAACTTTAAGAGGAGGTAGGAACCATTTGCCGCTTGGCGGCGCTGCGGTCAGGTGAGAGAAAAATATAAAATATTTTTTATTCAGCGATTTATAATTTATCGAGACAATAATATACTTCTAACGTTGTCAAAGGCACTAGCCATATATATGTAGAAAAATTATTGATGATAATCTTGTTTGAAAAGTCTAAGCTATTGTTATAAAACGAAAAATGCAGTGCGAAGTAGAGCCAGCGTGAGCATGTGTATACTTCGTTCTTTACTATTACTTTCTCTGTCGCACTTAGGAAACATACCCATATGTTTACATCGGTTCTACCACGCGCCGCATTTTTCGTTTTATGATAATATTTTAGACTTTTCAAACAATATTAGCATCAATAATAATTCTACATATATATGGCTAGTGCTTTTGACAACGTTAGAAGTATATTATTGTCTCGATAAATTATAAATCGCTGAATAAAAAATATTTTCTATATTTTTCTCATCTGACCGCAGCGCCACCCTGTATAGAGCGGCGAATGGTTACGACCGCCTCTTAATATGCAATCAGTAAAAACCTCATAGAATAAGTAGTTCGAAAACTGTAAAATTATAAAGCAGATGCAAATTTTTCAATAAAACAGACAAAACTGCTCATAACTCGGAAAAAATCGAGCGTTGGACCGAACGGATGCGGCTTTTTTCATGATTTTATGTAAGAAAAAAGATCCCAAAGCTAGAAGAAAATCCGAGACCCAAATGCAATGCACTCTCCTTGTTAGTAGAAAAGAGGGAGAGCTGCCGTATACTTTCAGCGGTACTTACACATCTAAGTGTGTGTACATACATACGCGCGCTTGAATGTTCAACCACTTTGGTCTTTTTGGGTGTTTACGCGCGCAGTTTTTAGTATCGTACGGTTTCAGGGCCGTACATATTAGGGCGCTCACACTCTATACAACATTGGTGAAGAGGATTAATCGGTTCAATGTGCAAATGTAAAAATGTATAAAGGAAAGCCAGTAAAAAAAATAACACTTTCTGCTGAAGAATTAGTGGAATTTTTAAATAAAACGATGAAATTTTAAAAACAAAATAAAGAATAAGTAAAACGTCTCGCAGCAGAGAGGAAAAAATTGGAAGCTGCACATCAATTAACGAGCCTGACTTCTTCAAGGACAAGTCAAGTAAGAATAGTGAAAAATACGATAGCTAAAGGCAAAATAGGCAATATTGCAGAATATTGCGTAGAATACGATTGGTCACTATGGTACGAGCGTTTTGAACAATATTGATAGTACATAAAGAGAGCCCTGAAAAACGTGTATCATTCTTAAAATTAATTGGAAAAAATGTTTATTTTGATATCCAAAGCTCTGTTTCTTTGATAACGTATTTGAAAATTTTTAACAATGAAAATACATATCATTGACGTCAATCTTATCTGATTCACCAAATGAAAAAAAAGCAAAAAACTATCTATAGTTTATCAATCGATCATAAAAATAAATTTTTACTTCAAATAACATTGTTGTAATTTGGCATTGAAATTTCTCGGAATTCCGAACAATTCTGACCTTGAAAAGAAAAAATTTTTACTATTCTTTCCTATTAACCTCAACCTTAACCATTCATTTGTTCTCTCCACCTCTTTCCGTAAACGTGATGACATATACGAAGTAGAATTGATTTTTGATTTACAAGGTGAAATTTCTAAGTCAACGTACTTCCGTGGATTTATTCTCCCTAAAGCTATGTCTTTATATACGTCATCTTTTCATTCAAACTACAATAATGCGTTATGGCAACGGTATTATTTGAAAATAATGAGATTTGATATTACTAATTTAGTAATCAAATCTATTTCCGTAGGATCCGAATCTTGGATCCGTGAGATCAGGATCTAGGATCCGTAAGATCCGGATCTTGGATCCATGAGATCCGGATCTAGGATCTGTAAGATCTGGATCTCACGGATCCGGAAGATCCGGACCTTGGATTCGCGAAATCCAGATCTTGGATCCATGAGATCCGGATTTAAGAGTATCCGCTCCTGCGAATCTAAGATTCGAATCTATTCGAATCTTGAGTATCCGGATTTTAAAATGTTCGGATAGTTGGCAGCCCTAATTTAGACGCAAACGGTGAAGCTACAAAAAAGCAAAATTTCTTGGAATAGTGCGACGCGTCAAGTAAACGATTTGATATGGTATTTAACGTTAAAGACGACGATAATGACAAATGATATAATAAGAATGCTACGTGATGTGATGATATACCTATATATACAAACGTGTTGTTAGAAAATGACTCTATTGCTTTTGAAATTGATACGTGTTCGCCTATAACCGCGAGATCGGTAAAAAATGTATAAAAATAAACAAAGTCTGTATAAGTTAAAGTTAGAAAAAAACTGATAGAAGTTTTAAATTTTTCATTGGAAACGTATAGTAACGGTGGGGCTATTACCTGTAGCAACACGATATGGAAGTCGTAAAATATTAGAAATATTTATTTTGCCTGGTCAAAGTGACACGCTGATTATACTGCCGTGTTAAGTAAAAACTTACATAAGTGACATTTCGATGAAAAATAAATTTTTTTTATCAATAGATCCGATAAAAAAAATAGCCTATTAAATGAATAAAAAAAAGTTGTTTCAAATTTTTCGCTAAAAATGAGGAAATAAAGATTACTTAAGTATTGAAAAATTAAAAATTGGATCGAACAAAATTGATATTATTTCACTTTATCACTTTTATTTATTTTACACTTATGTAAGTTTTTACTTAACACGGCAGTATAGGAGGTCGCTGATTACGCGCGTTACATATTATTCATGTAAATAAAGACAACCTTAGTTTGAATATTAATTCACTGCAAAAGAATGGTACGATACCGTCGGTAATAGGAAAAAGGTTCCCAGCAGTTTTTTCTGATAAATCAGGGTTATGTAAAGATAAAAAGTTAAAACATTGTTTAAAGGCGAACGCAGTTTCAGTATGTTGCAAACCAAGGCCAGAGCCTTTTGGAACGCGTGAAAACATTAAAACTTCAATTCAAAGTACAGAAAAAGAAAATATAGAGATTCGATTAAGCAGTGATTATAAAGTCATGTAGAATCCACATTTAATTGTAAATAGGCAACCGATAACGCGAACAGTAGATTAAATAGCCTTGAAAAAGGACAATTTTTCTCAGAATTAGACTTAGCTCAAGCGTATCAACAGTTCAAGTTAGATGAGCCTTCAAAAAATTTAACAACGATCGCTACACATAAATTATTATAGATATTTCCAAAGATTATTTATTATCAGTTTTACCAAATGTAACTATTTATATGATTGATCAAGCACGATCATTGGTAAATAATAAATTTACAAGCAGTCTGAGAACTATTGTCGCCATTCTTTGGATAGTGAAATTTTAATGAAAGTAAAGGATTATTATCTGAACGATGATTTTAATTGTTCTCGTCAAAGTGCAAATAAAAGCGAAACACTATCTATCAAAGAAAATGATATAAAAACTAAAAAAGTCAAAATTAGACAGTTCTGCTCCAAAATGAAATTCGAAGCTATCATTAAAGTAAAAACCAAATATCAATATTTACGTCAGTATGCTATTTTGGAAATGATAAAACAGCCAGTTATGTCACCATCTCTGACGATATTAAAAATGATTTGTCTCATGCTCTAATGGCTATAAATTTAATTATCGACAACTTAAAACGAAAACATATTGCGCAAGATCTTGATGAAATCATAACCATTTCCGATGGAGCTGCCAGTCATTTTAAAAATAGATATCAATTCTATGAGCTTCAAAACTCAAAAGTAAACAGAAAATGGCTTTTTTCTGCAACAGGTCATGGTAAAGGCGCTTGTGACGGTATTGGTGGTTTAGTTAAACATCATGCTACCACGCATAATCTGTCCAAGAAGAGGGCAGATTTTATTAGAAACGCTGAAAATTTCGCCTCTCACGTGTCAAAATATACTCTGTCGATTAACATTCTTGTTATCCACAAGGATGAGTTAGAGTTTTTCGACAGATAAAAAAAATGGAATGGTTAGGAAATGCAAAAGAAATTAAAGGTATTCAAAAGATTCACTGTAGGAAAAGTGAACGAAACCAAATCTACACTGCCAAAACTTCGAGACATGAGTGGCAAGAAGTAAATTGAAAGGTTTTATTCAAATTCGGATTTCTTTATTCACATTGGTTCTCAATTCATTAATGTTCATTTCTTAATTGTATCGCATATTATTTGTTCATTGAAAATGACCAAATAATATATTTTAGTATTTAAAAAATTCATCTTTTCAAAATTCAAAATTCAAATTAAAAATTCAAAATTCAAAGTAAATATATTTATTCAAAGTTTCAGCATTTTTTTTTAAACTTTAAATCGTCATAACTTTGGTTCTAATTGATCAAAATATTTGATCCGGGGCTTATTTAAAAAATTATTGTTGATATTTTTGATATATTAATAAATAAAAGTATAAAAATAGTTGTAAGAACACGTAAAGTTGGAAAAATAGTACGATGCGCCATGATATTAATGTTTTAAAATCGAAAATATAAAAAAACGTTTTAAAATCTGTAAAAAAAAAATAAGGCAAAATCGCATATTCTCACCTACCCTTAAAGTTAGTATTTTTTATGTATAAAATCATATAAAAATTTAAAAAAAAAAAAAAATATATAGTTTTTGAGAAAATTGTGTTTGAAAAAAATCGCTTTTTTTCGATTTTTCGTAAATAACTCAGTGAAATCAAATTGTATCACAAAAATCGAGATTTCATTCAAAACTAGACAGAATTTCGCACACTTTCGTTAAAGGAACGCCCAAAAAGGTTAAAAATTGACGGAGCTATAGTCATTTAAAAGTAGAGGTTCATTTTCAATTTTTGAATTTTTGTTTTTACATCCAACACTAAAATTGCTGTAGTAAAAAAGAAAAAATTTTTTGAGCGTTCTACGAGGTAAATTGCATCTTCATATACATAATAGAAGGTATTTTTATTACTCAGAAGAAAAAAAAAATTCGATCAGTGACGGCCTGCATGAATCTGAATGGAATCAGCCCATATAGTTTCACTGTACGATTTCATCATAGAGTTATATTATATGATTTTATCATATACTTTCACCATATGATAAATTGAAACCAAAAAACATGTAATAAAACCATATGATAAAACCACATAATAAAACCATATGATAAAATCATGTAATAAAACTATGTGTTTTTTTTCAACCGGGTCACTATACGATTTCATCATAGGGTTATATTATATGATTTTATCACATACTTCCATCATATGATAAATTGAAGACAAAAAACATGTAATAAAACCATATGATAAAACCACATAATAAAACCATATGATAAAATTATGTAATAAAACTATGTGTTTATTTTCAACCGGGTAAAAATTGTTAAGAATTGAATGTGCTAATAATAATTTTATTAAAGCAATAATATTTTTATTAAGAGAAACATTAATTTCTAGAACACATCTAATGACCTCATTATAAAAATTATCATTACATAATCTTACACCGCTAATTAGCACTTCAACCCGAAACAACGTTCTATACAATCAAGCGTAAAAAAGGAAATCAAGAATAAAAAAAACAATCTCACTTTCGTTTAAGATTTTTTTTTCATTCGCATCCGGCCAGTTAAGGCAAAAACTGGTTTAGTCTAGGCGCCAGATAGGTCACAGTGGCCTCTTTAATTTGGATTGACCCACTAAGGTTTTTTTAGTGTATTTTGACCTCCTGAACACGAAAATCGATGGTGGATTTCGATCCGGATGTCGAATAAGTTGCTATAAACAATTTAATTGTTTATAACGCTATACCGATTAAACAAAAAGAGATACAAAAATCTTGTATAGTACGTTTTTTGCAGCTTATTATAACAAATACACTCGATTTTAAATCATGCTATTTGGATAATTACAACTTGAGATATTGTTAATCTACTGCAAATTGACGAGATAAACTCCCCACACAGCATGAAAGATATCATTGGAATATTCCGAAATATTCCAATGGAATATTTCATTGAAATATTTATGGAAGCTTTATGGAAGAAAACAGAAATATTCCTGAAATATTGCAAAGGAAACTTCCTACGAAGAACCCCTGAAGGCCTCCGTAAACCTTCCAAGGAAGATTCCGTTGGAAGATTGATGAATCATTCCACCAAAAGATTTCATGGAAGCCTTATAGAAGACTATGTTTTTCTTTTGGGGAAATGTTCAGAATTTTCACTGGAATATTCCGATTTCAGTCTCCTGGAAGATTCCTTAAATCTTTCAAGGAAGATTCCGTTGGAAGATTGATAAATCATTGCACTGAAAGATTTCATGGAAGCTTGAATGGTAGATTCCGTTTACCTGTCAGCGAAATATTGGAAATCGTCATTGAAACATTCCAGTGGAAGGCTCCTGAAAGCTTCCGTAAACCTTCCAAGGAAGATTCCGTTGAAAGATTGATTAAACATTGCACTGAAAGATTTCATGGAAGCTTGAATGGTAGACTCCGTTTACCTGTCAGCGAAATATTGGAAATCGTCATTGAAACATTCCAGTGGAAGGCTCCTGAAAGCTTCCGTAAACCTTCCAAGGAAGATTCCGTTGAAAGATTGATTAAACATTGCACTGAAAGATTTCATGGAAGCTTGAATGGTAGACTCCGTTTACCTGTCAGCGAAATATTGGAAATCGTCATTGAAACATTCCAGTGGAAGGCTCCTGAAAGCTTCCGTAAACCTTCCAAGGAAGATTCCGTTGAAAGATTGATTAAACATTGCACTGAAAGATTTCATGGAAGCTTGAATGGTAGACTCCGTTTACCTGTCAGCGAAATATTGGAAATCGTCATTGAAACATTCCAGTGGAAGGCTCCTGAAAGCTTCCGTAAACCTTCCAAGGAAGATTCCGTTGAAAGATTGATTAAACATTGCACTGAAAGATTTCATGGAAGCTTGAATGGTAGACTCCGTTTACCTGTCAGCGAAATATTGGAAATCGTCATTGAAACATTCCAGTGGAAGGCTCCTGAAAGCTTCCGTAAACCTTCCAAGGAATATTCCGTTGGAAGATTGATTAAACATTGCACTGAAAGATTTTATGGAAGCTTGAATGGTAGACTCCGTTTACCTGTCAGCGAAATATTGGAAATCGTCATTGAAACATTCCAGTGGAAGGCTCCTGAAAGCTTCCGTAAACCTTCCAAGGAAGATTCCGTTGAAAGATTGATTAAACATTGCACTGAAAGATTTCATGGAAGCTTGAATGGTAGACTCCGTTTACCTGTCAGCGAAATATTGGAAATCGTCATTAAAACATTCCAGTGGAAGGCTCCTGAAAGCTTCCGTAAACTTTCGAAGGAAGATTCCATTGGATGATTGATGAATCATTGCACCGAAAGATTTCATGGAAGCTTGAATGGAAGACTTCGTTTACCTTTCAGCGAAATATTGAAGATTTTCACTGAAATATTCCGGTTCGAGTATCCTGGAAGCTTCCATAAACCTTGCAAGGAAGACTCTGTTGGAAGATTGATGAATTATTGCCATGAAAGACCCAAGGAAGCTCCAAGGAAGACTGCATTTACCTTGCAGCTAAATGTTGGCAATTTTTGACTGAAACATTTGGGCCGAAGGCTTCAGGAAGCTTTCGTAAACATTTCATGGAAGATCCCATCAGTGGACTAATAAATCAGGAATTATTATTTTGAATGAATGTAAAACGGACACTACACCAGCACTCATCAACATGGCTTATCCTCGTTTGTAAGTTAATAAAAAAAATTTTAATGACGCTATAGCTACACCAAAAAGACATTTTTATAAAAATGAAATAATTGTTATTAACCCTTTTCATGCCAAACGGCCATAAATTTTTTATGTTTTTCAAGTGAATATTTCTCTGTATAATGGTGAGCAAAACAATTTTAAAACCACATTTTCTAACGTATTTTTATCCGTACTTTTCAAATCTGCTATTTGTTTTTTTCTGTGACGTTTGATTTTTTCAAAATGGCGGCAAATTTACAAAAAAACGTGATTTTTTTTTTTTTTTTTGTTGTTTAACGAACTGGCTAATAATGTTCCCGGTGTCGGATCGGTACAAGCGTCTGGATCTTGTGGAATAATCGCCATAGCTAAAATTTAAGCCATACAGGATGTCAAAATTCAAAATGGCCGATCCAATATGGCGACTTTTACACGCTTTTTTTCGTTTTTTTTCAGTTTTTTGATGTTTATAGTCCATGGCGTTCAATTTTCGAATAGATTTATTATTTTTATCCCAGTTTGATGTCGATTATGTCAGAAAATGACAATACAAGATAATTTGAAATTCAAAATGGCGGAAAATATTATATTTTCTTTGATTTTATCCAGTTTTTCTTAGAAATTCACAAGTTTTTGCCGTTTATATGTTGTTATTTTGTACTTTCTTCATTCACATTACCCAAAGTTATACAAACAATGGAAAATACATCCAACCTCGTAATTCAAAATGGCCATTCCAATATGGCGGCTTTTATGAACAATTATTTTTGATTTTATTTTGAATTTTTCAGCTCTTTTAGTTGTGGTATTTATTTTTTAGGTAGGTTGGTCATTGTAAATAATAAAGTTATAAATTTATACAATAATTTTTCATATTTATGCACTAATTATACATTAAATAATTAATTATATATCAATATTTTTAAAACCGCCCGTTAGCCGTAAATTTTATGTTGCCCGACTTTCACCAGAACATTTTTCTACATCAATAAATATAGTAATCTATCTATGTAGAAAAGTTCTTACGAGGAGGTCGACGGTAGTGGAAAGTCTTTTCTTTTTTTTTTCTTTTTTTCGTTTTTTTTTTTTTTTTTTTTTTTTTTGTTTTTTTTTATTATTTATTATTTTTAGTCAAACTTATTTGTCTTCTTTTATTTTCGATTTTTTAAAAAAATTATTATGCATGCAGTTTTGAATAACAATTTTTGCAATAATAAGCTTCACAATTGATGCAATATTTAGATGTTCGTTGAGAACAATTACTAGCTGTACATAAGCGTCTTTCTCTTGATTCAGTTTTGTGAGAACTCATATTTTTTTTCTTTGATTTTTCGATATAGAACTTAGTAATGCTTCTACACATGTCTTTAGTTCGTAATCTTCTTTTACTTTTATTACAGCACATGTTCCATAATGCAGTTGCATTTGTAACTGATGATTACAAAATTTTAACGAAACCCGCCCAAGTCCATCTTTTTGCCTGAATACTTGGAAGTAATTTTTTACATCTAAAATCGTGATCATCAACACCACCCATAAAATAATTATAAAACGATATTATAGAGGGAAAGTCATAGTTTACTTTATTTTTGTGTTCTTGAGAGTATCTCAATTTAGATACTAAAGGTGAAATACCAGCTGCAGTTGAAAGTAAAGACACTTTTTTACTATCCATGACACTAACATAATTTATCTCACTATTTTTATCATGGCTAACTTTATACGAACCTCTGAGAGCACCTTTATTGAATGTATGTTTATTGTTGCTTACTCGTCCTTTTCTTACGGTCCCTGTTGCTCGTAAACCAAGTTTCTTCAAATGTAAAATAAGATCAGGGCTGGTAAAGTAATTGTCGAAAGTGAGATGGTATTGATGTAATCTAGTTTTTGTGGTTTGTAATAACAACGGTTTGACCATTTGCATAACAACTTTTGAACCTAGTGCACAATTTTCGCAATCACTAGATGATGATGAGTTTTTGCCGCAGTAGATGTCTAAATTGAATAAATACCCAAAAGTGTTGCACAATCCCCAAAATTTCAAACCAAATCTGTCAGGTTTTGATGGTAAAAATTGTCTCAGAATCGTACGACCAAAAAATCTTGCCATCATTTCGTCTACCGATAAACCGGTTGAAAAAAACCAAATTGCTGTATGTTTTCTCTAAATATATCTAAAATTTTACGGATTCGCCACGCTTTGTCGGAATCGTTTTGATCTGTTATTTTAGAAAATTTTAGTTTAGATTTGATTTCTAAAAATCGTTTTCTACTCATTGCGGATGAAACGAACTCACATTTCAAATCTGGGTCTTTAGACCAGTACTCTTGTTGATCATTACGCTTATTGTACGTAGATAATAATATTATACCCAAAAAAATGTCTAATTCATCATGACTTATATCTAATCCATTTTCATTGGACGCTTCTATGATATAAGTTTTTAGTTCCTTAGAAAAAAAAAACTCAAATAAATCCACATGTGAACTAGCTCTGATTTTTTTTTTTGGATTCAGAAAGAATTATTTCATCTTTCAAGTCATCAGTGTAAGCTTTTTCGCCATCAATCCAAGTAAATTCATGACCAGGTTCCAATTTTTTTCGATTCTTCGAACACTTATCTAAAACATTTCTGTAAGATGGATACTGAAAATCATCCATAGCATCGCTAGGATCAGATGAACCTGAGTCATCAGAATCATGGTTATTTTCGGAATCAGATGAACTTGGATTATCAGAATCAGATGAACCTGAATGATCTGGATCAGGAATAAAGCAATCATCATCTTCGTCATATTCTGTATCAGATGCTTCTTTCCTTCTTCTTTTAGTAGACGAAATAGGGACTGAATCTAATATTTTTCGTTTACGCATTTTTTCAGAAATTTCCGAAGTATAATGTATTTGTTAAAAATTTATTTTATCGAATTATGTTGCTTTTGAAAGCATACTTATGCGAAAAATTCAAAATTGAACGAAAACATTTTTTTAAATATTCTGATGATATTTATAAATTTAGAGAAGATAAACTTAGAGATTTTAGAAAATAGATTGTAGCAAACAAGATATTGTTGAAAATTCTAATATTGCTTATTTATATTGTGCTTTATAACGAAAAAAAAATTCGCATCCAATGGTTACGTTTATAAATTATTTTTATTCAAATTACAACTTTAGAAATGAAAAATACAGAAAAAAGCGAACAATTGAATTTGATGATAAGAGCTGCGGTAGTTCAATGGTACAGCGTAAACTTGCCAACCTGTCGGTTTGGGTTCAACTCCTAATATTCAATTCAATCAATAAACATTTGTTCTTCGTTATTTGTAATTAGTAACTTTTACTCACACAAATTTATGCGCAAATGTGTCATGGCAAAAAAAACGCCGAAAAATTTATATTTATCCGTAAGTTTTAACTTTCAAGCTTTACTTATTTTTTTTCACGATTTCTGACATTATTGTTATGAAACAATACTAAATATACTTGAAAAAACGCGTCATAACTAAAAGAATTGAATAATTCAAAATAAAATCAAAAATAATTGTTCATAAAAGCCGCCATATTGGAATGGCCATTTTGAATTACGAGGTTGGATGTATTTTCCATTGTTTGTATAACTTTGGGTAATGTGAATGAAGAAAGTACAAAATAACAACATATAAACGGCAAAAACTTGTGAATTTCTAAGAAAAACTGGATAAAATCAAAGAAAATATAATATTTTCCGCCATTTTGAATTTCAAATTATCTTGTATTGTCATTTTCTGACATAATCGACATCAAACTGGGATAAAAATAATAAATCTATTCGAAAATTGAACGCCATGGACTATAAACATCAAAAAACTGAAAAAAAACGAAAAAAAGCGTGTAAAAGTCGCCATATTGGATCGGCCATTTTGAATTTTGACATCCTGTATGGCTTAAATTTTAGCTATGGCGATTATTCCACAGGATCCAGACGCTTGTACCGATCCGACACCGGGAACATTATTAGCCAGTTCGTTAAACAACAAAAAAAAAAAAAAAAATCACGTTTTTTTGTAAATTTGCCGCCATTTTGAAAAAATCAAACGTCACAGAAAAAAACAAATAGCAGATTTGAAAAGTACGGATAAAAATACGTTAGAAAATGTGGTTTTAAAATTGTTTTGCTCACCATTACACAGAGAAATATTCACTTGAAAAACATAAAAAATTTATGGCCGTTTGGCATGAAAAGGGTTAAAATGAGGTAATTTTTTTAACGAAAATGACTTTATTGCAATAACAAAAAACAAGCCCTTTTTCTTTCAAATTTCTTATTATATCTAATGACGATATTTTCCCAATACATTACTTGACACACCAAAAGGCGTTTTAAATAACGTCATTTAGTATGTTAGGGATTAGGACAAAAAATGACGTCGTTTAGTATGTTAAATGTTAACGAAAAATGACGTCATTTTATAATAACAATGACGTCCTTTTTCATATAACTTCCCACATAGCATGAAATATTTCTGAAATATTTCTGAAATATTTCATTAAAAGATTCGGAATAAAACAGAAAAATTGATATAAAATGTTTCTAAAATATTGATATGTCCGCCTAGAAGATTGGTTTGAAATATTTCATGTAATGTTTCTGTAATATTCTTTCATGATTTTGTGAAATATTAATTTGTAATATTGTTGAAAGATTGCAGCAACATTTGATCGAAAGATTCATGGAAGAATATGAATCTTTCAAGAAATATTTTTGAAATATTTCTAAAATCTTTCATGAAATATTAATTCGTAATATTGTTGAAAGATTGCACAAATATTTTATTAAGGTGGTTCGTGCGACTAACGTGTTTTTTCAAGATATTCTTGAAATTGTAGGTATAGTTCAATGAAGGCAATGTGAATATCATATTAAAATTTCAGAACATTTCATCGTTTCGTTTTTGATTAATCGATGTTCAAAGTTTTACAAATTACATTGTAAGTATATCTATATATATTGGAATTTTTACATTTTGTAGCTGTTAATCGCAATATCTCATAAACTACATTCAAATTATAATTGAAAATTCAAACATATATAAAGGAACTAATAATAAACATTTTCCAACAAGATTCGCGTAAATTCATCGTTTTATTAAAGAGATAAAGTGTTTTAAAACTGTAATTATTAGATAAACGATGCATTTGCGAGAGTTTGTCAACCGCATTATGATCACATGAAAATATAATCAAGTAGCCACCTGCTGGCAAGATGGAAGAATTGCTACGCACGCAAGATAACTACAAATATTTAGACAATATTTCTCTAATATTTCATTGTTATATTCATAAATTTTTGGGAATACTTCATGAAATATTTCTGGAATATTACAGAAATATTTCATGAAATATTTCTTGAAAAATTTGCGCAGTATTGATTTAAAATATTTTAAGAAATGGTGCAGTAATATTTCTTCAATATTTCAGTGTTATGTTCAAACATTTTTTCAAATACTTCATGAAATATTTTTCAAATATAACAGGAATATTTCAGGACATGTTTCTTGAAAGATTTGAGAAATATTAATTTGAAACATTTCAAGGAATAATGTAATAACTTACTTGAATATTTCAGTGTCGAATTCAAAAATTTTTTAGAAATAAAACATGAAATGTTCCAAGAATATTACAGAAATATTTCAATGAATTATTTAATATTCATAAACTGAAATATTTCAAAGAAATATTAGTTTATCACTTATTTAATATTTCACTGAAATATTTCATTAATAATTTACGGATGCTTCCAGTCACCTTACTGAAATATTCCATGAAAAGTTTACGGAAGCTTCCGGTAAACTTCCTGGAAGCTTCCAAAGTTTTTTCTGCAGTGAATTAAATCTTTCACGTTTTCTTCTAGGAAGCTTCCAGTAATATTCCACTGAAATTTACAACGAAAAACTTACCGAAGCTTCATGAAAGTTTTCACTGAAATATTTCAGAAATGATGTACGGAAGCTTCGAGTAAGCTTTCACTGAAAAATTCCATGACAGATTTATGGAGGCTTCCAGTAAGTTTTCACTGAAATGTTTCATGAATAATTTAGGGAAGCTGTTGGTAAGCTTCTATTGAAATATTCCATGTATAATTTACGGAAGCTTCCAGTAAGCTTCCACTGAAATATTCCATGAAGGACTTACGGAGGCTTCCAGTGAGCTTTCACTGAAATATTCCATGAAAGACTTACGGAAGACTCCTGATCGAGGACATATCCATCTTCCGGGAAGTTTCCACTAAAAAAGAGGAAATACCTATTGTAGGAATACCTATTGTAGATTCAATCTCTCGTAAGCTAACGTGAACATTTAAATGCACCATGATTAGTACAGCTATCATACAAGGATTATTTTCATAATCATCGGTAGTCAGAGACCTTCTTTTCCGAAGGAACTGTCCTCGTCGCCCCCACAACTCAATTTCTCGAATAATCTTATGATCTGGATGTTTTTCTCTGAAAGGAAAGCGGTTATGGTAAAGCCTTTCTGCTGCTCTGTAATTTTGCTGACATTCTCCTAAAATAAGAAGAATGTTAACAATTTTATTGCCCGTGTAGTCTGGCATTGTTTACGGAATCGTTAATCAAAATATAAATCTAAAGATCGATTTGAATTTACAATCGTGACTTACTTTCAGTGAAGGCGAAAACAATGTAATGAACTTATTTGATCATTTTAATGAGACAATTTCAGTGATGTGATATTGAAAATCGATCAATTAAAAATATTATACTAATTTGTAAAAGAACAATGGAATTTAGATAGCCCATATTAGTACGAAAATTTGGTCTTATTTCGAGAAAAGGTGGTAAAAAGTTTTGTCAATTTTTTAATTAAAATTATCATTTAAACAATTTACTGAAAGAAATGGTTTTATTTCGGTTAGATACTAGAAATCGATCCAATGGAAAAAAATACTGAAAGGCACGCTATTAGTATTTAAATAATTAATCGATTGTTACTATGATACTAGTTATTATTGGCTCAATCTATCAATTTCCAAGCTTAAATCGCAATAAATAGTACTCTCAAATGTATAACTAGAAAACATCGCCTTAATCAATTCAACAAGCGAAGACATTGCATAGTCTGTTTCCGAATTTCATGTGATTTCACTGAATACAGCTGGCAGACGCCAAAAAAGCAATCTAACATTGGATAAGATAGCAGACCCCCAAAAAACATAACTAAAAACCGCAGACAGAGAGTCAATCCCGAAAACTTAATCTAATATTGTATACAAGTACGCAACCTCAAAACTACATTACTTAACATCGGATTTAGGTAGCAGACACTTAAAAAAAACCTAAAACCGCAGATACACAGCAACTCATTTTACCTTCTTTGGCAAGGTAAAATGAGGCGATCGTAGTTTTGAAGTGAGCTGGCAATCTGCGGTGTAAGACTGTATTTTTATTTTTGATTACTTCACTTGATTGTAGAAAACGTTGTTTTGGGTTAAGGTGCTAATTAGCGGTGTAAGGTTATGTTTTTTCAGCTTCGATCGCCAACTCATCCATGGTATCATGTCTGATATTCATTGAGTTAACTGGTCTTTCTGCGGTATGTGATTATTGCTTTAGCTGCCTGGCTGATATTTTGCACTCGTTAGCAAGGAAGAGAAGCACTTGCAAAAAAAAAACATTTTAAATAAAACCTGCGTATTTGTTAACGAGGAATTCAAATCCGTAAAAAAAGGGGGATACATTAAAAAAATCGAAGCTAACCTTCAAATGTCTTTGAAAATGACATTCAAGGTCAATTTCAAGGTCATTATTCGATTTCCGCCTGAATAGCAAACAACTTTCACTATTGTCATATTTGAAATTGGAGGCTTTCATTAAGAGTTATTTAGGTAAGACGTTTAAAATGGGACACTCTGTATATATATCGAATATAAAACTTTGATCCATAAATAATTTTTAAAAATTACAACCGATACTCTAAATTTTTTTGAGTAGTCGAAAACTTTATTTTCTGAATTTCGGTACTTGCCACAAACGTTATCAGCCAATTTTCAACCAATTGACCTCAAAATTTCCAGAGATCTTCAGTTTATGTATCTTCACAAAATAACAGATTTAGTTAAAAAAAAAAAAGAATTTAAAAGTTTAGTTTAAAGAGTTAATGAAAATACATATTTTTGTGAATTTTATATTAGTAATTTATTTCAAAATTTACTTCAACTTATCTTATAAAAATTCCAGAACTGTCATTTTGTGAAGATATATACTTAAGATCTCTGGAAATTTTAAAGTTACTTAATTGAAAATTAGCTGAGAACGTCTACGGCAAGTACCAAAATTTTCAAAAATTACGTTTTCGACAACTCGAACAAATTTAAAACACCGGATGAGATTTTTTTGAATTATTAATGGATAAAAGTCTTATATTTAATATATACACGGAAAACATTTGGCACGTTAAGGAAGTGTGCTTGTGAGACATCGTGCGTCTGCTGCATCGGCACCGAAAAATACGGTGCCGATGTTACTTCGTTACAGTGGCTATCTCTGTAGAATGTCAACGCTTTCCTTGAGATGCACGAGGGGCGCTACTGTGTAAAACAAGGCAGAGTCACATATGTTAAGCGTGCGTTGCTATAGCTTTGACTGTCACGCCATCTCGACACCTGAAATCTAGTGCCGGCATCGTGCCGCACAACCTAGTCACCGTCGCTGTACGTGCGAAATGTTTCCCGTGTATTTAAGGTAAAAAGAAGTTTTATTAATTAATATCATTAAAAAATAAATTATGACTACAATTGAATTTTTTTTCCAGGCTTTCAGTCCCGATACCTTTGACATTTTTTAAATGTAAATACTGTAAATATCTGTGAATTACTATGAATAATTGTAAATAATGCAATCATTAGAAATAACTAAAAATATTTATATTTATATTCTATTTACAACAAACATTTCTAAATAATTAAATATATATATGTATATGTATGTATATATATATATATATATATGGGACATTTCACACCAACTGGAAGAGCAAAAAAATAAAAATCGCTGAAATCCTGAGGATATATTCTTTTTGTTACCCAAAATATGTAAAAAAATTTCCAAGGATTTAGATTGGAAGGATCAAGAGCTATAAATCGTCAAAATTTGGAAATTTTTTTAAATTTTTGGAAAAGTCCTAATTTTATTATTTTTTTTCTGAAAATCCTGATGTTTTAGAGAGAAATTCATAAGATTCCTTCTCATCGTAAATAAAGAGGAGAGTAAGCATGATTCTTTACAGAACTTAATTTTGAAATTCTCTATTGGTTACATAGTAATTTAAATTACTCATTATTGTCCACTTCCGAAATTGCTTTTTGACGGCTTATTTTCTTCCATTTTACATGAACTTTAAAATAAATTTTTGATCATGTAAGAGCCATCAATAAAAAGTTATGACAGTTTAAAATATATATTTTCATGTATAATTAATTTTTCATATTCAAAATAAACTATGCACGAAAACATATATCAAAGTTTATGTAAAATGGAAGAAAATAAGCCTTCGAAAAGCAATTTCTGAAGTGGCGAACAATGAGTAATTTCAATTACTATGTAATACATATAAGAACCAATAGAAAACTTTAAAATTGAGGTTTGTAAAAAATCATGCTCACTCTCCTCTTCATTTACAACAGGAAGTATTATTATGAATATCTCTCTAAAACATCAGAATTTTTAGAAAAAAAATGATAAAGTTGAGATTTTTCAAAAAATTCTGAAAAATTTCCAAATTTTGAGGATCTATAGCTCTTGATCTTTCCAATCTAAATCCTTGGAAATTTTTTTAAATATTTTGGGTAACAAACAGAATTTTTTCTCAGAGTTTCAGCGATTTTTATGTTTTTGCTTTCTCAATTGGCGTAAAATGTCCCATATATATATATATATATATATATATATATATATATATATATATACTTTCCAGCGCAGTTTGTATTTAATGAATTTATTTCTGTATTAAAAATAGCCGTCTAAACATTTATTAAACTATCAATAATTGACCAAATATTATTAACATTATTTACTGTATCATATTCAATTTAGTTATTTTCAATATAGAATTCTAAAGTAGGTAAATTAAAGTCACTGAATTGGAATCCATTATTAGTTGGAATATCATTAATTATGCTTAAGAGGCGGTCGGAACCAAATCGGTGACTTTGTTCGGTGCTTGTAATAAATGCTTATAATAATTTATTCATTCATTAATATGGTAAAAATATAGTCATTTCCTCTAGTCATGTATATAAAGAATAATTTAAAATAGTTAAAGCCACAAAAATATACAAAATATTGTTATAAAGCGAAAAATGCCACCTAACAATCGACACGACAGTTTTTTGCATGCGGTATATGTCAAGTCAGTTTGATATTTGTAATAAATGCTTATAATAATTTATTTACTTATTCATATGGTAAAAATACAGTCATTTCCTCTAGTCATGTATATAAAGAATAATTTGAAATGGTTTAAGCCATAAAAATATACAAAATATTATCGTAAAGCGAAAAATGCTGACTTGATATATACCGCAAGTCACCGATTTGGTTCCGACCGCCTCTCCATGCATATTCTTCACCTTTTTGTTATATATGTATATATATATATACATATATATATATATATGCATATATATATATATATATATATATATATATATATATATATATATATTTATATTGACGAAAATAACCATTTCTAAACCGTTATATCATTTTTAAAAATTATACTATAATAATATATATATATATATATATATATTAATAATACAAATTTTACTATAATTTCTTATCTTACTACAATTAATTCATAGCATTTTTCATAATATATTTTTATTTTTTAGCTTATAAAAGTAAAAATACACTTAATTGAATCAGTTAATATAAAAAGCAATTCTATTGTGAATATTATTAGAAAAAGTTCAATAAATAAAAATTTTTAAAAGATTTGCAATTTTTAATAATAGGTTTGACTGAGAAAGATAAATTGATTGTCAAAGGACAAGAATTGTATAGTGGAATTGCTTCCATGTTAATTGATATTCACATATAAGAATTTTATATTTTAAATCAGAGCACCTCATTTAATATGCAATCAACTTTACTAATTCAAAAACCGCAATATATTAATTCAGTACTAAGTGATGAAAAAATCTTGTTTTGCGGAAATTTCGAAAAATTCACTGGATTTGTACGTATTATAATAATAAAATAACGGAGATGTTATATGTCCTCCAGATCCCCCACTTTAGTACCACACGCTTTGAAGTTCTACATTAGTTTGTAGTTTATGGTTTTCACGTCGTTCTTTGGCGTTCCAAATTTCAATATGTTTCAAGTTGCGATTATCGTCATAAAGTCGGGTCAAGTTGTGTATTATTTAAATTGAAGCAAAGCATTTATATATATATAAGATTTTAATTATGTTAAAAATTGCCTTTTTTCTAATCTTTTCTTTCTTTCCCCCTCCCCCTTTTCCCTGGTTTTTTAATTTTTTTTTTTATTATAATTTTATGTTAATTCTTACTTTAGATATTTTTGTATTTCCCATCCCCTTAAGAGGAGGTCACGTATCTCTGTCCTTTTCTAATCAAAGAATTGAGTTTTTTATAGAAACTAATAACTTTAGCAAAAAATGAAGAGAAAGCCGCATCTCGTAATAAAAAAAGCAATATTTTCTTTGATAAGAACGAATTAATTTTATTGCTTCGTTTTCAAGAAAACCTTGAAAAACTTAAATCATAGAGGTTAAGGTGGACAATTTAGTTTTTCAAGGTTTTCTTGAAAACGAAGCAATAAAATTAATTTTTCCTTATCAAAGAAAATATTGCTTTTTTGATACAAGATGCGGCTTTCTCTTCATTTTTTGAGAAAGTTATTAGTTTTTGTGAAAAAATCATTTCTTTGATTAGAAAAGGACAGAGATACGTGACCTCCTCTTAACTTGGATTTTTGATTTTCATTTAATATTAATTTTATTTATTTGAATTCTATAATGATTTTTAAAATTTTTTCTCCCCCCCTTCTCCCTTTTTTTGGTTTCTTAATTTCTTTTATTATTATAATTTTATGTTAATTCTTAATTTAAATATTTTTGTATTTCCCATCCCCCTAACTTGGATTTTTGATTTTTATTTAATATTAATTTTATTTATTTGAATTCTATAATGATTTTTAAAATTTTTTCTTCCCCCCTCCCTTTTCCTGGTTTCTTAATTTCTTTTTTTATTATATTTTTATGCTAATTTTTTATTTCAATATTTTTGTATTTTCCTTCCCCTCTCCCAACCTTGATTTTTAATTTTCATTTAATAGTAATTTTAATTATTTTAAATGTATAATTTTTAAATTTTTTCTTTTTTTTCCTTCTCTCTTTTTGGTTTTTTACTTACTTTTTTACTTGAATTTTGTGCAAATTTTTAATTGTTTATTTTTTGTTTTCTCAGCCCTCTCCATTACTCCTGGTTTTTGTGGTAAACATAAATTTTATGATATAAATATTAACTTATTTAATATAAATGAATAAATTCTTAAAAAACTTTTTAAATTTGATTTTCTATTCCCATATTCCACTTTCCTAGTCTTATTCCAAACGTTTATACATTCAAAAGTTGAGCCATCTGGTGTCGGTAAAGAGCAAGTTTTTATTTTAGTATTATCCCCGCTATTTTTTCATTCATCATGGTTTACATCAAATTAAGTGGCATTTTTAGGTTATTTTACTCCAGATACTCCAGATTTAATTTTTCAAGTTCAATTTATTATTTATTTACAGCATAATTTGCTATTTATTTGATACATACATAAGTTTTAAGACTCAAATTTTCATATTTTGGTATTTTTTTCAAGATTTTACGGCTAGAACATATATTTTCAGAATCTGGAGGACATCTAACAACGGCCATAAAATAATTCATATATATGACAGTTTAAACCTTAAATATCTACAAGATGAGCATAAGATTTATATAAATAGATTATTTCCAAACAAATTAAAATTGAGCATATTTTTCGAAACAGTACAATCACAAACAAATAATTATGATTGTGGCCTTTTTGCAATTGTTTTTGCTGTTGCAATACTATAAATTTATGTCCATGTCGTTTAAGAGGCGGTCTGGACTATTTGCCGCATGAGGGCGTTGTGGTCAGGTGAAAGAAAAATGTAAAATAATTTTTACACAGCGATTTACAATTTACTGAAACAATAATATACCTCTAATGTTGTCAATAACTCTAGCCATATATATGTAGAATAATTATTGATGCTAATCTTGTTTGAAAAGTGTAAAATATTGTTGTAAAGCGGAAAATGCAGCGCGAGGTAGAACCGGCGTGAGCATATGTATTCATCATTATTTAAAATTACTTTCTCTGTCGCACTAAAAAAATACACATGTTTACATTGGCTCTATTACGCGCAGCATTTTTCGCTTTACAAAAATATTTTAAACTATCCAAACAAGCTTAGCATTGATAACTATTCAACATATATATGGCAAGAGTTATTGACAACATTAGATAGAAGTATATTATTGTCTTAATAAATTGTAAATCCGTGTATAAAAAATATTTTATATTCTTCTCTCATCTGCAGCGTCACGAAGCAGATGATGGTTCGTACCTCCTCTTAAGATATGATATTTTTCAAATGCAGTTACATTTATTAAGAATTTTTAAAACGCAACAAATAAGAATGTTTCCAGTTTTACATAATTGTAATAATATAAATACTAATAACAATAATCCACTAGACATTATAAGAAGTTTTTGTCATGAACCATGCGAGGGGCTACGCACTTCTTGTCCTCTCGGGAGGACAAAAAAGAGTACATTGAGAGACTAAAGAGGACTTTAAAGAGGACAAGATCACAAATAAACTCTTTAATTTTTTAGAGTACATGGGCGAAGTTGAGAGGACTCAGGAGGACTTGAGAGGACTCGGGAGAACTTGAGAGGACAAGAAAGAAAACTTAAGAGGATATAAAAGGACATAAAAGAGAACTCAAGAGAACTGAGGAGTCCTCTTTTGTACTCTCACTGTCCTCCATAGTTCTCTTATGTACTCACATTGTCCTCTTCATTCTCTTCTGTACTCTTGCTGTCCTCTGCAATTTTTTTACTTTTCAAAATAATCGCGAGTGCATTGAAAAAAAATTCAGAGGACATCAGAGGACATGAGAGGACATGAGAGTACACACTTTTAATTCAGAGGATTTTTTGAGAGGACATGAAGTGCATAGCCCCTCGGAACCATGTTTCAGTAAAATACCATTAAATTAAGAAAAAGACATGATTATAAAAATGCAGAAAAAAAAGTAACGATGAATTAGAACTAAGGCGTGTGCGTAATGTTTTTGTAAAAAAAAATTATATTAAAATACAAAAGGATCGACCATATGAATATAAAAAAATATTAAATATTAATAAGATAATAGAAATAAAATTGAAAGAAAATAGTGATAAATTAGAACAAATACCTGTAAATGAGGCTTTGCGTAAGAAAGAAGCTTATATAAAAATAAAAAAAGAATAACCAAATAAATATAAAGAGAAATTAGAAAATACTAAGATAAGGAAAATGGAACTCAAGAAAAAAAGAGTACGGATAAATTGAAACAAATACGCGCAAATGAGGCTTTACGAAAATAAGCTTATATTTAAATGAAAAAAAGACAACCAAATGAACATAAAAAAAGTAAGAAAATGCAAAGATAACGAGATTAAAATTCAAGAAAGGAAAGAGTACTGATGAATTGGAACAAAAACATGCGAATAAAGGCTTAGGTAAGAAAGAAGCTTAAATAAAAATTAAAGAAAATCAACTAAATAAATATAAAAAAAAATAAATGATACTAATAATTACAGAATAATCTCCATCTATGAAAGAAATTCCTTTCAATATGCAACGAAAATAATTTCCTAATAGATTAGGTTTTGCAATGACTATTAATAAATCCCAAGGACAATCTTATGAAAGAGTTGGTGTTTATTTGCAGTCACCAGATTTCAGTTAAGGACAATCGTATGTCGCTCTTTCAAGGGCTAAGTATGAAAATGATTTGAAATTATTTTTAGACGACAAAGCTATTGTCAACGGAGAAAATAAAAATGATCAGAACATAATTTATACAAAAAACATTGTTTAAAAAGGGATATTGTAAAAGATATGTTAAGAGATATTGTATATATTTATGTGTTTTAACTTGTGTAATAGTTGAATCCGAATGAAAGATAAAAAATATGATATTTACTAAAATATATATCAACTGTCGCTATTGAAATAAAATAGTTTGATACGCTCTTGAATCAGCTGCATATGGGAATGCATAGTGGAATCGACTGCATATAGGTATGCGCTGTTGAATCAACTGCATATGAGAATGCGCTGTTGAATCGGCTGCATATAGAGATGCGCTGTTGAATCAGCTGCATATGGAGATACGCTGTTAAATCGACTGCATATTGTAATGTGCAGTTGAATCGACTGCATATGGAGATGCACTGTTAAACCGGCAGTATATGGAGATGCGCTATTTGATCGGCTACATTTGGGAACGCGCTGTAAAATCAGCTGCATGTGGGGACGCGCTGCTGAATTAGCTACATATGGAGATGCCCTGTTGAATCGGCAATATTTAATTTCAAGTTAAGACGCACAAACATATTGCATTAAAAATAAAATAAAATATAGAAGAGTTCATAGCGGCGCCTGTTTAAAATATCATGAGAAATACGCTCCACTGAAGAATCCTATGTAAAAGTATACAGGCTTGGATGAAATGCTACACTCAAAAATATAGGACTCAGAAAAATGTCGAGACCGAAAAAATATAAGGCCCAGAAAAATATAGTGCTTGCAAAAATATAGGACCCAAAAAAATTTTAGGCTTAAAAAAATATAAGGTCCATAAAAATAATGTCCAGAAAAATATAAAGCCTAAGAAAATATAAGAATAAAACAAATATTTGGCCTAGAAAAATATAAAGCCCAAAAAAATATTAAGACCAAAAAAATTATAAGAATCAAAAAAAATTGGGCCCAGAAAAATATAGAGCCCAAGAGAATATAAAAAAATATTGGGCCTAAATAAATAAGAGGCTTAACCAATATAGGACCCAGAAAAATGAAGGGCCCGAAAAAATATAGAGACCAAAGAAATATTGGGTCCAAAAAAATATAAGGCTCAGAGAAATATAGAGTTCAAGAAAATATTAGAATAAAAAAAAAGAAGGGCCTAAAAAATGGAGATTAAATAAAAATATAGGGCCCAAAATAATATAAGGTCCAAAAAGAAGCTTTTGGCTACTGCTAATGACTAATGAGTACTAATTATATAAGACCCAAAAAAATAGCTACTCTTTCAACCAAAAGATTAGATACATTTAAGAAATGCGAATAAGAATTGGAGAACCGAAGAACCGAAGAAACAGAAAAAAAGTGGTTTTACTTTAATATAATAAAATATAAGACATTTTTATGTTATAATTACTAAATAGATCTCTTGTTGCGTATTTGAAATAATATATAAAAAAATGTTAGTTGAACACCAAAGACAAACAGAATTTTATAGTAATAAATTTATTATCAACAGTAATGATAGATTCAAAATACAGTGTAAGATTTATGATTAAAATATTAAGAAATTTAAGGAAAATATAAAAATAAATAGGATTATATCTTATGAAATTAATTTTCAAAAAATAATAAATATTAAATTTATATTATTGGAGAATTTTACTATAAAATATTAACGAGTCAAAATGAAAGCATTATAGGAAAAGTAATACATTTTATGGTTTGAATTGACAAAACTACTCTTCAACTACTATGTTTAAAAAAATATATCTATACTATTATATTAAAATGCTTTAAGTCTAAAAGGAAAAATCCGCTTATAATATATTCATTCTTTATATGAACTCGTGATATAACAGTTTTTTATATAAAAGACAGAAGCTATATATATATATTGTTCAAAAACAAAAATCCAATTGAATATACAGAAACGGGCAATAACGTTATTTTAAACGTGTTTAAGCGCTTCAAATTTGAACATTAGAATTTTCTCTCATCTGTAACGTAGTCGTAACGTTTTTATGATGTTTTGAAAAATTTTGAGATTTTAGCTATTATCTCCTGTAGATATATTTATATTCTATAGCGTTTTTACGTGTGTGTACGTGTGTGTACGTGTTTGGTCGTGATTGTACGTGTTTCTATGTGACTGTACATGTTTGTAAGCGTTTGACCGTGATTGTACGTGTTTCTATGTGATTGTACGTGTTTCTACGTATTTGTACGTGTCTGTACGTGTTTGGACGTTTCTGTACGTGTTTCTACGGGTGTGTACGTGGTTGAACGTGTTTGTACGTAAGTGTCCGTGATTGTACATGTGTGAACGTGTTTGTACGTGTTTGTATGCGTGTTCGTACGTGTTTGTACGTGTCTATACGTGTTAGTTTGTGTGCGTACGTGTTTGTACGTGTTTGTATGTATCTGTATGCGTTTGTACGTGTGTTTACATGTATGTACGTGTTTGTACGTGTGTGTTCGTGTGTGTACGTGTGTTTTCGTTTTGTGCGTGTGTGCACATTTATGTACGTGTTCATAGAGGTATTTAAGTAGTTGTAAGTATGTTTACGTATTTGTACGTGTTTGTATGTATTTTTACATGTCTATACGTGTTTTTACATGATTGTACGTGTTTGTGCGTGTCTGCACGTTTTTGTACGTGTGTGTCCGTGTTTTTACGTGTTGCTACATGTCTGAACGTAGTTGTAAGTGTTTGTGCGTGTTCGTATGTCTGTGCACGTGTTTGTACGTGTATGTACGTGTTTGTACGTGCCTATACGTGTTCGTACGTGTGTGCAGGTGTTTGTACGTGTGTGTTTGTGTTTTTACGCGGGTGTACGTGTGTGTACGTATGTGTATGTATGTGTACGTGATTGTTCGTGTGTGTACGTGTTTTCACGTATGTTTACGTTTTTGTACGTGTGTACACGTTTTTGTAGGTGCTCATACCGGTCTGTACGTAATTGTAAGTGTTTGTATGTGTTCGTATGTCTGTGCACGTGTTTGTATGTGTGTATACGTGTTTGTAAGTGTTTGTATGTGTTCGTATGTCTGTGCACGTGTTTGTATGTGTGTATACGTGTTTCTACGTGCCTGTACGTGTTCGTACGTGTATGCAGGTGTTTACACATGTGTGTACCTGTTTGTACGCGCGTATACGTGTGTGTACGTATGTGTACGTGATTGTACGTATTTGTATGTGTTTGTACGTGTCTCTACGTGTGTATACGTGTTTGTAAGTATTTACACGAGTCTGTACGTGTTTGTACGTGTCTGTACGTAATTGTACGTGTGTGTACGTATCTGTACATGCTTGTACGTGTGTGCTCGTGTTTGTACATGTTTGAACAGGTCTGCACGTAGTTATACGTGTTGTGACGTGTGTGTGCGTGTTTGTACGTGTGTGTAAGTGTTTGTACATGTGTATCATGTTCGTAGATGTCTGTACCTAATTATATGTGTTTGTATGGGTTTGCACGTGTTTGTACGTGTGTACGTGTTTGTACGTGTTTATATGTATGTGTACGTGATTGTAGGCATGTGTACGTGTTTGTACATATATGTGTAGACAAAGACAAACATTCATAGCACATTCATACTTTTATGCATCTTGCACATTATATTTACGAGTGATTGAACTCCGTACGCATCATATATCAAGTCTCCTACCTCATGGTTGCGATAGCAAACAATAACGTTATACGTTCGCGAGAATGCGACGCACAAGAGGCGATCGAACTCTTAACTGCATCACATGCAAAATTCAATCAATCTTTTCCCCGAAATTATAAAAGTATCAATAATACTATACATACGAAAGAATGCAACTGTCTTTTACCGTAGAATAAAAACCCAAGAATCTTTAGCTCGCAAGCTTAATTTCATACTTACCGTCTAAGGCTACGCTTCGCCTAAAATTATTGTACTGAAGGTTAAGAAGGAGAAATAAAGATAAGTTTAATTCAACATATTTATATATATATATATTCTTTTATTCTTGGATACTTATCCTGAAGAACCAACGTCTTAAATTACAAAAATGAGTTACAATAACTATTAAAAAATTTATAAAGATAATAAATCAAGTTTATTAAATAACGTTCAATAAATTAAACTTTACAAATTAATAAATTCAGTTCTAACGGTTAACAAAAATTGGTGGCAGCTTAAGAGCATAGTGAAGCCAAGTGATATAAAGTGACTTAACAAATCTCCTATCTCTTAGAATATTTTCTCTCATGAGAAAATGGGGAAGTTTGAAACTTATAAGAAGCCAAGTGGTAAAAGACAATTAAACGAAACCCTGATATCTCAGGATATCTTCTCTTAGGAGGATACGGAGAATTTAAAAAATCAAGAAAATTTATCTTTAATCTGGTGACAACAGCCAACACTCTCAGGAGTTGACTACCAGGAGTTTCAGGGTTCATCAAGTTACGTCTGCATTCCCAGGGATAAAGAGAGGATCATCTCTACAATAAAAGCAAACTTCTGCACCGCCAGCGGTTAAAAGAGACGCAGACAACCAGATCTTCGGAAACATCATCTCTTAAAACCTTCAAGTAAGTCGTACAATAATTTTAAGAACACAGCGGGACAAGCCGAAAAATAAAGGCGTGTCTAACTTTCTGTAACATTTTATTTATAAGTTATTTATAAGACATACAACGTCTCAAGCCAGAGCACCCACGCTTGAGAGGTTGACACATAGGAACATTACTCGCGTATATATTATGATTACCGTGAAGACGATAACGATAGCATGAGATCGGAAAATACCACACGATCACCTGCATCCCTCCCTGACATATCTGAACATTTTTTCGATACTACCGACGGACTATATAAATTGAAAATAGAATTAAAATCCAGTAAAATGGATAGTTTATTAAAGAAATTTAAATCCAATGAAGATATAACACAATGTGATCAAGAAGAACAAAATGTAGCGCAGGAATTACAACAGCAAAAGAAAAAAGCCGATGCTTTAGAAAAACAATTGATCTTGCTGACGGAACAATTAAAAATATTAACAACTCGAATGACGGAAAAGAAAAATCCACCGCCGCTCCCAAGTGGACCACCTGCAGTTAGGGACAACAACCTAGATTAAATGTGCTTCCAGGATTAACGCGGGAACATCACTTATTATTACGTTTGTTTAAAAACACATTTCGGAAAATTGGAACTTGAGTATGACCAATTAGCCGAAATGCGTAATTCTATGCGGCAAAGAACAAATGATAAGGTAGCAAACTACATACGAAGATATAATAACATTAAATGAAGATTTTAGAGACATGCATAGAAGTTATGAAAATAAAAACGCAATTTCAAAATTTATAAGAGGATTGTATCCAGAAGCCTTGCGCTTAGCTATTCAACAAAATTGACCACACACTCTACTTATCGCCTACCAACAAGCTTTATACGAAGAAAAACTTCGGAAAGACGAAGAATTTCGAAACAGAAGTCACAACAAGCATGATGAGAGATCTAGAAGAGATAAATATGAAAAATATCCAAGAGATAGAAGTCATTCTAAATATGACTCAAGGAATCATGAGAAACATTCGACACCCGATAAAAATTACACACCTGATAGAAGTTCTTCGCGCGATCGACAAGAAAATTATCGATCAGATAAAAAGAAAAATAAACCCACACGCTCTCATTGTAATACATACGGTAATGATAAAGAATATTGTTTTAAACATCAAAATGCGCAAAGAGTAAATTTTCACCTCAATGCCTCAAAAAGCAAAACGTATCTAGAGGATTCGACGCCATGGTCGAAGACCCCACCCGACCGTCAGAAATATTGGGAGGATCAGGATTGCAAGATGCTATCTTTCCAACAGATGGAAAACACTGGCATCTTTGGATGCGACCTTCAGGAACAAGAGGAAAATTATTAAAATTCTTAGTAGACACAGAAGCAGGTATAACATTCATTAAAGACAAAGTATTGGATATTAATACTTGTAACCCTATAAAATAACGACCAGAAGAAAGACAAATAATACAGATGGTGAACGGAAATCACACAATGCTGGGTAAATGCAAATTGAATGTTTTTAGGAGAGACTTTATACATCACGTTTCAAGCAGTAAAATACCCCTTGGTGCCGATGGGCTATTGGGCCAAGGATAGCTACAACATTATAAATTATTGATAGATACAGAAAAACAAAACATAACAATTTTCGATGCAGAAAATAACCCTTAACAATTCACGTTCAATGAAAAACCTGTTTATGTAAATCGAGGGATCAATGTTATAAAAATAGATATAGATGTACCAGATGGAGAACACATAATAACCGATCCGAAAGATATAATAATACCAGCAATGTATACGGTACAAAATAAAGCTACGACGCTTAACATCGTTAATGAATCGGAAAAAGAAATAAAAATAAATACTGAGATAGAGATAGAAGGATTTAAAGAATAGAAATAAAATATTTATGAAACAATTTTCTTACAAAAACAAGTATTTAACAAACAAACATTCATGACAGAAAAGTATCATCGTGACAAACTTATTATAGATAATATTCGTACATCACATTTACCGAGAGAACAGGCACTAGCAATATAAACATTAGTTAAAGAATATAATAATATCTTTTAACTAGAAGGAGACGATGCATCATCACTCAAGAATATGTATCACCGTATAAATTTAACTATAAATCAACAAGTTTTTTCAAAATTATATCGACACCCATTATGGTTACATAAGGAAATAGACAGACAAATAGAAAAATTTGAAAATGAAGGTATTATAACAAAGTAAAATTCGCCTTTTGTATCACCTGTTTGGTGTGTTCCAAAAAAAATAGATGCTTCGGGAATACAAAAAAGTATATAGTATATTTCGGTACTAGTGCGATAAAGTGATTTTTTACTCGTGTGGCGGTTTGCGCCCGAGCGAAGCGAGGTTTTCATCAAGTATCGGTTTTACCAGAACACTGAGAGCGTACTGCATTTTATACTCATAAAGGGCACTGGGAATTTGAACAAATGCCAATGGGCCTTAAAAACGCAGCTGCTACATTTCAAAGGATAATGAATTTAAAATTACAAGGGTTAATAGGCACTATATGTTTTGTATATTCAGATGACATTATAGTACACTCAAAAACCTTTGAAGAACATTTAAAAAACTTACAGGTATCATTTGATCGACTTAAAATTGCAGATTTAAAACTGCGACCCGATAAATGCGAATATGTAAAACCAGAACTAGAATATTTAGGACATCTCATCAGAGAGAAAGAAGTATATCCTAACCCCAATAAATTAGAATGTACAAGAAATCATAAACAACCTTCCAATCAAAAGGAAATCGGACAATTTCTAGGATTATGTGGATATTATAGAAAATTTATTAAAAATTACGATCACAGCACCTCTTAACAAATCGATGAGTAAAAATGTCACTTTTAACTTCGATGATAAATGCAAAAAGGCTTTTAAAATATTAAAGGAGAAATTAACATCATCGCCTATATTAAAATATCCTAATTTGGAAGAGATGTTCATATTAACAACAGATGCAAGTTACGAAGGACTCGGTGCAATTCTAAGTCAAAGTGATTACAAGCAACGAATATAGACGCTTATAGAAGCGTACTCTTAAATGGGAAATTTCTGCCAAAAATGAGTTACCCAGCTGCTGAAGGCGCCACTAGATCCCATGTATTTTTATATCTATATATATCAAATTTTTCAAATGTATAGATATACAAACAATGTTCAAGTGTTACCCAGCGTTTCGGACGAAAAATTTAACCCAGAAGTATCCTTCTATAAGCGTCTATCTTCTTTGTTACAAGAAAGGAAAAGATTTACCATGCGCCTATGCTTTAAGAACACTCAATCAAGCCGCAAAAAATTATTCAACCACCGAAAAGGAATTATTAGCAGCAGTATGGGCAATGCGACATTTTAGACATTTTTCATATGGAAAACCTTTTATTTTAATAACAGATCATGAACTATTAGCAGGTCTCATAAAATCGAAATCACCAGAAATTGGATCTAGAATTTTTAAACTTTTGTTAAAAATCACAGACTTTCAACCTATAGTGGAATATAAAAAGGGCGAATTGAATACTAATGCCGATGCTTTTAGCCGAGAATTTGTTGCAAAAAGAGAAAATCCACGAATAGAGTACGTTAATGCCATAGAAGGTGATGTTTTATATAACAATACTAATAATCAAGACATAAATCAAGTTTTAAAAGCAATACTGTCTAAATACACAGAGGGGCAAATATTGGAACTCAGAGGTTTTAACAGAAAAAAATTCTTTGATGCTACAGACCATTTAAAAACAATAGCAGCCAAAAGAGGTATGAAGGAGATAACACTTGTATACTTTCGGACAAAAAAGGAACCTAAATATAGAAAAATAAAAATAAAACAAGCAAGTAAAGAAGACATTATACTAACTCCAAACAAAGAATTAATACGATCACCAATAAATTATTTACGTAGTCATTACCCTAATTATAAAGAAGAAATTACAGAATTAAGAAATTTTAAAACTAAAATTTTCAGACAACATTTTAATGAGATCACGCTTATCTTGAATCCCTTCTTTGTTACAGATAAAGGCGATAATCATATTAACAATCATGTTCATTGATACATTTCATCACTGCAAAGCAGACATAGAAATTACACCAGCTAATATACCAGTATTACAGAAAAATTACGGAACTGCTTATGTGTTCGAAGATACTTGAACGATTGTTAATTACATAAATCTTACATCCCTTATACAGAATGAAATAGACTTACAAAATAGATTAATAAGAATCAAAGAAGTATGTAAGAATGTTCACTGTACTGCAAAAGATTTCATAATACATCAAGAAAAAAGTCTAAATGAACAATTCGCAAGATTATCTTCATTTTTACATTTAGAGCGCAACAGAAAGAAGAGAGGATTATTCAACTTTGTAGGAATACCCAACAAATTCTTATTTGGTACCTTAAATTCTGATGATGCCGATTCTATAAACCAAGAGATAGACAAGTTATATAAACATACAGAAGACTCGCTAGTAGCAATGAAAAATCAAACATTGTATAAGAAAGAGACCTTTGATTCATTTACAAAAGAATTCTATATATTTGAAAGAAAATGAAGATGAATTAATAAACTGCAGTCTTGGAATATCAACAATGCTTAACAATTATCAAGGCAGCCAAATCGTATTACTTAGTCTGCAAGACATTGATGCATTGCTAGAGGAGTACGAGGTCTATATAACAGACCTATTTAATTATATAAATATAACAAGAAACGGAATATTCACCTGCATTATTAAAACCTGAAATTTTAATAAATGGTCTACAAAGTTCTACAAAGTTTATATAAAAAGCAGCAATACGATGATATGTTAATAACACCGACAATGATAAACTATTTTTCAATATTACAAGTTACGACGTTTACATCATACATTAAGACAGACGGACTCGTGATAGTTACTAAATATCCCATTATCTACAATGACATCTGCACAAAATCCTTAAATACGAACCTTTACCTATCGAAAGACGGTTTGGAAACACGGCAATACTAGACATAACCAATCAATATGTACTAAGAACCTATGATATATCAAAATATACGACCTTATCGAGTATAAATGATTGTAATCAACTTGGCAGTGCATAAAAATATGTAAACTACAAATTTTACCTAGGCTAATAAACTCATTATCCGCCTGCGATAGAATATTATTAAATGACACGAGTAAATGTAAAGAACATTATTTCTCTTTAATTCACGATTTTGTAAAACGTATAGAAAATGATAAATTTTATATTGTACCTATAAAAAAATGTTATTCAGCGTATTTTATAGAAATTATAAGAAAGATATAACGATATCACAAGCTAATATTGTAAAGCTTGATGATATATGTTTTATATCAAATACTGCATATTATTTACATACTTTGCATAACTCTACTACATATACAACCACACTTTTAAACTTAAGACTTAATGAACTATATAAAGATAGCTTGAATATAACTCTTCCTTCATTGACGTTTCCAGAACATGACCTCGGTAGCCTAAGAAGTCATGCTTACAACTTAGAACAGATACAAGACGAAATTGAAAGACCAACATTACAAAGACGAAATCATTCTTTTATTTCAACTGCAATAGATTATCTTCATTATTCAATATACGTAGCTCTCTCTATGATTGCTGTCTTTATCAGGTATAAGTTAAACATACACAAAGTAATAATAATAACCATTTCTTATCTTTGGGCAAGATTAAATAATTTTTGCTGTTATCACACTAAACAACTAAAACCTACAGTAACTTACAACCATTGTGCCAACATTACCACCGCTGTGAACGTTTCCTCAAAACAACCTTCAGTATCCTCTTCTTATACACCCAAAACTCACCTGATTCCTCCATCATCTGACAATTTACTATAATTTTTCAAGACGAAAAATTTTAAGGAAAGGCGTGTAAACAAAGACAAACATTCATAGCACATTCATACTTATATTCATCGTGCACATTATACTTAAGAGTGATTGAATTACGTATGCATCATATGTCAAGTCTTCTACCTCGAGACTACAATAGCAAACAATAACGTTATACATTCGCAAGAATGCGACGCACAAGAGGCAATCGAACTCTAAACTGCATCACATGCAGAATCCAATCTTTTCCCCGAAATTATAAAAGTATCAATAATATCATACATACGAAAGGATGCAACCGTATTTTACCTAAGGTTAAGAAGGAGAAATAGAGATAAGTACAATTCAACATTTATGTATATATGTATATATATATATATATATATATATATATATATGGATCAATCCACGTCAAACGGATAATGGCTCTGTCCAAAATTGTAGATCACCAAAAAAATCGTGTACGAGCTCAAAATTTTCGTCTTACACTCTACTTTCTTTTGCAAAGTGGCGATTTAAAAAAATACAAATTGGCGGCTCCAATATGGCGGCTCAAACCTAGAGATTTCGTAAAAATTTTTCGAAAATTAATTTTAATTTATTCAAATATGATTATACGTATTTTTTATATCAGAAATCAATTCAGCGTTCAATTTTACATAGAAATATAGTATTGCACTCGAGGTAAAAAAAATTTACAATGTCATCGGAAGATCATATCGAGAAATAATAGTTATTTCTCCAAATACTCATTGATCAATGTTGGTTAGTGAAGAAATGAAGATACTGATAGGTAACTCAAGTCACTGAATCCAAATCTGATGTCCGCTCAACCCTACAAGATTTCCATCAAGGTCATTTGAAGGTCAAATCGCGAATATCTTTTATTATTCGATAGGGTTAAGACACCTTCAAGTTTTACGTGTCGCTGAATCCTAATCCGGGGTCTATTGGAGTGTCAAACGACGTAATTACGTAAAAATTAATTAAATATTGACTAACAAAAAATTTTTGTTCTCCAAGAAACCACATTTTAAAGCGAATTTTTCTATAATTACGACGTTTGACACTCCAACGGGCCCTGGATTCGGACCCAGCATCACGAAAAACTTATAGGTGTCTTAATCTTATCAAATAATAAAAGATATTTGCGATTTGAGACCTGGTAGGGTTAAGCGGATATCAGATTTGGATTCAGTGGCTCGAGTTATCTATCAGTATCTTCATTTCCTTACTAATCAATGTTTACTAAAGATTAATTCGAGAAATAACTATTGTCTCCCGATACGACCTTCAGATGATATTGTAAAATTTTTTTACCTCGAGTGCAATACTATATTCCCATGTAAAATTGAACGCTGAATTGATTTCTGATATAATAAAATATGTAGAATGAGATTTGAATGAATTAAAATCAATTTTCGAAAATTTTTTATGAAATTTCTAGGTTTGAGTCGCCATGCTAGGGCCGCCATTTTGGATTTTTCGAAATCGCCACATTGCAAAGTAAGGAGAGTGTAAGACGAAAATTTTGAGCTCGTACACAATTTTTTTGGTGATCTACAATTATGGACAGAGCCATTATCCGTTTGACGTGGACTGACTCATATACATATTCTTTTATTCTTGGATACCTATCCTAAAGAACAACCGTCCTAAATTACAAAAATAAGTTACAATAACAATTAAAAAATTTATAAAAATAATAAATCAAGTTTATTAAATAAAGCTCAATAAATTGAACTTTACAAATAAATAAATTTAGTTCTAACGGTTAACATGAATACGTGTTTATACAGGTGTGTGCGTGTTTTTACGTGTTTGTACGTGTTTGTGCGTGTTTGTACGTGTTTGTGCGTGTTTTTACGTGTTTGTACGTTTTGTATTCGTGTTCGTACGTATTTGTACGTGTGTATTCGTGTTCGTACGTATTTGTAAGTGTGTATTCGTGTTCGTACGTATTTGTACGTTTTTGTACGCGTATAAACGTATTTGTACGTAATTGTACGTGTATAAACGTCTTTGTACGTAATCGTACGTGTCTGTTCGTGTGTAAACGTGTTTGTTGTTGTTGTACGTGTCTGTTAGTGTGTGCGCGTGGTTGTACATGTCTGTAAGTGTTTGTGTGTGTTTTTGTACATGTGTTTACGAGTGTGTACGTGTTTGTACATATGTACATGATTGTATGTGTTTGTACGTGTGTGTACGTGGTTGATATTTCGAATTTTTCTGTTTTATCCTTTTTTAAGCTTTGTCTGCGCAATCGTTTCAACATGTTTTACTTCATGTGTGATTGCGAATACTTAGACTTAAATGCAAAGATGAAAGGATTAGTATATTATAAGCATCTAAATGTATTATTTTTTAAAATAGATTTTCAACGTGTCTTAACGGTCTCTTGAAAGCTCAAGTCAATTTTACGCTAAGTGTTGAAAAATTAATTGTACAACGTGCATTAATTCCATACCTATATATACTGTAATGGGGAAATTTGTTCCCTATCCCCCAGTTACTATTATTTTTAACTCTACAGTATCACCTCTGATTCACTACCAATTTAGTTATTTTTTTCCTTAAATTTTACTCTGAATATAACCTCTGAATTTAATAACAATCAACTCTCTCGGGTGGATTCTGATCGGGTCTTCGTAGGGAACAATGACGAAACCACCTATGTAAACCAGCAACAAATCATTTATATATATTTTATAACAAAACAATGTTCATAAACACTTAAATAACACTGTTAAATAAAATACAAAAAGAAGTAATTTTCACTCTATATTTATTAAAGTAAATTTAACATACTTTTTACCCGACAATTTCTCGAAAATTGTGTAAGTGTAAAATAGTTATGTGATTGAACTCTGGCTCGACCTAATAACTTTTCGATTAATTATGATTACATAAAATCAAATTAAACCCGTGAAATTAATATTAAGTTTAATAATGGCGGCTAAAACCGACGTTAATTACGACGAGCAAAACGGCGACGCGCACTGACTCTAAATTTTTAAGTATTTAATATTTAAGATGGAGGACTCACCTTAATGCACAAAGCGTTACTCTCCAAAAATACAAAAACTCCAATGATTTATCCTCCAATTCAAAATCTCCTTTTCTCATTCTAAATGAACTCCTCAGCTCTCTCGAAAATATCAAAATTGGCAAAATGGCAAAAATAGCAAGGAAGCAAAATGGCCAAATGGCAGCGTAAATCCTCTATGAACTTTTAACCTACTCAAATGGAGTCAAGACTCAAGAAAATGGCTCAACGAGCAGCAACAGAAAAACCAACAAGTGTAATCACCAAGATCCAATAGAGAAGTGTGTCGATGGCGCGTCTTTTTTCGAGCTCCTTCCTCTTCATCCCTTCTTTTATCAATTACGTCATAAATAGGATAATGGTTGATTGGTTATTAATCCTTTCCGTAATTGTTATTTGTTAATTACAAAGGATGTTAACTTTTAACCAATCAACACCTTTCCTTTTGGCGGCTTCTTTTATGTTAGCGCCCTCTATTTCTCGCGCGCTCCATTTAAATTTCTATTTAGAAGACTCCATATACTCAGTCTTAATAATTCTGCCTATAATTGTACCACTATTTCTCTCCAGCGCTCGATTTCTTTTATCTTCTATCACTTTTGCTCTCGATCTCACGTATCTTGATATAAAATACTGACACAGATTGATATTTTTACAATTGCCCATGTATATACTCCTTCTACCGTTATTTTTACATTGACTCATGTATATACTCCTTCTACCGTTATTTTTACATTTACCCATGTATATACGAGCCTGCTATATAAGCTATAGCTGGCTCCCCTTTTTCGCTGATCTCTTACTTTTCATGCGCATGACTCGATTTCTGCCGCGAGTCGGTCACTTACCGACACTTCCCCTTTACTCTCGAGCACGTGTTACAAATGTTCCGCGTCGTTTCCCGGTTTTGCTCGTCATCGCGTACCGCGAGTGTATTGTGCGCATGTACCTATACACCGGGTGTGTGTGTGTGTGTGTGTCAGTGTACAGGTGACAGTGCTGCGGCGTGCACGTCGTCATCAAGAACATAAGATGGCGACGCACAAGAGCACAGTCACAGGTTATTTTTTTTCTAAACATGTGTTCTTTTCTTTGATCTGTTATGTGCACTAGTGTTAAGATGTTACAGCCATCACCGTAGCTTCAACTCCTAGTGCACAATAAGAAAACTGATGGTGACTGTGGTTTTTTCCTTCACCACGTGTTCGGATGTGAGGTTAGGTTCCTCTTTCTCTCTTTCTCTCTCTAGCGGTGAGTCGTCTGCTCATCGCTAAGCTTCTTGTTTACCTCAAAACAAACAAAATGCAACTGATTAATTCATTCAATTATATTAATTAATAATCAATTCAGTCAGTGCATTTCGGCTAATTTTTCTCTTTTATTCTTTTCAATAAATGCATCACAATACTAAGGCCCGGAATCACAGTCGCGCCTTGAGTATTGAATATGATTTAAAACTCAAGTATCGTTACTTGAGTATTAACTGTTACTTTAATAAAGTGCTACATGAAGAGGTTATCACAATTAGTTATGAAAGAAAATTACACAGATCAGATACTTGTCGGTAAAGATATAACACTCAGTTGAAGTAATAGCTGCTATTTAAGTAACGATGCTCAAATTTTAAGTCATACTTTATGCTCAAGACACGACTATGAATTGAATACATAACTATTCCTAGTTAGTATTAACTTTACATTAGATGCCGATATTGAAATCACAATGACAAATAATGAGTTGCTACCTCTACTAAAAAGTCTCAAATAAGATCTCAAATGATATTTCAAATGAAATCTCATGCCAAAATCTGATTTGAAAATACTTTTTAATTTGGAATGTTCAAAACCATTCATTGGAGAATTTAAAAAAAAAATTCAAACTTGTAAAATTTAAAAAAAAATTTGATTTTATAATAATTTTTCTAAGTCCAAATTTTAAAAAGTTCGAATTTTTTATAAATAGTCTTCAATCGATGATTTCAAACATACCAAAATAAAAAATATTATCAAATGAGATTTTGGCATGAGATTGTAACGTACCCAAGTAGGTAATAGTTATTTTTCAAAAAAAAAAAATAAATTATGGTCCAAATTCGATGCTGGATTAATTACCGTATAATATAAACGCGATTGATTTTTTATTTTATATATGCGATTTGTATAATTTTCTTTAATGTATTTAATGAACTAAGCAAGCTCCGTTCGGGTAGTAGGCCAGATTGGAGGGTAGCTATTAAATACTTTACTAGCAAACTACAAAAAGCTCCATTCGGGCAGTGGCCGGATTAGAGTGTAGCTGCTAGGTTTCTTTTTCAACAAACTACACAAGCTCCGTTCATGCAATAGACCAGATTGGAGGGCAGCTGTTGAATATTTTATTAGAGAAACGCCAGCTTATTAATAAAGCTAGGCGTTTCCTTCGTTAGTATTTAATCTATTTATCATTAGAGATAATAAAAGGAAACATATATATAAATTATATTGAATGGTCTTTTATTGTAAATAAATATATATATATATATATATATATATATATATATATAATTACAAAAAAATGAAAACTCTCCGATGAGAGAATAAGAGTAGCTTTTTAAAGACGTAAGCTCAATAAAATTTATTTTATTTTATTTGATAGTTCTTATTATTAACCTGGGGGTTAAGCCTAGAGCGTTTGTATGTCCCCAGAGTCAAGAACTCAATTTGAATTTCTTTTTCTAATAAAAACCTTAAATAACGAAGGGCGTTAAGCTTAGGCGCTTATACACTCAATTCTCGCTATAACGAGGTTCGCTATAACGAGCGTTCGATAGAACGAGCATTTTCGTCTCGCTAAAGCGAGCAAAATGCTTCCCCTTCTTCCCCTACTACTCAATCTATTTTTCTTCATGTCCTGCTCGAGAATTCGACCTCCCACCTTACATACGCGCAACGAGAGTCGATGTTCTCACCTTTTCGACGCGAATTAATGTACTATTTAAATAATATATGATTTCGTGTAATGTACTATTTAAATAATATATAATCTTTTACTATATCTATATTTTTATTATTATATATGTATGTTTATAATTGGTTATTTTTATTTATATTATTTTTTTATGTACATTTTAAGGCGACTTCGGATTTTAGGTTAGGTTTTATTTTTGAGTTTACAAATTACTCTTTCAATATGTAAAATTTTTCAGATTTTTAAATTTTCCACCATTCTGCGGATTATAATTAATGGTGGAAAATTAATAAATCCAAAAAATTTTAGAAACTGAAAGAGTAATTTGTAAACTACAAAATGAAATTCAACCGAACTTCCGTAGTCGCCTTAATTACATAACATCAAATTAATGTGCTTTAAAAAAAAATTTTATTTCTAGATGATTATTAGTAAATTGACCGTATCAACATGAAAAAACAAAACATAATTACAATAAAAAACTAATTACGGAAAAAAACAAAAAATTAACGGATAAATAAATCAAATAAACGATCTTATTTCAATGAAAATTAAACGGTTACACACGTACAATTGATATAGTTATTGTTTATATTTGTTCGGTATTATTTCGTTCATTATTCTAAGCATAGCATTTTTTGAGTGATGAGGGCTCTCACGCTCGTAATAGCGAGTGAAATTATTTTGGAGTTGCTCGTAATAGCGAGAATTGAGTGTATGTCCCAAATGTTATCGGTTTAAAAAATTAAGTTTCATTTTTAACTTTGGCTTTAAGAAACAAAGGGCGTTAAGCTTAAGCGCTTGTATGTCCCAATCGTTTCTTTAAGGCCAAGAAAGAAATTAAAGTAAATTTTTAATTCAATATCAACTCAAGTAAACAAAGGGCGTTAAGCCTAAGCGCTTATATGTCCCAATGTGTTACCCGTCAGAGTTGATTCAAGAATAAGGCGCGCGAGTCAGCGAGACTCGTGCTTTTATACGCGCAGAGCTTCTCTCCATCTCTCTTACAATGGTTGGGAGCTTTTAAAGTTGCGCGCGCTTACAGGCTTTACGAAGTTTCGGAGTTTTATTTCTCCGTCTCGCTCACTCTTATATGCTTAAATATCAAGATATAGTAAGCGCGCTGTGAGGTTGCCTCGTGCGCTATGAGCCAGCTGTGCGTTGACCTATATACAACCTTGTATATAGGTCACGCGCTTACTATGCCCTTATGCGTTTAATAACTAAAAATTCATTAATGTTAATTGAATTAAAATATTAATAAAAATAACAAAAAAAATAAAATATATTTTTAAAAGAAAAATGAACAAATAATAAATAATTAAATAAATAAATAATTTGAAAATAAGAAAAAATTAATTAAAATCCAAATGAAAAAATCTAATAGTAAAGTTTTAAATAATTAAATAATAAAAAATATAACAATTAATAATGAAAAATAAGAAAAATAAAATAAAATAAAAATAATAATATACGAAAAAAATAAAAAGGAAAAAACAGGGCGCTTTGGGGCGTCAGAAGATCTCATTTGAGATCTCAAATCAAATTTTTCAGTAGGAACGTGCCGTGAGAACACCAAAAAGACCACACTCTATTAAATGAAGTATTTAGCTTTTTTAAACTATTCTAATAACAATATTTAATTGTTTCAAATTTGAATATTTAACTCAAGTTTTAAAAGCATTATTTAAAATCGAGATATTTTAGGTTTTTTTTTTCATTTAAGTGTGCATTAACATCGATATAATGTTAATGTTTTTTATAAATGTTTCAAGTTTGAAAAAGCATATGATCATCAAATCGTTAAATGAAAAATTTACTTATATGAGCGAAGTATTTAATCATATACAATATAATTTAGTAAAATATATTATATTAAATAAATATATGAATGTAAAAGAAAGTAAAAACATAATTTATGTTTTCAATCATTATAGTTTGAAAATAATCAATATACTTATAAAATTATAAGGTAAGCACCTTTGTTATATATTAACAAATAAAATTTGTGTTATAGTTGACGAACAAGCTGTATATCTATTTTTAATTAAAATTAAAATACTTACTAATATAGGTGTGCTATTTTATAATATACAATAAATTAATATTAAATATAATATATTTAACTGAATAGTTCACTTATACAAGTATGTTATTTTATAACATACAAACATAAGCTTGAACAACTTAGATGCTTATGCACTTTCTACTTAACTGTAGTTACTCAAGGTGACAGGCCTGAGTTTCAGCCTGAAAAAAAAATCAGATTTAAATGTAATGATATTTTTTTTTATTATGATATTAATTAATAAAACTTATTTTCATCTTAAATATACATTGAATGAAAGAGTTTCCATAAATAATTCAAAAAAACTTTATCCAATGTTTCAAATCTTTTTGATTAGTTGAAAACTTGATTTTGTTTATTTTGGTGCTTGCCGCAGACTTTCTCAGCCAATTTTCAACAAATTGACTCTCAAATTTCTGAAGATCTTTAATTTATATATCTTTACAAAATAACAGTGTTGGAAATCTTATAAAATAGGTTAAAGTAAATGTTGAACTAAATCACTTACATAAAATTCACAAAAATATTTATTTTTTTTCCAATATTTATAACTTTTTGTCAACCCAACTAAAAATTTTTTTTTTTCATAAAACTAAAACTGTCTTTCCGTGAAGATATATAAACCGAAGATCTCTAGAAATTTTTAGGTTAATTAGTTAAACATTAGCTGAAAAAGTCTATGGCAAGTACTAAAATTAAAAAATCAAGTTTTCGACTATTCAATAGAATTTAAAGCATTTATTGGAAAAAAAAACCCAAATCCAGCGTTGCGAAGTTGTACGTATTACAATGTGATAAGTATATTTATTATCAATTGTAATGAGGAAAAAGAATCCAGCTAGTGCTAGATCCGAACAACATTTAAAGCATAGTAATACATAAAATTGTAGCATGAGAATGCGTAATAATGTCGCAGTCAATTATTGCGACTGTCTGTACAAGACATTGCGTGAATCCGGGTAGAGCACTGCAACTGCACTGCCGGGTCATGTATATATTTCATTTACTTTTCACTTGATAGATTAATGATCATATACTTTTCTATATTTTAATGGCTATTTGACTTTTTATCCAGGGTTGCAAATGTTTGCAGTTACTTATACAGCAACTGAAAACTGGTTCGACCATTTTCAAGTTACCTACCTTGTAACTGGTAAATGACCGGACCAGTTACCACTTACTGGGTAAGTAACTGGGAACTTTTGCAATCCTATGTTTTATTAACCCCAATTTTCTTGCCAGTTATTAACGATAACCATCACTAATGCTTGTTTAACAAAAATCCAACGGTCGTTGCAGACCAACACAAGCAAGTACCAGGTGGGTAACGGGTAAATGGTTGGACTATTTACCAGTTACTTGCACTCTAACTGGTAAAGGGTAAATGGTTGGACTATTTACCAGTTACTTGCACTCTAACTGGTAACAGGTAAATGGTTGGACTATTTACCAGTTTCTTGCACTCTAACTGGTAACTGGTCAGACCATTTATCAGTCATTTGCTCTGTAAGTGGTAACTGATGCAAGTATTCTTAATTACTTGACCATTTCAAAAGAAAAACCATTTCCCTATTTACAACTCTGTTTTTATCTGGCTACTTCACAACCTCATTACAAATAATAATAAATATACTTATCATATTGTTTGAATTTAAGCGCAAATAAAATATTAAAATACATTTGCATCTCATTTTAAAGGCGCGTGATGCACGTGCAACATTATCGCAGCCTCCTTAATGTTTTAATTTAAGAACTATTATAACGTTAAATTTTTAAACCAACACTGAAAAAAAGGAATACTTTAATAACCTGAGGCTTGAGCTATTTTGCCTTAAGTTACTTAAAGTATAAGGACTGAGTTTAGCCTGAAAAAAATTAAATTTAAATGTATTTAATATATAATTAATATATAATTTTTTTTCTAATGATATTAAAAGCAGGTCAGAATCTCTGTCCTTGTCTAATTAAATTTTTTGTTATTTACTTGAATATTAATCAATGCATATACAAATTGAAGGTTAAGCGCAACAGATATTATTTTATTTTTTATTTTATTTTTACTAACGGGAAAAAACTCCCTTTCAAACATATATACATATTTCATGTGCGCAGTTAACTTTGCATAAACAATTATAAATATAAAGAAAAGAAAACATGGCTTCACAAGCTAAAGAAAAAGAAAATAAAGAAATTAAAACGATTATTCTAAAAAAAATGTATACATTTTACTCTAATCAATTAACTTATTGCATAATTCCTGATCTAATATTGCTTTTAAATAAAGAGATCGAGTTGCATTCAAAATTACAATATCGTGAATTATTATTAGCCAATTTACATAGTCTGTTCAAAATATAGAACTTATCAATAGAATAATCTAATGAATTAATATAAAAAATGATATTATTGGAATTTCTAATATTCACTAAAGGTTTATAAAAGTTCAAACTGTTTAAAAGTAAATCACAATCAGTGTAACCGTTTATTATCTAATATAGAAACAACAAATCAGCTTGCAATCTTGAGCACTCTAATGTTGGTAGTCCAACTTCCTTCCTAATGTTTGTATAATCATGATTGAACCGATCCATACCATTACCAGTTTTAAATGACAAAAAACGCAAGAAATTGTTTTGCACCTTTTCCAACTCATAAATGTATTTCTGTTTATATGGTGCCCCTACAATTGAACAGTACATAAGAACTGACTTAACATGTATATTATACAATGTTATACATGTCTTTGGGCTAGTAAAATCAATAGATCTCCTTTTAATAAGAAATAGCATTCTTCTAGCCTTACTAATGATTCTGTCAATGTGCACATCAAATGAGAAGTTTCTCTGAAAGATTACTCCAAGGTCCTTAATAAACTCAACATTATCAAGCTTCATTCCATCCAAATAAAAAGACTAATCATGCACATTAGAAATAAAAAAAGCTAAAGCTTTACATTTACAGACATTAAACTTTAGACCATTTTTTGTCATCTATCCTATCAAGGTCATATTATAATCTTAACAAGTCAGTGATATCCCTTACCTCGGTGTATATCTTCATATTATCCATATATAGCAGCACCTTTGAAGATCGCACTACAGTAACAATATCATTGATAAATACTATAAATAAAAGGGAAGACAATTTGGATCCTTGAGAAATACCTGACAACATTTTAATCATAAATGATTTAAAGGTACCAATCCTTACAATCTGCTTTCTGTTATAGAGGTATGATCTAAACCAATCCAGTAGATTACCACCAATTCCACATTTACTCAACTCACTTAAAAGTAAATCATGATTTGCCTTGTCAAAAGCTTTAGTTAGATCAGTATATATAGCTTGAATATACGCTTTATTATTTAAAGCAAGAGCAATATCATGATTAAAAGATGTGAGATTAGTGACAACCGACCTGCCTCTTATACTACCATGTTGTCTATCAATAATGAACTCTTTTAAATGTTCATATACTTCATGGTAAATGACGTTGTCAAATATTTTGGCAAAGACATTATTAATAAAAATCGGTCTGTAGTTACCAACATCAGATATATCACCAGCCTTATGTACAGGCACAATAAATGATTTCTTCCATGCCTCAGGATAAATACATTGTGCAAAGGAAAGATTTATTATATATAAAAGCGGTTTTACTATAACCGAGGAACAGCTCTTCACAAACTTGGGACTTGTCAAATCAGGTCCAGAAAAGCAATCAATTTTAATGTCACTGATAGCCTTTTCAACATCCTTTTCAGTAAATTGCATATGAGTTAACAATTTGCCAAATGGTGGTATGACAGAAACATCAATAAGATTCGACACTTCATATACTCTTCCAAAATGCTTAGCAAATGCATTAGCAATACCAGAACCATTATTAAAACGGTCTTCCTCAAATATCATTTCAGCGGAATTCTCTTTTTTATTAGAAAAACCAGCATATCTCCAAAAATTTTTTGGACCATTACATAATCCATCTTCAATATTCTTAGTATAGTTTATATAATTTAACCTAGTTAATCTCTTACAAACAGCTCTCCACTTCTTATACTCTATAATTGAATCAGTATCAACAGAAGAAGATGATTTAATCTTTTTATGTAAAATCTTTTTATATTTAATAGCCTCAATCAGTTCTTGAGAAAACCATCTTAGGTAGGAATAAGAGTATCTAGATCTCTTCTTCATTTTTGGTAAATGCTTATTGATTATCTTATCCACAGTATCATAGAAATCAATCATATATTTATCTAAATCAAGCTTGTTATCAGCTAGTCCATCCCAATCTATTTTAGATAGATCATCCTTAACCAAATCAAAGTTTGTTTTCCTATAATCAAACTCATACGAATCAAAAGGCAGCTTGCTAGAACAATGGTATGCTTATATCAACTGCACCATGAAACTCATCTATTTTAGATGATGGGTCAATAGAACAATGACATATACTATTTTCAGATGATATAAAAAAGAGATCCAATGTATTATCAGATTTATTCTTATAAGTATTAAGTTGTTTAACACCAAATATGTTAACAAATGAGCATAAGTTACTTGCAATATCTTTCTTCATAACCAAGTCATTATGACCGAATAGATAAATTAATCTTTCAGTATAATCAAACAACCAAGAATATCCAGGCATGTTAAAGTCTCCAAGAATACATATATCAGTGAAATTGTCTCTTCTATAAACATCTTCAATTACCTTGTTATGCTCTTCATAATAATCAATAGTGGAAGTAGGTAATAAATATGTCACGCTGATGAGAAATTTCCTACATCCATACAGTAAAGAAACATATAACTGTTCATAACCTCTATCCACTTTACAGTAAATTTTAGACGTAATAGATTTTTTAACAAACAAAACAACACCACCACCACTATTTTTACAAGAGCATGTACCATTTCGATCACATCTATAGATATCATAGTTCTCTAGGTTAAACAGCTTATTATCAACATTATGGTCAAACCAAGTTTCAGTTAAAGCAATAACGTCATAATTGACAGATGCAGATGAAATATTAAAACACAATTGACTCAGCTTAAAGTAACTCCTTATACCTCTAACATTTTGATAGTAAATGCTCAACAAATCATTATCACAAGCCTGACCTTCCGTTGCATCCTTTTCTCATTGTGACATTTTGTCACTGTTATCATTAGTAATTTGACCACTATGTAATTTCTCATTATCCACCTTTACGATAGTTGGGATACCTTTCACGTATTTCAATTTCAAATTGTCCTCACCATTATCTCATCTTCTACTTAAATTTCCCTTAACAATCTTATACAATCTATTCTGATTTGTTGAATTATCATTATTAAGAGGAGGTCACGTATCTCTGTCCTTTTCTAATCAAAGAATTGAGTTTTTTACAGAAACTAATAACTTTAGCAAAAAATGAAGAGAAAGCCGCATCTCGTAATAAAAAAAGGAATATTTTCTTTGATAAGAAAGAATTAATTTGATTGCTTTGTTTTCAAGAAAACCTTGAAAAACTTAAATCATAGAGGTTAGGGTGGACAATTTGGTTTTTCAAGGTTTTCTTGAGAACGAAGCAATCAAATTAATTCTTTCTTATCAAAGAAAATATTGCTTTTTTTGATACAAGATGCGGCTTTCTCTTCATTTTTTGTTAAAGTTATTAGTTTTTGTAAAAAAATCATTTCTTTGATTAGAAAAGGACAGAGATACGTGACCTCCTCTTAATGTAGATAGTATATCCAATCTTTTGTGAGAGAGTCTTAGAGTTCTTCGAAACCCATGCAACATTTATACTGTTTTCGAAAATAACCTTTAAAGGTCGATTATTTCCATTAACAAATTTACCACATCTGACAAAAGTAAACTCATTACAGCTAAACGTAGCATTAGCAAAGATTTTTTTCAATGTGTCAAAATCTTGGGTTCTGTTGTCATCATCCTCCAACTGAAAAATCATAACATTATTCTTCCTATTATCTCTATCTCGTATTTCATGTATAATATTTTCTTGAAGAATTAATGTATTATCAGGATTATCCAAGTAATTTTTAATACTATCATCAATAACTAGCAAACAAGATTTTATTTCATCACATAGAAACACCTTTAGCTCTTCTTGCATTTTTTCCAACCTTGTCTTTAAGATGCTGTTTAAGTTATAGGTATAATCACAACATTTTCTGATAGCACCATTTTGCATAACTCCTACTTTATTACTACATGATGGGTCGTACGGCATATCACATTTTTTACACAAAACACTTTCTACAGCCATGTCCTTATTACAGTAGAAGCAAGACACCTTATTATTTTGTAAATTAGGAGCCATTTTAGGTTAGAAATACAAATCTCTTAATATCAAAGAAATCATTCACCAAACAGTATGAAATTTATATTATAAATCAACAATAAGTAGATAATTTGTGTAAAACTTGCTATATTAAAATAATTTCTGATTAAATAACTATTAGAAATAGAATCAAATGACAGATAGCAGTTAAAGCCAATGCTGCAAAGTTAACGCATGCACACGCACGTGCGCATGCGTTAACTTTGCAGCATTGGCTAATATTATTTCTAATATTATTATTAGAAATATTTATAAACAAGAATGAAAATTCTATCGAATTGTTTTTGAGAAAAGTAAGGAACACAAAATATTATAAACATAACGTTTTACTTCAGCATTCCTTACTTTTCTCAAAAACAATGCAATAGAATATTTTTTCTTATTCATAAATAGTTATAATAATAATATCTATTGCGTTTAACCTTCAATTTGCAGATACGAAAAACTTAATTAGACAACGACAGCAATTCTGGCCTGTTCTTAAATAATAAAACTTTTCTTACCTTAAGAGGACGCTGGATCTCTCTATCCTTTTCTAATTAAAAAATGTAAATTTTTGGGAAAACAAGTGATTATTGATAGAAATTAAGGGTTGTCCGCTACTTGTTTAGTAAAAATTAATATTTTCTCTGATGAGGACCAATTAATTTTGTTGCTTTTTTTTCAAGTAAAGTTCGACATACTTGCAAAATCCTAAGTTAGGCTAGAGAATACGTTATTTAAGTATGTCAAACTTTACTTGAAAAAAAAGCAACAAAATTAATTGGTCCTCATCAGAGAAAATATTAATTTTTACTAAACAAGTAGCGAACAACCCTTAATTTCTATCAATAATCACTAGATTTTCAAAAAACTTACATTTTTCAATTAGAAAAGGATAGAGAGATACAGCGTCCCCTTAAATATATATTAAATATAAAACTTTGATTCATGAATTTTTTTCCAAGTTAAACTCAGTTCTGATACCTTAAGTAACTTAAAATAAAATAGCTCAAGCCTCAGGTCGTTGAAGTATTTTTTTTCAGTGTTGGTTTAAGAATTGAACGTTACAATGGTTCTTAAATTAAAACACTAAGGAGACTGCGATAATGTTGTGCGTGTATCACGCACCTTTAAGATGAGATGCAAATGTATTTTAATATTTTACTTGCGCTTAAATTTAAACAATGTGATAAGTACATTTATAATAATTTGTAATGAGGTTGTGAAGTAGCCAGATAAAAAGTCAAATAGCCATTGAAATATAGAAAAGTACATGATCATTAAACTATCAAGTGAAAAGTAAAAGAATTATTTACATTTACTAAAATATATCATACATGGCAAAGACGTTTCTCTTTATTTTAAAAAATTTATTGTAAACTAAAGTAGTACTTGAACTAAAAATATATTTTTATTGAATATTGAACATAAAATATTTTCACAATTTATAGTTGTTTCTTGCATTTGTACAAATCATGAAATCTGGTAAAGCGGTCAGGTGTAGGGTAATGCAAGCATTTTTTAATATATGATTTTCTTTTTTTTTATGTTCTTTTATGCATGTATAATAATAATTTTTCGAACTTCTGTTTAGAATAAATTTGCCTTCAAATTAGCTGAATTCATTTATAAAGTCAGTTCAATTATATAAAATTTAGATAAAAATTGACAAAACGTCAGTTAATAAGCTGATTAAGTTCAATTTAACTGCATTTAGAGATGCGCCGTCGACAAATATTTTCTCTTTTTTCTAGAAGCTAATCAAGTGTAGACCCTAACATTATATCATTATTAAAATCTATACTTTAAAAAAAAAGAGAAAATTATGAAGGAAGAAAGAATAGAGAGTAAAAAAAGATAATGAAACAAAATATAGTGAAACATAGATGAAGAGAGAAATACATATACTAAAGCCCACATAAGACTCAAGAAAGAGGCCCAAAAAAGTGCTTGTATATGATAACTACTCATTATATAGGACTCAATAAAAATTGCTATTCTTATTACGATAAAATGCGCAGATCCGCAGGAGCCAAGAACTGTAGAAAAAGGTAGTTTCATTTTAACATATAATAACTACTAATTATATAGGAAACAATGTAGAAAGAAAATCTTATTACAAGAATAATTACACATACCCTTAGAGCTTATATACTATGGAGAAAGCATGCCGTGTTAAAAAGTGGTGAAAAATTTAGGTAGAGGGAAAGAAGAATTAACTTAAATCCTATCTCTCTCGTGTAACGCTCCCGTATGCGCTGCACCAGAGAGACAGTATTTAAGTATTTATTTTCTTTCTTTCTCACATCATCGTTAAAATATCGACCAATTCACCATATAACATGCTGCCTCGACGCATATATACTCGAAGCACATACCTAAAAAATGTACGAATCCGAAGAACCAGAGATAAAGGTAGTAAATATTTTAATTACAATAATATTTGAAATTCACTGAAAAGTAAATTAACTTTAGAATATTAAATTTGAATATACGTTATTGTATATATAAACAAACATTAAAGAAAAGCTTAAGTTTATTACACATACAATATAAGGCTAAGTTTAAATATGTCATATTCGCAAGTTCAAGTTCCGTTAGGTGGCGGTTCGGTAGCAGCTCAAAGTTATACTTTGATCACATGATATATTGCGGCAAGTTGAAAATTGTATACAAATGAAATTTGTAAGTACCTTTTCCGTCATCATTTAATCTTTTAATCATCGTATTATTTTTTACGATCAATATTTTAAATTTTCTTTTTACTATGTGTCAATACTTTAGATATTTAATTTTAGGTTATGAGCTATTTGTTTTTATTTTTGTTATAACTTTGAGCAGTTAGTAGTTTCACCGATAGGTGGGACACATTCACTTGAACTTGCGAATATGGAATGTCATGTAGTTCTGTTCGAATACATGCATATAATTAACTTCACCGATTTTCAATAAAGAGATAATATGTGTAGTTTAATATTAAAAAAAAAATATCAAAAACTACAACAACAAATAAATTTCGAATGAAGATTTACTTTATACTAAAAATCAGTGAAACTAAATAATGTAAAGTAATTGAATAGAACCAGGAACTTAAAAAAAAATTGAAAACTTAAGCTTTATTTCTAAGAATATTTAACATTAAATAGTATATTTTTCACCTAGGGAAAAAAGTAAAGAATGTCCTAAATCGTATGTAAATTGTAAGGCATAATTGACAAAAGTCGAAAATTGAGCTCGACTTCATAGGTAACCGTGAGTATCTCGTATTATTTCGAACTTGAATATCGTTTGGATATTGAATTCAGTTGACATCAGATAACAAAATTTTAAAACGTGTAACGAGTTACGTGCAACGTGTAATATCACTGAAGAACGGCTCTTATGTTTAGATTCTTGACCTTAATATATGACTATTATTTTAAAAAATTAAATTAAAAATACACCTTTTTACGTGAAACATACTTAAAAACCAATTTCGTGTTTATTTCTAATTATAATATATTTACATATGTATTTTATACATACGAAATACTGAATTTAAATACACGATTATAAGATTAAAATAAAATATTTTGGTTATTTTAAAATTCGAATATTACAAAACAACAAATCGACTATTTGCAAGTAACCAACAATTTTCTTTGCATCAAATGTAAATTCTTAATGAAATATAAATATTACGAAGTGTATGTATCACAAGTAAGGTTATATTATATTTAATTTTATATTTGTTTTTTTATTTCCATATCATTGATATTATAATTTATGAATGAATCCTTAATATTAATAAAAAATTATTAAAACAAGAAGGAAAATTATTAAGTTTTAAAACACAACTGAAAATGTCACTCGAATAACATTCTTATCAAAATAAATTTCAACGTTACAATTCTTAAAATAAAAATTTTTATTTAAATATCATCCATTGTAATTATTATTTGTGTAACATATATGTAAAAATAATATATTTCATGAATAATCATTTCATTCGATGAACTATTAAATAAATTTAGATATCTATAATTGTATAACATAATTTATTCAATTAAAGTTTTATTCAAGTATCATTCAGAGAATAAAGTACTCGAGTTAATTTTATGAAAATACATTAGCAATTGAAAATTGATTTGTAAACAATCCTTCATAAATAACATTCATTTAACCTTAATAACATATTCATATGAACGTGTGTTAGTATTTATATGAATTGTCATTTACGTAAAGATTGTTCAGAATTGAATGTATTAATAATAATTTCACTAGAGCAATAATATTTTTATTAAGAGAAATATATTAATTTTTAGAATATATCTAATGACCTCATTTGAAAAATTATCATAACATAGTATAAAAATATTCTTTTAGTATCTTTTTATCATAAGTTTTATAAAATACAATCTTAAAAAGTAATATTTTTAATATTAAATTATTTTTAGTAGTCAATTATATAGATAAGAAAATATATGAAATATGTATAAATTTTCCTTATTATGTCTATAATTATGAATTCATGTATATGATCTGTCTAGATAGAAGTAAAATTTCCCATACAATAGTAAACATTTAAAAGAAAATTTACTTATGATTTGCAAAACATTTATTAAGAATGAATAAAATAAATAATTATCTTAAATATTACTCTAAAATTTGTATTAAATATAATGATTGAAAATTATCATTATTCTATTAGATTGGATTCATTGTTAAAGTTACATTATATTTCACTCTAAATAATCTATACTTATAAAATTTACATAATATTCTATATGAACTATGAAAATAATAATCACAAATTGAATATTATTTTATCCTATAATTAAAAAGTTTACATAATTAATAATATAATTAAATATTATAATTAATAACTTATAAATTATTGTATTATTTTATAAAATACAATTTTAAATTAAATAATTAGCTTTATGTTAAAACTTAATTTTATTAGTATTCAATTCCACGAGTTGATATATATATATATATATATATATATATATATGGGTCGATCCACGTCAAACGGATAATGGCTCTGTCCAAAATTGTAGATCACCAGAAAACTCGTGTATGGGCTCAAAATTTTCGTCTTACACTCTACTTTCTTTTGCAATGTGGCAATTCCAAAAAATCAAAAATAACGGCTCCAATATGGCGGCTCAAACCTAGAGATTTCTTATAAAATTTTCGAAAATTTATATTAATTCATTCAAATATGATTACACGTATTTTTTTATATCAGAAATCAATTCAGCGTTCAATTTTACATAGGAATATAGTATTGCACTCGAGGTAAAAAAAATTTACAATGTCATCGGAAGGTCATATCGGGAAATAATAGTTATTTCTCGAATTACTCATTGCTTAATGTAGATTAGTGAGGAAATGAAGATACTGATGGACAACTAGAGTCACTGAATCCAAATCTGATGTTCGCTTAACCCTATAAGGTATACAAGACCTCTATCAAGGTCATTTGAAGGTCAAATAACGAATACCTTTTATTATTTGATAAGATTAGGACACCTTCAAGCTTTACGTGTCGCTGAATCCGAATCCGGGGTCTGTTGGAGTGTCAAACGACGTAATTACGTAAAAATTAATTAAATATTGACTAACAGAAAATTTTTGTTCTCCAAGAAACCACAGTTTGAAACGAATTTTTCTGTAATTACTTCGTTTGACACTCCAACGGGCCTCCAATTCGGATCCAGCATCACGTAAAACTTATAGGTGTCTTAATCTTATCAAATAATAAAAGATATTCGCGATTTAACCTTCAAATAACCTTAATGGAGACTAGTAGGGTTAAGCGGATATCAGATTTGGATTCAGTGACTCAAGTTACCTATCAGTATCTTCATTTTCTTACTAATCAACATTGATCAATGAGTAATTTGAGAAATAACAATTATTTTTCAATATGACCTTCCGATGACATTGTAAATTTTTTTTACCTCGAGTGCAATACTATATTCCAATGTAAAATTGAACGCTGAATTGATTTCTGATATAAAAAAATACGTACACTGAAAAAAAGAAATGTTAAATTCAAAGAAATATATTTTGTAAAAATGAAAATGTTTGAATCAAACAACTGATTGCTTGAAACAAACAAGACATATTTGAAATCGGTGAATATTTTTTTGAAAACAAAAAATAATTTATTTGAAAGATAAATTTATTGTTTCAAAGAAAGTTTATTTAATTCTAAAAATGCATTTTTTAAAATAAAAAAATGGAATTTTTAAATTAAATAAAAATATTTTAAAACAATTCAAAAATATCTTTAATTAAATATTTATTAAAATTTATAAAATTATCTTTTGAATTTAAAAAATTTTTTATTAATTCATTAGAAAACTTATTTAATCAATCGTTTGCTTGATCTAAATAAATATTTACTTAAATCAAGCATACTAAATTTAGTTTTAAAAAATCTTTAATTAAATTAAAAGAATGATTTATTCAAAGCTATAACTTAGTATGTTAAAAATTTAAAAAAATAGTTATTCAAAAGAAAAAAGGTGTGTTCCAAACAAACAAATACTTTTTTAAATCAATATTTCTCTAATTCAAAAAAAATAATTTTATTATCTTAAGGCGACTTCGGATTTTAGGTTAGGTTTTATTTTTGAGTTTACAAATTACTCTTTCAATATGTAAAATTTTTCAGATTTTTTAATTTTCCACCATTCTACGGATTATAATAAATGGTGGAAAATTAAAAAATTCAAAAAATTTTAGAAACTGAAAGAGTAATTTGTAAACTACAAAATGAAATCGAACCGAACTTCCGTAGTCGCCTTAAAGAAATAATTTTTCGTTTCAAAGATTTTGGTGATTTAATCAAGTATTCAATTCTTTGGCTTAGTAGTAAAAAAGTAAAGATATGAAGTCTTTAAATTGATCAAATAAATCTTTGTTTCAAACATATAAATCATTGTTTTATGCAATCATAATTGACTGTTAAAGAAATTATTTGCTTGATTAAAAGAAATTATAAAGGCGGATTTCGAGACAGTATTTTTTCAAAACAAAACATTGATTGACAAAATTAATCAAATGATTTTTTTGTTTTAAAGAATTCGGTAATATCATCAAGCATTCAATTCTTTGATTTAAGACTAAGAGAGTAGACATACGAATTTTTTAAATTTATAAAATGAATCTTTATTTCAAATTAATAATTATTTGTTCTATACAATCATACTTTACTGTAAAAGAAATTATTTGTTTGATCCAAAGAAATTATTGGAAAATTTGAAAAAACTATTTTTTAAAAACAAAACATCGATTAACAGATTTAAAAAAATGGTGTGTTTGTTTTAAAGAATTTGGTATTATAATCAAGCATTCGATTCTTTGATTTAGGAGTAAGAGAGTAAACATGCGAATTCATTGAATTGATCAAATGAATCTTTGTTTCAAATAAATAATTATTTGTTTTATGCAACCATATTTGACTGTAAAAGAAATCGTTTGATTAATTCCAAGAAATAATTAAGGAGAATATGAAAACAGTATTTTTTCAAAACAAAACATTGATTTACAGATATAAAAAAATGGTTTTTTTGTTTTAAAGAATTTGGTAATATAATCAAGCATTCGATTTTTTGATTTAGAAGTAAGAAAGTAATCATACGAATTCTTTGATTCGATCGAAAGAATCTTTGTTTCAAATAAATAATTATTTGTTTTATAAAACTATAATTGCCCGTGAGAGAAATTATTTGTTTGAGTCAAAGAAATTATTAAGGAGAATTGGAAAACAGTATTTCTTCAAAACAAAACATTGATTTACAGATTGAAAAAAATGGTTTTTTTGTTTTGAAGAAATTGGTAATATAATCAAGCATTTGATTTTTTTATTTAGGAGTAGGAAATTAAACATACAGATTCTTTGAATTTATGAAATGAAGCTTTCTTTTAAAAAAATAATTATTTGTTTTAATCAATCATACTTGACTGTAAAAGAAACGGTTTGTTTAATTCAAAGAAATCATTATTGATGATTTCAAAACAGTATATTTTCAAAACGCAAATTTAATTGACAGTATCTAAAAAATTGATTTTTTTGTTTTATAGAATTCGGTTATATAATCAAGCATTCGACTTTTTAATTCAGTAGTAAGAGAGTAAACATACGAATTCTTTGAATCAATGAAATGAACCTTTGTTTCAAACAAATAATTATTTGTTTTAGAAAACGATATTTTACCGTTAAAGAAATTATTTGTTTGATTCAAAGAAATTATTAAAGAGAATTTAAAAACAGTATTTTTCAAAACAAAATATTGATTGACAGTATCAAAACAATGACTTTTTCGTTTTAAAAAATTTGGTTATGTAATCAAGCATTCGACTTTTTAATTCAGTAGTAAGAGAGCAAACATACGAATTCTTTGAATCAATCAAATGAACCTTTGTTTCAAACAAATAATTATTTGTTTTATACAACTTTATTTGACCGTTAAAAAAATTATTTGTTTGATTCAAAGAAATTATTAAGAGGAATTTAAAAAAAGTATTTTTCAAAACAAAATATTGATTAACAGTATCAAAACAATGATTTTTTTGTTTTAAAAAATTTGGTTATATAATCAAGCATTCGATTTATTAATTCAGTAGTAAGAGAGTAAACATACGAATTCTTTGAATCAATCAAATGAACTTTTGTTTCAAACAAATAATTATTTGTTTTTACAACTTTATTTGACCGTTAATAAAATTATTTGTTTGATTCAAAGAAATCATCAAGAGGAATTTAAAAAAAGTATTTTTCAAAACAAAATATTGATTGACAGTATCAAAACAATGATTTTTTTGTTTTAAAAAATTTAGTTATACAATCAAGCATTCGACTTTTTAATTCAGTAGTAAGAGAGCAAACATACGAATTCTTCGAATCAATCAAATAAACCTTTGTTTCAAACAAATAATTATTTGTTTTATACAACTTTATTTGACCGTTAAAAAAATTATTTATTTGATTCAAAGAAATTATTAAGAAGAATTTTAAAAAAGTATTTGTTTTAAACAAAATATTGTTTGACAAATTAAAAATAATGGTTTTTTTGTTTTAAAGAATTTAATTATATAATCAAGCATTCGATTCTTTGATTCAGTAGAAAGAAAGTAAACGTACGGATTCTTTAAATTAATCAATTGAATCTTTGTTTTAAATAAATAATTAATGGTTTTATACAACTATACTTGACCGTTAAAAAAATTATTTGTTTCATTTAGAGAAATTATTAAAGAGAATTTAAAAACAGTATTTTTTTAAAACAAAATATCGATTGACAGTATCAAAACAATGATTTTTTTGTTTTAAAAATTTTAGTTATATAATCAAGCATTCGACTTTTTAATTTAGTAGTAAGAGAGTAAACATACGAATTCTTTGAATCAATGAAATGAACCTTTGTTTCAAACAAATAATTATTTGTTTTAGAAAACGATATTTTACCGTTAAAGAAATTATTTGTTTGATTCAAAGAAATCATTAAGAAGAATTTGAAAACAGTATTTTTTTAAAGCGGAATATTGTTTGACAGAGTAAAAAAAATGTTTTTTTTGTTTCAATGAATGTGATAATATAATCAAGCATTCGATTCTTTGATTTAGAAATTAGAAAGTAGACATACGAATTTGTTGAATTCATAAAATAAATCTTTGTTTTAAGTTAATCATTATTTGTTTCATACAACTACACTTGACCGTTGAAGAAATTATTTGTTTAATTTTTAAAGAAATCATTAAGGAAAATTTGAAAACAGTATTTTTTTGAAACCAAATAATGATTGACATATTTAAAAAAATGGTTTTGTAGTTTCAAAGAATTTTGTTATATAATTAAGCTTTCGATCCTCTGATTCAGTAGTAGAAGAGTAAACATACGAATTCTCTGAATAGATCAAATGAATCTTTGTTTTGAATAAATAATTATTTGTTTTATACAGTCATACTTGCCTGTACAAGAAATTATTTGTTTGATACAAAGAAATTTGTAAGAAGAATTTTAAAACAGTATTGTTTCAAAAAAAAACATTGAGAGATACAAAAAAATATTTTTTTTTTAATTTTAAAGAATATGGTAATATAATTAAGCATTCAATTACTTAAATACTAGTAAAATAGTAAAGATACTAATATTTTGAATTAATTAAATAAATCTTGGTTTCAAATAAATGATTCTTCGTTTTATACAATCGTACCCGTCTGTTGAAGAAATTATTTGTTTGATTTAAAAAAATTATTTCGGCATAAAGCTTTAAATTTCGTCCGCTTGGTGGGAACCCTTTTTTTTCTAAACTCGCAAGTGCAGAGAAGCCTCCTCAGTTCATATATAAGAAAATTGTAAAGTCAAACCTATTAACGTAACGTACTGCGAGCGATTGCGATACTTGAAACGTCGATAGGTAAACATTGATAAGTTAAGATTAGCGAGCGATAACTTTAATTATATGTATTATTTATATTTAAAATAAAAAATATATGCTGTATAAGAATAAGCGAATATATATGAAATTATAAAGTTCCTTCTGAATATATATATATTCATACTCTGAAAATAATTAGTATTATAAATAATACAGGTTAAAAAAATGACAAATCATCAATCATCAATTATTTAAAACAAACAAATTTTTGAAAAATTTATTATAGTTTCAAAGAAATATTTTTTTGAAACAAAAATATATTTATTAAAAACAAACATTTGTGTGTTTCTTATAAACAATTAAAAAAAAAATTTGTGAATTACAAAGAAATATTTATTTCTTTTGAGTAAATGAGTTATTCAAAGAAAAAAATATTTCTTACAAATAAACACATATTTATTAAAAATAATTATCTATTGGAATGAATCTTTTTTTTAAAAAAATTTATATTTCTTTCAAGTAAATAATTTTTTAAAGTAAAAAAATATTTCTTACAAACAAACAAGTATTTATTATAAAGAAACAACTATTTGTTTCTTTCCGACAGATTTTTAAAGAAATGAGTCTTAGATTCGAAAAAATATTTTTGTTCTTAAATAAATGTTTTTTTCAAAGGAATAAACTACTAACAAACACATATTTATTAAAAACAACATCAATTTGTTTGTATCCGATAGAATTATAAACAAATTATTTTAGATTTAAAGAAATGTTTTTTTCTAATTAAAAATTTAGATTTTTTGAATTATATATTTCGTTTTTTACATCTAAGAAATATGTTTTTAATTTTAAAAAATTCACTTCTTTGTTTTAAAGAAATCGTGTGTTTGGCACTATTGAAACACACCATTTCTTTGAAACAAAGAAATTTTCTTTCATCCTATCAAATTTTTTTTTCAGTGTATAATCTTCTTTTTCTTCTTCTTAATATTTTATTGGCCTCTTGATAAGATGAGTACAATCTTAGGCCATCACCAGGTTTCATTATTTTTGATATTTTTAGTTTGCCCAGTGTGACTTTTTATAATTTTAGTATTTTGCCCATTGGGACTTTTTTGTATATATTTTTGTATTTTTCGGGTTTATTCCCTCGGAAAAACTACGAAAATTATTTTTTCTAATTTTTCCTAGGGAATCAAACCCCGGTCCACTGGGACGCAAGGTCAGTTGATTTTTACAACTGCACTTTTTCATCCCTTAGCGACGGAGCTCGTAAGTGTGTTCTGCGTACAAAGCACATGAAACAGAGGTGCTCGTTCGAAAAACAGCCGAGAGCGGGACTCGATCCCGGTTCCCTAAGAATACGAATCCAACGCTCCTACCGACTATGCCACAGACCGGCTCTATAATACGTATAATCATATTTCAATGAATTGAAATCAATTTTCGAAAATTTTTAATGAAATTTCTAGGTTTGAGCCACCATATTAGAGCCGCGATTTTAAATTTTTCGAAATCGCCACATTGCAAAAGAAAGTAGAGTGTAAGACGAAAATTTTGAGCCCATACACGAGTTTTTTGGTGATCTACAATTTTGGACAGAGCTATTATCCGTTTGATGTAGATTGAGCCATATATATATATATATATATATATATATTATTATTAACATAAATATATATTGAATATAAAACTTTGATCCATGAATAATTTTTAAAATTCATAACCGATATTTTTAATTCTTTTGAGTAGTCGAAAACTTGATTTTCTAAATTTTGGTACTTGCCACAAACTTTCTCAGCCGATTTTCAACCAATTGACCTCAAAATTTTCAGGGATCTTAAGTTTATATATCTTCACATATTCACAGTTTTAGTTTTTAAAAATAAAGAGAATTTAAAAGTTTAGTTTAAAAAGTTGATAAGTCTACATATTTTTGTGAATTTGATATAAGTAATTTAATTCAACATTTACTTCAATTCATCTTATAAAAATTCCAGAACCGCTATTTTGCTAAGATATATATACTAAAGATCTCTGGAAATTTTGAAGTTAATTAGTTGAGAATTGGCTAGAAAAGTCTACGGAAAGTACCAAAATTTTCAAAAATCAAGTTTTTGACAACTCGAACGAATTTAAAACATCGGATAAGGTTTTTTAAAATTATTTATGGATCGAAGTCTTATAGGTAATATATATTTAAGTTGAAAAGGAGTTTCATTAATTATTATCATTAGAAAAAAAAATTATGACTACATTTGAATTTTTTTAATTCTGTATTTGGAATAGTAATAAAATAAATGTTTTTGACACAGCGTGCGTAAAATTGCATATAATGAAACGCAGCCAAATTCTTGATGTGCAATTTCACGGACTCTGTGTCAAAAAATATTTTTTGTTACTAGTGCGTTAAATTATAAATATTCGGGCGATTGCTATGACACTTGGGCTGGCTTGGCCGACCCTCGTGCATATCAACCGCACGAATAATTATAATTTGATGCACTAGTTTAAAAAAGTACTATTGTTAAATTGCCTTTAAAAATTATAATATTATATAAATATGTATTTAATTATTCAGAAAGGTTTGTTGTAAATATAACAGGAATATCATTATTTTTAGTTACTTATAATAATTGCATTATTCACAATTATTTATAATTATTCACAGATATTCACGGTATTTACATTTAAAAACTGTTAAAGGTAACAGGATGGATTTTGAGCCTGAAAAAAAAAATTTCAAATGTAGTCATAATATTTTTTTCTAATGCTATTAATTAATAAAAATTCTTTGTACCTTAAATATATAATAAATATAAGACTTTGATCCATTAAGGGGATGTAATACGGTATATGATTTCTACATAGTTACCGACATTGCAGTTTTCAATATTTTTAATCTTTATTCCAAAATTTTCAAAAATATCTCTCAATTAGGCTTTTTATTAGTAAAAATGGAAGGCTGTAATATAGAGATATTGTAAAAATTTCTAGATTAAGAATCAAAAATTTTGAAAACTGTAATGTCGGTATTTTACATTCCCTTAATAATTTTAAAAAACCTCATCCGATGTTTTTTTGTTATGTATATATATAATTGCCGAAAATAACCATTTTAAAATCGTTACATCATTTTCACAGATTTTATTAATTTTCTATCTTATTACAATTAATTCAAAGCATTTTCCATAATTTCTTATATTTTTCAGCTTTTGAAAGTAAAAATACACTGAATTAAATTAGTTAATATAAAAGCAATTCTATTGTGAAAATTTTTTAAAAAAGTTCATTTGAAAGAAATAAAAATTTTCAAAAGATTTTTAATTTCTAATAATGGGTTTGACTGAGAAAAATAGATTGATTGTCAAAGGACAAGAATTGTATAGTGGAATAGCTTACATGTTAACTGATATTCATAAATAAGGATTTAATAATCTTTGAAATCGGTGCCCCTCATTTACTATGCAAACCACTTTACCAATTCAAATACCGCAATATATTTATTTAACACCGACTGATGAAGAAGCATTGTTTTCCGGAAATTTTAAAAAAGCTCACTGGATTTGTATGTATTATAATAATAATATAATTCATATATATGAAAGTTTAAATCTTAAATATCTACAAGATGAGCATAAGATTTATATAAACAGATTATTTCCAAACAAATCAAAATTGAGCACAGTTTTCGAAACAGTACAATCACAAACAAATAATTATGATCGCGGCATTTTTGCGATTGCTTTTGCTGTTGCAATACTTTATAATTTATGTCCATGTTTTTCAAGATATGATATTTCTTATTAGGTATTTTTGAAACGCAACAAATCAGAATGTTTCCTTTTTTACATAATTATAATAATACAAATATTAATTACGATAATCCATCGGACATGATAAGAAGTTTTTGTCAAGAACCTTGTTTCAATAAAATACCATTAAATTTAGATATACCACGGTGCTTTCGAGGAAGTTTAAATACAAATTTAATGTTACTTCAAAATTTCATCTGAGAATGATTTGTAGGCCCATTACATAATTCAGGTATCACTTTTAAAATCATTTTACATGATCGATTTGGAGAAAAATAAGTAAGAATGAAAAAAAGATTCAAAACCAAACCATTTTATTTTATTTATAAAACAAATGCTCAAAAATGTTTGGAACGTCAGTGTAATAGTAAAAAGATAATAAAATTAAAGAATATCTGCCTTATGTTACGCAGCTAATTAGCTCAAATATTTATTAAAATTAATTTCGAAAAGTAGTTCTATAGCTTTTTACGTATAGATTCATAGTATTCAGAGAATGTAAATTCGATGACATCTGTTAATATACACTTTAAGTAGTATTTTTGAAACTTACATAACTAATAAGGAGAAGTCTCCACACCTCTAGAAAACCGATTTAGCTAATACTGCAGATTATGATTCTTTGATCAAAAGAATGAATCCTTGTTGTTTCTCTTTCTATAATAAGCCCAGCGACAAAGATAAGGTTGTTTCTTTCAAAAATATAGTAACAAGAAGTGCTTATGAGAACTTTAATAACCAAAAAACTAAAACTTTTACAAAAAAGTGCATGAAAGATAAAAAAGTACAAGTTGAACACTTTACTTTGAACCTTAATGTGTTAAAAAAGTTTTTGTGGTTCGGAAGTTCGGAAATTAAATATTGCTACATATTTTCTTAATATTTTTAGCATGTAACACATAATGAATTTTTACACTATTTAATTAGCATATTTTAATCACCTCGTACACAGCATGGAATATTTATCGAAGCTTCCTGGAATAATGGCACGAAAGATTTAAAATATTTCAGGAATCTTCCATGTAATATTCCTGTAATATTCGTTGATTCTTCTTATATTGGAATATTTTATGGAATATTGTTGGAAAACTCCAAAAATATTTAATTGGAAGATTTGTGCCATCTCAAATCTTTCATTGAAACATTTCAGGAATCTTGCAGGAATATTTCATAAAATATTTCGTTGGAACATTCATGGAAGATTTTCGAAGTATTGAAACGGAAGATTTGAAACATTTTATAAACCTTTCATGGAATAAGCATGGAAGATTTGAGAAAACTTTCATGAAATATTCCATACAATATTTCTGGAAGATTTTAGAAATCCATCGTAAAATATTCCATGGAATATTCATGGAAGATTCGTAGAATATTGACACGGAAGATTAGGATTATTTCAGAAAACTTCTGTGGAATATTTCTCTAATAATCGTATGTCCTTGATTCTTCTTACATTGAAATATTCCATGAAATATTCTTGAAAGATATCAAGAATACTTCAATGGAAGGTTTGGATAATCTCACATCTTTCATGAAATGTTCCAGGAAGATTTTTGGAAGGTTTCGATGAAAAATTTAGGGTTTCAGATCTACCAAAAATATTTCTTGCATATTTTATGAAAGATTTAGAAATTCTGAGAGGGGATAGTATATATATATTATATAATAACACATTATACTCATATATCAATACATATATGCATACATAAACATTGACATTAGGTAATAAAATCGCATTTACATAATCGCTTCGACTGTACGCAACAAAGCGGCAACCCTTTCGCTTATATAGTGAGTAAGGTACTGCCCAACCACTTGGGGATGAAACTCCCATTTAACGAACATCCCCCTATCGGCGTCACTGGAAATCTCCTGTAACATTGCGCACAAGCTTCCAACGGAAACTTCATGGAATCCTTCTAGAATATTTAATACAATATTCCACTGTAAAACTACTTAAATCTTTCTATAAAATATTTCGTGAAATATTACTAGAAGATTTATGTAATATTCCGCTGTACGATTTTGAAGTTTTTCGGAATCTTCCAGCGAAATATTTATGGAATCTTTCTGAAATCTTTTAGAGAATATTCCACCAAAAGATTACTTAAATCTTTTTGTAAAATATATCGTGGAATATTTCTGGAAGATTTATGTAATGTTTCGCTGTACAATTTTAAAGTTTTTCGGAATCTTTCAGCGAAATATTTGTGAAATTTTCCTAAAATCTTTCATGAAATATTCCACCGTAAGATTACCTAAATCCTTCTGTGAAATATTTTATGAAATATTTCCAGAAGGTTTGTGTAATATTCCGCTTTACAATTTAGAAGTTTTTCGGAATCTTTTAGCAAAATCTTTATGAAATCTTCCTGAAATTTACCATGAAATATTCCACTGAAATATTTGATAAACATTAAATGTAATATCTCATGAAATACTCCGGAAATCTTCCGTAAATATTTCATGGAATAATTTGAAAAAGTTTTCTAACCTTTCTTCGAAATATTCCATAAATGTTCCTGGAAGCTTTTAATGGTAGATTTCAGTGGAATATTTCGAAATATTCTGTGAAGACTTCCTAGAATCTGCATGGAAGGTTCCATTGAGATATTCCAGTGGAAGATTTCGCAATATTTTAGTAAAATTCTCCATGCTGTGCCAGCTATAACTTTTGAATTAGGCAAGATTTTATGATGCAATGAAGCTCAAATTAAAGTATTAAACTCATACTTCCTTTTTTATATTTTGCTGTGAGAGTTTTAGTTCTTTGGTTAAGCAAGGTTTTACAAGCGCTGCTTCTTGCTATGTTTTCGAAAAATGGCTTTATCTTAGCCTCTGGGTTTATTAGACGAAAAGGAAGAACACGGGTTCATTTTTTTATATCGAAGAATCATAACCTGCAGTATCAGCCAAATTTGTTTATTAGAGGTGAGGACCTCTCCTTGTTAGTTAAGCAAGTTTTGAATTACGACTGAATTGCTTAAAATCTGATATGATATGAGCTTCAACAAATTAAAGAATATATTAGAAGATGGCATCGATGTAAATATCTACATTCTATGAATACTATTTATTCATACGTAAGTAGCTATAGAATTATTTTTCGACAATATTTTAAATATTTGAGCCCAATAGTTCCATAACATAAGGCCAATATTCTTCAATTTTGTTATATTATTACTATTATACCTACGTTTCAAACTCTTTTGAGTATTTTTTATAAATAAAATAAAATTGTTTGGTTTTGAATTATTCTTTTTATTCCTATTTTTCTCCTAATCAGCCATGTAAACCAATTTTAAAAATGATGCCTAATTGTTCGCAAATCATTCTGAAAAAGAATTTTGTAGTGACATTAAATTTTTATTTAAATTCACTCCGAAGCATCGTGATTGCCGAGATTAAACTTCTTGAAAAAAACTGACAAACGCATTTATTAGCATAACAAAAAAATATCATGGAAATGTGTCATTATTAGAAGAATTCAAATCTTGAAATGATTAAGATGGAAATTGACAGTAACATATCAGATACAATGTTTTTTAAAACGAAATGATGAATTAACGGCAGGCCGGAGTAGAACCTGATACCGACCGAGTAACAATTGAGTTGTTTGTTATTTACTCAAGTATTAATCGGTGTATCTTCAAAATAAAGGTTGATCGCAATAGATATTATTATTATGAATATCTATGCACAAGAAAAAAAAAATCCACCGATTTGTTTTTGAGAAAAGTAAGGAACGCCGAAGTAAAAGATTATGTTTATAATATTTTCGTGTTCCTTACTTTTCTCAAAAACAAAGCGATAGATTTTTTTTTTCTTGTGCATAAATATTTGTAATAATAATATCTATTGCGCTTAACCTTCAATTTGCAGATACACCGATTAATACTTGAGTAATTAACAAAAATGCCAATTAGACAAGGACAGCGAATCCGGCCTGCTCTTAATGGATTTCGATAATATCCACATAAATTATAGCGATATTAAAATTAAGACTGATGAGATTACATTAAATGAAGAAAAAAAAGAATCAATAGAAATAGACGACAAAGAAGCTTCATGTATGACAGGATTTAATATGAAAATGGTAACAGTACTATCAAACGAATATAAAGAAAATTCATAAAGACATGATTATGAAAATGCAGAAAAAAATTAATAATAAATTAGAAATAAGGCGTATTCATAATGTTTACGTAAAAGAAAATAATATGAAAATAAAAGAAGATAGACCATATAAATATGAAAAATATTAAATAATAATAAGATAATAAAAATGAAATTGAAAAAAAAATATTTTTGTCTAAGAAGTCTATTCGAAGAAAATAAAAAACACGGGTTCATTGTTTTATCAAAAAATCATATCCTGCAGTTTCAGCCAAATTTGTTTCCCGGAGGTGGCCTCTCCTTGTAAGATAACGAAAATGGAATTCAAGGAAAGGATGAGTAATGATAAATTAGAACAAAAACATACGATTAAGGCTTTACGTAAGGAAGAAGCCTATCTAAAAATTTAAGAAAAACAATTAAATAAATATAAAGAAAAATTAAATAATACTAGGATAACAAAAATGAAATTAAAAAAAGGGTACTGATAAATTGAAATAGCAAGAGAGAGTGAGAGAGAAAGAGAGACAGCAAGAGAGGGTGAGAGAGACATAGACATTCTTTATTTGGCTTTGAGGTATGTACCCAGTCTGGCACTATTAGGTAAAATACAACGACGTATAAAATTATTCATTAAATTAATTATAAATATTGGGCCCAAAAATAAGAAACCCAAAAAAATATGAGGCCCGAAGAAAATGGGACTCAGAGAAATGTAAAGCCCGAAAAATATAGAGCCCAAAAAAATCAAGGACCTAAAAAAATTTCATGCTTAAAAAAATATAGGACCCAAAAAAAAAGACCCAGACAAATATAGAGCTTAAGAAAATATGAAAATCAAAAAAACGTTGGGCCTACATGAATAAGAGGCCCAAAAAAATATAAGGCCCAAAGAAAAAAGGACTCTGAAAAATGTAAGGCCCGAAAAATATAAGGCTCAGAAAAATATAGAGCTTAAAAAAATATAGAGTCCAAGAAAATATTAAAAAAATATTAGGCCCAAAAAATTAGAGGTCAAAAAAATATGAGGCCCAAAGAAAATAGGACTCGAAAAAATGTAGGGCCCGAAAATTATAAAGCCCATGAAAATATAAGAATCAAAAAAAATTGGGCCAAAAAAAATAATAGGCCCAAAAAATAAGACCCGGAAAAATAAAGGGCCCGAAAACATATAAAGCCAAAAAAAATATAGGCACCAAAAAAATATTGGACCCAAAAAATATGGCCCAAAAAAAAGCTTTCGACTAATGAGTACTAATTATATAGGACCCAATCAAAAATTTCTACTTTTATTATAGAAAGATTAGACACATTTTTAAAATGCGGAGAACCGGAGAACCGGAAAAACGGAAAAAAGTGGTTTCACTTTCATATAATATAAGAAGTCGTTTCGACATAAATCATAATTTTATACGACTTGCTACAAAAAAGGTGTATTATCAATAAAAATAAAATTCATTCCTTTTTTTCAATCGAACGAATAATAAATAAAGTGCTACCGAGGTTTCTTCAATTTATCGCTGTAAGCTCGCGCGACTCACTTGTTGAGATTTTTGTACAACGTTTATAATAAATTTAAATAAATATCATTATTTACAAATAAATACAAAGAAACAAAATTTTAAATTCTGTGAACATAAATATCATTGATCCAGACCTAACCCAGTTAACAAGCGGGCAACCAGAAAGGAGCACTACGCTCTTCAAATATAAGTTCTTTTTTTTATAACAGACTCCTTGCTTTCGACCACGCAGTCAGCAGTTGAGACAAGGTAAGTGATTAAGCTTCTTTATCCCGCATTTTTTTAAAACAAAAAAATAATTAACAAAACCATCAAGAAATATCTCAAACAAACACATGTTTGTGTAAACTACTTAACAGTGACCAGACATAGCAGTTACTTCAATTACAATAGATAAAGGTGTGTCTAAGCTATTTCATATAGTATGATATGAAAATATTGCAAACACTATTCAGACTGAAATAATGATGTTTGTGTATCGTGTCTTAAGATTTATGAGACATAAATATATTTTAATACATTTTTTGTAAATGAATAAGTTTAAGTAAATGTGATATATATATATTTATTATTACCTATAATGCGGTTATGAAGGAACTATGTGAATCCATTTATTAGATAGTCATTAACCTCCTGACAGCCGGCATTTATTTTCACTAAAAAAGTGTAACTTTCTCGAAATTTTCGATATAAATGTTTCTTGTAATAGTATATGTGGGCCGATCATGGGATGACGCCATATGGCTGTCAGAAGGTTAAAATATTTAAAAATGAAATAAAAGCTTTTGTAATTTTAAATAACGAGGGATTTTTTAACTCTTATTGTATAACAATAATATGTGAGCACCCAAGTAAGTACGGCACTCTTGGATTTGCTCTCTTACCGCGAGGATGTCTATTTGCTCAAAGCACAGCTGGCGAGTGGCCTACCACGTGCTTCTAGCAAATTCAGTCCTTTGTACTTTGAATTTAATAGTTTTGTTTAAGTACAATTATCGTGTAAATATTTCATCTTATTTAAATAAAGAGCCTATTTAAGATCAACATCCTTTTCTTATTAAATCGAGAAAAGCCCCGAATTTTAAGGCATTTGGTCCTTAACAACAACGAGCTTTCTAATTAATACCATAATTATTATTAATAATTTATACACAAGAAAGGTCCGCTATAGCTAGGCAAGGTGCGCTAGCTATATACGACTTTCAACAAATACAAATTAACAAAAGTAATACAAAGAATCCACGTTAGCTAGGCAAGGTGACCTAGCTAACAACGATTCTATAAATCGTTTAAACTAAAACAAAAGAAACATTATGCTCTAGATCATTTATGAATAAATAATAATAATAATATATGAAAGCGATTAATAAGGAGAGGATGTTACATTAGCACCCACGTAAATGAAACAGTTAGTTTTATGGTTTAAAAAATTTAATCAGAAAACTTTAATTAAGTATTGATTAAAGTATTATTAATAATCTATAAATTTTTTTTTCCTTTATTATAAAAATCAATTTAAAAATATAAAATAATCATTTTATTCCTCTTGTTAAAGCTTTAAAAAAATTTTTTTTTAAATAATACATATTAAATTTTTTTTCAAATAAAATTCACAGTAAGTTCGATAAATAATCCCAAACCATCCCAATAGTCTGTTCACGGAAACAGAATACAATAGAGTAGTATTTTTAGGAAATAGAATTGAGAAAATAACTCGAACCAATATGGAACGCAATAAAATTCTACTGGAGTTCATGAAAACGATAGATAGTAGATTAGAAAAAACAGAAAATAGGTTAAATAATAAACAAACACAGGAGCAAAATTAAGAAATAAAAAAGAGAATGGTTCAACTTGAAACAAATGTTTGTTTAATTACACTTAAAATGAAAAATCTAAAAAATAAAAAAATAAAAAAAAAATAATAAAAATATTATTTAAATGTTACTTAAATAATAAAATATTTAAAAATAATTAGTAGAGTAAAGCATAAATTCCCACACTGAAAAAAATAGAATCTAGAACCAATGAGAATCCGCTTGGTGGTAGAAGATTTTCGTTTTGTTTTAAGCCATAGTAGAATTCCGCTTGACTCTAGAGGAAAATCTGCTTCAATGATATCGACTTCTTCTAATAGATATTCTGCTACCACCTAGCAGAAATATTTTTGAAGCAACTAAACTTTAATATGATGAATATTCATCTTGATTATAGTTATTAGGTACAACTAGATTTCTATTTGATTCAAGAACTAAGAATCAAATAGATTTTTCCTCTTACTCCTAGATTCTATTTTTTTCAGTGCAGATAAATAATAGGAACGTTACATTGGCGCCCAACGTATGAAAACCCGTGTTAAAATAATTAAATCATTTTTTTAATATTACAATGAAAATTAAATAAAATTTAAATTAAAATTAATTTAATAAAAAAAAAATTAAAAAAATAAAATAAGATGATTCCCAATCATCCAAACGGCCTGTTCACAGGTACCGATTATAATAGAATCTTGGAAAAACGAGTAAATGATTTGATAAAAGCAAATAATAAAAAAAGTGAAATTATTAAAGATTTAATAAAAAATTTAAATAAAAGAATGAAAAAAATTTCAAATAAATTAAATACTCTACAAAAAAATACGCATGTAGAAAACATTGAAATAAAAAGACGTTTAATAAAATTAGAAACAAAGATGTTATTGATAACATTAAAAATAAAAAATTTTAAATTATAAAAACATAAAATTTAAATTTCAAAATGAAATAAAAATAAAAATTAAAAAACAATGAGACTCGAACACAAGGTCCTGAGTCTTACAGCAATAAAATTGAAATCCCACTAACTAAGTATGTAGGTACAGAGGTCAAAAGACTAATGAAATTTTTAAACGAATTTAAAAAATATATCGCTTTAAAAAGATTAGAAGAAGAAGAAACCCTCGAGTTGTTGCAGACAGTTCTGCAAAAAGATGCGAACGAATGGTGGTACGTTTATCAAGACGATGTATTCACTTACAAAGATTTTAAAGACCTTTTCCTAGATAGATATTGGGACGAAGATATCCAAAGGAAATCAACCTGAAAAGTTGAGTTTAGACAATTTTTCGAAAACAGGAAAATGAGTCGTATGACTTACGCCACTCAAATTTATGGCTACGCCAAAAAATTAAATCTTCAATATAATGATGAAGAATTAGCTGATCAAGTCAGCAAGCATTTTGATAAAAATGTTTGGCAAACGATGAAATTTTCGCAGAAAAAAGATAAAAATACATCATTTTAAATCTTATCAGATTTTGACAACGATGACAAACTGCAAGAAAAAAGAACATCAAATAAAAATGAATATTATAAAAATAATAACCAAAAAACTTTTAACAAAAATGATAACTAACAACGCACTTACTAAAATCAAAACAATAATAATTAAAATCAAATTAACTATAAACAAGACAATAAAAGACCTCCATTCAATCCTGGTGTAAATGTTTCTAAGGTAAAAGAAAGCAGTGATAAACAAAAAACTTAACAAAGCGAAAAACTAAAAGTACCTGTAAATCGAAAAATGATAAAACAAAGCAGCAAAGAATTAGATGTTTTTAATATAGACATTGACGATAAAACTAATGATAAAAATCAGGAAAATTGAGCAAGGTTGCACCTGATGTAAATAAGAAAAGGGGTAAGGATGCAACTAATGAAAAATCCCTGAAATTAATATCACATATGCAAGAAAGTTTGAATGTTGATTTAACTCATGATTTAAACCCATAGGATTCATAAAATATAATTATATGTTGTCAAGAAATAGAAATTTAATTGGAAAATATTATGGTTAAAGCTTTAATTGACTCAGGTAGCGAAGTTACTTGCATTTCTGAGCAATTCTATTTTGAAAGTTATGAAACATTCAAAAATTGCCCTTTATTGCCAATAACTGGAAAATGTAAACTGCAATAGGTACAAAAAGTACAAAGATAAAAAGGCAAATATTATTAAAAACGAAATTTAAAAATGAGGAAATAAAATTAATTTACTCCGTAATTCCTAAACTAGTAAAAGATGTTATCATTGGATATGATGCTAAAAAAACCTTGATTATAAATACGATGCTAGAAGAGATATTAATAACAGTTAACAGTAAAGATATAAGGAATTTATTAAATCAGGAATTTATCTTATACTGAAAAACAAATAAATTCTTTAGCATACTCTGCTATGCAAATAACCGACGTATATGAAGGCAAAAGAGACCATAAGTCATATGACTTCATAACAGAAAAAAAATCATCGAATTCTCAATCCTGAAAATTATAATATTACTGAACTCACTAATGATGAGATTCAGAAAAAAATAGATAATTGTTATAATATAACAATCACGCAATAAAATGAATTGATGTTATTAATAAAAAAGTAGACTAAAGTGTTTAGAAAAGCTTCAGGTCTATTGAAATCATATCAACATAATATCAAATTACAGATGATCGTCCATTTTATTCTAAATCGTATCCTATTCCGATAAACCACAGAGAAAAAGTATAAAAAGAAATAGAAAAAAATGGAAGAATTAGGAATTATAAGGAGATTAAAAAGTCCTTATATAAATTCTATAGCTACAGTAATTAAAAAAGATGGCACTGTAAGGCTTTGTTTGAATGCTCGTAAATTAAGTGAAAAAATTATTGATGAATACAAAGCACCACCTTCGATAGAGGAGATATTCTTAAGATGCAAGAAAAATAATTTCATGTCTAGTATAGATTTAACAAGCTCTTATTGGCAGATAGAATTAACTGAGCCAAGTAAAAAATATACTGCGTTTAGAATCGATAACAAAGTATATGAATTCAATGTAGCTGCATTTGGTATCAAAACCAGCAGCACTGCATTGTTAAGAGGCCTAGATAATGTTATAAAAGATTTGCAAGACTTTGTACTAGCTTTTGTCGATGATTTGCATATACATATCTACATTCGATGAACATTTAAACCATTGAGAGTAATTATTTAAAAAAGCTATAAAATATAATTTGTTTTTAATCACGGTATCTGAAAATTTAATTTACTGTAATGTTTAATTTAATTTAATGCTGTCTAAATTAATAATGTTAGGCATATAATAATTTGTGAAAACAATTTCATGAATGACTTGAAACAAAAGGCTATAGCGGGATAAGCATGTCAGAAATTCTCAAAGCACGTTTAATAAATAGGTTTTACCACTGAAAGGATCATATAAAAAAAGTCTATAACCAAATTTTTAAACCTCCTAATCCCTTCTGTAACTCTACAGCCTCAAAAACGTAATTTTTCGATTTTTTCTTATTTTTGACTTAATATTGCTTGAAACAATCTGAAAATTTCCATGCGAAAGTTTTTAAAGACTTTTTATATTTTTTATTTTTTTTTCAAATTCTCTTAATGAAAAATAAGTTCGAGAGATCTCATTTTTTTGTGTTATATTTTATTATATTTTCTTATTTGGAATCTATTTCGTAAACTCATTTTGCTAACTTTAAATACTATCTTTTTTTTGTATTTTCTTCCGCTCTTTCGAACGACTGAATCAGAATTATGAATTTCAAGGGAAGTCATACTCGAAAGTCAATAACAACGATTTTTATTGCATTTTTACCAATATCAACGGTGTAACTTACTAAATTGGGTAGTGGTTATTTTACAAAAAAAATAATTAATTGATGGTCCCAATTCGATGCTGTATTGACTACTAAAGTAATATAAACGCGGTTTTGCGCCTTATGAACATCATTTGTAATTTTTCTCGTATGCAACAGATACTTTTAACAAACTACACAAGCTCTGTTCAGGCAGTAGGCCGGATTGGAGGGTAGCTGTTAAATTTTTATCGACAAACCAAAAAAGTTTCGGGCACTAGGCCAGATTGGAGTGTAGCTGTTTGTAGTTAGGTAAGACAGAAAGCCTTGCGATAAAGCATTCCATCCCGGTCATATTGATCGGTAGAATGCCAGCTTAGTAATAATACTGGATGTTCCCTTTGTTAATATTAATTTATATATGTAAGCTTTTTAATATATTTGGTTTCATGAATAATGAAAAATATATATATAAATTATATTAAACTTATATTTATTAAAAAAATGTTAAAATAATTTGAATACTGTAATTTTTGCATGATAAGATTTATTAATTAGTTTTATGTACAAAGTTTTAAGAGGAGGTCACGTATCTCTGTCCTTTTCTAATCAAAGAATTGAGTTTTTTATAGAAACTAATAACTTTAGCAAAAAATGAAGAGAAAGCCGCATCTTGTAATAAAAAAAGCAATATTTTCTTTGATAAGAAAGAATTAATTTTATTGCTTCGTTTTCAAGAAAACCTTGAAAAACTTAAATCATAGAGGTTAGGGTGGACAATTTAGTTTTTCAAGGTTTTCTTGAAAACGAAGCAATAAAATTAATTTTTCCTTATTAAAGAAAATATTGCTTTTTTTGATACAAGATGCGTCTTTCTCTTCATTTTTTGAGAAAGTTATTAGTTTTTGTGAAAAAATCATTTCTTTGATTAGAAAAGGACAGAGATACGTGACCTCCTCTTAACATACAATAATAGAATCATTCATAAATTTGTAGGTTCATCAAAAGTTCATTCAGTAATTTGTACACCACTATTCTCATTTTTATATTGTATTAAAGTAACTATGGGTTGATGGTAACTAAATCATGGTACAAATGTTTTCAATTCTATTCTTATAGAATTACAATTTACACGATTTATTAACAATCAACAAAAAGCGGGATAAACGAAACAGCACATCGCATTTTTTTCCTGAAAATCCTGATGTTTTAGAGAAAAATCCATGAGAACACTTCTTGTTGTAAATGAAGAGAAGAGTTAGCATGATTTTTTACAGACCTGAATTTTGCAGTTTTCTGATTGGTTCTTATATGTATAAATGGAAATTTAAATTTTTTATTGTTCGCCTCTCAAGAAATTGGCTATCGAGGGCTTATTTTCTTCTATTTTTTATTAATTTTGAAATGAATTTTTGATAATGTAAGTCAGAGCCACCAATAAGGAGTTATGACAGTTTAAAATATAAATTTTCATGTACTATTTATTTTTCTTATTGAAAATAGCCTGTCGTATACTAAACATAAGCATCTGGTTTTAATACCCAAAAACTATTAAAACAAGTTTAAAAATCATATGGTAGCATGTTATTGATCAATTAGAAGCTTAATTATCAATTAGACAACACTCGTTATTATTATAATTACAATTACTTTCGAAAGACAAATCAGACTTTAAGTGATTGCAAGCTCAAATAATTATTTTTCAATAAAAATTTACTTATTTTAAAGAGTTATTTCATCAATAAAAAAGAATAATTAAATATTCACTATTTTACTCGGCTTAATTTTCTATAAAATGTATCTGCTAAATGGAAAATGATGATATAATTTTGGAACGCACACTGTTAAAGAAAATGATAGTGGCTTCCATTACATCTAAATTCAGGATCTGTATCATCTTCTAAGTAAATAAGCTATGTTGCTCCTGGCTCACTGCATTTCTGGCTTACTACATTTCTGGTTCACTACATTTTTAACTCAGTGACTTTGAGATTCAGGTGAGTTAGAAATGCAGGTGAGCTAGGAATGCAGGTGAGTTAGAAATGCAGGTGAGTTAGAATTGCAGGTGAGTTAGGAATGCGATGGGCCAGGAGCAACATAGCGAGCTGCCGGCAAGCTCTGTGAACTGGGCGAATAACTTTTGCAAATTAATGTAAAAAAAATTGCTAAAATTGCGGATTTGTTAGCAATATTTGCTGATGCAAAAAAAAACTGCGAATGTTTTAGTTTTTTTATAATTAAATAAAAACTTTTTACTCTGCGGAAAATGAAAAAACTTGTTTTTATTACGATTATAATATAGTCTAAGATTTAAAACCAGCATCATTCGTTTGCAATTAAACTGCGGATTACTTAAATAATTTACTTTTTTTCAAATTCTTTATAATTAGTTAATACTAAATTATTTATTGTTTTTTATTATTAATTATATCGGAAATACATAGACGATCCACATTCCGCATTCCACTGTTCTCTCGCAAACTTCTATAGCTGATGCACGTAGCAACCACGCCGAATCTAACCTTAAATATAGCTTTGGTAAAATTGGCGTTTCATTTGAATACGATTTAAAAGTAAATAATATAAAATTATATTAATTATTAAATTATATTATATATTAAATTATATTAATTATTTTCAGATATCTATTGTAAAAATAATTTAAAAACGTTAAACTTAATGGAAAATATCGTAAAATAAATTATAAAACTATAAAATATACTAGATTTTATATAAATAAGATAAATATTAAATAGTTTAGGCAAAAAAAATCTATTGTAAACTGTCGTAAAGTTATATAAAAATTTTAAGATGGGCAATGCAATGTGACATTTGATGACGTTCGAAAATTGATAGCCTAAAATTGAAAATCCATCATCGTTATTTTTAAAAATTTTAATAAAAACCAGAAGAAAAAAAGAAAAGACCAAGGAATAAAATTATGGTTGAAATTATTATTTTTATTAATTTAACGGGATAATATGATAAAATAAAATAATAATATAATAAAATAACATATGACACCAAGATTGCGAATGTAGTTACAAATAAAACATAGATTATATATTGACATAGAAATTTATAGTGTAGAAAACATAAGTCTTATTTAACATTTGTATGTTAACTGAATACAAAAAATATGTTTTAGACTGCTCACTTGAAATTACATATAATACAGAATTTTTTCACAAGAGATCTTTGAATAAAAAATCTAATCAAAATCAATTTTATAGTATTTTTTTTACAAAATAAATACGTATCCAAATTTTGCATTTTTTATCGCTTATTTTATATGCAGCTACCAAAGTTATGTAAATTTAACTTTTTTAATTGGAGAAATTTTAAAAGTATTTTTTCTTTTATCTCTTGTATATACTTCTACAGGTAAAACTATTTTTTTATGCCAAAATATGGCTCTATTATCTTTGTTGGTGTGGAAAGTTTCTGCAAAGATTCAATCTATTCTGAGATGATTTTTGCAATAATTGTTATGCTGATAGCCTTGTAAGATTTTGAATTGCTTTTGAAGGTGAAACCTTTGGTGTAATTTTAGAGTCTGTAAAACATAATTAATAAAGTTTATTTATTACAAATTTTTCATATTAAATACTTAAAATATATACTAAAAATATAGACAAACCTTTTTATGATTTTTCCCATTAGAAATTGTTTTTAAAACAAGCATAATTTTTTAATTTTATCAATATTTATTGATGTGTACAAATAACATTTTGTTTCCTTATTTTTTTCTATTCAGCAAGACATTCTAAAAATCTATGATATAATAGACGTTGTCCATGTTTCACTTTTTGTAATACACCATCACATGACATACGTCTTGGATGCAATATAATAAATGTTATATATCTATAAAATAAAATAATGTCTTTAATTTTATTAATTTGATCTTAATATCAATATAAGTATTTAGATGAATAATATTCAAAACTCTCCTTAACCAAGTAAGAAAATGTGGCTAATATTCTAATGACCGAATAGTAAAATAGGAACTATATAACTAGTGGCAACTATCGTTGCCGGCGCTGAGCGTAAAGTCGTCAGGTATAGTGAAAATTTCAATCAATAATCGGATCATAATTCACATTTTAATTACCGGGTCTATTATCGTTCTTTTTCACCTTTCGTTATAATTATAGCATGGACTAATTGTAAAATAACTCAATAATAAATACATATAGATCATATAAATGCAGTGAAACTAAACATTTGTCATAATTATAATATCATAGTCTTATAACACAATTCTATATGAAATATGTATATGAGTTACTAGCATCCTCCGTCGTGGCTACGCAAGCACTGTAGTTGGGCAAAACTCGGTAGGCATAGGAACAGATTCTCAAAAACTATTTTTATTAAATATTGCTCATATGAATGTATTATTATGATGAGGAATAAGTGCATTAAAAATTTACCGATAAGTTGTACGCAATATAACCTTGCGATATAAGTACCTCTACCGTGCTAATCTAGTAGTTATACTTTTATCAGATCTATCGATGATCCCGAGAATCCCTCAATGATTAATTCTCACCCTTTGTTTCTTCTAAATTTTTGCCCAATGATTTTATATCTCAAATGTCCAATTATACTTTTTGACACAACAAGTTGCCCCGAAGGGCTTTTTATAAGGATTTTCGTGGTCTCCGGGTTCTATTTCCCGTAAAAAAATTCAGAAAAATTTTCCCAGAATCTTCCCGGGGAATCTAACTCTGGTCCACTAAAGCGCGAGACAAGAGCCTTAGTATCTGCACTACCGCCCTCCTCTACTAAAGTAAGCGGCAAAACCGGTCGCCACCTATTGGACAGTACACGAAGTGTCAATTTGTAATAAAAAACCGGGTGTGGCAGTAGTAGGACTGGCCGACAGAAGTTAATACTTTTTTTGCTTTTGTGACAGTCTTGCATTTTATAAAATTAACATTTTTCCGTCGTACTTGGCTTTGAAATATATTTTATACTAAATATATATATGTTTACCCAACACAAATTTGTATCTCATGAAGTAGAAGAGTGCGAGTTCTGGGTTAAGAGAAGGCTCTCACAGTATATTTGCGACTTACTAAACTACTACGAGGCATGCAGACATTGTTTATATAATGAAGATATAATGATAATAAATATAAAAAAAATAAATAAATAAAAGTAAGTTCAATAATTCTATTTTATGATTGTATTATAAATTATCTTCTTGCATCATGCCTAAGAATATGTTATTAAAATTTTCTATAAAAGCATCGAGAATATTGAAAATACGTTTAAAATTCTATTCTTTACGCTTGTATAAAATATTTCAATAAAATATTATTAGGCATGATGCAGAAAGATAATTTAAAATGCAATCATACAATTGAATTATTGAATTTACTTCTGATTTTTTCATAAAAGCGTTTTATTGAAAATGAGTTTTTATTAATATTTTCATTTATTATTAGAATGCAAACACATGTATACACTTCCTTAGTAACGCCTTTATGTACAGGCTTATTTATATTGAAAATTATGAATAGATCTACAAAAAAAAGAACCTCATTTTCCTGGCAATATAAGATTCTTTGCATGTAATGTATGTTTAAATATGAAAAAATTTTAAAAACAAATTGCAAAATCATGTATTGTCATCAAAGATGCCCATACTGAAAATTTCATCTTTCTATGTCTATGAATAATATATATATATATCTTCGTCCTCAAATTTTATGCTTCAAAATTAAGGTACTTTTACATTTATTACCAACTAACGAAATGATCAGGATAAAGAATTAAAATTGTCTACACAATCATCAACAACCGATGCAGTAGACAGTCCTGATTTACCTAATCATCATGACGAATTTTCAGGTTTATCAAAAACGCTGTATTTGGCCATAGGTTGTAGAGTAATGCTTTGTTACAATACGTGGACGACAGGATGATTGGGGAACAGCCCATTAGAGTTCGTAGGTGCTATTTCATATGATGAAACCGTTACACCTCCCAACTTACTTAAGGTTGTATGGGCTATACAGTCTGTGTCAAAAGTTAGTTTCTTAGAAAATTGTCTATATTTTTGGTAGAAAGTAATTATCTAATTTTTAGCTTATTAACTTATTAGATAATATTAAAACAATCATTTTAAACTTTGTTTCATTTAAGTATAATGAATTATTAAAGAGTTATAAAATTTAAAAGTTTATAAATTTTACACAAATCTAATACAATCATAAATAATAATGCCAAACTTTAAAAAATGCTTTTATTTGACTGCAACAAAGTTTATTTTGTTCAGTTTAAAATTAAAAATCTGTTGACGAGGATGGAATTTTGATTTTTATTTTTTATTAAAATTTATTGCTAATTTTCTGCGAAAAAATGTATATGTCTTAGATGGTACTTACTGTTTTATCATAGAAAATTAGCAATAAATTTTAATAAAAAATAAAAATCAAAATTCCATCCTCGTCAATAGATTATAAATTTTAAACTGAACAAAATAAACTTCGTTGCAGTCAAATAAAAGCATTTTTTAAAGTTTGGCATTATTATTTATGATTGCATTAGATTTGTGTAAAATTCATAAACTTTTAAATTTTATAACTCTTTAATAATTCATTATATTTAAATGAAACAAAGTTTAAAATGATTGTTTTAATATTATCTAATAAGTTACTAAACTGAAAATTGAATAATTACTTTCTACCAAAAAATATAGACGATTTTCTAAAAAACTAACTTTTGACACAGACTGTATAGCCCATACAACCTTAAGTATATCATAATCGAATTTTATTTGTATAATGGATCTTATGTAAAAAAAAACGTTTTTCTAATAAAACCGATTATACAGTCATGGGAAAAAATGGTATTAACTATTTCCTTTTTTATAACGAGGAAACAGCTTCCTTTAAAACTGGTTTTCACTATCCATAAGACACAAGATTTAACCCTGTCGCCGGCAGTTATCGAGATAGGATACAAAGAATTTTCATCGGGTTTAACATACGTAGTTCTAAGTAGATTAAAAATTTGGGTAGTATTGTTTTCTAAATTTTAAGATAAAAAGAGATTCGATTCAATCACCATATCGATGTAGTTACATGTGCATGTGTGTATGTGTACGTGTTTATATGTGTGTGCATGTTTATCTGCGTATGCGTATGTGTGTATGTTTATATGGGTATGTGTGCATATGATGTAAAAGATTAAAACAAAAAAAATGTATATATATGTATGAATGAATAATTATGAAAATATACGTATAAGTCAAAATGTACTACAAAATGCAATTATATTTCAAAAAGATACAAAAAAAAATTTTTTTTAATGGAAGAGATTTGGAAACCGTTATGACTATTGACACCAAAAAGAATAGGGTTCTTTCTCGACCTACTTGACAACATTTTTGGCTTGACTTGACCAGATATATCGAATTGGCGTTGCGCAATCGAAGACGAAAGAAAGGTGAAAAAATTAGCGAAATAGACCTAGAGACGACTTCGCTGCGCTCAGCGTAATTATTCGTGTCATAGACTAAACTCATGATGCTAACGATAAACCAAAAGAAGCTGTTGTATTATTTAAAGGCAATAGTACTTAAATAATACAGACGATGGAAGCTTGATTTGGAACTTGGAAGATATGATTATTGTCGGATCAGATTTCGTACATACTAAAATTTATAATTTGCATATACGATATACTATTGTCAACATCCATCTTAGATCGATTGGTATTCATTTTTCATCTGCTTTATCTGTGAAAAAATTTGTAATTAAAATATTGCAATAATTGAAAGTATTTGTTTAAATGTTTATGTAAACCTGTAGATTTAACTTGTGTACACATGTATTCGACATAAAATATGATAGCTATATTTATTTCAGTTTTTGGGTTGACATATTGTGCTTTATTAGATATTATATCTGAGTCATCGTACTTTAACCATTTTCCTCCAACAACTATACAATAAGAAATATAATGCCGTAAAACATTATCTCCTATTGGTTTTTGGAATCCTACAACTCCTATAAGTAAAAATGATTTTTTTTCCAACGCGGAGAACAAAAATCGATTTTCGTTCACCTTGTTAGAAAAAATTCCATACTCGACTCGTGGCAAAATAGGTCCCCCACTCGTCTTCTTTGTCACTCTCAAGTGACAAACGACTCGTGGGAATGACCTATTTTGCTCGCTTGTTGAGTAATCTACTATTTTCTATATTTATCAAAGAGGATATTTTTTGAAGTAAAAAGATATAATCTTTTGTCCCAATATTTCTATTTTCTACGTCAAGACATAAAATATTTTGAGCTTGTACTTCAGCAACTAATAATTTTGCTGTGCATACTTCACACACATTAGTTTGTTTTTTAAAACTATTGTATATGGAGATAGGTATATCTTGAGTTAATTCTTGACAGTTTAACTTTATTTTATCAAAATGTTGATAAGTAGTTTTATTACAGATTAAGCACGATAACTTTATTATTATATTTGGAAACATTATTTTTTTTACAAATTCTCCAATAGATTTTGTCCAAATAAGTTTCTCATTTTCGGTTTGATATACTTGATTTAAAAAATGTATCCTGGATTTATATAAGTTAGTAAGATTAAGATCAGACACATAATCACAAAGAATAGTTAAAAATGCAGTTTGAATATATTTCATTGTGTAATTCACTATATTGCTAATAAAATCTTGAAATTAATGTTCTTCAAAATATGATGTTAATATTTCTATAAGACAATCAAATGTGCACGAAGTTACAACTGATGCCTTTTTTTGTCAACTTTTTTAGAATCAAGTGATCTATAATTTTTAATCAGGTAACGTTGGGAAGAATGTTTACTTGACTTTTGAGATAATAAATCTATTTCTTAACACGGTTCCAAATATTTACCTCTTGGTCTTTTCAAGGTTTTTAAACATTTTACTTCTGTGATGAAGTTTTTATCTGAATTAACATTCAGATTAATAGATTGATTTTCATTTTGTAAATGAAAGTCTTTACAATTAGTTAAATTATGTGGCTTTGAAAGTACAGTCTCTTCATAATAGGATGCATTCTCATTTACACAGATTAATAACTCATTTGAACAATGTTCATCAAGTTCTTTATTAATCAGCTGATTTAGATGTTGAATTTTGTTCGTCTTGATGAAGGGATTCACAAGTTAAATCAATGATTGCGTTAATTTCTTCGTTAATATATACAGCTTCTTCATGTTCATTATTTTCAAACGATTCTTCGAGTTTACTGTATAATGTATTATTATCTGAATAATCAGAAACGGACTCTGATTCTGCACTTTGTTTATTTTTTCCTTTACAATTTTCTTCATATAACAAGTAAGAAGAAACAATGTTTTTTTAGCAACTTCTTTCTTATCGTTTATTAGATAAGTCTTAGCAATCTGCAATCTCTCATCAGCAAGACTAATATTTTAAAATAAATATTTATCTATAGCAGTTGAACAAGAAAGATTCAATCTTTCTTTATAGTTTTCTAAAAGAATAATGAAGTTACTTTTAAAACAGTTAACATGTTCATGCAAATCATTTATAACATTAGACCACACCACAAATTGTAAACAGAGTTCAATTAGAGATTTACAATATCTTTCATTATAATAAGCATTACTTAAGTTTTCAGATGTTACTACGTCAGATAGAACCTAATCTCTTGCCTTAATAAAAATTCCCTTGAGGTAATCAAGTATTGGCTCACATTTAGTGCAGTCAATTTTATAATTATCTTCTGAATCTAATATATGTTTACATTCGTTTTTCGTACATTGTATAATTTCCTTACTTTATGTTGAATTTATTTTTAGTTCACTGAATTTGGATGTGATGTATTCCCTATTAAAAAAAATCAGGTGATATCATGCCAAAACATCATGTAACGATTTTGTTGGTCTTTACACATTTTAAACCATGCTTAGTCAATTTAGAACAATTTTTGAAAATTTTGGGAAATTTTTAACTTAGAAAATTTTTTAGATAATTTGGTCTTAGAAAAAATTTTGACTAAATCACAAAAAAATTTCTAAGTTTAAAAATTTCAAAAATTTTTCAAAAATTGTTCTAAATTGACTAAGCATGGTTTAAAACGTGTAAAAACCAATAAAATCGATACATGATATTTTGGCATGATAAATCACCTGATAAATCAGGTGACTTGTCACCTGATTTTTTTCACCAGGGTTTGAAACTAACACTTGTGCTATTAGTCTGGAATTTGCTATAAGTCACAATAAATATTTTATTTAGAATATGAATCAATAATGTAAGAATATTCCGTGTTGAATAGAATTTTTCTTTCAAAATAGACGAATTTTTAATCATCGTTAAATCTGAGTGGATACATTTTTTGAATATTAATATCCTTTGAAATCTGCTTCTCAATTATACAAATATTACATTGAATAAAAAAAAAACAACAAATATTTAAGTAAATACACATATGATAACGTAATCTTAAAATTTTTATTTCAATTGATTGTGTATTTTATTGCAAGAGAAATATTGAAATATACGTGATTTCTTGGAAATATGCCTCGAAAACTGGAGGTACCTCCAAAATATTTAGAAAATCAGTTTAAAAAATGGCCTATTTTTAACAACAAAAAGGTACTGAAAAACGCAAATGATTCGATTTGGAAGAAGATAAAAAAAGAACTGAATTTGAATATGACTTCAATGTCGATATACCTACACGTTTATAACGATCGTCACAAATGTGAAAATAAATTGGAAAACTATTTTTTTTAGAAACAGTCAAATAAACAGAAAATCAAAAGACCGCGTGAAATAGATGATGATCCTGATTTTATTGTTTATAAAAAGGAATCAAATCGTTTAAATTGTAAACCATTAGAATTTAAAATAATTATACCTGCAGTAGCCATTTTTGATGAAAATAATAAAAAAAAAGAAGGCTGGTCGAACGAAATTCGATCTGCAATTATTGATATTCAACGATTACCTTGCGCATTCAGTTTTAAAAGTAGTTACATAACCGACAAATGCTTTAAATTTAATGGACAGTGCAGTGATTGTTTATCGCAAATAAATGGAGCCATTGATTTAATATCTAATGCTACTGGAAATATTACTTTTATAATTAAAACTTTTTCCACGCATTCAATTCCGCACTCGAAAAAATGTAAGATTTCAGGTCCAAGACGGAAAAAAATTAAAGAGATTTTAGTTAATAAAACAGCTATAGATTATAGAGAAGATGAATTAGAAAAAGTAGAAACCAATTATGAACCACCTAATTTGAATAGTACTATTACTTTAAGAAAAGTAAGAGAAGAAGCAATTGACAAAGAAATTAATTTTAAAAAGTTTAAAGGGCTTTCTATTTCAAGTAGGGAACTAAAACTTTTTTGTAACATTCGAAAATTGTCTCTAAATCCTTTTTATGTTTGGTACTGGTCAGATAAGCAGATAGGACTATGGAATATTTTACAAAATCAAGGTATACCTTTGTCATTTGATGCTACTGGCAGTTTAGTTGAAAAATTTATTTTTGATGAAACTAAAAGCAAAACAATTTTTTATTATGTTTTGGTCATTGGTTTAGAAGGAAAAATTATACCTTTGTTACAAGCAGTATTATCTGTTCACCATGTTATAGTTCTTAAGGAATTGTTTGATAGGTGGTTAGATAGTGGAGCGAAAGTTCCAAAGGAAATCACAACTGACAGATCATCTACATTACAAAATGTAATTTGTTTATCTTTTAATAAAATGACATTTAAAATGTACAATTTATTATTTAATTACATCAAAATGCCAGGAGATTTACCAGCATGTTTTTATAGAGAAGATATAGCTCATCTATTAAACTCAGTGCGACATTGGAAATGTTTGAAAATTTATGACCCAAGCATTATAAGTTTTTATTTAAGATGCATTGGGTATCTCTCTCAAGTGGAATCATTCGAAAAGTTTTAAGAAGTTATTACATCAATTATTATTGTTTCTAACAGTATAATAATTAAGAGGAGGCCGTATAGTTCTGTCCTTGTCTAATCTAAATTTTCGTTATTATGGCTAAATTAAATATTTTTATACAAAAGTAAAGGCAGAGCCCAATAGATTTAAGGATGAGCAGACGATTCTATTCTATGAAAAAATATAAAATTTTCATTAGTTTTCGAGTGAAGTCTGAAACGAAAAAAGAGTTAAATTTGATTGAAGTGTTCAACTCTTTTTCCGTTTCAGACTTCACTCGAAAACTAATGAAAATTTTATATTTTTTAATAGAATAGAATCGTCTATTCATCCTTAAATCTATTGGGCTCTGCCCTTACTTTTGTATAAAAATATTTAGTTTACTAATTATAAGGAAAATTAAGATTAGACAAGGACAGAACTATACGGCCGCCTCTTAAAGACAATTCTGAGTGCTTTAGAAGAAGAGCATCGCTATTCAATATTTTTAAAACCTTTAAAAAGGATCTGGACGATCTGGAGTTACAATCAGATGCTGATAAATCCACCTCTAATACTGTAGCAAATGATTTTGATAATGAATTTGGTGATGAAGATCCTTATTTTGATTAAAAAGATGAATTACTATTATTCATTGATAGATTATTTGAAAAAGTATTATCTTTGGCATGTGCAAAAAATGAGATTTCGAAGAAAGCTAATTGCTATTATTGTCCTGATCTCAATTATAATTTTAAAAAATTATGGTATACATTTACGTCATGAACAAATGTTATGATGTCCTATTTTCGCTCTACAAACTACGTTGCAACATCTTCAAAATCCAAAGCCAATTTTAGAAACATTAAAAGGCGAATACCATATCCAATTTCAATAGTAAAATTCTTACTCAGAGATAGAAAAAGGAATAAAGCATTAACGAATTTTGGATTTATGCATCTGCCTGCAAATTAAGTTAATCTTTGTAAAGAAGAAACAGATGAGTTCGTGCTTAAGTTAAATGTAGAATCTTTAAAAATTTCAGTTTTGAAAAAAATGAAGAAAACAAAGAATCTTTGACTGTTGACACTGATACAAATATTATTAATAATGAATGGCATATAAAAAATGATAAAGCTAATTTTATCAGTGAAAGTATCCATGAAATCACTACCAAAGACTTGCTGACACATAACAAGAGTCTTATATTTGATGGAAAACATAATTTAATGGATTCTTTAAGTAGTAATGAAACAATCTGTTCGCTACAAATATCTTCAAATATAAGTCGCATCAGTACTCCATCATCTACACCTATTGAAAAAAATGTAGTATTCATCCAAATCGTAATTTAGTCATCAACGGTTTAAATATTAAAAAAAAAACGTATAATATAAATAATTCTTTAATAAAGTTAAAATTTATAAACACTTCTCCATTTCATAGTATTTTTGAAATTATAGTTACAGCATATGAACAAAATAGTTATTTCAAAATTTACGTCGATAAAAACAGAGCAAAGAATGAAATAGGATTCTTAAACGCTGTGGTACATTACGTAGACAGCTTATATGTATTAGAATTTTTATACCAAAACAGAGCTTGCATTTTGTATTTAAAATACAAAGATAGTGATAGTCGTGGTAAACATGAAGTGAACTGTGAAGACAACGTGGTAAAAGCTTTTTCAATGTATTTAAAATCATTACCTAGTACTATTACGCATAGTGTTTGTATGTCTTGTGCATTCTCACCAAAAGAATTTGTTTATTCTTCTGGCTTAACAACAAAAGAACTATACGATAACAGTATAAAATACATTAAATGTTCTATGAACAACCGATTGTCTACTGAATACACATATTGCACAGATTGTCTTAAAAAAACTGTCGTAAAAACTTATGAATTAAAAAATTATTTAGCCCTAGATGTTGAATATTTACATGAAAAAAAACATACATATGTTTCAACGTAAAGGAAGAAAAAACATATCAGTTTATACTAATTTGAATGAAATACCTAGTGAAATTAATATAAATTACTAAAAGTCAAGTAGAGATTGATTTTATATTGTTGTATGAGATTCTGAAAATTGGATTTATAGAAATCCTTTCTCTTATCTGTTTGTAAATTTCGTGGTATTCGATCTTGACGCAATATAGACTTCATAGCAGCAGAAACATCTACGTTAGTTTTTTGTTTCACAGGAACAGTCCATGCATATTTAGGAAAAATATCCATAATTGTAAGCATGTATTTGTAGCCTTTGTTTTCTTGAAAATAAGGTTGCATCTCTACCAGATCAGCTTGCCATGTCTCGTCCAAATCTCGCACATCAAACTTTCGACGAGGATAATTACGACGTGTTGGCTTGTGAAGCTCTTCTACTACTATTTAACGTTCTTCCATCGATGGTTATCGATTGTCTGTTTTGCCTTAACAGTGATAATGCCTCTTTTATAGTCTCAATTCCCATCTGGCTCTGTACGAATTTCTTATCTAGCCCGTCTCTATGCACCTCTACAATTTTATCTAGGTTATTGAGATCACTTCTCAAACTAGATATTAAGTCTAATAATCTTTGAACTTCCAAATGTACGATACGCTGCAAAGTATCTAAATTTACAGCTTCATTGAGTCGATTAGGTGATGCGAGATTATGAAGTCTCTTATTCTCCAAGTCATACTGACCATCAGATGTGATTTTATATCCAATACCTGGAGGTCCTCGACTAACCTCGCTTCATTTAAGATTACGCCCGAATACATCAACGCTCATTTTGATAATGTATAGTGTAGACGTCTATACCTTAATATATATAGCCACCTTCACGCAACTCTCGAAGTCTATCAACGAGTTCGTTTGGATCATCCCAGTGTATGTAATCCAAACTCAGAGGAATAAGTATCATAGTTTTTGATAACTTCATTTTTATTTTTTGCTATGTCACGTATAAATTCATTATTTTTCTCAGTAGTAGCAACGAGTTCCTGAAGAGGATCAACGATAGCTTTGAATGTCTCGCCAAATGCTCTTCCAACATTTTGTTTTCCAAATTTCAGCAAGTTATATTTTCGTTTAATTGCATTGCGTGCTTGCACAAGTTGATGTAGAACATCTTTCTTTCGTCTAATGTCAGCCATGTTGACATTTCAGCATAAAATGATGAATTGTTTTCTTAGGACTATGTGCACGCTATATTTATAGCGAATCGATCGAAGCCTTTTCTATATCTACCAGAATTGATTGTACTATCTTTGTCGATCATCAAAAATCCGTATTTATCGTTAGTCTTGGAGCACAATTCTTCGAATTGGGCGTAAGTCATGTCAGAATTGACGTGATCGTCGTATAAGTGTCTCAAATTGACGTCATCTTGTCGAAAAATCACCAACAAATTGACATTGTCTCTGATTAGATGTTTCGGAATACGAGCAAAAGATTAACAGAGATAGGAACAATCAACACCCTAGTGTCTGCCCATACAAAAGTAAGCTCTGATATTATCTTGTTTTTCACAGGCTACATCATCAAAAATCATAACTGAATTTGGGAGTGCATTATCGGGGGCTACAAGAGATTCGTGCTCACTCAAGGGAAAGTATTGCACACCTTCTAAAGGCTCTAGGAGATCCTTCAAAAACTTGTACTCTGGTTGATTCAAAGACTTGGAGTATACATAAACATTTTCGAACCTGAGACCGTTTGGATGCGTTATTAGTGCTTGCAGACTATTGGTTTTAGCACAATTTGATGGACCGCAAAATACAGCTCGAATGCTGTTTGGAAGTAAGTCTCCATGCCTCTTTAATTTCTTCTCATGCTCCATGATCGTATCGAAATTTTCTATCATCAGCTTAACGGATTGTTATTTAAAATTCATCATGACAGCACGTCTGACGTACGAATGCGTAATCAACTATAAATACAGGGCTTTTATACCCAATGCTTCAGTATTTATTTACTCTTTGAAGTGTGATGATCATATATAGACAACGACGTAGTCGCGGTTTTGTCAACAAGCTTTTTATTAATCTTCTTATTGAACTTCATATACCCGGCTACCAATACTATGGACCCGGTACAAGATTAGCTAAACGTTTAGCTAGAGGTGACCCAGGAATCAACCCTCTCGATAGAGCTTGTAAAAAGCACGACATTGCACGACATCACAGAATCGTGAAAACGTAGAAGCCAGAAACGCTGCTAATAAAATTTTAGCAGAAAAAGCTAATCAAAGAATTTTATCAAAAGACGCTAGCTTTGGAGAAAAAGCAGCTGTATTTGCAATTAAAAAGATCATGAAAGTAAAGTCTAAATTCGGAATGGGAATGAAGAAGCCTCCTACTACTTTCAATACAATAGTAAAGGCTGCATCAGAATCAATTGTTCCTACAAAATGTGCTCGAAAAGCCATTCTGTCGGCTCGGAAACGTGCATTTAATGCTGTTAAAAAAGCAGGTGGTAAAAAGAATATAAAAATTCCACGTACTTCACCAGTTCCAAAGAAAGTAGGAGATTTCTTACCATTCCTCATACCAATCTGCAGGTTTGAGTGCTGTTGGTGGTATAGCTGGAGGCACCGCTAGAATTGCTAAAGCGGTAAATGATTCTAAAGCTGCTAAACTACAATTAGAAGAAAACAAGAGACAATATAAAGATGGAAGAAATAGCTCTCGGTAAAGGTCTTTACTTGAAACCATATAAGACTGGTCTTGGTCTTTATATGAGACCAAAGAATTCTTTAAAAAAAAAGATCCTCAAAGTAAAATTACCTCGAAGAGCACTCACCGATGCTGATCTCATCAAGTATGCAGAAATCCTAAAAATCTCAAATTTTCGAGGAGTATTTATGAGGAATGCTATACCTATTAGCGGACCGCGCTACAGACAATCAGCTATTGTTAATCTCGATGATGCGGATGGACCTGGAACGCACTGGGTAGCATATCACAAACGAGGAAACAATGTTGTGTATTTCGATGACTTCGGTGATCTTCAACCTTCTTAGGAGTTAATGACATATCTGAGAGCAGACAACATCAAGTACAATCCTGAGAGATATCAAGACTTTGATACTTTTAACTGCGGTCATCTTTGTCTAAGATTTTTGAGCAACACACTTGATATATAAAGAAAAGAGTGATAAGTATTTGTTCATTATAGGTTCAACAATCATGGCAGATTCATTGACTTTGAGTCTTTCAGGCACATCGTTCGTACTGGAACAACAGTATTTTCCATCGATTGAACTCTCACCTGATAAGAATTATGTTCTCGGATTAGTTGCTTTCATGACATTCAATTCTATATATAGAAGTCGATATTAGGTATACCTAATATCGACAAGGGTAGTAATCTATTCCAAATTGGATAGGAAGAAATTATTTTACCAACTGGTAGTTATGAGATTGAAGATATAGAGAACTATCTCAGTGAAACATTGATGGCAAAAAGTATATCAATCAGTATTAAACCAAACAATAATACACTTCGCAGTGAAATAAAATGCAATCATCCGATTGATTTTTAACCAGAACATTCGATAGGATCTTTATTAGGCTTCGCAAAACGTGTTCTTCCTGCTGGCGTAACGAATCATTCAAATTTACCTGTAGCTATGGGGTCTTCCATAAACTACGTGGACCAGTTTTAGTATTATTTCGACTCCCCCTCCCCCATGTAGTCCACCGTAGATTTTTTCAACACCCCCCTCCCCCGATCTACGTAGTTTTTTCATAAATTTTTTAATGAAAGTATCATTTTTCTTAGATTATAACAAACATTTGAGCAGAAAGACGCGCGCGCTTTTTCTTTGACAGGAGAAATTTTTGATAGTAGAGATGAAAAAAATAAGTATTTATGATAAAAACTTACCAGTTTAATGAAAAAAGTAATAGAAGCTGCTTTTTTCTTTGCTTTTTCTTGTCGCAGCTCTGTTATTTTTTTGTCTGCATTTGCAGGGAAATCGTCTTTTTCTTTTTTCAGATTTTCCCATAATTCGTTTACATTTTTTTGCACTTTTTGTTTCGAAAATTTACTCGAGTATACGTCTCCGTAAAGATTAAATAAAGTCTGATATTTTGACATTTATTACTCTTTTACGATAGTATTTAAGTAATTTTTAACAACGACACGAATATTTTACAGGCTCGGCGAAATTTTCTTGCTGCAACACGTTGAAAGAAAGAACAAAATACTGCAACACGCGATAGTAAACAGAGGGGGAAGGGGGAAAAGCACGAGCGAGTATCAACATGATAGAGACAGTCTAGGGAGAGTTTGGCCGTGCCTTTTAAAATTGTGACTATATGGCGGCTATCTCAGTTCACACTCTAGGATAGAAGGGTCTTTCGTGACTTAAAATCTCATTCGAAAAATGCCCGCGCTGTTTCAAATTAAAAATTAGCTTCGCATAACTCCAGAAAAAACTACGTAGATTTTGTCTTAAGCCCCCTCTCCCCTAGACGTAGCTTAGCGTAAGATTTTACTGTACCCTCCCAACCCTTGAATGGTCTACGTAGTTTATGGACGACCCCTATCCTGAAGGTCAACGCTCTTCGAGTCGAGTGCAATATCGTCTCTAGTGCCTATATAAACGGTCGACAAGTGCACACGATACATAAATTCTTTTCTGCAGTCCCACCAGGATATAAGATCATTGAAGTTCCATTACAGGTCATTTACCTTCTAGTCATCGTCAAAAGCATAGATCATTTACAAGTGCACATAGTCGATCAAGACGGGAATTGAATAAACTTTCATGGAGAAACTATTACAGTTAGATTACATATTAAATCAGTATAAAAAATGGGCGTGGTTTATAACCATAAAAATAACAAAGGGTAAATCAAGATGGCATTCGAACATTAGTCGTCATCGACAAGTCAAAGTATTAACACGGCAGAACATTCAGTTTTTGAAAAGCCAAGGCTTAACAATAAGAGCTCCTGGTGGAAAATTACGTGCTTAATTTTTTGCTGTTTACAAAGAAATGGAGGAAATTCTAAACATAAGGACAGGAGTACGATTGGATAAGTCAATAGCTCACTGTGAAGTGGATCTAATCAGCTGGAAAAGTCTCGTTTTATCATTCTCGGTTTTCAGATAAATCAAAAAGGACAAAAAACTGCTAATGCTAGTCAATTTGATCACTGTAATTTGAGCAACGTAAAACTATTTCTCAATTCTCAATACTATCCTTACGGAAATATGAATCTTGATATTGTTAATAATCAGTATGCAATATTATACGATATGTATGCTAATTTCCAAAATGCATATTATGGAAAGGAGTCCGAGCCAATGCTGAAAAAATCAGATTATATCAATCACATGTTATCGATAGTCATCGATTGTTCAAAACAAAATGATTCTCTGAAGAGTGCTCCAGTTGATGTACGTCTTAAATTCGAGACCTAAAAAAACTTTTCAGCTGGAACTTCAGCTTACTGTCTAATCTTACATGATAGAATTATAGAATACAACGCCATAAGCGGTGATGTCAGAAAATTGGTCTGAAGGAGTGGGGATTGTTTGCAAAGGAGTAGGGATAGTAGGATATAAGAAAGCGAGAGCTAGTTGAGATCTCATTCTTTAACAAGATGAAATACGCAGTGGACTTACAAAGTTTCAAAAAGCCAGGTGAGGAGTTTGTTTTGAAAGAATTGGCTGCTGTTCCTCTCGTTGAATCGGCTGAACCTACAGTACATCTTTTTAAACCACCTTTTCCATAGAAAAAGTTAACTACAAAATACAAGCGTGAAAATCTTTGGCTCGAGCTTTGCTATCATAGACTAGCTTGGAATTCTGGAGATCATGACAATATTAAAATAGAAAAAATTCTTCGACAAACTCTGCAGAACGCTACACAAGTTTTTGTGATTGGCCAAGTAAAAAAAAACGGTTGTAGAAATTTGATTCTAAAGTTGTCGATAATAGTGAATTAGGTATTCCAGATTTTGATCAACGGCTTACTAAAACAGACTTTTCTTCCCATCATTATTATATGTATAAGAGTAAGTGTACTGTTAATAACGTTAAATCAATACAGAAATTGTATTTCAGTGATTTCAGTGATTGGGTTATGGACTGGGAAGGCACTCGTGTAAATAAAGATAGTGAATTAGTACTGTGAAAAAGTTATTAATCAGAATGGAGTACTAGGTGGATATGCAAGGTTTCAAACAGTCTGGTGATGACTATTTTCTCATAGAGTTGGCTATAATGCCACTCAACGATAACACCGAGCCTCTGGTACTCCTTTTTAACAAGTCATATTCTTGGCGTAGACTTTCGGATGAGTACAAAAAACAAAATACGTGGTTACAGTATTACTACCATGGTTTGTCATGGAACTTTGGGACCATTCCCTACACTGACGTAGGCAATATTCTTAGAAAAGCCTTACATGATGCGACCAAAATTTTTGTCGTGGGTAGTATAAGAAGAAAATAGCTAGAACGCTTCAAGTTCAAAGTATGCGACGTCACAGGAATGGGTTTTCCACCAACTGATAAAATAAAGCTTGTGACTGTTTGTCCGAATCACAATGATACGTACAAAGCTCGTTGTGCTCTGCACAATGTCAGACATATGGAAAAAAACTTCACTAGAAATAAATAAGTTGATTTATGCTACCATAGGAAGTAAAAAGGAGAGATAATGATTAATGGATGTATTTCACAGTTGTAGGGCGATGGTTGGGGTTCTCACCACTTCCTATAAAAAGCATACACATCATAATTCACATCCATTTCATGATAGGACAAACACCAAGTTACAACACTAAAAATTCTATAGAGTACACACCTTTTCTTCCTTCTGATAAAAAGGAAGGATGAGAAAACCACATGGAAAGAGTTTCATGAAAAATATAAATCACAAACACCATCTAAAGATATAAAATATAAAAAGCTTTAGATGCTTGAATATGTAGTAGTATAAGAGATTGCGCTTAAAGCATGCGATTGACTTCAGGGATTCCCCTAAAAACACTATATCGTTCGTAGCACGCTTGAGCTATAGTCTCCTCTTCCCTGCGTTAATACTGTCACGCAGTCAACAGCACGCAGCCAGCCGCTGGCAGCTTGCTATGTTGTTCCTGGCCCATCGCATTTCTAACTCGCCTGCAATTCTAACTCACCTGCATTTCCAACTCACCTGTATTTCTAGCTCACCTGACTCGAAGTCACTGAGTTAAAAATGTAGCGAGCCAATAATGCAGTGAGCCAGAAATGCAGTGAGCCATAAGCAACATAGCTTATCTACTCTTCTAAATGAGCTATTACAATCGGAGTACTGATTTTTAGATTAATATTAATAAATTCATTAATATGTGGTACACCTTGAGTAATGTTCATAGATGCTACACGAGCAAAATGGAAAGTTTTCAAGGTTATTCAAGTACCAGATTCTCCAATACTTTGTGCAGCTAAAGCAACAACTGCAGTGCCTTATTCAATTTTTGCTTTCACATCTTTTTCCTTACTTGTATAAATAAATTCAACAAATTGTGACACAGTTAAACGTACAGTATACCTGTCAACTGGGGCATCTGGTTTAATACGCTGTCTAATCCTAGCAATTATAATTACAACTGCTTTTGAAAATTGAGCTTATTCTTGCTTAAATTCTTCCTTTACACAAGGATATTACAGATTATTATTATTATACAGAGGGACATCAAAAGTTCAGAGGTTACTTTTAAGACACTAGGGCCATCTAATGGATTTTCAATTTTGTACGCTGATAAACATTCAATATCATCAAGAACTCTTTTATAATCGACAAGACAGTCTTTGCCTTCCATGTACGTTGGGTCCATTAAATCTACACCATAAATGATTTGAACAATATCAGCAACAAAATTTTTAACTGTCATATCATAATGTAAACAAATATCTTCTAAATTATAACCAATCTTTTTTTCATGTATACAGTTTCAGCAATTTTAACACACGATTATTACTATTAGCTTGTTGTCCTACACAAGCAATCATTTGTGAAATATTAATAAAACTTTCCTTGGATCCTGTTAATGCCATAACTAAGAGACTATTACTAGGAAGAAGTTCTTTCAAATATACTTTGCCATAATGGTCACGAATAATTGAAAGTTTTTCCAAAATCATGGTTTTAATATTTTCTTCTTCAAAACAATCAGGTTGACAAGGCAATCGACCACTTTCCATTTTATGAATATACTTACAAGGAGAGTGTCTGAGTTGCGGGTCACAGATCTTGATGAAACTTCGGGCTAGGTATTTAGGTACCAAAATATGAGTAAAGCCACAGCGGTACGGTCTAACGCTCCGAAAAACTGAAGTTATTGACGATTACAGTCTTATTTTCAAAAAAATATGAAAAAAGAACTCCTAATTGAAGTGTAAATAATTCTATCTAGAAATGTCTATAATAAATCCACAATAACTAAAATGAAAGCAGAAAAAGCAAGCCTTAATTTGCTAGTTTCCGAATTAAAAAATAATAATTAGAACTAAAGTTATGCTTGTTTAAAGTTAAGCATCAAAAGAGTACTAAAAATCATCATCCTTGAAAATTTAGACTATTTTTGGTATTCTCTTACTGCTCAACATTAAACAAGCATAACTTTAGTTCTAATTATTATTTTTTAATTCGGAAACTAGCAAATTAAAGCTTGCTTTTTCTGCTTTCATTTTAGTTATTGTGGATTTATTATAGACATTTCTAGATAGAATTATTTACACTTCAATTAGGAGTTCTTTTTTCATATTTTTTTGAAAATAAGACTGTAATCGTCAATAACTTCAGTTTTTCGGAGCGTTAGACCGTACCGCTGTGGCTTTACTCATATTTTGGTACCTAAATACCTAGCCCGAAGTTTCATCAAGATCTGTGACCCGCAACTCAGACACTCTCCTGGTTAGTACACTTTACATAGCCATTGTTGTAATTCTTGTTTTGCTTCTAATCAACTGTGTTAAGAAAATGTCATTTGATTCCAGAATCAAGTAAAATTTTTCTTCTATATCTCTCTGCCCAATGTTACCAGCAACTACAATATTTTCAATAATATTTTTCATAAAATTGAGGAGTTTTCATTTGTGAACAGTAACGATAATCTCTTTTCATGTAAACAATATCCAGTACTTGTTTATCAAAATATTAATCATATCTTGCTGATTTAATTTTTATATACTTTAGGCTATTAGCAAGTAAGAACATAAGCCTTGGTAAAGCAACACGCATGAATTTTTAAGTAAGAAATTAAGTGATATTTACTGAATAACATTACTTTCTTGTGGGCCCGAATTGAAAGTCGAGCCTCATACTCAATCTCAAACCTTATTCTGTCTTTGTCTATGTCATGATAAAAACTCATTCTATCCTTGTCCTAGTTTTCGTCATATTTGCAGACCGCGATCCCCTTCCCCCTGTCCACTGCATGAAAAAAATGACTTTTTCACTATTTATTTTTTTTTCTCCGAATCTAGTCAGTAAAAAAACCCCAAGAAAATCGTGCTTATAGTTTAAATGTTTACAGATCCTGTAGAATTTTTTCATAAAGATTTGATGATCCTATATAACCTGAAAGGATGGAAAAAAAATTAAAACCCTTTCTATTTTCACGGAAAATGCGATATTTAAGGACTTAGCTAAAGTTTACATTAAATTAAAAGCTAATTCTTTTTTTTTGTAACAGGCAAAATAACCGTTACTCAGTACAAATATTAAAATCATGATTTGATAATATGAACCTTGACTTTGGCATTTGTAACACTATGTAATCTAAATCTGCACTTTAGTCACACTTTTGCGAGAGCTACGTGGTCTATTTTTACAGTGTGTAAAAAAATGGGAGCATGCGAGTACATTGAAATCTTTATTACATGTCTTATATTAATATTACAATATTAAATATATTTTTGTTAAAAAGCGCATAATATCCGCAATTATTTCATGATATTTGCAATCGTTTTAATGATTATAAATAAAGTTCGCACTTATGTCATGTATTGTATTATATTATCTCCATTGACATAGGTACGAATTCAGTAACGTAACTCAAGTAACAATCGTTAGGCTGGAAGTTATAGTCTTTACTCAGTTCTCAGATATTCTATCTATGTTCTTCTTACCCTTTTTCCATAAGAAGAACAAGGATAAAATATTTGAGAATAGAGTGACGACTATAACTTCTAGCCTTTTACTTAAGTTGGGTCTATGAATTCGAGCCATAAAAAAACATTATGTTAAACGCTATTTCATCACTAAAGAAAAGTTACATGTAAAATATTTTGGGAATAAAATAACGAATATCAGTATTGAAACAGTATTACGAATATTGGTATAAAATAAGATTCTATATTTATTAATTTTATATATTAGGTAAGGATTTATCTCTAACGAATAAGATTAACTAATAAAATGATAATTTAATTTGTATGAATATTCAATATTTCTAATACACTTACTTATTAATTAAATGAACCTATTAATCAGTAACAATACTTTTATATTTAAACTGATATATTAATGTTGGCTATAACAATTCCTACTAGTCACAAGTACGTAGTTTTATTAGTTTATAACAGTAGACCTTTTTTACTTTGATGAAATTAGTTAATAATCTTTACAATTATTTCTTTATATACACTAGATAGAAACTTTAGTATATAATAATTTATAAATCTATGTGTTTGAAATATACCTATATTTGTATACATATAATTAATATTTTCAAAAATCAGCATTTTCCTTAACATTGAATTATTGATATAAATTTATCTATAATAGCTTAAGATTAATTTATAAAAGTATAAAACCTGATTCAAATATTATAGGAAAAAGAGGCCATGAGCGAATTGAAATTTTAAAAGTTGATTATTTTATATAATTACATTTTTATTCTTACTTTGAAAGTATAATGATGTTAACATTTTTATATTTGCACTAAAAAATTAAAACCTAGAAATGAATTTACTAAGATACCACTGACAATAAACAATATGAACACCACATAATATTTTGCCAACAGTGAAAACTGAACAAGTTTTAAGGTTAATGATGATATTAATGACTATATACTATCAAAGTCTTTGGAATTATTATCTCAACCTCATACAAATCATAATTCGAAGATTTTGCCCTAATGTTTTATCAAAAGATCTTCTTAAACATCTACAATAATAATTATAACGAACCATATAATATTGAATCAATTATTATAATACAATGTTATTCTAATATTGTAATATTGCACATGAAATAATATTATCGTCTTAACGGGATATCGGAGTTTTTAGAATCGATTTTTGCTTTTTTTATCTGATTGATATCTCTTTAAATTGAATATTTAGACAAATATAATGACTTATCCGCGCTTAAGCTACATTAATTCAATCATTTTTGTTAAAAACAAAAAAAATCACTCAAACTTATTATTTTTTCATGAATTTTATAAGAAAATTAGATATCAAGTTTGATAAACCTAACCTCAAAATACTATACATTGAAAGTTTGTTCATAACTTTTTATGTGTAATATTTTAATAAATTCCATGAGTTGTCCGCACTCAGGATTAATCATAAAAATTTTCTTTCTGTAGTGAAAGAATATGATTTGATACACCGTTTACTCATGAACTTTAAATAGAAATATTATTAGGAGGGGATAACTACGATATCCTCTTAAGAGGAGGTCGAGTTTATCTGTCTTTTTCTAATCAAAGAATTCATTTTTTTTCAAAAAGTAATAATTGTAGCAAAAAATAAGGAGATAGCCTCATCTTGTATCATAAAAAGCAATATTTTCATTGATGAGGAAAAATTATTTTTATCGATTTGTTTTGAAGAAAAACTTGAAAAATTTTAAAAATAGAGGTTAGGATAGACAATTCAGTTTTTCAAAGTTTTCTTAAGAGGTCGTTTGATCTCTCTATCCTTTTCTAATTAAAAAATTTAGGTTTTTGGAAAACCTAATAATTATTAATAGAAATTAAAAGTTGTCCGTAACTTTTCATAGTAAAAAGCCATATTTTCTTTGATAAGGACAAATTAATTTTGTGGCTCTGTTTTGACAAAAAGTTTGACATTTTTAAATATCATATTCACTAACCTAACTTCTGGTTTTGTTAGTATGTCAAACTTTTCTTGAAAACAAAGCATCAAAATTAATTTGTCCTAATCAGAAAAAATATTGCTTTTTACTGTACAAGTTGTGGATAACTCTTTTTATCAATAATCACTAGTTTTTTCAAAAACCTACAATTTTTAATTACAACAGGATAGAGATTCAGCGTCCTCTTAATAACAAAGCAATAAAAATAATTTTTCCTCATAAAAGAAAATATTGTTTTTTATTATATGAGATGAGGCTTTCTCCTTATTTTTTGCTACAAATATTAGGTTTTGCAGAAAAATGAATTTTTTGGTTAGAAAAGGACAAAGTTATACGACCTACTCTTAAACTACAATTTCGTTAGAAATAAATCCTTACCTAATATATAAAATTAATAAATATAGAATCTTATTTTATACCAATATTCGTAATACTGTTTCAATACTGATATTCGTTATTTTATTCCCAAAATATTTTACATGTAACTTTTCTTTAGTGATGAAATAGCGTTTAACATAATGTTTTTTTATGGCTCGAATTCATAGACCCAACTTAAGTAAAAGGCTAGAAGTTATAGTCGTCACTCTATTCTCAAATATTTTATCCTTGTTCTTCTTATGGAAAAAGGGTAAGAAGAACATAGATAGAATATCTGAGAACTGAGTAAAGACTATAACTTCCAGCCTAACGATTGTTACTTGAGTTACGTTACTGAATTCGTACCTATGTCAATGGAGATAATATAATACAATACATGACATAAGTGCGAACTTTATTTATAATCATTAAAACGATTGCAAATATCATGAAATAATTGCGGATATTATGCGCTTTTTAACAAAAATATATTTAATATTGTAATATTAATATAAGACATGTAATAAAGATTTCAATGTACTCGCATGCTCCCATTTTTTTACACACTGTAAAAATAGACCACGTAGCTCTCGCAAAAGTGTGACTAAAGTGCAGATTTAGATTACATAGTGTTACAAATGCCAAAGTCAAGGTTCATATTATCAAATCATGATTTTAATATTTGTACTGAGTAACGGTTATTTTGCCCGTTACAAAAAAAAAAGAATTAGCTTTTAATTTAATGTAAACTTTAGCTAAGTCCTTAAATTTTAATATATGCGGAGTTGCTGAAATTTGTAAGAATTTCATTAAATATTATACAGCGAACTCCGATTGTGCTAGCTAATCAATCCTATTGATAAACGCCAAAATCTTATGTGATATACTTGTAGCTTGCTGCACACACTGCGTCTCTCTCTCTCTCTCTCTCTCTCTCTCTCTTACCTGATCGAGATACGCGTGGCCGGTAGCGCCGTTTTCCTTCGTGAGGCAGGTTCCAAAATACGTTATATTACAATATAGGATATTACGTAACTAAATAATTTATAACTGCTCACAAGGACCGCGGAGGCGTCGGAGTAAGCAACGGAAAATATATTTTTATGTTATATATAGTCAGGCAATATAAATTAATTCAAAGCACGTTTTAATAGAAAACAAGATTAATTTATTATAAGAAAAATATGAATATAATAAAGATAAAGTATGAATTAAACTGAAATGGAATAATGTAATATATGAAAAGTAATGTACGTGTCTATTAAGAGAGTGAGCAAAGGGAGGGCACGACGCGAACTAAATAGTACTCGCTCATGACGCTGATCGGTTATATCACCGATGATACAATATGTCCGAACAAGTATCTCTCGAGGAAGAGACACTTGGGTATCGCACCATATATTTATACTTACAGTAACGCACTGGCCAGCTCACACTAATTAGCTACGTGCACGTAGACGCCGCTCGCCCGTTACCGTAGCTTCTACCCTGTACGTAACCAATACGTAGATGCTCTAGACTAGGTCGATGGAAGACGTCTTTTCCTGATCCTTGAATTCCGCTGAGCTCTGCCAACGTGGTTGCCTTTGCGTAGATCGGTGGAATCCTATACTCGCCGATCAACGTATTTGCTGGCACTTAATGGCTGACCGTTAAGACGCGCGAAAAGCGATCACGCAAAACTCTACAGAAAGAATTCCTGAGAGTTGCAACTTGCAAATATAATATAATACGCAAGTCGATATAAACTCACGACTTTTAATTAAGACAATGTCTCGCTCTATCAAATGCGAACTTAGTCTATCCTATTCTAATACCTAAGCGCGCAAGATTCAAACACGGTAGAATACCGTTACAATTGATAAGTTTTACTTACGAAATATGAATTCATTAACTCATATGTAATCTCAAGTTGATATTTTGACCGTACTTAATATAGGACCGATTCCATCTCAAATCATGCAGACCGACTGCACCTATCTCTCCGAACTGCTTAAAAATTTTTTTATATTATTGTACTTTGAAAATAAGCGTATACGTATTTTTTTATTTTTCAATATCATCAAAAATGCAGTTTTTATGCACTTTTTAAAAATGACTTATAAATTTTCAATTCTTAAAAATCGAAAATTTTTTTTTTTTTTTTAATCGTTTTTATCCCTGTAGTGATCTTTATAAATAAATTTAGGCTTGTTCAATGCTACAGAGGATGCTCTTTTAATTCCACCGTCTTTTATTTTTTTTAACAAAAAAACGAAAGTGCAATTGCACTTTTTGTAAAAAATGAAAAATGCATTTTTCTCAAAAAAGCCATTTTTTTGTCTCAAATTTTTTTTATGGATAGGTGGCCTTAAGACCTATATTTTTATCGGTGTGGAATTGGGAATATTTTGGTTTAGTAAGAGATATAAAAAAAATTTAGAAAAAAATTTTGATATTTACATAAATGTAAATACGTCATAGATACAACAAATATTTCAGGAGTAAGCGCATTTCAGATATATATATATTTGTACGTACATAGCTTTTCTGCAACTCATAGGTGTTGTGCTGTACATATATATATATATATATATATATATATATATATATATATATATATATATATATATATTTATATATATATATATATATATATATATCTATATATAGTGCATAAATTTTGCGTTAAGTATAAGAAATTATGTAAAAAAAAAGGTTCTATTTTTTTTTTCCTTTCTTATGAGTTTTGGACTTTTTCTTATTGCGCACATTCTTCTTTAACGTAATTTTTCTTTTCTTTTTTTTCTCTTTATTTAATAATTTTGTGAAAGGATGAGCAGCAGTTCGAGCCATATACAATTTTTTCTTTGTCCCTACTTTTACTTTCCATACGTGGGTTTTTTTAATGCCGGCCAATTTAGGGGTCTTAAGCCACTCTTTTATTTTTCTTTGCCTAAAAACTTCAATCTTGAACAATTTTGAAGATTATGTCTGGTTGCATAGTGTTTTACTAATCTACCGACGCCATCAACCGCACCTTTCCCATGCCCCGTAGCTGAAAACAACCATTTTTGATTGTTAGAAGCTTTTTTCATTTCATGTTTACATCAAAATTGTCATGTTGAATCAATAAAAGATGCAAATGCTTTTGTAAAAAAAGTTCAACCTAACACTGACGCTATTAAATTAATCTTACTGCCAAAAGAAGATATTGAAGTTTTTAGGCAAAGCAAAATAAAAGAGTGGCTTAAGACCCTTAAATTGGCCGGCATTCAAAAAACCCACGTATGGAAAGTAAAAGTAGGGACAAAGAAAAAATTGTATATGGCTCGAACTGCTGCTTATCCTTTCACAAAATTATTAAATAAAGAGAAAAAAAAGAAAAGAAAAATTACGTCAAAGAAGAATGTGCGCAATAAGAAAAAGTCCAAAACTCATAAGAAAGGAAAAAAAAATAGAACTTTTTTTTTACATAATTTCTTATACTTAACGCAAAATTTATGCACTATATATATATATATATATATACTAGGGGGGTTCCCCCCTGCTCGCGCTGCTCGCCAACCCCCGTTTATATTTACAATATGTCAGCCAGTAATGAAATTTGTACTGACAAAAATTATTTATAAAATTTATATTAATTATATATTTGCTCAGACAGATTTCCACACCACCCGAAGAGGTACTGTTAATAATACCTTACAATTAATAATTTATAATATAAATTAAATAAAAAATGTATGGTATTACGGCGCGTTGGTTTTTTTTTTTTTTTTGTTTTATTTTTAATAATTATATAAAATCAATTATAATAATTTTAAGTTATTTTAAGACATGTTAAAATTAATTAGATTTATTCATTTTTTTTTATAAAATTATTCAAAATAAAACCATGGTCACCTTCGCCTGTAGCTCTACACAACCATGAGAGTCTATATTCCTTCCTCCTTATACCATAGACTCTATTTACAATCCATCCTCCACCTTCAGTATTACATATTTAAACAAAGTTTTAAAATCATTTTATTATTTGTACAATTGTTGTTATATAACAATTGTTCAATTAATATTTATCTCTTTTAAATCTTTGTTTAAGTATGTTTATTAGAATAATTATTATAACTTGATATTTTCCAATTAAATATTATTGTAACATGTCTTACAATAATATAGAACCGAAATTTTTTTTATTATAATTATTCTAAATTTAAAATTTAATACTTTATTGAATTCTATGTTTTTTAATATTATTATTATTAAAAATTTTATAATTATTTCTTATATTTGAATATTAATTATTATTTTTTTTTATAACATCTAGTATCTTTAATTTTTATACTTGTAATTAATATATTTTCTTTTTTTTAAATATTAGTTTTATTCAAAGTATATATTTTACAATAAATTTCAATATCATTATGATAATTATAATATTATTAATTAATATATTTCATAAATAAAACGATAAAATTAAATAATATAATTTTCCCTTATTTATTAATTATTTTAATTTTATTTTTAATATATCTTAATTTTATTTTTAAGTCTTTTGGATGTATAAAATATATATCTCTATTTTTTTTTAATATCCTTGACTTTTTTGCTAGTATTAAAAAAGATATATTAAAATAATTTTTACAAAATTAATAGAATGTATTTTCATGTTTGTTTTTTTTTTAAATTATCGATTATTTATTTATTAATAAATAATTTTTAATATTATTTATTAATTAAAAAAATCAATATAATATAATACATAATGATATGAATTTTATTAATTTTTTTTGTTTTATAAAATAATTTTTTATTTATCCTTTAAACATTTTATTATATTTAAATTCAATTATGAATGTTTAAGTTATAATAGGATTTTATTTGATTTATTTAACGTTTAATGCCTGTATTATAATTACAATAATATTAATACAATTAATCACTAATTCATGTACGTTATAAATAAAATTATAAAGTGAGTATTTTATTAAATTTTATTTATTTTTTTTTAAATATATTTTAATGCAATTAAGTCTTTTTGATGTATGAAATATATTTTAAATTACTGTTTTAATATATTTAATTAATTTTTGGTTTTTATAAAAGATATATTTATTATTTTTATTAATTTATTACTTAAATATATTTTATATTATATTTTATAATATAAAAAAAATTATATTAGCAATATGTAATAAATATTTATAATATATTGTATTATGAGTTGTGATATAATATTCCATTATTGGATCATGTATTTCTAACTTATATTGAATGATTTTATTTGTCATATATTTATAATAATATGTTGCATTGTTCCAATTTTCAAAATGAAGTTTTTCATTTTCAATACCGATATAGTTATTAATTGCATTATTTAATATAGATAAATCTGTATTTTCATTCAAATTCTCCATATATTCTTCGTACTGCTCTTGAAACCGTTCAAATTCGTTTATTTGGTTATTTAAATCATCTAATTCTTCTTGATGTTGTAAGTTTTCTACAACAATGTATCATTTGAAACTGGATCCCATTCCATTTTATAATTCGATTATTATTAGTATTACTAAATTATATTTTAAATAACTTTGTTATTATTTTTTTTTATAAAATATTTAAAGTTTGTTTTTATTTTCTTTTTTATTATTGTAAATTAATTTTTTTATATAGAAAATTTAAAGTATGTTTTTATTTTTTGTTTTATTATGTTATATCTGAAAAAAACAAAGGTTTTATTAGTATGTAAGAAATATAAATATATTTTTAATATTAAAAAAATTAAAGTTTTTTTTTTATTATTTTTCTAGTACTTCTTTCCATACTATATTGGTTAACTCATTTTTATTTTCTAATTCATTTTGAATATGTATTTTAGAAGCATTTTTACTTCTAGAAAGAGCAACATACAATTGTCCATGTGAAAATAAAGGTTTTTTTATGAATATTCCTACGTTTTCAAAACTTTGACCTTGTGATTTATTTATAGTTATAACAAAAGCTAATACAATAGGGAATTGTTTTCTATATAAAATAAATGGTAAAGACGATGATTCATTTGTGCTTAATGTTATACGCGGTATAAAAACTTTATTTCCTTTATTTTCGCCTGTAATTACTTCAGCTTCTATATTGTATTTAAATAATCTCGTTATCTTTAATCGTGTTCCATTGCATAATCCATCTTTTATACTTAATTAGAAAATTAGCATTATTATGGCATTTATTTTTAAATTAAGTTCATGTGGAGGTAATCCTTCTCTTATATTATTTAACATTTCTATTGGATAATTTAAATGAATATTATCATCTGTTTGATCAACACCCTTATATGTTGCATAATCAATACTATAATATGTCATTGTTTCATTATTAATTAAATTCAGTATTTTATTATTTAAAATATTCACATCTTCATTATGTGTACTTAAAATAACATTTTTCGAAAAACTATTATTATTGTTAATGTTTTGATAAATTTTATTGCAAACATTATTAGTTTTCCATTTTTCTGGTATAATAAATGTATCAACTTTTCCTTTTCCGATATCTAATAAAAATGATGAAAAATTTTCATCATTAGATCTTATATTTTTTTTAATTTAAAAATATGAAACATGGGCCATAGGATTGAATATTTTATAGTTTGTTCTATAATTGTATTTTTATTTCCATTTTTTAATACAGGTAAAATTTGACGAAAATCTCCACCTAAAATAATAATTTTTCCTCCAAAAATTTCATTATTATTACAGACATCTTTTAATGTTTTGTCAACTATTTCTAAAGCTTTTTTAGGAATCATTGATGCTTCGTCCCATATAATTACATTTGCTTCTCTTAATTTTTTCTTATCTGAATCAAATTTTAAAAATGCACTTTCAATATTGTTTAAGTCTAATGGTAATCTAAAAGTTCGGTGACTGGTTAAACCTTTTGGTAGTAAAATTGAAGCAATACCTGTCCAAGCCATTGATAAGAATTTTTTTTTTATTGTTATAAAATAATATATTAATGTTTTATATAAAAATGTTTTTCCAGAACCTCCTGGTCCATCTATGAAAAAAATTTTATGATTATTATTTATTATTTGTTCAAAAATATGTTTTTGATCGTCATTCAATTGTTTATACATTTTATCAAATTTTTTTTTGCTAAAAATTATAATTTCGTCATTAATTTCTTCGTTTTCCTCGTTATAGTTTTTATTTGGTTCAGGTAAACCAAAATTTTCACATGACATTTGTTCTGAATTTAATATTTGATTAATATGGGATAAAGCTTTCTTTATTTTCTTTAAAATCTTCAATAAAAATTTTTTTATATTTTTCCCAAATAATGTTACCTTGAATATTTTCACATAATAAAAAACATGCAAAAAATTTACGTAATTGTACTGGTAACATAACTTGGCATGCTTCTTCAAAAATATAATAAATTTGTTTTTCGTGTTCTATTAAATTCATTGCAAGAGCAGTTTCTTTATAAGTATTATAAGTTACATTTTCATAAGTTCGTAAATCTTTAAAAGATGTTGGACCTTTTACCCTGTTTAATATTAATTTCAAAAAAAAACGTTCACTATCTTTTGGTGATACTACATTTAATCTACCAATTGCTATATTTTTTCTAAGTTGTGATCTTTTAATCCAAGATTTAGTCTTAGAATTAAAAATATAATATTGTGGAATATTAACATATTTAATTTTTTTGCAAAATCATCTTTTTTATTCAATTTAAACCATGCAGTCAATGTTGTTTCGCATTTGTTTAATGCTGAATGTATATTATTTTCATCAAAAATTATTTTTTGTTGATTTTCTGTATGGATATTTAATCTTATTAATGTATGACTTCTACCCCATAGAGGAAATGCTTGTAATCTCCATGCAGCCTCCATTGGACTTAAATATCTTCCATCTATGTATTGAGTTATTTCATCATAAACATCATCATTATTATTTTCTTCATTTTTATCTTGTTTTATTTTATAGTAAGCTTTATCTACACCTTTATAAATATAATCATAAATATATTTTATACTTTGTATTGACATACAAAGTTCAGTATTGATATGAGCATTATATTTTGCTAACAAAAAACTGTTGTAAGGAACTACCATAGAATTATCAACTTGTATAATTTTTTTATTATGTTTTAAATTATATGTATGATTATCTAAAATATTATTTCTTCTTTTGTATTGTGGATATTTGTTTTCTTTAACTATTGTACTTTCATTAAATGATTTTGGAAATTTTTTTTTACATTTATTTTTATTTTTTTCGTAACAAGGTGATTTATCTGTATGTGGTCCATGTAACATGTGTTTAATTACTAATTTTTGTAAATATTTATTTTCTGATGAAGGTATTTCTGCTGAAATATATTTATCAATATTTTCTGGAGTTAATATTTTATGATTATGATGTAATGTTATAATAATATGCGCGTGAGGTAACCCTCTTTTTTGAAATTCAATCGAAAATACATAAGCTATGACAGGACCAAAAATTTCGTTTTTTATAATATCATTCAATAACATTTTAAATTTTATATAAAATAATCTTACTGTGATATTTGGTATGTCATTGGGAGTTGTTGCTTCTGGAAAATTTTTTAAAATTTCTTTTAATTCTTTCCATTTAGGATTACACGTCATTGTTATAAATAAGTCTGGCTTTCCTACTGTTCTCATTATTGCCATGGCATCTTGATAATATTGCTGCATATATCTTGGACTACCAATATATGATGAGGGTAAAATAAAAAGATTTCCAATTCTTTCTTTGTTTTCAAAATTTGTTGAAACATTTGAAGCACTGTTCATTACATGATCTAATAAACCTTGATAACATTCTATACGTAATTGTTTTTGATTATTTCTAAAAAAATTCATTCTATTACTTTCAACCATCACATATGCATGTATAATGTATTGTTGTGTTAATCTTCCACAATATAAAATAGGGTTGAAATTTTTTAAATTTGGTCTCCAATGGATTCTATATAAATAATATTGTAGTATTGTAAGACAATCATTATTTTCAATATTTTCATTTTTTTTATATCCTATACTCCAACCTAAATCTCCTGCTGGAAACATTAAAGGAAAAACCATTGGATCCACGTGATGAGATAATTTATTTAAATAAGTATGAGTAATTTCATCTTCAGAAGATAATTTCGGATATACACAAAGATCATAATTATCTGAACTTCCTGAATTAGATACTATGATAGCACCACATTCAGAAGTTAGTGGCTTATTATAACGATGTTGTTGTTTTTCATTTTTTCGCATAAAATACAATTTATAATTTAGAATATTTTGTATGTTTGATAATTGATGTAAGCTTTTGTAATTTTTAGCCATGGGATTATCATTCATTATTTCTGTTAAAATTAACGTATGTTCCTTTGTTAATTTTTCATTAGTTTTTAATCGTTTTTCAATTGCTACTGTATTATCGTAAATGTATAACTGTCCACATGTAGGTTTAATGTCGTTAGTAGAAATTAACGTATTAGGTGCTGTATGACAAATTTGTCCTTGAATTTTTAAATTGTACATAGCTTTTCCTTGGTTTTGAATGACATTTGCATTAAAAGTTGCAAAACTAAATAAATTATTATAATATCTAATTAAATTTCTAAAAACACTATCATGTAATAATAAATATTTCAATTTTTCATCATATTTAGTTAATGGCGATAAAATAACTTTTCCTTGTTGACAACAATTGAACTTTTTTATTTCTTCTTTCCAAAATAAAGCACTACAATATTTACATTCGTAACTCATTATACCTAAATAATTTTTTAAATTTTTATTTATATTATTCTTATTGTTTATATTATTTTTTAAATTTAATTTTTTAATTGATTTTTTTTTTGTCAATTTTTCATTTTTATTCATTTTATTATAAAGCTTATTTTCATTTTTATTTTTTTTTGTTTCTGTCTTTATTTTTTTGATTATATTTGTTTCAATAAATTCTTCATTTTTTAATTTTCTTTTAAGATTATAATTATTATTATTATTTTTATAATTTAAAATATCATAATTACCTGCATCATATGATCCAGTAAAAATTAACGATAATTGAAAATGATCAGAAAAGTTCCCAAACATTAGTATTTTATTTTTAATATATACTTTAACATATACATTATAAAATTCTACAAAACTTTGAATTTCTATTTCTGTTCCAAAAGTACCATTATTTGACATATACTCAAAATAATTATCACTATTTATTATATTCATATAATATTTATTTCCTATTATATGTTGTTTATATTTATTCCAATTATTAACAACATTTCTAATTATATGTTTTCTTATAATCATATGTTGATTTTCATTATTATATAAAAAATACGAAAAACATCTAAATAAACAATTACCGTCACCAATAACTTTAATTTTTTTATTCATATTCAATTTTTCATTTTTATTCATTTCATTATAAAGCTTATTTTCATTTTTATTTTTTTTTGTTTCTGTCTTTATTTTTTTGATTATATTTGTTTCATTAAATTCTTCATTTTTTAATTTTCTTTTAAGATTATAATTATTATTATTATTTTTATAATTTAAAATATCATAATGACCTGCATCATATGATCCAGTAAAAATTAACGATAATTGAAAATGATCAGAAAAGTTCCCAAACATTAGTATTTTATTTTTAATATATACTTCAACATATACATTATAAAATTCTACAAAACTTTGAATTTCTATTTCTGTTCCAAAAGTACCATTATTTGACATATACTCAAAATAATTATCACTATTTATTATATTCATATAATATTTATTTTCTATTATATGTTGTTTATATTTATTCCAATTATTAACAACATTTCCAATTATATATTTTCTTATAATCATATGTTGATTTTCATTTTTATATAAAAAATACGAAAAACATCTAAATAAACAATTACCGTCACCAATAACTTTAATTTTTTTATTCATATTTTCTTTTATTCAATATACAAATTAATATTTATATATATTATATTAATTTATTATATTAATTATATCAAATTATATTATAAAATATATATATTTTAATTACCTTAAATATATTTATTCTTTATTTTATTTTTAAACTTCAATTATTTATCTGAAATATAAAATATTTTTATTATTTTTATATATATTTCACGTGATCCTTTTATGTTACAATTAAAATAATTGAAAAATTTAATATTTTTCAATTAAAAAAATTATAAATAAAAATTATTATTTTGTATCTATTTATAAGTTTTGAAACTTTTTAAATTAGAAAATAAGCGGATATCGAGCGTAGATTTCGTTCCTCGAGATTTTACCACTGAGTTAATGTTGCATTGCTATTGGTATTTAAAATCGTAAGATAATGGAGGAAAAATGGCGTCGACGAAAGCTGAACTTTAGTAATAAAATTCGACTTTCGTCTGCGTGATCCCATTTATTATTATCTGTTTATTTGAAATCCAAATTTACACATTTGAACTAACATACATAATGACTTTTATCAATATACGAAGTATTTTTATGAAATAATAACACTACGATGAAAATTAACCATGTCATAGTCTACTTTAAGTCGGAAAATATTTGCTCGACCTCAAATGATTTTATTTTTATTTTCTACTTATATGTAATTTATTATAATGTGATGTCCTATATAGGTTAAGGTGTGATTTATTGTCTGAATGGTTAGTAATTGACTACATTATTTGTTTTGATTTTGTATTTTTATAAAATCTTTTAAATATTATTACTGATAAATATCCTGTGACTGACTCTTAATTTATAGGATTACGTGACTTTTACTTTTTTATTTTGTATCTGTGATATCACTTTTTTTATAGTGTATTACTTATTCATTATTGATCTATTACATTATGTATTTATAATGTAATAATTGTAAATAATTGTAAATAACAGTTATTTATGTCTCAATTCCCACTTTTTTACACTTTTTTACAGCTATTGATAGTTGTTTATATTTATTTACATTTATTTACAGTTATTAACAGTTATTTACAATTATATCTAAAAATTTTTTCCATATGGGAGTCAACGGAAACATATTTTATGATTATTTTTTTTCTTTGATTTTAAAATAACATGATATTACTGGATAATTTTATTAGTCTGTTCATTTTTATTTGTTAATTTTTAAATATAGGAAAAAAATTATCATAAAATATATTTCTGTCATATGTACTTATTGTCCCTTTACATCATATACTTTGTGATGTTCTTTACATAGGGAGATACTTTGTGTTGTTCTTCACATATTAAAATGAAAAGTTGTGAAAATATTTGTCAAACTTAAATTTTAGCATAGAATAAGGTTCAGGATTAGTAACCGGGACTTATACTCTATCTTAAAAATAAGGTTAATTTAAAAATGTTTTATTTACTTACAATTAACTCCGCGTTATTGTCTTTAAATTAAATATAATTCTAAATATTTTTAATTTATATATTTTTAATAAGTTTAAGATTTTAAAACTATATTTAAATTTTAAATTATATTTTTGTTAAAACTTTAAATTTTTTAAAAAAATAAAAATACAAGCTGTAACATCAACATAAAATAAAACAAAAAATAATTATTTTAGTTGTTATAGGCTCGAATATATAGTTCATATTTATTACTCAAACATTCTATCTATCTTTTTTACCTTAAGAAAAATAAAGACATATTAAGGTTTGAGTGTTGAATGTCGACTATAAATTTAAGTCATAATATAATTATGTTATATTATAACAACTAAAAGTTTTTACGAGTCAGAAGCACATTTTAACCTAAAGTTTGAAAAAATTTTAAAATTCGTGCTTACAATTGTTTAAGAGGAGGCCGTATCATTCTGTCCTTGTCTAATCTAAATTTTCGTTATTATAAATAAGGCTGATTCCATTTCAAATCGAACAGTCAGTATACACTCAAGTCACCAATTACTGCGCTAATGGAGTATGTTATTCTACCCTAAAAATAAGGGTATACGTATTTTTTTATTTTGCTGAAATATCAAAATTGCATCAGATATGCACTTTTGAAAATTGCATACAAAAACTAAATGTTAAAACTGAAAATGTTGAGAATAACTTTAGAGAGCTATCGTTTTACCAATTTCCAATGAATTTTGATAAACCTTTTTTTATTTTATTTCGTTTTGAGCCCTCTTCAACTCCGTGCAAGAAATTTAAAAAAAAACTAAAAAATGACTGAGATATATGCATTTTACCAAAAAATGCACTTTTTATGCACATGCATTTTTCTCGAAAAGGCCATTTTTTTTTTGCTGACATTTTTTTTGCTGATAGAGGACCAAAATACCTATCTAATAGTACTTGTTTGATCCCGGCTTTTTTGGTTTGGAGCGAGAAAAAAATTCACAAATTTTGTTGGTGAAAAATGCTTGTATATACGTTCGGAAGTCTTAAGCAGTCGACATTTAAATATTATCCTTCGTTTAGCATTATCCAGGAACAACGACGTGGACGTAGAAGGATTCTGTTCCCTTCGGGGTGCTTTTTTAGAGTGAGTTCCCCTTGCCTCTCACTGTTGAGATGCGTCAAAAAAATAATTATAGATAATTATTTTTTTTTATTTTTGCGCTTATTATTTTTAGTTTTAAATGTAGTCTCACGACGCTTGGCTTTTTTTTTCTTGTTTTTCACGGTTCAATTTTGAAGGTAGTAGAGTTCGAAGTTTTATTTTCTCCGAAATAGAAGAGCATTTTTCTAAAGCCAATTTAAAATTTTCTAAAAATTCATTCCAATAGTTTTCAGTGGAATTTTCGTCCGATTCTATTGATTCAACTGAAATGCCATACGCATCTTCTAATTTACTTCCAACAGTAGCAGAAAAAGCTGAAATTAAGGATTTTTTCTTTTTAGATACGTAATTTCCTCTAAAATTTTCAATTATTGCAGTTTTTCTTTTTAGGGGTGAGATGCATTCAGGTAAAACTGAATTAATACTCTCGTTTAATTCCTCTATTTGTTCGGGTGTCTTCGGAATAAAATCATCATCTCTTCCGCTAAAAAGTTCAGTGATTTCATTTTCAGATATAGACTCAAGATCACTTGAAATCATTTTTGATATGCGTTTATGGCAATTTTTACATACATTAGTAGATGGCAATATATTTAAATCTGGATGAAGCTGTGCCAAATTAATGGTTAAATCTTCCAACGGTCTAAAACGTGAATTACTGTTCATATAAACTACCTTTTTATGCATTTGAAAAAAATCGGGACATGAAATTCTTTTAGAAGATTAAATTTCGGACATTGTTATTTCACAATTTTGTTGAATTTTCCACAAGCCCGAGAAGCACCTTTCAAAGCAGCCGTAAAAATAACTAGCTTTTATATAACAGTTCTAATATGCTGTTTTGGTTACGCGATGTATTTGTCCACGAGTTAGCCTCCTATTGTTTGTACATCGAAACATACATAATATAGATATACACGGATAGAATTCTTTTTTTTCATGTTTAAATATTTATTTTTATATTACGAATTTACACACACATATATATATATATATATATATATATATATATATATATCACTATTGATGCTATATACATGCATACAAATGTAAACAAATGATGAGCCAAGCATACGACAGTGTTTGAATGCAGACTGCTTAAGACTTCCGAACGTATATACAAGCATTTTTCACCAACAAAATTTGTGAATTTTTTTCTCGCTCCAAACCAAAAAAGCCGGGATCAAACAAGTACTATTAGATAGGTATTTTGGTCCTCTATCAGCAAAAAAAATTTCAGCAAAAAAAAAATGGCCTTTTCGAGAAAAATGCATGTGCATAAAAAGTGCATTTTTTGGTAAAATGCATATATCTCAGTCATTTTTTAGTTTTTTTTTAAATTTCTTGCACGGAGTTGAAGAGGGCTCAAAACGAAATAAAATAAAAAAAGGTTTATCAAAATTCATTGGAAATTGGTAAAACGATAGCTCTCTAAAGTTATTCTCAACATTTTCAGTTTTAACATTTAGTTTTTGTATGCAATTTTCAAAAGTGCATATCTGATGCAATTTTGATATTTCAGCAAAATAAAAAAATACGTATACCCTTATTTTTAGGGTAGAATAACATACTCCATTAGCGCAGTAATTGGTGACTTGAGTGTATACTGACTGTTCGATTTGAAATGGAATCAGCCATAAACAAAATATTTTCATAGAAAAGTAAGACAACCGCCCAATAGAGCAAAAGACAAGCAAACGATTCTTTTCTATGAAAAAATATGAAATTTTTATTATTTTTCGAGTAAAGTCTGAAACGGAAAAACAATTGAATCAACTCAATCAAGTTCGATTGTTTTTCCGTTTCAGACTTCACTTGAAAAATAATTAAAATATCATATTTTTTCATAGAAAAGAATTGTTCGCTTGTCTTTTGCTCTATTGGGCGGTTGTCTTACTTTTCTATGAAAATATTTAATTTATTAATAATAAAGAAAATTTAGATTCGACAAGGACAGAATGATGCGGCCTCCTCTTAATATTCAAAAGCAGCAGTGTTACCACTTGCCACTTGGCGATGGGTACCACTTTTATTGTTTAATTTTTCTTTAAAAACAACAAAAAAAAAACCCAACGCGCCATTGACAATACCTCGTTAAACTGATAAAAAAAATAAAAACTTCTACTTAAAACTTTCACAAGATAAACTCAAGACAACAAGAAAACAAATTTAAGCTAACCTGAAAGAAGATGTAGGAAATTTTTTAATAAGTTTTTCTGACCAAGACAATCAAGACAAAGTAAAATGTGCTTTACTTTTAGGCAAATACAGCTTGGACCCAAAAAAAAGTAAGCTTAAATGTTGAAAGTAGAAGTTTTTTATTTTTTTTTGTCTCAGTATGGGTGGTGTGGAAAGTTGTCTAACGAACGTAGTTATTATTTGATAGTTAAAAAATAATTATATCAATAATCTATAATATTATTAACTATGTATTAAATATATATTCCATTATATAGCCTTAAGCAAGTATTTCATTTTCAGGGATATGAGGGGTAGCAAGAGGGGTGACTTGTTTAGTGAGGGGGTGATTTGTGGACTGAGGGGTGAACTTGGGCAGGAGAGGGGTGACTGGGGTTGAGGGGGAATCTTTTTTTTTTTTTTTTTTAAAAGACATTTCTAGAGACATTTTTACGTTATTTTGAGGGGGAACTTTTAATTTTTTTGGAGGGGAAAAAAAAAAGAGGGGTAGAAGAAGGGGTAGGAGGAGGGGTAGTAATTGGAAGGGTGATAGTAGTGGTGTAAAGAACGAGTAACAAATATAAATCGATAAAATAAGGTAAATTTAGCTAAATTATCTGAGGGGGGGGGGGGTGAGTGACGTACGAGGGGTAGCAAAAGGGGTGACTTGGGTAGCAGAGGGGTGACTTGGGTAGTAAAGGGGTGTCTTTTTTTTTTCTCAAAAAAGATCATTTCTAGACAGATTTTTACGTTATTTTGAGGGGTGGATTGTGATGTTTCAAGCATAAAAAAGAGGGGAAGGAAAAATGAGGGGTAGCTGAGGAGGTTTTTTTTTTTTTTTTTAACTATATAATATAGGGAGATATATATATATATATATATATATATATATATGTACAGCACAACACCTATGAGTTGCATAAAAGCTATGTACGTACAAATATATATATATATATATCTGAAATGCGCTTACTCCTGAAATATTTGTTGTATCTATGACGTATTTACATTTATGTAAATATGAAAATTTTTTTCTCAATTTTTTTTATATCTCTTACTAAACCAAAATATTCCAAATTCCACACCGATGAAAATATAGGTCTTAAGGCCACCTATCCATAAAAAAAATTTGAGACAAAAAAAAAATGGCTTTTTTGAGAAAAATGCATTTTTCATTTTTTACAAAAAGTGCAATTGCACTTCCGTTTTTTTGTTAAAAAAATTAAAGACGGTGGAATTAAAATAGCATCCTCTGTAGCATTGAACGAGCCTAAATTTATTTATAAAGATCACTACAGGGATAAAAACAAGAAAAAAAAAAAAAAAATTTCGATTTTTGAAAATTGAAAATTTATAAGTCATTTTTAAAAAGTGCATAAAAACTGCATTTTTGATGATATTGAAAAATAAAAAAATACGTATACGCTTATTTTCAAAGTTGAATAATATAAAAAATTATTAAGCAGTTCGGAGAGATAGGTGCAGTCGGTCTGCATGATTTGAGATGGAATCGGTCATAGCTGTACCTGTGAAATGACTTATTCATCAAAACATTTTCTTTTATTAAAGTAATATATTATTTAAAAGATTTTATCACATTTAAAGTAGCGAAATATCAACGAAATCATAAAAGAAGTGTTCAAATACCTAATCTAAAATGTGGATTCGTGCAAAATATGATGCGAATATTTGTAAATCTTATTTTTCTGACTTAATTGCATAATTAAATTCATAAATAAAGTTCTAGAATACCATTTTATAATATGAATAATAATACAAAGTCTGCAAATGAGCTCAAATCAGCCAGAAACGTCCGAAAAATGAGTTTTTTTCACATTTTTAACTATGGCGCACCTCCAGGAAATATCTGAAAAAATTCAGGCAAGTACTTTTAAATAAAATACAACTTTTTGTGCAAGGATTGACCCTGTATCGCATTTCCCGTGAAAAAAGGAAGGGTTTTAATTTTTTTTCCATCCTTTTAGGTTGTATAGGATCATCAAATCTTTTTGAAAAAATTCTACAGGATCTGTAAACATTGAAACTATAAGCACGATTTTCTTGGGATTTTTTTACTGACTAGAGTCGGAGAAAAAAAATAAATAGTGAAAAAGTCATTTTTTTCATGCAGTGGACAGGGGGAGGGGGGTCGCGGTCTGCAAATATGACAAAAACTATTTATTTTCAATCTGAAAAAAAGTTATCAGGTCAAACAAAAATTTCAGGGACAGGGCAATTTTGACTATTTTAACGGGACCCTTTATTTTTAAATTATAGTAACCAACTACAAGTTATATCATGGAAATATTTTTATTTTTTTGGTTAATAATAAACATATTTCCATTTCATAAATTGATAATTCTGATATGTTTATCAAACACTAATAATATCATTTATACATTTAGTCAAATTAAAGTTTGTAGTTTATTTTTTATTATTCTTCTACTGTATTGCAATGATTTAAGATGGTTGCGAGTCAAATAATTATTGAAATCATTGCAATACAGTAGAAGAATAATAAAAAATAAACTACAAACTTTAATTTGACTAAATGTATAAATGATATTATTAGTGTTTGATAAACATATCAGAATTATCAATTTATGAAATGGAAATATGATTATTATTAACCAAAAAAATTTAGAAAATATTTTCATAATATAACTTGTAGTATGTTACTTTAATTTAAGAATAAATTTATATATTGAATTTAAAATTTATTAAATGTTGCAAACTATTGTCGTTATTTAAAAATTATGAGAATAGTTTTTATAATATTGTTATCAAACAAAATTTAATCATGTAAAAAATTTATGTAACTAACCCTCAATTGTAACCTCTGGACTTTTGATGTCTCTCTGTATAATAATAATAATCTGTAATATGATTGTGTAAGTGAATAATTTAAGCAAGAATAAGCTCAATTTTTCAAAACAGTTGTAGTTATAATTGCTAGGATTAGACAGCGTATTAAACCAGATGCCACAGTTTACAGGTATACTGTACGTTTAACTATGTCACAACTTGTTGAATTTATTTATACAAGTAAGGAAAAATATATGGAAGCAAAAACTGAATAAGGCACTGAAGTTGTTGCTTTAGCTGCACAAAGTATTGGAGAACCTGGTACTTGAATAACCTTGAAAACTTTCCATTTTGCTCGTGTAGCATTTATAAACATTACTCAAGGTGTACCACATATCAATGAAATTATTAATATTAATCTAAAAATCAGTACTCCAATTGTAACAGCTCATTTAGAAGATGATACAGATCCTGAATTTAAATGTAATGGAAGCCACTATTATTTCCTTTAACAGTGTGTGTTCCAAAATTATATCATCATTTTCCATTTAACAGATACTTTTTATAGAAAGTTAAGCCGAGTAGAATAGTGAATATTTAATTATTTTTTTTTTTATTGATGAAACAACTCTTCGAAATAAGTAAATTTATTTTTATAAACTATTTTTAATGTAAGTGTTATTTTTAGGTGAAAATTACACTTACCTTAAAAATGGTCAAACAGCTACCTAAAGAGGGGCACATGTACCAGGGTAGGCTCAATTTGTTGTTTTTACAATATTCATTATGCTCAGAAAATTTGAGAATGATCGAAAGAATGGTACTTTTTTTATAGCTCAAGAAATACACGTAGAAAAATATAAAAAAAGTATCATTTTTGGCGTATAAAATTATGTACCGTAAGTACCAATTTTCCAATCGATGCCAAAATTTAATTACATATTCTACTACAAGAAACGAGTAATTTAAGCCCTTATTGAAGTGTGTGCCACTCCAGAAACTTGTATTATAGACTTTTCAATTGCTGTCAGGTCGACATCTCAAAATTAAAAAGTTCTAGAGATATCCGGATATACGCGTAGACTGTGATAATTCTAGTTTTAAATGATTTCACGCGCTGTTGCCGGACTTGACTGAATAATACAAACGCTCTGTAAAACAATATTTTTCCAAGAATTCCCATATATTCTTAAATGAAGAAACTTCTTAAACAAATTAATCTTTCTTATTTTTAAAATAAAAATTTATTGTTTTAACGCAAAGAAATATACGTTAATTATTTTTTCTTAATAAAAATGATGTTATTTCTATTCAAAAGAATCTTTTAAATAACTTACAATCTTTTTTACTGATTGCATTTAATTAAGTAATTATTATAAATCAAATAGGTGTATAAATAAATACTTGCTTTTTATTAACACGTGCAAAAAAAATATAATGAATTTTTATTTTAAATCATATAATCGTAAAATCAAATAATTTCTTTTATTTTATTTTATTTTGTTTTTCATCAATCTATGTACTACACGCCATAATTTTGAATTAATTAATTTTACTTGTAATCAAACTATTGACAAAAAAATTAGGTACCACGAGGTTCTTTTATGTGTAATAGGGTTTTAAGTTTGATACGTGAAATTTACCACAGTCTTTTAATAAGTCTTTATCTGTTGACAAATACATATCCATTCCTATTTTTTCTTTTATTAAAAAGGGACCGCTATATAAATAAAAGGATTTTGCGATCTCTCTATCGATTGCATTCGATGGATTCTGCTTTTTAATTAAAACTAAATCATTTATACTTAACTCAAAATGTTTTTTATTCGTACTTCTTTAAATTGCACGCTTTTACAAATAATCTTTGAGTGATATCACGTGATTCTCATTTCATGTGATATTTCCCGTCTTTCTTCCGGGATTTTTACGTATTTCTCCCACAGTCTTATTAGTTTTTTATTTAGGTGTAATTCAATTGGCGCGTACGTAGTTGTATCGTGATGCATCTCGTTGATGGTTTGTTAAATTAAATCAACATACTTTATCCAACTTGTATGCTTTTCACCTACAAACGTAAAAAAGCGACCGAGTTTGCAGTGCACGTATTCTACCACGTTGCTTAGCGGATGTCTCATAGACGAGAAAATCGGTTAAATTCATTCTCCATTTAATTTTTTATACAAATTGCTTACCGTGATCAGTTATTACAGCTTTCGGTTCCCTGTATTTTTCGATATAATCATTGAAGATCTTTTTAATTACCGTAACCATATTTGCACATTTTAACGGATACAAGACCACGTATTTAGAAAAAACGTCTATCGTCTATAAAATGAATTTTACGCCCCCCCCTTGACGTCGGCAAAGGCCCGTAAAAATCTATTTAGAGTAAATCGTTAGGCTTCTTTACGAGTATCGGTTAAAAAAGCTCTTCATATTTAATAGTTGAATGCTTAGTCATCATCAAGCACCATAATCGTGAGGGGCAAGGGAACTCACGCTAATCAAGCACCCCAATCGTGAGAGGCAAGGGAACTCACGCTAATCAAGCACCCCAATCGTGAAAGATAAGGAGACTCACGCTGATCAAGTACCCCAATTGTGAGAAGCAAGAGGACTCACTAATCAAGCACCCCAAGGAAAACAGATCTTTGTACGTCCACGTCGTTGTTTCTGGGTAACGCTAATAGTAAGAATAAGGACGATAGTAAGATCATCATGTTAAAAATTACTGTCTGAATGTAAAATTTTCCGTTCCATTGATTTCCGGTATTAAAACTGGGATTTCTGATTAAAAAAAACCAGTTAACCTTTAAAAAACTTCGAAGGTCAAGTAAAGGTCGAGTCGAAGGTCAAGTGAACGTAGAATTTTCCGTTCTATTGATTGCCAGTGTCAAAAATAAGCGTTCCTGTTTGAAAATAAAGTTCACCTTCGAATAACCTTCAAGGTCAAGTCGGAGGTCAAATGGATGGTCACCATTGGATGTCTTGTTTCAAATTACTAAAGGGGAGACCTTGACCTTTTTTAGAAATAAAGTACTTTAGAAAATATTCAGTTGTCCCGGGACTTAGTTGACACCCTGTACAATAAGGTTGGAACTTGATAATCTTCAGTATTCACAGGATTAAGATTAGTCTATCAGGTTTGAATTCATGAACGTGATTTCAGTATTAAGTATAACTTGGAACTTAAGTATTTTTACTTGAGTATCAGCAGTTATTTTTGTTGAGTGGGATGTAGGGTTGAAAAAAGGTGAAAAATAGGTGTAACATGAGTAGAAAATGGGTGTTATTATTGAATAAAAGGGTGGAAAATAAGAGTTCTATGTGTAAGATATGGGAGGTCAACGACTAATTTTTTTTTTTTTTGGTTATATTCTATAGAAAGATCCATATCGTTTTATATTATAGGAAGTTTTCGCCACCGTTTTCGATGCTGCCACCGTGCGTAAAAATTAATCATAGCTCCAGTTAGCTATAATATAGCTGAAATTTCGTTCAAATAAAAGCTTTGAGTTAGCTAAAAGTTGGTTAAAAAATAGCTGGAAGTTGTTTAAAAGTTAGCTAAAAGTTAGTTGAAACTTAGCAAATGTAGGATAAATTTATCTGAAAATTTGCTGAATTTATTCTTAAAATCAATTAAATTATACAAAATTTAGATGAAAATTTACAAAACAGTAGATAAAAATTAGCCGATTGAGTTAAATTTAGCTGCATTTAGAGATGCGCTGTTGAGAAAAAATTTTCTCGTTTGTCTAGAAGCTAGTAAAGTGTAGAATCTAATAATATATCATAATTGAAGTCTATACTTGAAAAAAAAGAGAAAACTAAGATGGGTAGCTAAAGATAGAGGGGGTAAAAGAAAAATGAAGGAAGAAAGAATAGAGAGTGAAAAAAAGATAATAAAACGAAATATAGTGAAACATAGATGAAGAGAGAAATACATACACTGAAGCCCAAATAAGACCAGAAAAAAAAGGGGTGAAGTAGATAAACAAGGAAGATTCTAGCCCATGGGGATTCCAGCCCACTACATTTTTAGCCCACTGCATTTGTAGCCCACTACTTGTCGCGACAGGTTAGAATTTTAATAACTCAAGTTTGTAGCAACTTTAATAACTCAAGTTTTTTGCAACTTTAATAACCCAAGTTTATGCTCTTATAATTTTTAAACAGTTTATTACGTATAAATTTTTTGTGGCTCTTAAAAGGGTCGATTTAAAGTTTTTTATATTTGATATTTGGGGGTGATATTTGTGATTTATATTTTTCGTAATGCTGCTTTCATGACATCTTCTTTTTTTTAGAAGAATCAATAAGAGGAGTATACTCGTTAGGTTTAGCGGTGATGCTCGGACTTTGTCCCATGATGAAATAATACAAGTCATGATACGCTTCTACTTCTATAGTGATGAGAGCTCTCATCTATGTAATCATTTACTTACACTCCATAGGTATTTCCAATGGCAAACGACTTTCAGTAAAATATTTTTTCATGAGTCTGACGTTGTGTAGAGCACAACAAGCTTTATACATTCCATTGTGATGGAGCAAACAGTCACTAGCTTTATCTTATCGAGTGGTGGATAACCCATCTCTGTAACATCAGTAACGTTGAACTTGAAACGTTCTAACCATCTTTTCTTTATACTTCCCATCACTAAAATTTTGCTAGCATCTTGTAGAGCTTTTTTAAGAATGTTTCCTATTTCGGTGTAGGGAATCGTACCAGAACGCCAAGACAAACCATGATAATATTGTTCAAACCATTTGTTTTGCGTCTTATATTTATCTGTGAGTCTTCGCCAAGCAAACGGTTCTTTAAAAAGTAGTATGACCGGATTAGAATCGTCGTTCAATGGAACTATAGCCAATCCTTTTAAAACATAGTCATTACCAGGCTGCTTGAAGCCTTGCATATCGACCAAGTACTCCATCGTGAATGACTCTTTTGATGATAAACATCTAATTTATAACTATTTCCCCACCACTTAGACAAGTTTTCGTACATTACCATTGACAGGATTGTACTCGACTACGCGATCGTGTATGATCAAACAGTAAGCTGATGTTCCAGCAAGAATATTATTTCTTGATTCAAATTCCAAGCGAACATCCACAGGAGCGCTTTTCAGAGACTCGTTTTGTTTCTGATTCGGAATCTTTCTCGTAGTACGCAGGTTGAAAATTAGCATACATATCGTATAACATAGCAAATTGATTACGTTCAATATTTAAATTTAGATTTCCATATGGATAGTATTGCGAATTAAGGAAAAGCTTTACATTACTTATGTTGCAGTGATCAAAGCTTCGTATCTATTTTCATGATGCGTCTGAACTACCGCATTCAAATCATTCCTAGATTTTGTCAGTATAAGTTCATGTTTTACATTAACTACAATTTTACGATAGTCTTCAGCGAAACCGAAAATCATACTCAGAGGAATAGATAAGTCAAAGTAACCTGCCTCGTCGTTTACTTTTGAATTCTCCTCTACATCAACCCAACCAGCGTTCTTAAGAATTGACTCTTGACTAGAACAAAAGGAAAGCCATCCTTTCATAAGTGTAGTTAAACCAACATTTTTACATTTGTCAATCTCCACAGCATTGATTTCATATCAGATTCCTTCAAACATGTGTCAGATGGCGTTATTGACTAGGACCGTATTAGCTACCGCAGTGCCGTCAGCTTTCACGATTCTACCACAAATATGGAGTGAGCTACGGGATGGTAGAAGACATAAGTCTTGATGTTGAATAGATATACGAATCTCATCACTATTATTGAATGAAGATGCGAAATAAGGTTGATGAGCATGTACCTCATAATGTTCAACAGATTCATCAAACTTTACTCCCGACTGTATGCTCAGGATGCCTTCCATATTTTTAAAAACAACAGAAGAATATGACTTTCCACCACGGATTCTTAGTCCAAGAATTCTTAGGAACTGAATGTTTTGTCGTGCTAGCGCTTTCTTTGTCGTTCGACGACTGATGACTGGTCGACATGTTGACTTACTTATATAGCCTCTACCAACTTTAGTGTTGTAAACGATACCCATTACGTTTGTTTAAGATGTAATCTTATTGTAATAATTTCTCCTCGAAAATTAATCAAGTGTCTGTCTTGATCGACTATCCGTACTTGAATGTGATCTATGCTCTTAACGCTGATCGGAAGATAAATGACTGGAGATGGAACTTCGATGATCTTATATCCCGGTGGGACTGCAGGAAGGAACTCATGTATGGTATGCACTCGTCGATTGTTTATATAGGCGCTAGAGGTTATGTTGCACTCAACTCAAAGTGCGTTAACTTTCAAAATAGCTACTGGTAAATCAGAATCGTGAGCGATTTATTCTGTAAGAACACGTTGAGTAAAATCCAACAATGAACTTATGGAATCTTGCGGTCGAAAATCAATAGGATGACTGCAGGGTATAAAACAACGTAGTGTGCTGTTATTGTGTTTTATATCGATTAAAATTCCTTCTGATGCTAGTGCCTCACGAAGATAATTTTTTATATTTTTAATTTCGTAACTTCCAGTCGGTAATAAAATTTCTTCCTCACCAACGTAAAACTTATTATTTTCACCAACGATGTTAGGTATTGAGTTGAAGGTCGAAAGACCAATTAATTCAAGAACATAAATCTTATCGGGCGAAAGTTCGATCGGAGGAAAATACTGAGCTTCGAGCACTGATGGTATACTAGAAAAACTTAGCGTCAATGAATCTTCCATGATTGCTCAATGGATAATGAGAGATAGCTAATTTGACTTTCCTTTTATAAGTTTTTTACTCAAAAACTTCAAACATAAATGACCACAATTAAATGTATCATAGTCTTGATACCTCTCATAATTATATTCGACCTCATCTACTCCCAAGTATAGCATTATATCCAGTGGTGGTTAAAGGTCTCCGAAAGAATCGAAATAAACAACGTTTTTGCCTTGTTTTCGATAAGCTACTCAATGTGTACCTGGACCATCTACATCATCGAGATTAACGATCGCTGTTTCGTGATAATGGGGTCCATTCTTTGGTAAAGCATTTCGCATGAAAACCCCTCGAAAATTTGGAATTTTTAGTATTTTAGCATACTTTATGAGATCATAATCTGTCAAAGCTCTTTGCGGTAACCTTACTTTGAGGATCTTTTTTTTTAAACCAGACTTTATATGAAGACCAAGTCCTGTCTTGTAAGGTTTTAAATAAAGACCTTTACCCAAAGCTATTTCTCCCATCTTTTGATTATGTCTTTGTTTTTCTTCTAATTGTTTTTGAGCAGCTTTTGAATCAATAACTGCTTTAGTTATACCAGCCGCACCACCTGCTAAACTACCAATTGCACCTAGACCTGCAAAAATAGGTATGAGGAATGGTAAGAATCCTTCTACTTTAGTTGGAATTGATAATCTGCGAGATACTCTGACTTTATGTTTACCAGCTGCTTTTCTCACAGCACTTCGAGCAGCCTCTAAAGCAGAGAAGATAGCTTTACGAGCACACTTACTAGGTTTCATAGATTTGGAAACGGCTCTAACTATTTTATTAAGAGTAACAGAGGAAGTCTTCTTCTTTTTGCTCCCATTCCAAGTTTAGATTTTACTTTCATAGCGTTTGCAATAGTGAATGCAGCTGCTTTCTCACCAATACTAGCGTCTTTCGATGAAACTCTTTCCCAAGCTTTTTCTCCTAAAATCTTATCAGCGCTATTTCTAACCTCAATATTTTCACGATTCTGTGAATAAGCTATATCGTGCTCCTTGCAGGCTTCTTGCAATGAAAAAAGTGCTCCAGCAATCTCATTCAACTGAGCAAGATCCATCTAAAATGAAATAAATTTTCTAAGTTCTTTAGAGTATGATATTTATTAAGTACAAAAATTTTAACTTACCTTAATTTTTTTCTTGATAAAATTTCAAAAATCCTTTTTAAAATATTCAAAATTTTTACTGAGGTCTCTGCCTCTTGCTTGGTGGCTCTTGAAGGAATGACTTCTTCGAGCTCGTTGCCTTCTATAAGTAGTGGTCTCCCTTCTACTTGAGCCACGATCCCCTCTTCTTGACTCACCCTCTTTATCTCAATAGCAGTATTAGGTATTAGATAAACCGCATAAATTACGAAGACAGATATTGGGAAGGTGTTCTTAATAAGGCGTTTGCTATAAATATAGCTGTTTTACTGTTCAGTAATCATTCCACAACTGAATATTGAAGAAGCAATATGGTGGATTTTGAGCGAGAGAAAAATATATTACGACAACTTATTATAGTTTGTAAAGCCGTCAAGCGAAAATATGATGCATTAAAGTTCGAAAAAGAAAATTTTCAAAAAACAATTAGTAAAACATTCAAACCGATTGTTGATCCTCTTCATGAACTCCTTGAAGTTTCTAAAAAGAAAAAGATAAGTCACAAAAAACAAAAATCATCGGAAATGGTCAAAGAAGTCATAGACGATAATCTGAATGAAACGAGCTCTGATGATGATGATTTATCAATAAACAATACTATTGGACATGTTACAGATTCTGAGTTTGAAACAGCAGACAGTGGAGAGGAATCTGATGATTTCGACAAATATAAATTTATGCTTAATGATAATCAATCCAATATTGATAAGATTTATGGTGTACGTAAGGAAGGTAAAGATTATATAATCGGTGATTCATTCATATACTTTAAAAATTAATTTATCAAAGTGAAAGATGTAAGATATCCGAAAACTCAGGGATTAATGGAACTTCTAATTACAAAACATCCTGATCGAACTCGAGTAACTTCAAGCGATATGAAGAATTATCGTTATATTCTCGAAGCTTCGAATGCTCACAAGAAACAATATAGAAATGATGGAGCCATTCGATCACATATAAGTAAAAAATATACAGAAATTATCGCTCCTCTATTTTCTGAGAAAGAAGGAGGATCGGTGCTTCGATACGAAGTTTCACAGGGAAATGCAAAATTTGATGTTTACTGGGATAATCCAAATAAGCTTGTTGATCGGCTTCGTTTACTCGTTGCTGAGAGAGAAGCTGGTAATTCTAGTCACATTAGCTACGAGAAGCTGGTTATATATACTGAGATGTAAACCAACTCCTTGTGATATTGCGAATAAAGGTATATGAAAATTCCTCCTTATCACTTGGAATATCACTAAGAATATCACTATTCTTGCATATATTGGAATAGATCTATATGAATAAAACTGCATTACATATGGTGATATATTTCACAATATGGATTTTACATTAGCTTTATCAAATTTTATCTAATTTTGTCGAATGTTTATCGAATTTTCATCGAATTTTTATCGAATCACATCTAAACCCACCAAATTTTTATCGAATCACATCTAATCCCACCGAATTTTTGTCGAATTTTTGTCGAATCTTGTCGAATTTTCATCGAATCTTGTCGAATTTTGTCGAATTTTGTCGAATTTTCGTCGAATCTTGTCGAATTTTGATCAAATATTTTAAATTTAAAATTCTTTGATTAAAGTTGCTAAATTTATATCTAATAACATTTTTAAATCATGCCATCTAAAAATCATCTTGTTATCTTATAAATCATCTTATTAAAGTCTTACTCAACTCGTTATTTTACTATAAATACAGATGATTTTTATATTTCAGGAACAGTATGCATCATAAGCATAAACAAACAACATGTCAAACTTCCTTGAAATTGAGAGATTAAGGGAGGCGATTAAATCTAAACTTCTAAATCAATTGAATTCCAATATTGGTCAAGTGTTAGATAAAGAAAAAAAAACATCATTCATGAATAATTCGGAGATTGATGTTACTTTGAATAATACTGATGAGTCTCCGCTTAATACATCTTTGCAACTTATAAAAAGTTCTAGAGGAAAAGATATACTTCTTTTGAATGATATTCCTTTTTATAAGGAGAAAGCTATGAGTAATGGTAATATATACTGGAAATGTCAACTTTACTATTTAAAACAATGTTCAAGTGGTGCAATAACCAAGGATATGAAACTTGTAAGTTGTACACGCATAATCATACTTTAACACTAACCGAGAAAAAGAATGAAACAAGGACTATGATTTCAAAGAAAAAATATCAACCTAATGTTTTCAAGATGAGTCATACAAATAATAAACTCGTGAAGAGTGATAATGTTGAAAATTCTGATTTAATTGATGGCAGAAAGTATTCTGAATCAAAATTACTTGAAGATGATTATTCCAGCTCTAATAATGAAATGATAAACTGTAAAAAGAGTGGAAAATGTAACACATTAGAAAGCTGTAAAAGAAAATCTTATAATAAGATTTCACCAATATCAAGACGCAAAAAACAAAAATAAGTTCTAACGATGTTGATAGTGATACATCATCAGGTTATTCTAATAGTGATTAATCATTCTCTACAGAGAAGTATAATAATGCATTTGAAGAAATAGGTGAAGGTGATAACTTCAGCTCTCATCATGAGTTAGAAAATATTAAAGAGAATAAAAAAATTTCTGGAAGCCGTAAAAGAAAACCTTATAAAACTTTACCAGTACACAGATCCAAAAAAGCAGTAATGAATTCTATCGATACCAACAGTAATACTTCATCAGATTATTCTAATAGTAATGCATCTTCCACTAAATATATGTTTGAAGATTATGGATTTGGAGAATGGAATGATCCTAATGTTTTAGCTAATCGTCTTCGTATTATTATATCTTCAACTAATACAGATCTATATACTTACAAAGAGATGAGCTTTATAATTAACCAGCTACGAGAAGCTGGTTATATTGAGTGAATTTTTAGGAAATTCAAATTAATCCTTAATTGGAGAGGTATCGTAAAGTGATTGACTTTATCTTATACATGAGTATGATAATTAGGACGTTCATTATTCTCTTTAAAAATTAAACTCAATGAAAATATACACTTGACGGAAAATATTTCCAAAAATGCATCATGAATGATAACATTATATGTAATAGTTAATATATTTTACAAAGATTCTGACTTGAAGACGAAAAGGTTTTGATAACTGCAGTCTTACATCATTCAATTCTTTGATAGCATCACAAGAAGAAGATGAATGTCCATGTAATAAAAATTATTGTATGATAAATAAAGATTTAATACATTTTGTGTACGCTTAAAAAATGATTGTAAGTTTATGATAAAGTATTACTGCAATAACTTATCATAAACGGGAGAATCTCACAGGAGCGAAGGAGAGGCTCTTACCATATTAAAATAATATTTTAAATTAAATATATTATTTTTAAAAAAAATCTTATTTGAAAAAAAATTGTAGTCTAAAGCACTTTAAAATTATTTCAAAGAACAAAACTACATTGATCATAATTCAATTTATTTTCAACTAAATTTAAAAATATTTCAAGTTTTAGACAAAACATAAAAATATGAACTCATTTATGATTTTATTCACGAATCTTTTTAATTTACCATTCATTCAACTTTTCAGTTATAAATGAAATTAAATTTTATTACTAATTCATAAAATTAACTTATGCTAGGAATGAAATTTTATGTGTACACGAACGAGTTTCACTTTTCATATGACCTTTTTTACATTGGATAAACTAAGAATAATCTTACACACTTGAAATTTTATAATTTTCATTTTCATCATCACAACAAAGCTACACACCAATTTTCAAGTGTTATCTTTTTTAATTGCTGAGATATGAAAATGAGCTAAGAATCATTACCTAAGATCTATCAAATTTGTAATATCAACTAAAAAGCAAAGTATCACTTCCACTTTAGAAAACAAATTTAATCTTATTACATTAAACCTAAAAATAGTTTCATATTCGAAATTTATTAATGAAAACAAGTTAAAATTAAAGATTAAGAAATTTTAATTTTACACAAACATATTTCACTTTTTACAACAACAAATTGAGCTAAAAATCAATACCTAAGATTTATCAAATTTGAGCATTATCAACTAAAAGCATAAATATCACTTCTACATTATGAATCAAATTTAATCTTATTACCAAAGCGTAAAATAGTTTCATATTCAAATTTAATTATAAAATCAAGTTAAAAATGAAATTCAAGAAATTTTAGTTTGACATGAACAAGTTTCACTTTACACATCAACTTTTTTTTACATCAGATAAAGAAAGAAGAATCTTACACACTTGAAATTTTTTATCCTCATTTTTATCATCACAAGAAAGTTACTCATCAATTTCCAAGTGTCTTAGATCTTTTAGCTGCTGAGATATAAAAATCAGCTAAAAATCAATACCTAATATTTATCAAATTTTAGTATTGTCAACTAAAAAGCATACTCTCTAAATATAATCCAGTGAAATTGTACTGGATTCAAGTGAAAATGGCTTTACTGGGGACCAGTGAAATTTGACTGAATGAAATAGTCAAATATCCACTGAAAGATATAAATTTTACTGAAGTTCATTGAAATTTCTTCTGATTATTCAGTGAAATTTCGTCACTAATTTCAAATAGTGACGAGAGTTTCAATAGAGGATATTTCACTGAAATTTCATTGAAATTTTAGCTGAAATCCTAGTGCAGCGCTTTTCACAGATCCATTCAGTGGGATTCCACTGAATTATATTTAGAGAGTCAATATCACTTCCACTTTATAAATAAATTAAATCTTATCAGCATAAACTAAAATTAGTTTTCAGGTATCAAGGCTGAGTTGAAGTCTGAAAAAAATTCAATTAAAATGTAAGGATAAATTTTTTTTCTTATAATATTAATTGATGAAACATTTTTTTATCTTAAATATATATCAAATATCAGGCTTTAATCAATAAATAATTTCAAAAGACCTCATCCGATAGTTAAAATCTTTTTCTCTTGCCAATGAATAGATTTTTTCTATTTTTGTAGTTGCCGCAGGATTTCTCAGCCAATTTTAAACTAATTGATTTTAAAATTTGCAGAGATCTTTAATTTATATACCTTCACAAGTTTACTGACCTGGAATTTTTATAAGACAAGCTCAAGTGAATGTTTAACAAAATTACTTACATAAAATTTTATAAAAATACCTATTTTTTCTAATATTTTCAACTTTTTCCAAATCAAACTTTTTAAATACATTTTTTTTTTTTAGAAAACTGAAACAATAAACTTGTGAAGATCAATTTGTTGAAAATTGGCTGAGAAATTCTACGGCATCTAAAAAACGCTGCCAAGTGCTTTGGCGCAATGTTTTCTCATAGAGCACATTGAGTTAGAGTAATTTTATTTTATTTTTTTAAATACGATTTTAATATAAATGTCCCTATCCTCTGTATTTAAGGCTGTCTTAATACCTACGAAAACTATATGAATTTTACTCTTTCTTAATTTTGCCATTTGCATAATGTGATTTTATGATGCTCTAAAATTAAAAATGCGTTTATAAAATTGATTTTCCCAAGCTTGTCTGCTTAACACTATAACCAATAACTTGCATACAAATTTTGGAATATTTTCATCGAATAGTTTACAAAAAATACCAAATAATTGGAAATAAATATTGTTTTAAAATTTTCAAAACGCTTTAACGTTACAATTACGCTAAGAAAACCAGTTTTCAAAAGTTCATTTTATTTAGGCAATCGTAAATAATTTCTATACATAATTTTAAGCTACTTCATCGAGTAGTTTATGTAAAATACCAAAAAATAAGTGAAATTCTATTCAAAATTTACAAAATGCTCTAAAATTAAAACTGCGCTAAGAAAATAAGTTTTTCCAAGCTTGCTTTAATTAGGCAATAACAAATAATTTGTATGAAAATTTTTGAGCAAATTTATCGAATGGTTTTTGTGTAATAGAAAAAAAATGAAATATGAACATTATTTCCAAAATTTTCAAAATGCTCTAAAATTAAAACTGCGCTAAGAAAATAAGTTTTCTAAAGCTTGATTTATTCAGATAATAGTGAATAATTTGCATAAAAATTTTTGAGCAAGTTTATCGAGTGATTTTTGTGCAATAGAAAAGAAATTAAAAATAAAAAATTTTTTCAAAATTTTCAAAATGCTCTAAAATTAAATGTGCGCTAAGAAAATTGAAGAAAATTAGTTTTCAAAAGTTCATTTTATTTTGACAATCATAAATAATTCCCATACATAATTTGAAGCTCTTTCATCGAGTAGTTTACGTAAAATATAAAAAAAATTAGAAAAATTTTATTCAAAATTTTCAAAATGCTCTAAAATTAAAACTGCTCTGAGAAAATAAGTTTTTCAAAGCTTGTTTTATTTAGGCCATTGCAAATGATTTCCATAAAAATTTTCGAGCAAATCTATCGAATGGTTTTTGTGTAATAGAAAAAAAATGAAAAATAGAGATTTTTTCCAAAATTTTCAAAATGCTCTAAAATTAAAACTACGCTAAGAAAGTAAGTGTTCCAAAGCTTGTTTTCTTTAGACAATAGCGAATAACTTGCATACAAATTTAGAAGCAAATCTATCGAATGGTCGTCGTAAAATAAAAAATAAATAGAAAAAAAATTTCTTTTTAAATTTTCAAAATGCTCTAAAAAAAAAACTGAGCTAAGTAGATCAATTTTCAATAGCTTCCCCCCCAGTTAGACAAAAAAATAAATTGCATGCAAAATTTGAAGCTAATCCATCGAGTAGTTATCGAGATCTTATTGGCGTACTGAATACATACACACACACACACACACACACACACACACACACACACACACACACACATACATACAGACATTTTCTGGAAACCATTTTTTTACCGATACAATGCTTTCTCTATGAGAAAGCAAAAAAATGATATTAATTCATTGACAAATGAAAAAGGATTTTAACTATCAGATGAGGTCTTTTGAAATTATAAATGGATTAAAGTCTGATATTTAATATATATTTAAGATAAAAAAAGTTTCATCAATTAATATCATTAACAAAAATTATCATTACATTTAAATTGAATTTTTTTCAGACTTTAACTCAGGCCTGATACCTTAATATTTAAAATTTAATAATAAAACAGATTAAAAATAAAATTTAAGAAATTTTAGTTATACACGAATAAGTTTCACTTTTCACAACAACAAATAAGCTAAACATCAATACCTAAGTTTTATCAAATTTAAGTATAATTAACTAAAAAGCATAAATATCACTTTCACTTTATGAAACAAATTTTTATTTTATCACCATAAACTTAAATTAGTTTTAATATTCAAAATTTGATAATGAAAATGAGTTAAAAATAAGGTTTAAGAAATTTTAGTTTCACACAAACGAATTTGACTTTTTACATCAACAAATAAGCTAAACATTAATACCTATGATTCATTAAATTTGAGTATTATCAACTAAAAAGCATAAATATCACTTTCACTTTATAAAACAAATCTAATCTTATTACCACAAGCCTAAAATAATTTCATATTTAAATTCAATTATAAAATCAAGATAAAAATAAAGTGTAAGAAATTTTAATTTAACACAAACATATTTCACTTTTCACATCAACAATGAGCTAAAACATCGATAATTAAGATTTATTAAATTTGAGTAATAACAACAAAAAGCATAAGTATCACTTCCACTTTATGAAACAAATTTAATCTTATTACTATAAACCTAAAATAGTTTCATATTCAAAATTTAATAATAAAATCAAGTTAAAATGAAGTTTAAGAAATTTTAGGTTCCATGCTGATGTCTCATTTTTACATCAATTTTTTATTATTGGATAATGAAAGAATAATCTTATAGGATTAAAATTCTATATTCTCAGTTCTATCATCACAACAAAGCTGCACACTCATTTTCAAGTGTCTAGCTTTTTTAGTTGTTGAGATATGAAATTGAGGTGAAAAGGCAGAATAGCTAACATTAATCAGAATTGAGAAATATCAACAAAAAAGCATATATGACTACCACTTTATAAAAAAATCTTATTTTTACGAAGCTGGAATAGTAAAAAATTAAATAATAAAATGAAACTACAGATTAATTTCACGCAGGACATACTTTATAAACACTTTTCACTTTTTACAAGTAATTTTTGTAAATAATTCACTTTTTTGCAATACACTTTTATTAGAATTTAGAAGACCATAATAAATGCTCTCCTCTGAGAGGTTTACTACAAAAGCAAAGAAGGGGTTCTTACTATATTATAAAAGTTATTATTTAAATCAAATGAAATGATTAATTTACAAGTAAGTTCAAAAGAACTTAGGTTTGCTCTACGTTAAAAAAATGTATGGCTCTGAAAAGGGCCGATTTAAAAAGAAATAATGAATTTTGCGAGTCACTGATGTCATGAATGCTCTTTGGTGCGCTGCTTCTTAAATTCATAAAAGAGCTGTTTCACGCACACATATAAGATTCCTAAGCGCAATGCTCTCTTATGAGAGGTTCAATTAAGAATGCCCTCATAACTATCGTTGATATCCCCCCCTCATTTCTCATATAAGAGAAATATTGCGTACAACAATGTGCGCACACGACGCTCATTCATGAGAGGTCGAAGCAAGAATACATCAAACATTGACTTTATTATCCCCTCTCCTTTTCTCATATAAGAGAAATATCGCGTACAACAATGTGCGTGCAGTGTGCTCTCGTGAGAGGATGGAATAAAAATGAGTCAATCTACGCGTTTAATATCATTTCTCCAGAAGTAGTGGGCGACGAATGCGGTGATAAACTTGAGTTATTAAGGGGACGCTGTATCTCTCTATCCTTTTCTAACTGAAAAATGTAAGTTTTTTGAAAATCTAGCGATTATTGATAGAAATTAAGGGTTGTCCGCTACTTGTTTAGTAAAAATTAATATTTTCTCTGATGAGGACCAATTAATTTTGTTGCTTTTTTTTCAAGTAAAGTTTGACATACTTAAATAACGTATTCTCTAGCCTAACTTAGGATTTTGCAAGTATGTCAAACTTTACTTCAAAAAAAAGCAACAAAATTAATTGGTCCTCATCAGAGAAAATATTAATTTTTACTAAACAAGTAGCGGACAACCCTTAATTTCTATCAATAATCACTTGTTTTCCCAAAAATTTACATTTTTTAATTAGAAAAGGATAGAGAGATCCAGCGTTCTCTTAAAGTTGCTACAAACTTGAGTTATTAAAATTCTAATCTGTCGCGACAAGTAGTGGGCTACAAATGCAGTGGGTTAAAAATGTAGTGGGCTAGAATCCTCATGGGCTGGAATCTTCCTTGTTTATCTACTGCCTAAAGAAAGTTCTTGTATATGATAACTGCTTATTATATAAGATACAATAAAAAATTGCTATTCTTATTACTAAAAAATGCGCAGATTCGTAAAACCCTAGAACTGTAGAAAAAGGTAGTTTTACTTTATAGTCCAATCAATAGAGCGAAAAAAAGCTATTTAAACATTAATTCAGGGCTTTGAAACCTATATTGAGTTGTTGAGGGCCATAAAAAAAATACCTTATAGAAAATGTAACCAAAAAAAACGGTAGAAAATGCTCCAGGAGGCTGCAAAGTTGGCCAAAACGGGCTTTCTAATTCTCTGAAGGAACGTATGCATTTGAGAAAAAAAAAGTAATCAATAGAAGTATTATAGAACAAAAAAACCTACAATTTGAGTGGTGTCGCGATTATTTTCGTCAATTAGTTATTGCAAAAAGTCAAAAAACCATCTAAAATAGTAATTTCTTGCATATCAATTATTTGTTACGAAAATAATTTTTCAAATATTTTTAAACTTTTAAAAGTTAGTCTTCATGATTACAAACAGAAAGAGAGGTTGTGATAGCGAATTGGTTAATTTGTTGCTGAGATATTCCCTATTGTTTATCCCAACACGCATAATGTTTATAGCTATAATTTTTTTTCGGATGAACATATTGACTTGCATAAGGGCTTAAACCTGTGTGGCTATCTCGTGCGGACAAACCTATAAAGCGTATATACTGCGCACCATTGACTTGTCCGCACGAGATAGCCACACTGGCTTACACTCTTCATAAAGGTTCAAATTTTTATATTCTATTAAGAGGAGGTCACGTATCTCTGTCCTTTTCTAATAAAAAAATTGAGTTTTTTACACGAACTAACAACTTTAGCAAAAAATGAAGAGAAAGCCGCATCTCGTAATAAAAAAAGCAATATTTTCTTTGATAAGAAAGAATTAATTTTATTGCTTCGTTTTCAAGAAAACTTTGAAAAACCAAATTGTCCACCCTAACCTCTATGATTTAAGTTTTTCAAGGTTTCCTTGAAAACGAAGCAATAAAATTAATTCTTTCTTATCAAAGAAAATATTGCTTTTTTTATTACGAGATGCGGCTTTCTCTTCATTTTTTGCTGAAGTTGTTAGTTCGTGTAAAAAACTCAATTTTTTGATTAGAAAAGGACAGAGATATGTGACCTCCTCTTAAGAGCAAATAAGAAAATTCAACTTTAATATTTTTATAACGCTTAAAAAAAAGGAGTGTTTTTTCATAAATAAATAAAGCTTGGGCTTTATTTATAACTTTTACGAATTTGCTATTTAAATATTCTTATAGCTGAGTTTATAACTGAGCATAACAAAGATTTGAAAGAAAAAGAACTCTCTAAGGCCAATAGAAGCCGAGATAGGATTTTTTTAAAATCACAACTACTTTGTTTATAACAATCAAGAAACGAATCAAGCGGAATTTGTTAGTCAAAGACTTATATTTTAAAAATCTATGATTAGATTTTTAAAAATGCGACTCTTTATTATTATAACTAAAATAATAATAAAATACAAATAATAACGTCAAGCAGCGGATCGTGATGTGGATGCTTATAAGAATCTTAGTAATTTAATTTTAGAAAGAAAATAAGAATATATTTAATGATAAAACAATTTTTTTGTATGAATAACAAAGAAATGTAAAAAAAAATCAAGAAAATTTTTAGTAACTGTCTTTTTATTTATTAAAATTATTAATAAATTATAAGAATTAGATACGATAAAAAATCAATAAAAATTTGAATTTAACTTGTCTCCAGGTTCTAATTGTTATAACTTCGAGGAATAATAACGTAAGTTCATTTACAATTTTTACGTAGATCCGTGCGCATTTCGTTAATATTGATGGTAATGAAACTCTAATATCTCATTTTAAAGTTCTTTCTTTGAGCTTTAAAATGAGACGTCACCTATTTAAAAATATTTATTTCGTGAGCGACAACAATCATTTGCGTTTAAGGTGTCCGTATTAGGTACAGTTGTTTTAACTTAAATACACCTTATTCTTAAGTGATATTTGCACCAATATTCATAATTTTTCAAGATACCTCAGGTTAAAAAAAACGTAAAAATCGGTCCATCATTTAGTGAGATACGGTTAATTTTTACAAATTTTATTGGAACAAGGTCTTTTGTTAACTTTCCTCACGCGCAAATATAAGCATCCGCACCACGAACCCCCGCCTGACGTTATTATTTGTATGTTATTATTATTTTAGTTTAATAATAAAGAGCCGCATTTTTTAAAATCTAATCATAGATTTATAAAATATAAGTCTTTGACTAACAAATGCCGCTTGATTCGTTTCTTAATTGTTATAAACAAAGTGGTTGTGATTTTAAAAAAATCCTATCTCGGCTCCTATTGGCCTTAAAGAGTTCTTTTTCTTTTAAATCTTTGTTCCGAACTCAGCTATGAGAATATTCAACTAGCAAATTCGTAAAAGTTATAAATAAAGCCCAAGCTTTATTTATTTATAAAAAAACACTCCCTTTTTTAAAGCGTTATAAAAATATTACAATTGAATTTTCTTATTTGCTCTTAATAGAATATAAAAATTTGAACCTTTATGAAGAGTTTGAGCCCTTATGCAAGTCAATATGTTCATTCGAAAAAAAATTATAGCTATAAACATTATAAGCCCGGTCAAAAAAGGTTAGCTATAAAATATAGCTAAAAAAATAGTTAAATATATAGCTGTATCGAGCTGTATTTACAGCTATATCAATGTGTTTTTTTAGCTGTTTTTTATAGTTAAAAATGAACTTAATTTTATAGTTAATAATTTCGTTATCTACCAAAAATATTAATAGCTACTTTTTCAACTATATTTTATAGCTATTATTATAGTTAAAAAAAACACTTGATTTTTTAGTGTATTTATACCCGGTCAAAAAAGGTTAGCTGTAAAATATAGCTAAAAAAATAGTTAAATATATAGCTATATCGAGCTGTTTTTACAGCCATATCGATGTGTTTTTTAGCTGTTTTTGACAGTTAAAAATTTACTTAATTTTATAGTTAATAATTTCGTTATACCGAAAATATTAATAGCTACCTTTTCAACTATATTTTATAGCTATTATTATAGTTAAAATAAATACTTAAATTTTTAGTGTATTTATTACAATATATCAATAGCTAGATATTTAACTATACTTTATAGCTGAAAATAAATTGTTTTTTAGATATCCTTCATAGTTGAAAATATACCTACATTTTTAGTTCATAATTTAGTTATTACTCATAGATATTTAGCTGAAAAAACATGAATATCACTATAATATAAATAAATATAGCTGTATTTTACTTATATTATTAGCTGTTTTATAGATGTTTTTTTGACCAAAGAACAGCTGAAAATATAACTGTAATTTCAATTGTATTTTTAGCTGTTTTTTAGCTATATTTTTAACAATTTTTTTTAGCTAAATATTATTAGAGTAGTTTTCAGATATACTCGAGTTTATTTATATTGTCCTTTCCTACCTTTGCTGTAAATTGATTAACCTATACATACACTAAATCTAAGTAATAACTCGCAGGGATCGCTAGAAAACACGCGCGCATTTTTTAGTAACGGTAAGATGGATCAGTCTTATATACAAAGTGTACTCAACTCTCACCACTTGCGGGAGTTGGACACAAATTTCAACGCGTCAAAAACGTTTAGCTAAAAAAATTAGCTAAAAATTAAGCTTAAAATATAGCTGTTTTGGCTCATTGAAATTTGTGTCCAACTCCCGCAAGTGGTGAGAGTTGAGTACACTTTGTATATAAGACCGATCCATCTTACCGTTACTAAAAAATGCGCGCGTGTTTTCTAGCGACCCCTGCGAGTTATTACTTAGATTTAGTGTATGTATAGGTTAATCAATTTACAGCAAAGGTAGGAAAGGACAATATAAATAAACTCGAGTATATCTGAAAACTACTCTAATAATATTTAGCTAAAAAAAATTGTTAAAAATATAGCTAAAAAACAGCTAAAAATACAATTGAAATTACAGTTATATTTTCAGCTGTTCTCGGTCAAAAAAAAACATCTATAAAAACAGCTAATAATATAAGTAAAATACAGCTATATTTATTTATATTATAGTGATATTCATGTTTTTTCAGCTAAATATCTATGAGTAATAACCAAATTATCAACTAAAAATGTAGGTATATTTTCAACTATGAAGGATATCTAAAAAACAATTTATTTTCAGCTATAAAGTATAGTTAAATATCTAGCTATTGATATATTGTAATAAATACACTAAAAATTTAAGTATTTATTTTAACTATAATAATAGCTATAAAATATAGTTGAAAAGGTAGCTATTAATATTTTCGGTATAACGAAATTATTAACTATAAAATTAAGTAAATTTTTAACTGTCAAAAACAGCTAAAAAACACATCGATATAGCTGTAAAAACAGCTCGATATAGCTATATATTTAACTATTTTTTTAGCTATATTTTACAGCTAACCTTTTTTGACCGGGTATAAATACACTAAAAAATCAAGTGTTTTTTTTAACTATAATAATAGCTATAAAATATAGTTGAAAAAGTAGCTATTAACGGTAGGCCGGAGTAGAACCTGATACCGACCGAGTAACAATTGAGTTGTTTGTTATTTACTCAAGTTTTAATCGGTGTATCTTCAAATTAAAGGTCGAGCGCAATAGATATTATTATTATGAACATCTATGCACAAGAAAACGAAAATCTACCGATTTGTTTTTGAGAAAAGTAAGGAACGCGAAAATATTATAAACATAAACTTTTACCTCGGCGTTCCTTACTTTTCTCAAAAACAAACCGGTAGATATTTTTTTTCTTGTGCATAGATGTTCATAATAATAATATCTATTGCGCTCGACCTTTAATTTGAAAATACACCGATTAAAACTTGAGTAAATAACAAAAATGCCAATTAGACAAGGACAGCGAATCCGGCCTGCTCTTAATATTTTCGGTAGATAACGAAATTATTAACTATAAAATTAAGTACATTTTTAACTATAAAAAACAGCTAAAAAAACACATCGATATAGCTGTAAATACAGCTCGATACAGCTATATATTTAACTATTTTTTTAGCTATATTTTGTAGCTAACCTTTTTTGACCGGGAGTGTTGGGATAAACAATAGGGAATATCTTAGCAAAAAATTAACCAATTCGCTATCACAACCTCTCTTTCTGTTTGTAATCATGAAGACTAACTTTTAAAAGTTTAAAATTATTTAAAAAATTATTTTCGTAACAAATAATTGATATGCAAGAAATTACTATTTTAGATGGTTTTTTGACTTTTTGCAATAACTAATTGACGAAAATAATCGCGACACCACTCAAATTGTAGGTTTTTTTGTTCTATAATACTTCTATTGATTACTTTTTCTTCTAAAATGCATACGTTGCTTCAGAGAATTAATAAACCCGTTTTGGCCAACTTTGCAGCCTCCTGGAGCATTTTCTAACGTTTTTTTTGGTTACATTTTATATAAAGTATGTTTTTTAATCGCCATTAACAACTCTATATAGGTTTCATTAAGCCCTCAATTAACGTCCTTAAAATGTCTCTATTGATTAGACTATTAATATATAATAATTACTAATTATACAGGAACAAATAGAAAGAGCAAATCTTATTACAAAAAAATAACACACACCTAAAAAATGCACGAATCCGAAGAACCGGAGATTCGTACAAAAAGGTGGTATTACTTTAATATAAAATAGGATGATTGTTAATAAACAAATTTTTTTTTAAGTCTAAAAGCAATTTAAGTGTAGACTTCAATAATATATTCATCTATATTATAAAAGATTGTCGCCGCTGTCAGGCTCTTAAAATGTAACCTCTTCAACTCCCCCTCCTCTTTCTATATTATCTATATTCGAACATTCGACATCGAACAACAAAATTTTAAAACGTGTAACGTGTAATATCATTGAAAAACGGCTCTAATGTTTATATTCTTGACCTTAATATATGACTATGAATTTGAACGATGAAATAAAAAATAACATTTTTACGTGAAACATGCTTAACGGGATGTTGGAGCTGCAGCAATCGAGTTTTGCTTTTTTTATTTTATCAATATCTTTTTAAATTCATAAATTAAACAAATATAATGACTTGTCCGCACTGAAGCTATATTAATACAATAATTTTTGTTAAAATAAAAAATCATTTGGACTTGTTATTTTTTTATGAGCTTTGATTGGAAATTAGATATCAAACTCGACAAACCTAACCTTAAAATACGATATATTGAAAGTTTTTATTATAACTTTGTAAGTTTAATATTTTGGTAAATTTCTTGAGTTGTCCGCACTAGAGTTTAATCTTACAAATTTTTTCTTTGCAGCAAAAAAACTCGATTAAACGCATCGTTTATTCATAAGTTAGGATTGGAAATATTATTAGAAGGCGGGCAGCTTCGTCATGCTCTTAAAAACATGTTTCGTGTTTATTTCTAATTATAATATCTTCACATATGTATTTTGTATATACGAAATACTGAATTTAAATATACAATTATAAGATTAAAATAAAATATTTTGGTTATTTTAATATTCGAATATTTCGAAATAATAAATAGACTATTTGCAAATACCCAACAATTCTTTTTGCATCAAATGTAAATTCTTAATGAAATATAAATATTGTAAAGTGTATATATTACAAGTAAGGTAATATTATATTCAATTTTATATATATTTTTTTTTATTTTCATATCATTGATATTATAATTTATGAATAAATTCTGAATATTGATAGAATTATTATTTAAACAATTTAAATATTTTTTATCAATAGCAAGTAACTTTTTAAATACAGTTATACGTATTATATATGTTTTAAAACACAACTGGAAATGCCATTCAAATAACATTTTCATCAAAATTAATTTCAACGCTATGATTATTAGAATGCAAATTTTAATTTTACTATCATCCATTGTAATTATTATTTGTGTAATATACATATATGAATAATACATTAAATAAATAATCATTTCATTTAATAAACCGTTGAATAAATTTATACATTAATAATTGTATAACATAATTTTTTCACACTTAGGACAGAACATTAACTTTTTGTAGCCTATTTTTAGGTACAAAAATAACTGTTTGTCCTCCGAGGGCAAAAAATAATTACCGAATTTATTTTCCTTTCTAGGAAAAATAATTTTTCTCCCTCAAAAAGGAAAAAAATTAAATTCTTATCAATGTTTTTGTACTATTATAATCTAATTTAACCTTATTTCGTCGAAGAGGGATCGTATTTGATGACTTTACCTTATTACCCATTAATAAAAAATGAATAACTTTTCCATTGCGCTTAATTTATATAGCTGCTAATAAAAGCTCTCTCCACTTACACAAAATGGAAATATAAAAGGAAAATCACTAAGAGGCATCACTTATAAAATTCTTGAAAATATACCTCTTTCGGTTCCCCTTATTAATGTTAAGAAACCTTTATATACACCGTTAAACCTATTCATTCGACAAACGATAAATAATATTCAAGTAATTAAGATAGAATCAAAGATGAAAACTAAGTCTGATTCTGACGATGAAATACCACCAGAAATACTTGAAAAAGTAAAAACTATTGTACATAATAAAATAATTACAATGAAGATGTTGTTGTACTTTTATTTGCATACAGTTGAAATTTTATATTTACTTATTTATATTTGTATTATTATTTTTGATTTATACTTTAATCTATAAGAATTAATATTTGTATTTTTATATACACATTAATTTTAAATTTAATATTCGATGTCCTTCGTGAAAAAAGTCATATGTTAATCTCGGAAGAAAAAGTGTTTTTGCCCTTGTCTTTATTATCATCCTCGCTTCGCTCAAGCGACAAACTCGGCTCAGGTAAAAATCACGTATTTTGTTTCCTTGGTTAACAATGTACTGAATTCAATTAGAGTCTTATTCAGTAATCATTCAGAGAATAAAGTACTTATATTATTTTCATAAAAATATATAATTATTAAAAAAATGATATGACTGATTCCATTCAGATTCATGCAGGCCGTCAATGATCAAATTTTTTTTTCTCTTTTAAGTGATAAAAATTGCTTCTAATATGTATATGATGATCAAATTTACTTCATAGAGCGCCCAAAAAAATGTTTTTTTCTTCGCTACAGATTACTTAATGTTGCGTGTAAAAATAAAAATTAAAAAATTGGAAATAAACCTTAATTTTTAAATTACTGTAGCTCCGCCAATTTTGAACGATTTTAGACGTTCTTCTAATAAAAAATGTGCGAAATTCCGTGTTGTTTTAAATGCTGTTTCAATTTTTATGATACGAGTTGATATCTTTGAGTTATTCATAAAAAACCGGAAAAAGCGTTTTTTTCAAACGCGATTTTCACAAAAAATATAAATTTTCCTTTTTTTTTAATTTTTATGTTATTATACATAGAAAATACTAACTTTCAGGACAGGTGAGAATATGCCATTTTGCCTTATTTTTTTTAAAACAGATTGTTAAGCGTTTTTTTATATTTTTTATTTTAAAGCATTGATACCACGGCGCATCATGCCATTTATCCAACTATTACGTTTTCTCACAATTCATTTATGCTTTTATTTATTAATTTATCAAAAATATTAAGGAAAATCTTTAAAATAAACCCCTGATCAATCTTATTAACTTCAAAATTTTCTAAGATCTTAAGTTTATATATCTTTACAAAATAACAGTTCTGGAATTTCGATAAGATAAATTGAAATAAATGTTTAGTTCAATTACTTATATGAAAATCACAAAAATATGCATTTTTATCATTTTTTAAAACTAAACTTTTAATTTCTTTTTTTTTTAACTGAAACATTCATTTTGTGAAGATATATGAATAATATTCAATTTATGTATATATATATATATATATATATATATATATATATATATATATATATATATATATATAACTCATATATATAATTTGGTCAATTGGAAACTATTCAGCTGAAGAATTTCAACAAAAGAATTTTAATGATCATGAATTGACAGTACGTCAACACCGCCTAAGAGCAAGAAAAGAATTTATAGAAAAAACTATATTTGAAAAGTCAGGGTCAACTATTTATAACGCTATCGTACAACACGTTGAGGAACATGTTCTCAGCGTGCTTGAAAAAGATCCTTAGATAAAGTTAAATCTACAGGAGACATTGAGGGCAGGAACAAACAAATCACGTTCTGGTGGATAGGCACAAACATCCACCAATTCGTCAAGTCAAGTTACCAAGCAGGTAGCAACAGTGATGCAAACAACGGATGGAACACCGTTTGTATTGCCAACAGAAATGATGCAATATCTTTACAACATGCAAATACAAATAAAAACACTAAGAGAATCAGTAGCTGCCTTAGCGCAAAGAAGAGAGAAAATGCTAAATCCAAGATTATCTACTACACGGATAGATGAGCAGCAAAGCAATCAGCAAGGAGGAAATAACGACCAGAGGCCACAACCAAATAAAGAGTAAATTTCCAAGATACATTCAGGATGTATACTAATACCGAAAATGGCACTCTGGCTGACGTACAGGCATGCTTAACTCCGAATAAACTTCCGGGAGTAAGTACAATCAGGAGGAGGGGGGCCCCTATTACGTCAAGCCCAATGCTACAAATGAACAAATTTGCAAAATGATCAGACTAACAACGGGAATAGAACGTTAGATATTGGTCACATAGTTCACCGTTGGAACGTAACATTCTCAGGCGAAAAAGGACAGAGCATAGATCTCTTCCTGACCAGGGTAGAAGGATGTAGAGCACTAGCAAAAATGAGCGAGAGTGACCTGCTATCTTCTCTCTCAGAACTGTTATCAGACGTAGCAGCCACGTGGTACAGAAATAATAAACATTCGTGGAACACGTAAGCAAAATTTAAAGAAGCTGCTCTGTATTGGTACAGACACAGTATACGCTTCCAACAAAGACTGCGGTCTGGAGCAAACAGACGCACGCAAGGTAAAGAAGAACCTGTACGTGATTATATAACGTGCCTACAAGCGATCATATTAAAACAAGTCCCATTACCAGATTTAGGACAACAGCTTGATCTGCTACACCGCAACCTCTTACCTGAGATTCAGCGTATGGTAAGAAGGTATGAGATTGTTGACGTAGAGTTGCTCCTTTAAAAAGCAGTTGAAGCAGAATTAACGATAGATGCAGAGAGATCATATAGGCCTCCTCCTCTGCCATAACATTCTTCATTGTCTGACGTAGCTTACCGTCCTACGCCCAAGCAAAAAGAGAATAAACACCAGGTTGCCGCAATACAAGAAAAAACGCCGGCATCCAAACAGTTTAATATAGCTAAGACGTTGATGCAGATAGTCTCTCAGCTGGATGAATTGGCTGAAAGGTTGAACAAGCAACTGGCTGCTCCGAATATAATTCAGTGTGGACAAGCTTTGATAAATGCATCAAGTAAAAATCATCAGAGAAATCAAGAGAATTTTAAGAAGCCGCCTCGTAAACTTAATCAAGGGCACGGTAACTCCGAACAACAAAGTCAAAATCAGAAAGGAAATCAGACAGGAAACTCAAATAAAGATAAAGCTAACAAAGGAAATCAAATAGGTACGAGGAATCGAAATCCTAACCTCAGTTGTTATCGCTGTGGGTTACCTGGATACACGCAATGGTCCTGTCCTCAATGTGTGGAAAAAGAACAAGGGAACAAGAAGACAAGGTACCTACTGTTCCCAGCAAAGATAACGAGACCTTAGAACTCTCTACTGAAAAGGTGTTAAACAAAAAGTTACCTGAAACCCCAGTAGAAGAGCAGAGCGAGTCTCGCACTTTTCAGGCCGAGACAAGTGAACAGGAAGAGCAACTGCAGTCAGATATCGATGACGAAGCTCGATGGTGGCTCACGGTAGTGATCTGAGATTACCGTATAAGAGCATTATATGACCCAGGTGCGTCACGAACGGTTATGAATTCTACAGGTTTACAATTGACTGCAGCCTGTAATATACCGTTATACGGGCAGATTCACCAAAGTAGCAGATGGTAGACCACGCTCGATAGTAGGTTATGTTGACTTACCGTTTACAGTAGGCAAAATTACAAAAAAAATCCATTCTGCTATTATGCCTAGCTTAGATGAAGAGTGTTATCTAGGTGGCAACTTTATACGAGCGTTTAAGGCTATTTTTATTCCTTGCAAAAATAAACTCTCTTTCAAAGGTACAAACGTGAAAGTGAATTTAGAAATCGCTGCGCTTAAGCAATTGTATGCTGCTAAGCTAGGATCAGTCGGTTTGGCTGACGTATTAGCAGCTGATCGTGCTCGTGTAAAAAGTTTAGTTACAGAAATATCAGGAGAAGATGATACTCCTATAGGCTGCACAGACTGGATCGAACATTAGATCGATACCGGCTCTGCACGACCTATTAAACAGAAATATTATCTTGTTTCTAAAAAAGTCGAAAAATGGATGTACGAGCGTGTTAATGAGATGCTAGCTGCAGATATTATTGAACCTTCAATGAGAGGCTGGTCAAGCTCTGTAGTTCGAGTTAAGAAACTAAATGGCAAATTTAGGTTCTGTATTGACTTTAGAAAAGTTAACGCAGCTACAAAACCTGATGCGTATCCATTGCCAAGAATGGATGATATCTTGCGTAAATTACAAAAAGCGAAATACATCTCCGCAATGGATTTGAGCAGTGCTTACCATCAAATTAGGATGAAAGAAAATTTACGTGCTCAAACGGCATTTACGGTACCTGGCATGGGCCTTTTCTAGTTTAAACGAATGCCGTACGGCCTTAGCCACGCTGGCGCCACCTCTCAGCAATTAACCGATAAGGTTATAGGCCCAGAACTCGAAGCATATGCGTTTCTATACCACAATGATATAATCGTCGCAACCGAGACGTTTGCTGAACATATGAAATGTTTAAAGAGGGTATTACTGCGTATAAAAGCAGCAGGTCTCACGATTAGTCATAAGAAAAGCATATTCTGCCGGGAAGAGGTCAAATATCTTGGTGTTCTGGCAAATAGAGATGGACTTAAGCCAGACATGGATAAGATAAAACCCATTGTCGAATGCCCAGCTCCTAAATCTAAAGTAGCGGAGACGTTTCATGGGTATGGCTTCGTGGTACAGAAAATTCTTGACAAATTTCGCCACGTTAGCAGAGTCATTGACTAGACTTACTAGCAAAGACTACATATATGTATGGTCAAGCGATCAGGAAATCATTTTTGATCAAATAAAAGCTTTGATTGCATCTGCTCTGTTATTGCATCGACCGCAGTTCGATTTGCAGTTCGTTATGCAGACAGATGCTAGCGACTCAGGCCTAGGAGCAGTACTTCTACAAATAGTTAACGATGAAGAACGTGTATTAGAATTCGCTAGTTGTACAATGTCCAGTGCAGAGCGAAATTATAGCGTAACAGAAAGAGAGTGTCTAGCTGTTATACGGGCTGTCAAGAAGTTTTGTTGTTATATTTAAGGTTATTACTTTAAAGTCATAAGTGATCATAGTAGTTTACGTTGGTTATGTAATTTACATAATCTAACGGACAGGCTAGCGCGATGGGCACTGGAGCTGCAAGGATATTCTTGCCCTTTTGAGCACAGAAAAGGTGCATTGAACTATGTGCCTAATGCATTATCATGCATGCATGAAGATTCAGTAGAAAATGACACTCACTTAAGTGCACTTAGTTGGGCGTCATAAGCAAAGGATGCGTGGTATATGTCTCTGCTTCAATAAGTTACGAGTAATCCCGACGACTATCTGAGATGGAAAATAATCGGTGGTCAATTATACCACTATGTGCCGGACAGGTTTACAGAGGAAACAATGGAAGACGATGACGCATAGAAACTTGTTGTTCCCAGCAAAAATCGAGCAGAAGTACTACATGAATGCCACGCCAAGCCGACAGCTGGCAACCTAGGTTGAGATAAGACTGTAACTCGCGTGAAACAATATTATTACTGGCCACATATAGAGAAAACTGTTTCACAGTATGTTAAGAGCTGTGAGATCTGTCAGCAGTGTAGAGTAAAACAAAAATTACCTACAGGTTTGATAGATAAAAGAGAAGTTTTAGGCCTATGAAAGGTTGTTGCTGGTGATGTAACAGGTACTTTTCCAAGGAGTAAACATAGTTATGAATTGTTACGTGGCAAATTCCCCGGACCACCAAGTGAATTCCCGAAGCCACGAACTTACATGGGTTCACAAAATTTATAATTATTTTTAATTGAGCGCCAGTGAACCCTGCTCAGCTAGCTGGGTAGAGCAACTGCAGAGGGGGTCAATACTTACTGGTCTACCTCGGGTTGCAGGCTGGTTCTAACGATCAGAGTGGTTCAGGAAACTTCAATGTGATTTCTGATTTTTTTTAGAAAAAAAATAGGAAGTTAAAAAATAGAGCAAATTTTAATATATAAAAGCAATTAAATTTTAACTTTATACAAAAGAAAAAAAATATTATTGATATTAAATGACTCTAATTATTTAAGAAAAATGAATGATGTAATTGATTTTCTTTAACTTATAATTCTTGTCCTGGAAAGAGGAAAAGGGAAAATAAGCAGTTGATCCTCTATTTAACTTTAATTTTAAACTTCTTATATTATCAATTTAAAAGAAAAGTTCGTTTATACATCACAATAAAAAAAAAACAAGAAAAGAAACGCCGCTCTAATTGCTTTACTACACTTAGGCTGTGCGCATGTGCGGGAGACCAAGAATTTATAATTCCGTTACACGTGCAATCGATTTAATCACCTTTTAGGTTAACACCGTACAAAGAATAATTATTTGTAACTTAAATTACGCGTCGCTCGATTCCCTTACCGCGCAGTCGCACAACCCAACACTTACACTTCGCACTTCAAAAACTTTTAAAGAATTAATATCGATATCGCTCGCACTACTCTATATAAAATAAATAAGAAATTTAGATTTTAATTAATAACTACGTGAAGCTATTTTGCTCGCACAATTTCATAAAGGCCGCCACGTTGCCTATTTCTTTCACTTTAATTATTTTTCGGTGATATAAAATTTATCAGTCAGAATCTAACAAAAGCAGATTTAATTAACTTTAATAATTACGAATTCCGTGTTTAATTTATAAAGCAAAATGGCGTGGCGTCGCCAAGCATGAACACCTTCGCACGTGGTTTTCTCTTTTCTCTTTTAATTTACACTTATTTTTATTTTTAATGTCTTTATTCGTATTTTCACTAAACCGCACTGATTCTACTTTTAATCCACTCGCGATCGAAATCAAGAAAAACTCTATCGTATTAAGGTAATAACACAAAAATATATCTCTTAAGAGGACGCTGTATCTCTCTATCCTTTTCTAATTGAAAAATGTAAGTTTTTTGAAAATCTAGTGATTATTGATAGAAATTAAGACTTGTCCGCTGCTTGTTTAGTAAAAATGAATATTTTCTCTGATGAGGACCAATTAACTTTTGGGAAAAAATAATATTTTAATATGCTGTAACTATTGTTTCGAAAGGATTTGAATTTAGCTTTAATTAAAAAAAAATTTCAAGCTTCTAGCTGTCAATGCTTAAAAACTATATGCGTTTAAAAATCTAGTAACTTTTTTAGGATTTTTCTTTAATTGCCTGTAACTAGGAAAATATTAAGTGTTTGTGACTAAAACTTCAGCTTTTTCCATATTTTATTATCTGGAAACTTATCCCGAAGTATGAGCAAAATTCATGATTCGGAGGTGTGACACTCTCCTAGTCAGTAGTCGAAAACGAAAAAAGAACGTGACGCTGGTCGAAGAAGAAGACAATGGCGCGGTTGAAAGAACGGAAATGATGTTGGTTCCAAGAGATGGTCGCACCCGGTCGCCGAGTCGTCGTCTCTGGAGACGTCTTACCGCAGCCTTCTATCTTTCCCTTTACTTCTCCTTTTCCTTTTATTTAGCCTACGACTTCTCTGCTCTCGTTTCTCTTTTTACTCCTTAGCTTCACCGATAATATTAAATAAAAAAAAAATGAGTTCCAACTTTACTCGAGTGTACTTAGCAAGTGCTGATCCCAGAATGATCTTTTATTTAGCCCACGACCTCTCTGCTCTCGTTTCTCTTTTTACTCCTTAGCTTCACCGATAATATTAAATAAAAAAAAATGAGTTCCAACTTTACTCGAGTGTACTCAGCGAGTGCTGATCCCAGAATGATCTCTTTCAAGAAGAAGGAAATTACATTCCCCTTCGCTCTGTTGTCCATCTCTGTCGCACCTAGCTATTCTTTATTTTCTGTCCTTATTTCTCGCAACGTTTTAGTTTCTACTTTGATCTCTTCAGTTATGAGTCGCTATCGACAGCTTAATCGATTCTTAGTCGCGGATCTTCTATCTCTATCACTCTAGTAAATTTTTATACTGTATTTGAAGTTGCTATGCTACTTCACGCAGTAGAAACATCGATTATCGAAGATTTCTACTCAAAGCTGTTCCTCATTGGTCGATTTTACATGTGTATGTACAGCTACATGGCGCGGCGTTGAAATATCTAAGTATGCGTATATATATATACATACGAGCCATTCTTCTACTTTTTTTAAAAAGCTGGGCGCAGGTAGGTCACCGATTTCGCTACAGCTTGGATATATTAAAGTACTATATGAATTAGGAACTTGGCCTGCAAATTCTTAGCAAATGCCTGCTGAATCTTCAATTTTGATCCGATTTTGACGTTTGACCTCGCATTTTTTTTGTCTTTTTGCCATCTTCAAAAATGATAAGTAGTGTCTATATTGAAAAATTTATAGTTTCGCAGCTAGTAGTTCAAAAGCAGAGGCATGTTTTTATCATTTTTGCCTGTTTTTAAACATGTGTAGAAATTCTAAATCTTAATGTTTTTCAATTCTACAAAAAGTTATGTCATTAGCTTGAAGAGTACATATAATTTCTTCTTTAGACGCTCAGAAAGACCAAAAATTGACGGAGATACGACACTTTAAAAATGTCAATAAACTGGAAAATCAATTCTTTAGCCGTTTTCAAACTCTTATAATTTTTTTCTACCAACTTCGATTTGGACGTTCTTTGCTTTAAAAGTTTCCTTTAAACATATAGAAAATCATTTAATATGTTTGCTCGTGTTTTTCGGATCGATACTACTATAACATGACGATTTTGCAACTGAAAATTCTTTAAATTTTCATTGTTTTCAAGTGTAGGTGTGTATTAGGCTCTCTTTTCTCTCTCTCTCTCTCTCTCTCTCTCTCTCTCTCTCTCTCTCTCTCTCTCCCTCCCTCTCTCTCTCTCTCTCTGCATATATATATATATATATATATACATGTAATCATGGATTATCAGTGTTATAGACTACTATCAAGCTGACAGCACATTCTCGTGATGTGATTGTTTCGTGTCTTTAATAAATGATAAAAAAGAAAAAAATTCATCAATTTATGATATAATATGAATAATTGAACTTTTTTGACATTATACAATTTAAGAAATATGAATTAAAAATATTATTAGATTTTATTTAGTATTTATAGGTTAAAATGACCGTTGAAGAAAGCATTACCGCTCAAGATTAATTTTTTTAATCTTAAAAAAGCAATAGAAACAGTGTTAAAAAATTAATTTTGTTACAGCGTCTTTGTTTGTTTGAATGTTTTAACATATTTTAGTTTGACAGACGACATGTTTTAGAATACGACGACTGATAGAAAGAGCTTCAAGGTGCAATTTACTAAATTCAATTTTATCAATTAGGAACCAGCCTACATTACTTCGAACTTAAAAGATTAAATTTTGTCATTTTACGCACCTTTGAATGGTGACAATTGGAAAATTGTCACAACTTGTGACAATTTTGGAACATAGGTTTGATTTATCTTAAAAAAAATGGTTTCCATGTGCGTGCGCGCGCGCGTGTATATGTCTGTGTCTTGATATGATTAATCTTCAGCTGTTATTGGTTGGCTCAGGTTAAAATGTTTTCTGTATGTATTTAGTTATTTAAATTATGAAAATCATATTTATGTCATCATCTGCTGTTAGTAAAAACCAGAATATTATCCTTAGTCGATTTAAAGTCGCATTACTGCAAAAGGTTTATAATAATAAAAAAATTTAATGTAATAATATGATGTTACTTCAATTTTTCATTGAATGTTTTCTATTTCAATCTCTAACCATTTATTATATCTCTATAGCTACAAACATATAAAATTATACATTGTATTGAAAACAATTTAAAGCAAACTATTCAAATAGGATTTATTAAAAATGAAAATTTATTTTTAAACATTTTCTTAAATAATTCCAACCAACGTAAATTCATCGTCATCCGAAAAACTTTTAACTTTTAATATTTCTCTACTAATCGGTTCAACATAATGTCTTAGCCTGGTATTTGGTATAGTTTTTGCCATTTTGAAGCGTACACTGAGTTTTTGTTTATTTGCTTGTACTATTTTTTTTTCAATATAATAAAATCTGGAAAAATAACGTACTATGTAATAAATATAGTAGATTATGACTGTTTTAATAAAAATTATTTTGTTTTACTTTATACTAGTTATATGATCCCGACAATATTCAAACGTTTGCCAAGGAGTTTGTATTTGATTGTCTATAGGACGTTGCAGCGATGCCTTTCTTACTAATCGTTTAACAGTAGCACCAATGGTATCACAAGAGCTTTTACCGTGGCTTGTCGCAAAGAAATTGTGTGACTTTACTGTCAGTCCGAAATCTTCATAATGGTAACATAAATTAATAAAATGATTCCTGAAAAAACAATATTGTCATGTGAATAAAATAATTTATCAATTTTTAATATTTATGATTTAGAGAAATCTATGTTACTTGTTTTTGTATTGAGTTGGAGCTCCATCTGAGTAATAAATTATGTTTTTGATCCATGGATACTGTTCTTTCAGAAAATTACAAACTTTTTTTTGAAATGTATGCACAGTGACTGCAATATGCACAAGCGAATCAGATATTATACAAATGCTTTGGACTTCAAGTTTATTATTTTCTGTATGTTTTCTGATGTTTGTAATAAATTATAAACGGATGCAAAGTTGCTTGTGTATTATTATAATAATAACCTTGTGTCGAGTCTTGGCACACGAAAGAATAATTTTCTGCAAAGTTCATCAATGCTATACAAGTATCTTGATCTAAATTTGATTTACTTCTTTTCAAAAATAGTTTTTGACATTCACTTATATAATGATGAGGTAGCAAATTGTAAATATGTGTAACTAGTTCTTCTAGGAATTGCTCACGAGGTTCTTTCAAGTCATTTAAAGTGGTTCTAGAAACCTGTACTGTTTTTTCATTATTAATACGGGTTTTAGAAGACACCCACTGTTTAAAAGAAATGATATTTGAATTATTGTCAGTTACGTGCATTTCAAGATATTTACAAATTCTTTGCTTTCCCGGGCAAAAATCACATGTGTGTAACATGCATGATTTATTATCTAATAAACAAACGGATTCATTAATAATATACCTGTAATTGATACTTTTGTTCCAAGCAGCCAATCTTAATTTCACATATTGATGCATTTCACACACGCAAACTGAGTGTGTACCAGGGTCACCAGCAAAAACACATTCTCTTGGCCTAAGCTCAGCTAAAAATGAGAAACATAATTTTTTTTTCAGAATTTGATTCTTGGAACCAGATATTCTATAAATCTTTGAGGTCATACAGGAGAAGGCGCTTTCCCACTAGAACCCTACTGAAAAAAATAACATGAGATCACACGTGAGATATCATGTGAGATCACACACGAGATCTAACATGAGATCTCACGATTGAAAATGAAACGAGATCTCATATGAGAACTCATATGAGATCTCACGTGAGATCTCATGTACCGCAAAATTTTATTTTTCCTGATGCCCGATCTCACGTGAGATCTCATGTGCAAAAAAATTTGATTTTTTCCTACACTTATTGTTGTAATTAATGTCAACAAATATAAAATATAAATTTTGGTCTATAATTCAATTTATTTATATATTATATATATTAATAAAATTACGATTAAATGATTCTACACTACATCTACAAAACAATCGTTATCTAAAGCATGCTATTATGGATTATGGTTTTAAACTATATTCGAGCGTAATTATACTTGGCGATTGAATAATAATAGAAACAAAATTTTTACGAAGATTTAGACGTTATTTACAAGTAATATTTAAGATACTAGTCACTGCAATTATGCATATCGCCTTTTACACTCGAGAAGGCCATCACTTTTCAGTGAGGTCTGGAGCCATGACGTTCGTATACAAAGGTTTGTACAGAATTTGTTTATTCAAAAAATGAGATACTTATTTCATATCACAGACGAAATCATGTATACGAGGCTCGGGGTCAGTTCACTGATTAATGACAGTTTTTCTAATCAATAGGTAGTGTCGTTCTATGACGCACGCTGCATCTGGTTCAGATTTACGGCATAACACGTCTTACCAATTGTTACACAATTTGCATGTCGCCGTAAAAACAGTTGCAGCTTCATTTATGTCTTAGAACATTATGACAAACTACCTTCAATGAACTGACAGTGACTTAGTACTTATTATCTTTTTTTTATCATACTGATAAATTATTTTTACATATCATTTACAATAGCGTCTTATAGATTTAAATAATATAGGTTTTTCTGACTCAAGAATTATTGATTTTACTTTTATTTTAAAGAAATATCGTAATCTTATTGCTTCTTTCCATGATTCAGTCGTGAATCTACCGTAATCTGAACAATTTCAAAATCGCGCTCGAATATAATTTCAAACCATGATATATAATCATATTCATACAGACTATTCATATGGTTTTCATAATAAGAATTATATTTGTATGCAATGTAAGTCTAAACGTTAAAAGTAAGGTAATACACATATTTTAGTATTATACTATTTTATATGTTAAAGGTCAGTTTCAGACGAGGTTTTAGGCATTTTTTACTGATTGAAAGTAGCTAAAAAAGTAATTTAATTTCTTTTTAATAAAAATACATATCATAATTGCTTTCACTTGTGAATATCTATTCATTTTATCGTATGAAAAACGGAAGTGTGTACATTAGTCAAAATTCTTTTCTAGCTATTTTCGATCAGTAAAGTTAGTCAGAAGCCGATCCTTAATTGGAAAGTGACGCCATGAAATACCATGCAAAAACGAAAATTAGAACTATTAACCCCGGGCAAGATACGTTGGGTCATATAGCTCTACTAAATTTATTGAATATGATGATGTTCTAGTGTGCGAATACGTATTTATAATATTAGTGTAATTATATAAATTGAGGGCATGGTGATGCTTCCCCCTTCTGATAATATTTCTGATCCAAGTTTATGTTTCATTCAATAAAAAAATTAGTAGGATTCAACTTGAGTGCGAACAACTAAAGAAATCTACCAAATACTTAAAAAGTTATGTACAAATTAGCAATTTATAGTATTTCGGGGTTAGGTTTGGCAACTTTGGTATATTATTTGCGATTCAAGTTCATAAAAAAATAACCGCTCTAAAGGATTTTTTTATTTTAACTAAAATAATGGTATTAATATAGCTAATGTCAAAATTTGTCAAAATTTAAAGAACAAGCCGAAAAAAATAAAAAAGTAATAAATATCTTTTTCAAATTTTTTAAATTGAATAAAATATATAAGAGATCCCATGTGAGATCACATATGAAATCCCACACGAGATTGCATATGAGATGTCACGTGAAATCGCCTATGAAATCGCATATGAAATCGAATGTATATTCGTTAAATTTTTAAAATAAAATAAATATATGTGCGATCTGACATGAGATCTCACATACATTTATTTTGTTTTCGAAATTCAACGAATATATATGAGATTTCATAGACGATTTCATATGAGATCTCACATGAGAATTCATACAATATTTTCAGTGGGTATGATTTTTCTCGGATTGTTCTTTAAATTTAAACATATTTACACTTTTCCGATTCTCATTTATTTAAAATAAGTTCATACCTATAAGTAGAATAGGTGGTAGCGCAGGGACTAAGGCTCTTGGCCCATGCTGTAGTAGACCAAAGTTTAATCCCCAGGGAAATTTTGGAAAAATTTTTCTGAATTTTTCTCTGTGAAATAGAACTAGGAGACCACACTTAAAAACTTTTTGTACGAAAAAACTATGATGAAAAGCAAAAAGTGTTTTGGCACGAACGTATTAATGCTCTAGTTTACGAATGTTCGTAGTTATTCAGCACGAAGATCGTAGTGCATGAGCTGCAGAAAACGGTACAAGTAAAACCCTCTGACGCTCGAAGTTAAGGGCTATGAATTTCGTAGAATATATGATTGATACTAATATCATATGTGTATACTTTGAATTTCGTAGCTCAGCACTATGAGCTTCGTAGTAAAATCACACGCACATTCAAAACTCGAAAAGAGAGTTGAGTGCGGCTCTCCCACTCCTTCACACAAAAAGCAAATGAGGGGAAAAGATAAAACTCACGCTTTATGAGAAAAACTGCCTCGATTGAAATAGCGTTCTTTAATAACATATATATTATTTATATATAGATATAAAATTAAAAATATATTTTAATATTTTACGCAATCTAAGTGTAAAAAAAAATTTAAATAAGCATTTTGAAAAGCCAATAATTCAAAGAAATTATTTAATCTATTTGTTAAAATTATTCTAATTATTGTGTCAGGCAAATTTTGCTAAAAATAAAATGTTAAGAAATATTTTTATTGTTAATCTATAGTTCTATTATATTTTTAGCATAATAAATATAACTTAACTTTTTGTAAATATTTATTTCGTTTGAATGAAATTAAAATTATATTTACATTAAAACTTCTTAACAACACTATTGGTTTTAGTTTTTATATAAGAATAATTTGATGTAAAGATATATTTGTTATATTCCATTGAAGATAATAGTATATACATATAAGTAAACAGTAAATATGATAGAAAATTTTTTAGTAAAGTTTTGTGTTCCTCAAAATAACGGAATGGAAACTGTTAAAAAATTGTTTAAAAACAGTGACATTAAAAGTTAAAAGTTTTAGAGAGTAACTCAAATAAGCGATACTAAAAAAATAATTTTATAAGACTAAAAAAATTTCTATTATATTTACTATCAATGTAGTTATAAAATATTTGCTTACATCTATATACTATTATCTTCAATAGAATTATAACAAATATATCTTTACATCAAATTATTATTATATAAAAACTGAAACCAATAGCATTGTTAAGAAGTTTTAATGTAAATATAATTTAAATTTCATTCAAACGAAATAAATATTTACAAAAAATTAAGTTATATTTATTATGCTAAAAATATAATAGAACTATAGATTAACAATAAAAATATTTCTTAACATTTTATTATTAGGAAAATTTGCCTGACACAATAATTAGAATAATTTTAACAAATAGATTAAATAATTTCTTTGAATTATTGGCTTTTCAAAATGCTTATTTAAATTTTTTTTACACTTAGATTGCATAAAATATTAAAATATATTTTTAATTTTATATCTATATATAAATAATATATATGTTATTAAAGAACGCCATTTCAATCGAGGCAGTTTTTCTCATAAAGCGTGAGTTTTATCTTTTCCCCTCATTTGCTTTTTGTATGAAGGAGTGGGAGCCGCACTCGACTCTCTTTTCGAGTTTTGAATGTTCGTGTGATTTTACTACGAAGCTCATAGTGCTGAGCTACGAAATTCAAAGTATACACATATGATATTAGTATCAATCATATATTCTACGAAATTCATAGCCCTTAACTTTGAGCGTCAAAGGGTTTTACTTGTACCGTTTTCTACAGCTCATGCACTACGATCTTCGTGCTGAATAACTACGAACATTCGTAAACTAGAGCATTAATACGTTCGTGCCAAAACACTTTTTGCTTTTCATCATAGTGTTTCCGTACAAAAAGTTTTTCAGTGCAGGAAAAAGCAATTACAAATTCTCCCAGGCCTATAAAAATTACATAAGTAAGGTGAAATCACGGGTCTCAGTCCACAGCGATCAAGAGACCCACTGGCAATAAAATAGAGGAGAAGATGATATCTCCAATGTGGTTTCCTAGTGGAATTTGGGACATTTAAAACAGTTATAAACAGTTTTAAACATTTTTGAGCAGTATTGAACAATACAGAATAATTTAAAACTGAAGTGAACATTTTCTCGTATATATTATATACATTTTAATATATATAAGAAAATTTTTACAAACACAAAATTATGAAACACTGTTTGAAATCATGTCAAACTTTTTAAAACTTTTTAAAACTGTTTAAAACTGTTCAAGTTAATAAAAAATAGTTCATATTGATTTAAAATTGTTTCAAATATTTTGAATATTTAAAATAATCTACAACTTTTTAACATAAAAAATTCAAAACTATTAAACACCGTTTGAAATCATTTCGAACTTATCAAAACTTTTTGAAAGTGTTTAAAAATGTTCGAAACTGTTCATAACTGTTTTGAATGTCCTAAATTTTGCACTTATAAACAGTTTCAAACAGTTTTAAACAGTTTTAAACATTTTTAAACATTTTATATTTCCGCTAGGGATCACAAACAATTCCGATATTTATTCATATGAAAAAAAAACGAAATTTAATTTTAAACTATATTTGATCGATAAAGCAAACCCTTCAGAATTTTGTTTTATAATAGGTCATTTATTTTTGTCCTTTTATAATCTTAATCTCAACTTTATTATATATTGTGTCATGAAACGAATTTTTAAATTAGTGTTATTCAAAAACTAAATAATAATAAAAAGATATAATATTTTTATAAATTATTAATTTTTTTAATAATATAGCATAAAAGAAAAGAATAATTGGACATTAGTGATATTAGATATTAAAAGAAAACAGGCACGTTTGTTCTAAATTTATCCTAGAGCAGGTGGCTCATCTTTGTCCTTTCATATTAACGAAATGAAATTTCATTTTTAACTGCAAAATGTTTTAAAAAAATAGGAAGCCTTATTTTCCACCATGAAAATAGTTATTATACATTGTTTTGAAATGATATTAAATTAGTATGTTCAAATGTTCTTTTTATCACGGAATTTCACGCAAAATTTGTAACTACACAGCATAAAAAGTTTTTTTAACTTTAAAGAAAGTGTTTTTGAATATAAGAAATACGGTGCAAAGAAATGAATTTCTTTGAGTCAAAGAAAAATCATTTTTAAATTAATAAAATAATTTTTAAAATAAAAAAAAAACCTTGAAATATTCTTTTTCTTCGTAAAATATTATATTCGAAAAAAACAATGTTCGAATTTAGAAAAATATCTTATTAACTTTAAGAAATTAGTTACTTCCAAAATAGTATTGAAAGTCAGTAAAACTTTCTTAAAAATAATGCTATATTTTTTTATTGAAAAAATGTAATATTTATTTAAAATAATTTTTATATAAAAATGAAAAAAATATCTTACATCAAATAATTTCTTGATCCAAAGACATCATTTTTAAATTAAACAAATTAGTTCATGACTTCCATAAACCTATCTCTTTTCAACAATGGAATGTTTGTTGATGCAAAAAAGCGGTGTAATAGATTACATTTCTTTACATTACAAAGAGGATTTTGAATTGAAAAAAAAACAATTGTCAAAATGAAGAAGATATAACTAAAAAACTTAAAAAATTTTCTCATTTTAATAAAGTAATTATTATTTTGATTAAAAATGTACATTACAGTAAAAAAAATTTCACAACAATTATTTATAAACATAATTACAAAAAATAAATTTTAATTAAAATCATTATTTAACTGTTTTAAAGAAATACTTCTTCGAATAAAAAAATAATTCTTTGAATCAAAAGAGTTTCAGTAATTAAAAAAAAATTAAAATTTATATTGCAGAAAAAAATTTAAATTTGTTGAAACATTTATTTGAATTAATATTTTTAATTTACTTGTAACAAATTATTTCTATGCTTAAAAGTGATGTTTCATGTTTTCAAAATAATATTTTTCTACAAAAAAATATTTTTTAGGCTTGAAAAATTCAGATATATTTTTAAAGAAAGATAATATTTATTCAATGTATAGTTACTTCCATTTGGTCCGCAGAAAATAATTAATACGCAATACTTTTTATATGCATAAAAATATTTTATTATAGGAAAAAAATTTTATTTTAATCATTTAACTTTATTTTTATTTTGACATTACCAGATATAAATTTAAAATAAAATTATCAATTTCCAGTATGAGATATTGTTAAGTTCAAGAAATATCTTATGTATGTTGAGAAATATTTTATTAATATTTAAAAATTTTATTTTCACTGACGGAATAAATGATATTGATAAAAAAAATATTTTACCGATTGCCCGAAATAATATATTCGATACAATAAAATTTTTTTCGATACTAATATATTTTTTTCCAGTGTAGCTATTAACGAGATCAAATAACGATTGTATCATCTGTCTTTTATTCTTATCATGGAGAGACAAAGACATAATTAGGTTCAAGTAACAACCGCTACTTGAGTTAGGTCTATGAATAGGAGCCTAAGATCGTCTATGATAATAAAAATTTATATGGTTGGAATATATATTAAGAATAGATTAAATTAAAAATATTATTCTCTTCATTAAGAAATAATAAGTTGATTGAAAAAAAATTTTTTTCTCATTTATCTTTTAGTCTATTTTCAATTATAATTAATTTTATTAAAAACGAAGCAATTTATTTTAACATATTTTAACAATGAAAATAATACTTCTAATTTATGTAGAAATAATACTTTTAATCATATTTAAAAGTATTATAAAAATAATTTCAATTTATAAAATTCATAGTAAAGGATTAAATATTTTCATCTTACCTGCCAAAAATGAAATGTTGGCTCTCGAATATTCGCTTTTGTGACTTGAAGGACTACAGTGAATTTGACAGTGGTGATTTTTAACGGAGTAAAATCCGTTATTATCAAAGTCCTCACAATCGTCCGGCACAAAAGACACAAGAGTATCTTTTTTTTTGTACTTTTCTAATACATCGGCTTTGTTCCAGATGCTTCTCGGGGTTGCACACGCCGTATTCGCAAAAATATGGGACGTTTCACGTCAACTCACCTAACAAAAAAATAGAATTCGTCGAAAATCTGTGAAAATGTTCTATTTACTACCCAAAATATACAAAAAAAATTTTAGAGATCGAGGTCAACGGGGTCAGGATTTAAACGTGATGGAATTTTTCGAATTTTCCAAATTTTTTTACTAAATAAATATTTTAATGAATTTTTTCCTCAAAAACTATCAATTTTTCTTTAAAACTTGATAGAATACTTTTTCTTGGAAATTCGATGTAGAATTTACCTGAATTTTTGCAAATTATAATATACTGATTTTTATGCTTACTTGATCGATTTAAACACACTATTTAGTATATCGAAAAATCGAGCAGGTTAAATTGGCTTTTCAGTCTTATTTTTTTTGTTTTTTTATGAGCAAAAAATATACGAAGCCTCCAGTTGGGCAGCCTTCTTAAAGTAACTTAATTGTGCAAAAATGTCTGAAAAAATCGCTATTTTGGATCAATGATGAGATTCGTGATTTTTTTTTTTTGATAAAGTATTGATTTTTGGGACAAATGTATGAAAATGTTTTTTATTGGAAATTGTATGTAAAATGTAAAAAAAAGATAGATACTATTTATTGTATATCATATTATTATACAAAGGGCGTGTAATACAATTCATAAATATAATATTAAGTATTGCACATAAACAATGAATAAATGTAAAAATATTGCACATAAAACAATGTATAAATATAAAATATTGCACATAAAACAATGTATAAATACAATATATTGCAATTGATATCACAGTCAGTTACTAAACCTAATAATACTGAATAAGTAAGTCACAACAAAAGAAGTGATATCACAGATATAAAAAAAAAATATAGTAAAATACACGCAATCCTATAAATTAAAAGTCAGTCATACAATATCTATCAGTCATAGTTTATAAAATTTTTAATTTAAAATACAAAATGAAAAATGATAAATAATGCAATAAAATAATAAAGCGTATGCAGTAGCACAAAAACGCAGTCAAAATAACAAAAACAAGTAGAGCATTCACTCACTAACCATTCAGCCAATAAATACAATCACACCTTAAGCCTATATAAGGGACGTCACATTATAATAAATTAACATATAAATAAAAAATAAAACTTAGTTTACTGAAGGTCGAGCAAGTACCCCCTCAGAGCCGACTTAAACCTGCTGAGCGATGGAAGATTTTTTATATCAGCAGGCAGGGAGTTCCAAAAATGCGCACCCTGAACCTGGAAGGAATTCCTTCCAGTCTCAGTACGCATGTAGGGCACCGCGAAATCCTTAATCTCTCCCCTAGTGGCTACCCTAGGTACATATCTAGTGAAGAGACCCACTAGATACTCGGGAGTATTCATGCGCACGATTTTGTACATAAGTACAGCCATAAAATACTGTCTCCTCGCATCAGTACGCAGCCAACCCAGCGCAGCTCTATGAGGAGAGACATGATCGCCCATTCTCACGCCTAATACATATCTCACACATGAATTTTGTAGTCTTTGTAATCGTCTTTTCAACCCCTGTGAGGCATCGAGCAGAACTGAAATGTATGTAAATTTTTGTAAATTATTATTTGCTTAACATCACAAATTATAAATGAAATTTTGAAATTTTAAAATTTATTTTTTGTTAAATTTTTAGTATGTATGGTTTATAATGTCTTAAATTACAATTTGTAAAAATATGTTTATATTCTACACATGATTTCCAATAAAAAACATTTTCATACATTTGTCCCAAAAATCAATACTTTTTCAGAAAAAAAATCACGAATCTCATCATTGATCCAAAATAACGATTTTTTCAGACATTTTTGCACAATTAAGTAACTTTAAGAAGGCTGCCCAACTAGAGGCTTCGTATATTTTTTCCTCATAAACAAAAAAAATAAGACTTTAAAAAGCCAATTTAACCTGCTCGATTTTTAGATATACTAAATAGTATGTTTAAGAGCATGACGAAGCTGTCCGCCTTCTAATAATATTTCCAATCTTAACTTATGAATAAACGATGCGTTTAATTGAGTTTTTTTGCTATAGAGAAAAAATTTGTAAGATTAAACTCTAGTGCGGACAACTCAAGAAAACCACCAAAATATTATACACACAAAGTTATAATAAAAACTATCAATATATCGTATTTTAAGGTTAGGTTTGTCGAGTTTGATATCTAATTTCCAATCCAAGCTCATAAAAAAATAACAAGTCCAAATGATTTTTTATTTTAATAAAAATTATTGTATTAATATAGCTTTAGTGCGGACAAGTCATTATATTTGTTTAATTTAAGAATTTAAAAAGATATCGATAAAATAAAAAAAGCAAAACTCGATTGCTGCAGCTCCGACATGCCGTTAAATCGATCAAGTAAGCATAAAAATCAGTATATTATAATTTGCAAAAATTTAGGTGAATTCTACATCTAATTTCCAAGAAAAAGTATTCTATTAAGTTTTAACGAAAAATTGATAGTTTTTGAGGAAAAAATTCATTAAAATATTTATTTAGTAAAAAAATTTGGAAAATTCGAAAAATTCCATCACGTTTAAATCCTGACCCCTTTGACCTCGATCTCTAAAATTTTTTTTGTATATTTTGGGTAGTAAATAGAACATTTTCACAGATTTTCGACGAATTCTATTTTTTTGTTAGGTGAGTTGACGTGAAACGTCCCATATATATATATATATATATATATATATATATATATATATATATATATATATATATGTATTGCATCATATAGATGCGTTTACAGACTTTTCATTGTCTTGCTTACGAAATTACGTTCGCATACAAATGGTTGTGTTAAACACGCTTTTTGAAGTTGCGCACCAGTGATGCTTAGTATATTGCTGTGTCCGAAAATCTACTGCACATACTGGGGGTTTCTTTATAGATAAGCTGTATCGACCAATCAGGAAGCTTCTTTAGAGCTATTTAACGCGTGATAAATTTTGTGAACACGGCGTGCGCAACCCCGAGAAGCATTTGGAACAAAGCCGATAGTAGTATATGGACTGGTATAGCGAGACATATCGATTTTTTTGCACCTGTCTCTCTCCCTCATTGTTTCGCTCCCCCTGTCTCGACCCCTTGTCTCGCTCCCCTTTACATGTCTGGCAGGTATAAAGGGGTTGTGTAATCGTGAATTGATTTGACCCACATTTCCCTCGCTTACCTGTCTGGGTGTTCTGGTGAATAAGGTGTCCTCTCTCCCGCACCTGTCTGAGGGTGATATACCTTCTATGGTGACCTTGAAACCCGAAATGATTTGTATCTTCTGTCTTTTTTCTTCACAGGCGTAAGTATATATGTGTGTATGTATATATTTTTTAATGTGAGTAAAATCATAAAAATTCTATGAATTAAATAAATAATTAATAAAAAACATTTAATATTTAATTATAATAGATTAAATGAATGATTAAGAGAAAATTAATAGTAGTTAAAAATAATTAAATTTTAAAATAAGTTCTCAAATATTATAAATATATTTATTAAAAAATATATTATTAAAAATTAAGGAAATGGGTAAAAAAAATAGAGTAGAATAAAAGTAAATACGTTTTAATTTTTATTGATTACCTTAACATACATATGTAGTCGTATTTTATTTTATTGACAGTAAGGCTTTTTTTTGGTTTTTGATTTAAGTACATTTTATTGTATAACTTCATATACTTCTTTTGATGTTGACGGATATGGTTTCTTTCTGTCAAGTAGAGTTTTCCTCAATCCCTTTCTATTCATTATGTTTGAATAGTCTTGTTGTGAGATAATATTCAGAAAGCCTTCTTCGCCGTATGGAAAAGCGAGAAGGTCTCTATCTAATTGTATGGTACAAGGTTCTTTCCGGGCGATTTGGACCGATTTCACGCGCCAGGCGTAATTTATCACATTCTGCCTCAGCGCCTTGCCCATCATCGGAGAACAGTGTATTTCAGCGCTGAAAAGTAAAAAAAAGAAATAAAATATAATTTCAATTCAAAATTTTTATTATTTAAAAATAAAATTTTTTAAATAAAATAAAATAGGAAAAGAATTTTTATTATTTTAAGAAAAAAAACTATTTGAAAATTAATTATTTAAAAAACAAAAATATTTTAACTGTTACATTATGATTATTGATAAAAAATTATCAAAATATTTTATTTTTTTAATAAAATAATTTAAAAAAAATAATATATGAATATATATTAAAAAGTTTTACTCACTATCCTATTATCCTCGATTCCAGCTTTGTTAATTTCAATATTTTTTCGTATAGATCTCCTTGTCCGATGTTCTCGTTGTAATTATCATAATTCGTTGATTTCGGCACGGGGGTCACATAGTTGAAAAATTCTTCACTTGATAATTTAAACACCGGCGTTTTCATAATTACAGCGTTTATACTGAGGATCAGTCGCGCCCAGTAAAACACGAGTATTTTATCTGTATACACTTGGTGTAAATTTGTCTTATAAGCTGCAAATTCCAAATCTCTTTTACACCGAGATATGTTGATTCCCACTGAACCCAATTTTTGCATATTAACGAACGGGGTCATCAGCGTTATTTCTCGTTCATTTGAAAATTTATGAAAAACCTCATCATTGAGAGCTGCTCTTTATTTTCTATCTTCTGATAAGAGAACGACCACTTCGTTTGGCTTGCGTTTCCTGTACGCACTTTTTCGTCCAGCTGTTGATTGAGGTATTTCATGTATTACCTCTATCTCTGCTCTCTCGTCATTTTTATTTTTTTCAGCACTGACACTAACACTTTTTGCGCATTCTCTTTGATTATTTAATGCGGCTGTATTTTCTTTTTCGATACTCATTTCTAATTGATTTTTTGCTCGTTGCACTTCTGCTTCATCCACTCTTTCTTCAATTAGTTGATCTAACCACGACATTACACTTTTTGCGCATTCTCTTTGATTATTTAATGCGGCTGTATTTTCTTTTTCGATACTCATTTCTAATTGATTTTTTTGTCGTTGCACTTCTGCTTCATCCACTCTTTCTTCAATTAGTTGATCTAACCACGACATATCCGCAGATATTTGTATTTCAAAATTCATTTTTTAAAAAAATTGTTTTTTAAACTGTAACTTTTTAATTTTTATAATACCACGGGAAAACAAAAGAAAACGTTGTGTATAACTCGGTTCTCTAAAATAAAATGAAAATATTTGAAGAAGTCAAAGCGCAGAAAGGTAGTTTTCTTCTAGTTTTGTAAGATGGACATAGAAATCGAGAAAACGTTGTGGACATTTCATCTGATATAGAAAATTTTAGAACAAAATCATCTGGTCCAAGTGAAAGGTACAAAGAAAAAATTAAAGAAAAAACATTTAATAGGTTTTACTGCAAGAGAATGCACTTAAGAAAAGATAGAAGAAAGTAATCGACATGTATACTCTGCAGGGGTGTTAAAGGGACAAAAAAAAAAGGGACGTCCGGTGGTATAGCGATGAGTAGATTAGTAGGCATCATGTTTAGATGTTTTTTTTTTGCACTGACACTACCAACCAGATGTTTTTTTTATAGTAGTTGCCTTTCGGAAAAGATATTTTTGGAGTCGCAAGGCAACAGGTAAACATCCGTTATGTATTTCGACCATTTCTATACGTATAATATTGTTTTCCTTTTTTGCCCGATGACCGATTTTCTTTTAAAATTTTTCTTGCAGCTTGTTCGTAGACAATATTTTTTTAGACGCGTAATATTGTTTTTCCTTGTTCCCTAAAAATCGATCTTCCCTTTCAGGAAAAGCAGTATATAAATAAATGGCGAAACTATTATTGCCACAGATAGTATTTTGTCTTAGTGACGAATAGAAGTATAAATTTTAAGTGTTAAGTGATTTTATTGAGAAAGAAATCATGAGGAATATTGATGAAAATAAATTTCGTAAAATCATATTTCGGATTGTTGATTATTTAATTAACGCGAGATTGTCTTACGTTATACAGCGTAAATGCGATTCTGCATGGCACCTGAAAGTACAGCGTATGTCTATTTTACAGTTGAAAAAACAATTTGGTTGTATATTATCGTGTGTGTCGTTGCGCATGATTGCGCGATTGTTCAATATGATTTTTAAAGAAAACGATCTTGCTGTAATAGCAGCAGGGGAATACGTAATATCGAAAAATCTACATGATGCCTATGTACTCCAGGGTCTGATAAACGAATATAACCAGAAACGTTGTAAGTATAAAAAAAAATGTTTAAATTACTAATTTTATTAAACTTCTCACCGAATATATATATATAATTTTTGTAGCGATTTCAAAATGAAAATTTTTATACATTTCCTTTTTTTTTTAAAAAAATGATAGACATTTTTGAATATAACTTTAAATATTACTATTAAATGATTTCTTGGTCTTATATTTTATATAACACGATTTTGAGTTGTAAATACTTAAAATATTATATTTTAAGGAATTTTTAAATATCGTGATTACAGTTTTCAAAAAAAAATTTTTTTTCTAATCCATAAGTTTTTAAAATATCTCTTTATTACAATCCACGATTTCAATTTATGTTGAGTCGATTATAAAGATATTTCGAGAAATTTTTGAATAAAAAGATTACAAATCTGTGAAACTGTAATGTTGGTAGCTACTTATAAATCATATATCCTATTATATCATCTTAACCACTATTATTATCAAAACCAATAGCTTACATTTTTCATATTAGAATAATTTTGTCTAATTTTACTAATTTTTCACGCGAATACTTTTTAAAAATAAAAGCTATTTTTTAAATAATTTAAAATATCATTTAATAAACATTAAGATGTATTAAAATTATTATTTTTATTGTATATAATAATAAATCATTGATGCTCATAAGTTGAAATTGAAAATTATGCAGCGTGTATATATATATAATTAATATATGATTCATTTTTACAGCTCTTGAAATATTACTAGCTAGTAGTAGTAGTAGTAGCGAGAGCGAGAGCGAGAGTGATGACAGCAATGCAAGCGATGTGGAAACATTATTTGAACAATCAGTCAACAATCCCGATTTGCCGAGTACATCTAGAAATAACGTTCGACGGCGTTTGTTTTACGATAACAATGAAGTAACTCGTAACGAAGAAGAAGAAGAAAGTGTGCGAATTGTACATGATAATGAGATGATTATAGACAGCGATGCTGAAACAGTCATCAACGATCGAATCGTCCCGCAAGAACGGATACAAGAGGAATTCGGAAGAGATTTCGAATCAGGGTCCGAGGACTTCGAGTTTGATGATGAAGAGCCGAACCCAGAAATAATTAGGCAGGGTGGTCAATTGACGCGTGCGGTGATAAACAATTATCTCGAGCCGTTCAGTGCTGTTATAAGAAGTCTAAACCATAATGGTCCGAAAAATGCATCGGAGTCAGCAGCAAACGCGACAGGTCGTTCGGAAAACCATGAAGAACGGTTTGCTACTTTACACAGTTTTTATACGCAAACGGCACCATTAAGAGAGAGAGAATTTCACATAGCGAATGGCTCGCGTATGAGTTAGCACTTTTTTGATGGAGGAGTACTAGATCGGCGTCTTAATGAATGTAAGTTCTCTTTATTATTATTATTATTATTATTATTATTATTATTATTATTATTATTATTATTATTATTATTATTATTATTATTATTATTATTATTATTGGTATTGCTGTTATTATAATAGTATTGTTAATATATTTATTCTTTTATTTATTTTATTAACATTATCTTTATTATTATTTTATTATTATTATTTTTAAAATATTTTTTATTTTAATCTAAAGTGATTCGGAGGGAAGAAAACGGAACTGACAGCGTATCGAATTTGAATTCAACGACTCTGCAAATTTATGCCCAGAGAATTAGGCCCGTTCGACGGGCACAAGAATTGCGTTGGTTCCATACAATGTCTGAGGATCTTACATCAGCATTGTATACAGATTCGACCAGCGATTTAACCGATCTACTAGATCGGATACACGATAGTTTCAATGGGCCTTCGGAAGAATAAAAAATTTGAAAACATTGTCTCATTCGTAAAGTTCGATATATAATGAAAAAAAATACCAATAATAATAATAATAATGATGTTTTTTTAATGTTAAAGTATAATAATGATAATAATAATTTTGTTAAAATTTAGAGTCTCTCAACACGCGTGCTCGAGAGTCGGGTCGAAATTTAAAAAGAAAAGCAGCTAATAAAATTTCCGATATTATGAAAGGTAGTGGATATAAAGCTGTTACTGCTAAGCGCAAACGACAGTCAACGCGAGCTCGTGTTCCCGCACACAACGCATCGAGCAAGAAAAGAAAGACAAAGAGAAAGACAAATAAGCGTGGTATAGGCAAGAAAAAGAAAACATCAAGGCGAAAGAAGAAGAAAGTATTGAGAAGTGTATCTGACATTTTTGGACCTAAATAAATCATTAAAAAAAAAATGGCTTTTCTACACGCGTGCAGTGGTGAAGGTACGAAGAGCGAACTAGATATTTTTACTCTTCCCCCGACGCAAACTTCAATTGAAAGCAGTTCTTTTCTCTACTACAAACCTGTATCATCTCTCAGCAATGAAAGCGATTCACCTTTAGAATTTTTGGTTCCTGGTTCGACCGAGCATTACATCGATTTAGCGCATACGATGCTGCAAGTAAGCGTGGAAATTACACTCGTGGGAACCGACGCCGAGAATGCAAAAGTTGCTCCTATTAACAATTTTTTACATTCGTTGTTCGAGCAAACAGACATCTTTTTCAATTCAAAGCTAGTTTCACCCCCAAACAACGCCTATCCTTACAGATCTTACATAGAAACGCTCTTAAATTACGCTTCTCCTGCCTTAACATCACACCTCACCTCCGCACTTTGGTATGCGGACACAGCAGGATGTATGGATGCATCACCAGCAATTGCTACCGGAACAGTTGGGGCCAATGTCGGTTCTCGGAATCGTCAATACTTTACAGCTGGCGGTAAAGTTGTCGATATGATTGGCCACCTCCATTGCGATGTATTTAATCAAGGTAAATTTTTGGTAAACGGTGTTGAGATGCGAGTGAGACTCGTTCGTAGCAAGGACGCGTTTTGTTTGATGGATTTCACCGATGACGGAAAATTTTCAGTGCGCATCAGAGAAGCGACGCTAATCGTCCGTCGAGCTAAAATAAGTCCAGCCATACTATTGGCTCATGCTAATGCTTTGAACAAAACTACTGCAAAATACCCAATAACAAGAGTGGAAGTGAAATCATTCACTTTACATAGCGGAATTTTAGGAGATACTCTTGATAATGTTATATTGGGCCAGTTGCCAAAAAGGATCATCATGTGTTTTGTGAGTAACCGAGCCTTCAACGGCAATCGTCAATTGAATCCTTTCAACTTTCAACATTATTCTATCAATTTTCTCTCTCTTTACGTCGATGGAGTACAAATACCAAGCAAACCCCTGCAGCCAAAATACACAGGAAATAATAAACTCTATGTAGACGCTTATCACACGCTATTCTCCGGTACTGGTATACATTTTCTCAACGAGGGTATCGATGTTAGCCGAACCTCTTATCCAGAAGGTTACTGTCTCTTTGCATTCGACTTGACGCCTGATTTGTCGGCTCATTTTTCATCACATTGGAATCTCGTGCGCTCGAGTGCTCTGCGCATTGAAGTTCGCTTTGAGCAGGCTCTTAGGGAAACGATAAATTGCATCGTTTACGCCGAATTCGATAACGTGCTAGAAATCGATTCAAACAGACAAATTATTACGGATTTTAATGCCTAAGGTGGAAGGGGTGGAGAAAATAATGGGAGAAACATTATAAGACCATTCGTTTCATTTCTCATTGCTCTAGTTGTTTCTTACACTCAGTCGTAGTAGTACACACGAACTCGCGTTTTCACCACGATGGATTACGTAATAGATATTCAAGGCTTAAGAGATAAAGATAATAAATTTTTACCCAAAGAAGTGGCAGTAGTTTCTCTGCAAGAACAATTAATCGGTCATTGGATAATAGCACCACCCTACGAATTTGATAATTTACCAGAAGATATAAAAACTAGTAACGATTACGTGTCGTCACGTCTACACGGTTTACAGTGGTTTGATGGTGACGTTATTCTACGCAAATTACGGTATCATTTTTACAACATAGCGAGAAATGCTGTAAGAATTTACGTCAGAGGTGCTGAAAAGGCTAGATACATAGAATCTATTATGGCACGTAACGTTATAAATATAGAGGATTACACCACCACAGGTTTTACCGACTTACAAAGACAGTTTCCTTCCCAGAAAATATGCTGTTTTCACGCTTGCCAAGAAAACCTCTATAAAAAGGAGTACTGTGCCATGCAGAGATCACATCTGTTGAGAGAGTGGCTTTATTCACTACTCCCTTAAGAATCTCAACAAAATCTGCCTAAAAGAAGTTGTGAACTATTCTATGACTCTCTTCAAAAACTTGCTTACAAAAAAAATAGCATCGTAAGATTTGGATCAAGTGTGACTTTTACGGGAATCGACGAAGTAGACGATGACGATGACGACGATAAAACCATAGAATACGCGAGTGATGATGATCAGAATTGTAGTTTAACACAGGAAAATAATACAAATGAACACCAGTCAGATAATGAGGGCCCTGGAAGGGCTGAAAGCCAAAACAATTGGCGTATACGCAGCAGATCGAATTCCGAATGTAATGATAACACCGGTCGCTGTTGTGTGTAATACCGATGATCATACCAAACCTGGTACGCATTGGGTGGCCATGCATATCGATAAAAATGGATACGGAACGTATTTCGATAGTTACGGTTTCCCACCAGTCTCAAAATACCATCTTGAAAGACTCAGAAGAAACTGTAAAGTTTTTCGATGGAGCACCAAGAAACTGCAAAGCATCGATTCGACGTGTTGCGGCCAGTATACTATTATGTTTCTATATTATATGTGTAGCGGTGCTAGTTTACGCGCGTTTTGTAGCTTCTTTTCAAATAACACGAAAAAAAATGATAAAATAGCTGAAAATTTTTATAAAAGAATTTTAAATAAAATTAAACGCAAAAGATGTAAGCGTGCGAGTACATTCGCCGGAGAACGTTCTCGAGGTTCAGGCCTTTATAATCAAACATGTACTTCTAGGTTAAGATATTAAGATAATCATAATAATATTCATAATTTTACTTCAAAATATTGTAATCAAACGTGTGTTTTATATTTAACTGTAATCAATGTCAATTTTGAAATTTATATGTGAATAAATCTTCTTTTGTGTGCATAAATATTAATTTGTAATTATTTACTTACCTTTACTCCACCCTCCCATCCTACCTATAATAGTTTTTTTGTACGTAGTTTGTACTTATATATATATATATATATATATATATTTGTATTGTACACCTGGTCTACAGACCAGGTGTTATTATTCTATTATAAAATTTATCCACCCCTAATAATATTTCTTTTTATTTAATCTGTATATATATATATATTTTGTATTGCACACCTAATATACAGACCAGGTGTTACTACCCTATTATAAAAGTATTTACCGCCCTCTACATTCTGACTTGTCATATGCGCAGTAAGGTAAAATGTTCTTTTCAAATTTCAGTACAAAATCAACTTCGGATAGAGCAACACATAAAAATGGCTCCTTGTGAATTACGCGATCCGGTAAAACCGGAATTGCCAAACCTTTTATTATCTACTACCTATGCGCTCAATAAGTCGAACTCAAAAAGAATTTGTGTCGGTCTTGAATATAGCGGCGGATACTATCACGACGTTATTAAACTAGTTTCATCAGGCGGCTCGCACAAAAGTATCTCTCTTGATCGCCGTAGCTGGGATTTTCTCAAAGATCAATTTGACGCCATTACAGCTTATTTTCATAATTCTTATTCTTTTTATCAAGATTTCGGAAGACCGACTAAATTGTTTCTAACCAATCATGATTTAAATTTCACCACATCATACGGCACCAAATCTATCAGCATTGACGAAAGACCTCACCCAAACGAGATACACGTCTCCGAGGAAGAAGAAGAGACTCCAGGACAATCGCTCTGCAAAAAGAGAAAGACTTTCAATCATCCATCAGGTATAGTCATGCAACAGTCAACATTCGAAGGTCTTCGTCAACAAAGGGTCTTGGTAGATCTTCTTCTCAACGATTTAAGCGAGCGTGTCGGTAAGGTCCACCGTACTACTGATCACATACTAGACTTTTTAAAAAATAAACTTGGACAAGAAGGACTGGACAACGCAAAAGTAATTCTTAACGACCACAAATCATTTAAACAATACTATTCTATTCTCAATACCGAATTAGAAGGTTACGTCACAGAAAATATGGTAGATGATACGGATCACTATAAAAGCTTATATTTAAAATTTGTTTTATCTGAAATATCCGCATTTAGTTTACCGATGATTGTAAAAGATTTGAGGGATGTAATGGTTCTTGTATAAAAATATATATTAATATTAATAAATTGCTTTAATTGTGTAAATGACTTGTTTTTTTTTTTAACTATAAAAGCAACCACCCTTCATTTATTTTATAACGATTGCTCGAAACAGACATGGGGCAATGCACAGGTAAGATCGCTTCATTACGTTCTACAGACAGTGCTATAAAAAGAGAAAAATATAAGGAACATTATAAAAAAGAAACAGTAAAATTTGAACGTTCTCAAAAACATAATAAAAAAAATAACACAAATGAAAATATTCATTTAAATAATAACTTTTTACAATAAATAATTTGTCTCTTATCATATCTGTATATCACGCGTTTAACACTATGGGTCAAAATAGTTCCAACACCGCCAAAACACCTTTAGTACAAGGTGACGATAAGAAAAAGAAGGAAAATCAATCATCATCAACCTGGAAACAATATTCTGATAAATTTTCAACAAACACTTATTCTATTCCTGAAAGGAAAGGATACAAAAAATTTTAATTTAAAAAAAAAATTCATATACTTACATACGTTCCTTTTTAGGACCAACAAAAGTTCATACGTAAGAAATAACAATCAATATATAAAAAGTACTATATAACATTCAGACCTTTAATATTATAAAATATATTTTTTATATTAATATTTTTTCATAACAATGTTATATGATTTTTTAATTACTTATTTAATTTTTATAATGTTACTCACATTAAAAAATATACACACATACATATATACTATACTTACGGCTGTGAAGAAAAAAGACAGAAAATGCAAGAAGGGTTTCAAGGTCACCATAGAAACTATAACACCCTCAGACAGGTGCGGGAGAGAGGACACCTTATTCACCCACACAGGTGGGGGGAAAGTGGGTCAAATCAATTCACGACTACACCACCACACCTGCCAGACATGTAAAGGGGAGCGAGACAAGGGGTCGAGACAGGGGTCGAGACAGGGGGAGCGAAACAATGGGGGAGAGAGACAGGTGCAAAAAAATTGATATGTTTCGCTATACCAGTCCATATACTACTGCCGATGTATAAGAAGAGAGCTTGGGGAACTGGGCGAGTAATTATAAATTTCATAAAAAATAATTATTAAAATAAATGCGGAATCGTTTGCAGATTTTGCAATATGCATTAAAATAATTGTGGAAACAATGGTTTTCGAGAAAATTAAAATAATGTATTTTAGGATCCTAAAAAAAGAAAATACGGCTACTGCTTACAAATCGTGCGTAAAAATAATAAAAATCATTGGAATCAATTGCAATTTAATTGCGGATTCCATAGATGTTTTCATAATTAGCGTAACCCGTGTAATTATAGAGAAGATAATTTTTTCTAATATTCATTTACTATTACCCCCACCAGCCGCACCGTATAAATCAAATAATCATGAATTTTAATCAAAATAATATTTAAACAATTGTGGAATCGTTTGCAGATTTTGCAATATGCATTAAATTAATTGTGGAAACAATGGTTTTCGAGAAAATTAAAATAATGTATTTTAGGATCCTAAAAAAAGAAAATACGGCTACTGCTTACAAATCGTGCATAAATATAATAAAAATCATTGGAATCGATTGCAATTTAATTGCGGATTCCATAAATGTTTTCATAATTAGCGTAACCCGTGTAATTATAGTGAAGATAATTTTTTCTAATATTCATTTACTATTACCCCCACCAGCCGCACCGTATAAATCAAATAATCATGAATTTTAATAAAAATAATATTTAAACAATTGTGGAATCGTTTGCAGATTTTGCAATATGCATTAAATTAATTGTGGAAACAATGGTTTTCGAGAAAATTAAAATAATGTATTTTAGGATCCTAAAAAAAGAAAATACGGCTACTGCTTACAAATCGTGCATAAATATAATAAAAATCATTGGAATCGATTGCAATTTAATTGCGGATTCCATAGATATTTTCATAATTAGCGTAACTCTTGTAATTATAGAGAAGATCATTTTTTTTAATATTCATTTACTATTACCCCCACCAGCCGCACCGTATAAATCAAATAATTATGAATTTTAATAAAAATAATATTTAAACAATTGTGGAATCGTTTGCAGATTTTGCAATATGCATTAAATTAATTGTGGAAACAATGGTTTTCGAGAAAATTAAAATAATGTATTTTAGGATCCTAAAAAAAGAAAATACGGCTACTGCTTACAAATCGTGCATAAATATAATAAAAATCATTGGAATCGATTGCAATTTAATTGCGGATTCCATAGATATTTTCATAATTAGCGTAACCCGTGTAATTATAGAGAAGATAATTTTTTCTAATATTCATTTACTATTACCCCACCAGCCGCACCGTATAAATCAAATAATTATGAATTTTAATAAAAATAATATTTAAACAATTGTGGAATCGTTTGCAGATTTTGCAATATGCATTAAATTAATTGTGGAAACAATGGTTTTCGAGAAAATTAAAATAATGTATTTTAGGATCTCTAAAAAAGAAAATACGGCTACTGCTTACAAATCGTGCATAAATATAATAAAAATCATTGGAATCGATTGCAATTTAATTGCAGATTCCATAGATATTTTCATAATTATTTAAATGAATTCATGTTAGAATTATTTAAACTTTAGCTAACTGTTTTTAAAAGAACATTTTAAAAATAAATAATAATAGTAAATAAATGATAAAAAAAATTATTTTCTTTATAATTACAAGGGTTACGCTAATTATGAAAACATCTATGGAATCCGCAATTAAATTGCAATCGATTCCAATGATTTTTATTATTTTAATCCATGATTTGTAAGCAGTAGCCATATTTTCTTTTTTTTAGGATCCTAAGATATATTATTCAATTTTTCTCAAAATTAATTATTCCCACAATTATTTTAATGCATATTGGAAAATCTGCAAGCGATTCCACAATTGTTTAAATATTATTTTTATTAAAATTCATAATTATTTGATTTATACGGTGCGGCTGGTGGGGGTAATAGTAAATGAATATTAAAAAAAATGATCTTCTCTATAATTACAAGAGTTACGCTAATTATGAAAATATCTATGGAATCCGCAATTAAATTGCAATCGATTCCAATGATTTTTATTATATTTACGCACGATTTGTAAGCAGTAGCCGTATTTTCTTTTTTTAGGATCCTAAAATACATTATTTTAATTTTCTCGAAAACCATTGTTTCCACAATTATTTTAATGCATATTGCAAAATCTGCAAACGATTCCGCATTTATTCTAATAATTATTTTTTATGAAATTTATAATTACTCGCCCAGTTCCCCAAGCTTAAGAAGAGTACGAAAAAAAGATACTCTTGCGTCTTTTGTGTCAGACGATTGTGAGGACTATGATAATAACGGATTTCACTTCGTTAAAAATAATCACCGTCAACTTCACTGTGATCCTTCGAGTCGCAAAGGCGAATATTCGAGAGCCAACATATTTCAACCTTTACTATGAATTATATAAATTGAAATTATTTTCATTATTTAAGAGGCCGCTGTATCTCTGTCCTTTTCTAATTAAAAAATTGACTTTTTTCCCAAAATTAGTAACAAGAGGCAAAAATAGATGGTTTCGATGTGTTTAATAAAATGTAATATTTTCTTTGATTAGTATAAATTAATTTTATTGCTTCGTTTTTAAGAAAAGTTGGAATAACTTAAAAAATTAGAAATTAGTGTCAAATAATGGGATTTTCAAGTTATTCCAACTTTTCTTGAAAATAAAGCGATGGAATTAAATTATTCTTATCAGAGAAAATATTGCTTTCTATTACACGAATCGAAACCATCTCTTTATTTTTGCCTGAAGCTATTAGTTTTTATAAAAAATAAATTTTAAATTGATTCGGTAAAACAGGTAACTGTGTCGGTATACGGCTGACTCTTAAATAAGATTAAAAGTATTATTTCGAGATAAATTAAAAGTATTATTTTCATTGTTAAAATATGTTAGAATAAATTGCTCCGTTTTTAATAAAATTTATTATAATTAAAAATAGACTAAAAAATAAATAAGAGAAAATTTTTTTTCAATCAACTTATTATTTCTTAATGGAAAAAATAATAATTATTATTTAATCTACTTTGAATATATATTCCAACCATATAAATTTTCATTATCATAGACGATCTTAGACTCTTATTCATATACCTAACTCAAGTAACGGTTGTTACTTGAACTTAGTTCGGTCTTCGTCGCTCCATGATGAGAATAAATGATAGATGATAAAACCGTTACTTGAGATCTAATAGCTACACTGGAAAAAAAATTTCTTTGTAACGAAAAAAATTTTTTTCAACAGTGGGCTAAAAATACCACTTTTGCTCCCGGCACGGAAAACGAAAAGTGCTAATTTTAGCCTCACTGTTGAAAAAAATCGTATATGCACCACGGAAGGTAAAATGGACAACCCATAGCACGAGTTTGCCACCCTCGGCTTCGCCTCGGGTGTCAATTCACTCATGCTATGGCCTGTCCTTTATTTTACCTCCCTAGGTGCATAATATACTATTATTGTATCGAATAGATTCTTTCTGGTTATCGGTGAAATACTTTTTATATCAATATCATTTATTCCGTCAGTAAAAATAACATTTTTAAATATCAATGAAATATTGTTCAACATACATAAGATATTTCTTAAACTTGAAAATATCTCATACTGGAAGTTATTAATTTTATTTTAAATTAATATTTCGTAATAAAAATAAAATTTTTTTCCTCCAATAAAATATTTTTATGCATATAAAAAATATTTCGAATTAATTAATTTCTTCGTACCAAATATTGGCCAGGGGGAATTTTTAATTGGTTTCTCCTGGTCTCCTAGTTCTATTTCACAGAGAAAAATTCAGAAAAATTTTTCCAAAATTTTCCCGGAGATTAAACCCCGGTCTTCTACAGCATGAGCCAAGGGTCTGAGTCCCTTCGCTACCACCAATTCCACTTATAGGTAGATAGATGTAGATAGATATTATTTTATTTTGTAAAAGAGTACAAAAACGTGTAATACAATTTGTAAATATAGAAACAATAAATATTGCACAAAAAGTATAAATATGTATGTAAGTGTTAATATTGCACAATTAATATCACAGTCAGTCAATAAATCTAATAATACTGAATAAGTAAGTCACAAACTAAAATAAATTAAAGTGATATCACATAGTAATCATAAAATACACGCAATATAAATAAAAATAATCATATAAATAAAAATCAGTCATACAATATCTATCAGTCACAATATTAAAATTTAAAAGAATTAAATTTAATACATAATAAAATAAAATAACAAGCGTACGCAATAGCATGAAACGCAGTCAAGAATAAAATCAAATAAAAACTCTCACTCACTAACCATTCAGCCAACACTCATACAACAAATACACTCACACCTTAAACCTATATAGAGGACGTTACAAAAATAAATTAAATAAATTAACATAAATTAACATAAATTAATAGTAAAAAGTATTAATCTAGGTCGAGCATGTACCCTCTCACCGCTGATTTGAACCTACTGAAAGATGGAAGATGTTTAATCTCAGCAGGCAGGGAGTTCCAAAAATGCGCACCTTGAACTTGGAAGGAATTCCTGCCAACCTCAGTACGCATAAAGGGCACCGCTAGATCCCTGATATCTCCCCTAGTAGCCACCCTGGGTACACATCTAGTAAAGAGACCCATTAGATGCTCCGGAGTATTCATAGGTATGAACTTATTTTAAATAAATGTGAATCTGAAGAGTGTAAATATGTTTAAATATAAAGAACAATTCGAGAAAAATCACACCTACTAAAAATATTGTATGAACTCTCATGTGAAATCTCATATGAAATCGTCTATGAAATCTCATATATATTCGTTGAATTTTGAAAATAAAATAAATATATGTGAGATCTCATGTCAGATCGCACATATATTTTTTTTATTTTAAAAATTTAACGAATATACATTGGATTTCATATGCGATCTCATAGGCGATTTCATGTGACATCTCATATGCAGTCTCGTGTGCGATGTCATATGTGATCTCACATGGGATCTCTCATATATTTTATTCAATTTAAAAAATTTGAAAAAGATATTTATTACTTTTTTATTTTTTTCGGCTTGTTCTTTAAATTTTGAAAAATTTTGACATTAGCTATATTAATACCATTATTTTAGTTAAAATAAAAAATCCTTTGGAGCTGTTAATTTTTTATAAACTCAGATCGCAAATTAGACATCAAAGTTGACAAAACTAACCTCAAAATACTATAAATTGAAAACTTGTATATAACTTTTCAAATATAAGATTTCGGTAGATTTCTTTAGTTGTCCGCACTCAAGTTGAATCCTACTACTTTTTTTCTTGAAGTGAAAAAAACCGATTAAATTCTCCATTTACTCATAAAGTTGGATAACAAATATTATCACAAGGGGGAGCCTCATTATGCCCTCAATGTATTTAATTACATTAATATTATAAATGTGTATTCAAATACAGAACATCATCATATTCGATAAATTTAGTGGAGCCACAAGACCCAATGCATCTTGCCCGGGGTTAGTATTCCTTATTTTAGCTACTTCATTTAATTTGAATTGTATTTTATGGCGTCACTTTCCACTTTGGATCAGCTTTCGACTAACTTCACCGATCGAAAATAGCTAAAAAAGATATTTTGTTTTTATTTATTTTTTTGGCTTATTCTTTAAGTTTGGACAAATTTACGCACTTTCGCTTCTCATTTGTTAAAATAAATAGATATTTACAAGTGAAAAAATTTTGATATGTATTTTTATCAAAAATAAACGAAATTATTTATTTATCTACTTTCGATGGGTAAAAAAGGTCTATACCTCATCTTCAAGAGTAAGCTGGAGCAAATGTGGTTACCGACCGAGAGGTAAAAATATTATTTAATCATAAATTAAATAATTATACTGTTTTCAAAAGGAATTGTTATCGAGCGCAATTTTTTATTCATACATGATTGTATAATAGATGTTTTTTTCATAATATTCATCATATTTTAAACAAAAAGTAAGTAACCGTACTTACAGTTTAATAAACAATCGTGGTATAGAATTTTTTAATTTTTAAATTTTCCTTTAATTATTTTGGTGAGTGCAATAGAGAAATAAATTTCGTGAATGTGTTTGAAATTTTAATGCATTCCATTACGTTTAGTAGGAGAAAATTAAACAACGGATGTTCAATTCTCGGTCAGTATCGAATCTGCTTCGACCTGCTCTTGACGAATAGCATAATAATAAGATCAATTTATCATCTTACTTCTAATGTTTGGACTTAAATTGCATGCAAATATAATTCTTACTATGGAAACTATGTGAATAGTCTGTATGAATATGATTATATATCATGGTTTATAATTATATTCGAGCACGATTTTGAAATTTTTCAGATTACGGTAGATTCACGACTGAATTATGAAAAGAAGCAATAAGATTGCGATAATACTTTAAAATAAAAGTAAAATCAATAATTTTTGAGTCAGAAGAACCTATATTGTTTAAATCTGTAAGACGCTATTGTAAATGATATTTAAAAATAATTTATCAGTATGATAAAAAAAAGATAATAAGTACTAAGTCACTGTCAGTTCATTGAAGGTAGTTTTTCATAATGTTCTAAGACATAAATGAAGCTGCAACTGTTTTTACGGCGACATGCAAATTGTGTAACAATTGGTAAGACGTGTTATGCCGTAAATCTGGACCAGATGCAGCGTGCGTCATAGAACGACACTATCTATTGATTAAAAAAACTGTCATTAATCAGTGAACTGACCCCGAGCCTCGTATACATGATTTCGTCTGTGATATGAAATAAGTATCTCAATTTTTAAATACACAAATTCTGTACGAACCTTTGTACACGAACGGCATCGCTATCGCTCCAGACCTCACTGAATAGTAATGGCCTTCTCGAGTGTAAAAGGCGATATGCATAATTGTAGTGACTAGTATCTTAAATATTACTGGTAAATAACGTCTAAATCTTCGTAAAAAATTTTTTTCCATTATTATTCAATCGCCAAGTATAATTACGCTCGAATATAGTTTAAAACCATAATCTATAATAGCATGCTTTAGATAACGATTGTTTTGTAGATGTAGTGTAGAATCATTTAATCGTAATTTTATTAATATATATAATATATAAATGAATTGAATTATAGACCAAAATTTAGATTTTATATTTGTTGACATTAATTACAACTATAAGTGTAGGAAAAAATCAAATTTTTTTGCACATGAGATCTCACGTGAGATCTCATGTCCAAAAAGATTTTATTTCAGTTCACACGAGATCTCATATGAGATCTCATGTGAGATCTTATGTGAGTTCGGGTACCGGGAAAAATTATACTTTTCGCGCATGAGATTTCACATGAGATCTCACGTGAGATCGGGCATCAGGAAAAATAAAATTTTGCGGCACATGAGATCTCATGAGAGATCTTATATGAGTTCTCATATGAGATCTCGTTTCATTTTTAATCGTGAGATCTCATGTTAGATCTCGTGTGTGATCTCACATGAGATCTCACGTGAGATCTCATGTCCAAAAAGATTTTATTTCAGTTTACACGAGATCTCATATGAGATCTCATGTGAGATCTTATGTGAGATCGGGTATCGGGAAAAATTATACTTTTCGCGCATGAGATTTTACATGAGATCTCACGTGAGATCGGGCATCAGGAAAATTAAAATTTTACGGCACATGAGATCTCACGTAAGATCTCATATGAGTTCTCATATGAGATCTCGTTTTATTTTCAATCGTGAGATCTCATGTCATTTTTTTCAGTAGGGAATAGACTCAGCATTTAAAACTTTTTTCATAAAACATTCTCTCATGCCACTGCAAGGTCTACCAATGCGATCATCATTATAGAAATCGATAATTTCCTTTTTCACATCTTCCGAAATATGACAATAAGTTTCTTTCAAATGAGCTTGAAGTGCTGAAAAATAATACGTATATTCGCAAAAAGTTATTCTCTTTTCTGTACAACGTATGTTTAAACATGCAAGGTTATTTTTACAAAGATAAGCCTATAATAATTATGCTTCAGAATACTATAAAAACATAATAATTTTTTAAATTTGCAATATTTCAGACGAAAAAAGTTACTACACAATGAAAAATTTTTTGTCATTTTAACATGAAATTACATTTCAGAATAATAAAACATTTTTGTATTAAAAATACGAAAAAAACTTTTGGAAATTTTAAAACGAGAAATTTAACGTACAGATTTTTTAATATTACACAAAATTGTAAATAGTTTCTGTGTAATATTGAACACAATGACTGTTCAACAAATTGGCTTTAAAATTTCCAGATTTTAAATTTATATATCTTTACAGGTTAATCTTTTCAGTTTTTATAAAGTATGTTTTGCAGAATATTCTAAAAAAAGACACGATTCACATAGTTATATCAACCTATGCTTCTGAAATTTTTTTTTGTATATTTTGGGTATCAAATGGAACCTCTTGACAAATTTTTAATGAATTCTATTTTTATTAATCGCAATTCATATGAAATGTCCCACATATATTAAGAGGAGGTCGCGTATCTCTGTCCTTTTCTAATCAAAGAAATGACTTTTTCACAAAAACTAATAACTTTAGCAAAAAATGAAGAGAAAGCCGCACCTTGTATCGAAAAAAACAATGTTTTCTTTGATGAGAAAAAATTAATTTTATTGCTTCGTTCTCAAAAAAACCTTGAAAAACCAAATTATCCACCCTAACCTCTATGATTTAAGTTTTTCAAGGTTTTCTTGAAAATAAAGCAATATAATTAATTCTTTCTTATCAAAGAAAATATTGCTTTTTTTGATACAAGATGCGGCTTTCTCTTCATTTTTTGCTAAAGTTATTAGTTTCTGTAAAAAACTCAATTTTCTGATTAGAAAAAGACAGAGATACGCGACCTCCTCTTAAGTCCCAAAAAGTTTTAGTTTTTCAGATAATGCTATGTAATCTTTAGAACAGAGAGAAATTCTTTTCAATTAAAATGATTTTTTTACCTGGGTAAAATAAGTTGATATATAATCATATATAACTTATACACAATAATATATAAGTTTATATATCAATATATTGCTATTCATATATAAGGATATACATGCTTGTATATTGTAAGTTATATATGACTATAGATAAACTGTTATTTCTCGAGAACACTAACTTTTTCAAAGAAATTCATTTAAAAATTGATACAGATTTACATATGATCTAAAAGCTATTACGAATCTATTTAGTAAACAATGGAAGAAAATATATAGTTATTCCAAGCTATACAAGGAAGTAAATATTTATATACTTTTAAAGGCACGATTACATTCATGTAAATGCACAATATTACAAACAAAATAAACAGTCAACATAGTTAATTTTAATGCAATAATTTTTAATATTTTGTAGTGTTTTTTTCTTTATTTTTAAATTCTATATCAAATGAATGACTGACATGATTTATATGTGATGAATGAAGATTGATAAATGGATTTTGTACGAGAGAAAAAATTAAATTTAAAATTTTACTCTAACAGAGCTTTAAAAAATATATATCATGATTTACGCAAAAAAGATATTAACGTACAAAAAGCAAAAAAGGCAAAAAATATGTCATAAATGTCATTTTGAGTAAAATTAAATTCAATTTCACAATATGGCTGAAATATTGCAATAGTATTTTGAAAAAAGTATTTAAAAATAATTAAAAGTATTTAAGAAGTTATTCTAAAAAATTTCTCAAAAGTCCAAATAAGACTAATTAAAATAATATAAAAACTTACTGTCAGATTTCCTGAATTTAAGAGCCTCATTAAAAATGTAACGAGAACAGTTGAAGTATTTTTGAACTTCTGAATATTTCCAATGAGTAGGGACTAATGATAAGATTTCAATTTTCTGATTATTCTTTGATAGTTGTTTGTATCTTGATATTAAATTTTCAATAACATTTTTTAATGTTAATGAATCTTGATAAATTTGTGTTAAATTTGGAAAATTAGGCAATTCAAAGTCATAAGCTTGACTGATTGCAGTTGAAACTTCATGCACAATATTTTATAATACATTTACAACCTTCTTGGTAAATTTTTCATCATTTATTTTTTGTTTTTTTATTGGTGGAATACCAAATAATTCAAGCATTGAATGAACATCTTGTATCTTCTGGCTGTTAGTTTTAAAAGAAGATTGACTAGATTCTACAGGAGTACAGGTTTTACTATTTTCTGATAAAGTTTCTAGATTGTCAAAATTCAAAGCATTAGAATTTAGCGTTTCAAATTCAACGATTTTTGTTTTCATCCTATTGAAACATGGAGAACATACTTTAAATCCATATAACACCTGAATATTACAAGCTCTATTAATTTTATCTATTGTTGTTCTATGTAACATCTGTAGATCTTTATTGATCGGTCGTCTGTGTTTGTTAAAAGAATCACAACAAGAATTGCATTTATTTTCAAATTCAGTTACTGCACAATGTAATTTATTAAAACAGTTAGTACAAACTTTACAACCAGGAATTAATATTGTATTACTAGCTTTCTCAAAATTTGTTGACATTTCCACATTTATTACTCTTCAGTTTTTTTTAATGCTTTTTTCACGCCTTTTAAAAGGATCACAACATTTTTTAAATAAACTTGAATAATACTGTACATATTTCATAAAATGATGCATACATATAACACCTTCAGTATTTTTTTGAAAATCCGGCACACGATAACTCAGTAGAAGTAAATCATCATCTTTTATATCTCACAATTTTAATATAGAATTGTTTTCTGTGAATGTTTCACTATGACATTTACCGATTTCATTTGTCAATAAATTTTCGATACAACAATTCGCCATTATGGCAACACTAGTTGATTTATAAAAATCAAAATAATAACAGAAAAAAATTACTAGAAAGTTCACAGCGTTAAAATCATAGTCTTTTACTCAGGTCTGGAAAGTGAGATAGGCCCGAATTTATAGTCGACACTTGGCACTCAGCACTCAGTTTACGTGTAACAAACATCATTCTATCCTTGTTTTTCTTATGAAAGTAGAGTAAGATAGAATGATGTTTGTTACATGTAAACTGAGTGCTGAGTGCCAAGTGTCGACTATAAATTCGGGCCATAGTGGTCGGTGTAATTATAATATTCGTACTCAAATTTGTATTTTGCTTACTGGTCACTGCGAGCGCTGTATTATTTGCAAAATAGTAGTGATTCATAGGGCATATGCATATTTTAATAAGGCTAGAATTTATAGACGTGATTTAAGTATTGAGTATAACTTAGAACTTAAGGGTGCAGGCACATAAGTAGAATAGAGACTGCCGAATAGAGACTGCGCAATAAAAACAACCAATCAGCGCTATTCGGCAAGCATTTTCTTTCCATTCCACAGATTTCTTGCCCCCTACGGTCACATGGAGAGAAAAACAGTAGAATAGGCGGTAGAATAGAAAAAAAAAATTTAATTTACCATTAAAAAAAAACAAAAACATATTTGTATATTATTGAAATTATCTTTAAATAACTAATTAAGTTATCATTGCATATTTTTTCTATGATTAAGAATATATCCATTCATTTAAAAATCTGTATAACCTTTATTAAAAGACATTTCGTCTATTCGATTGTATTAGAAGGGTCTCTATGACGCCCATGTGATCGTAGGAGCAGAAACATTTTGGAATAGAATTGATTGGCTGTTTCTATTACGCAGTCTCTATTCTACTCATGTGCCTGCATCCTAAGTATCGTTACTTGAGTATCAGCTGTTACATCAGTTGAGTGCAAACTACACGGATACTCGTTGAGAAAGATGTAATACTTAATTGAAGTAACAATTGATACTCAAGTAACGATACTTAAGTTCCAAGTTATACTCGATATTTAGGACACGTCCATAAATTCGAGCCTAAATAATATTTCAATATTTACAATTAAATTATTTGTCTTAAAGAATTATTTCGAAAAGTGATATATTGGGCTTGAAAATTCATAAAAAATTCAAATAAACAAAGACGCTATAGCAAAATTAGTTTTTTAACACTGTTTCTATTACTTTTTTAAGATTAAAAAAATTAATCTTGAGCGGTAATGCTTTCTTCGACGGTCATTTCAACCTATAAATACTAAATGAAATCTAATAATATTTTTAATTCATATTTCTTAAATTGTATATTGTCAAAGAAGTTCAATTTTTCATATTATATCATAAATTGATGAATTTTTTTCTTTTTTATCATTTATTAAAGACACGAAACAATCACATCACGAGAATGTGCTGTCAGCCTGATAGTAGTCTATAACACTGATAATCCATGATTACATGTATATATATATATATATGCAGAGAGAGAGAGGGAGGGAGAGAGAAGAGAGAGAGAGAGAGAAAAAAGAGAGCCTAATACACACCTACACTTGAAAACAATGAAAATTTAAAGAATTTTCAGTTGCAAAATCGTCATGTTATAGTAGTGTCGATCCGAAAAACACGAGCAAATATATTAAATGATTTTCTATATATTTAAAGGAAACTTTTAAAGCAAAGAACGTCCAAATCGAAGTTGGTAGAAAAAAATTATAAGAGTTTGAAAACGGCTAAAAAATCGATTTTCCAGTTTTTTGACATTTTCAAAGTGTTGTATCTCCGTCAATTTTTGGTCTTTCTGAGCGTCTAAATAAAGAAATTATATGTACTTTTCAAGCTAATGACATAACTTTTTGTAGAATTGAAAAACATTAAGATTTAGAATTTCAACACATGTTTAAAAACAGGCAAAAATGATAAAAACATGCCTCTGCTTTTGAACTACTAGCTGCGAAACTATACATTTTTCAATATAGACACCACTTATCATTTTTGAAGATGGCAAAAAGACAAAAAAAATGCGAGGTCAAACGTCAAAATCGGATCAAAATTGAAGATTCGGCAGGCATTTGAATTTATATAAAAAACCGCTGAAAATCACTGAGTTTCAGGTCTTTCAAGGAGCATAACACAGCTTAAAACTGGTCTAAAGGGCTGAAATTTTGGCTAAGTTCCTAATTTATATAGTACTTTGATATATCCAAGCTGCAGCGAAATCAATGACCTACCTGCGCACAGCTTTTTAAAAGAAGTAGAAGAATGGCTCATATATATATATATATATATATATATATATATATATTATATTTTCATTTAAGGTTAGGTTAGTTACTTGTATTATATAAAGGTAGTAGGTCTAGTTTTGATTGATAGAATATTATTACTTCATTATTGTAATCGTCGTTGTACATGAGTTTAACGAGTATAATAAAGCTAAGGTACTCCCTAGCATAACCAAACGTATTAAACCCGGTCACTTTCCTTTATTTTTCACCGTCCGATCCTTCCCACTCCTGCCGATCTTACTCTGGTGACTCACTGAAGCGTCTGGCGACAGGACTTAATACGTATTTTCCCCTCCCAAAAGGGAAAAACACTGTGAGTTACCAGAGTAAGATCGGCAGGAGTGGAAAGGATCGGACGGTGGAAAATGAAAGAAAGTGACCGGGTTCAACACGTTTGGTTATGCTAGGGAGTACCTTGGCTTTATTGTACTCGTTAAACTCATGTACAACGACGATTACAATAATGAAGTAATAATAATCTATCAATCAAAACTAGACCTACTACCTTTATATAATACAAATAACTAACCTAACCTTAAATGAAAATATAATTTACAAAGTAATTAGATTTTTATTTGTCTTGGCCATTTGATGGCTATTTAATTAAATCAATTAATAAATAAATCTTCAAGTGAAACTAAATAATAGTTTGCTTTCGGCCTGGACGGTCCAATTTGTACCGGCGGCTTTAATCTGCAACAACGTGCAAACAAAAGAAACAAAAGATTAATAACTAAATAATTATAATACAAATAGGTAACGACACCTAGTATTGCTGTAATTAATCCTACGGTAATGGTGGGTAGCCGGCTCCCTTGATTATCTAATTTACGAATCTCTATGGGCGTGCAGAGCCCTTAAGTGAAGTAAAGACAATAAGTGGCCGACACCCTTAACTTATTCTAATATCTTAATAACTACGCAGCAGTCGGACGGAGTCCTTTAATTAACATAACGAAATGCAGTGGAAGAACGACACCCTTAATTTATTCTATTGTCCACGTAAGCACGGGCGCGACAATCTAGGGGTGGACGACACCCTTAATTGAGTTAGCGGTGAATTGTGAAATAGAATATGATATTTTGGGTGGACGTCACCCTTAAATTCAGCGGCGCAAGTTCGGCATTGCGGCGACGGCAAAAGGTTGCGAGTGTGCTCTAGGCAGCATAGATTTACGCCTGTGTGCTCACTTGACGTAACTCTAGTACTGCCAGCATATGCACTGTAGTGTAGACCTGTGTGCGCACTTGGTCTACCTTCATATGCAAGAGAGAGAAACTCTGCCAAAGCTGTAGTGCTCCACAAACCAAGGCAGCCAGCTACTACCTGTCTCACTCTCTCTTAGCCTTGTGTGCTCACTTAGGTGAAGAGAGAGGAGAGACCGTAGTCTAGACTGCTCTGCTCTGGTTAGCTTCTCGGCCTCTTATATACTCTGGCCTCATTTTTCCCCTTGCGCGTAACGACATTCGGGGTTGCCACCTGGTGGCTGAGCTCAGAACTATTGTTCCATAGTATCTCGGTCGTCAGGCGGGAAATTTGAATGCGCGAGTATGTATACTCGTCGCAATATGTATTATTATTAACTGTAATGGTTATTTTATACACGTTACAAAAAAAAGAATTAGCTTTTAATTAAATGTTATTTTTGGCTAAGTCTATGAATTTTACTAAATGCGGAGTTGCTGAAAATTATACTAAATATGCTGAATATTATGCAATAAACTCCGATAAGGCTAGCTAGTAGATTTGATCGATGTATGACAAAATCTTATGTTATATACTTGTCGCTTGCTGCACTCACTGCGTTTCTCTCCCTCTTTCACCTGATCGAGAGACGCGTTGCCGCAAGCACAGTTTTCCTTATTTCATGAGGTTCAACTCTTTCAGTTAAACCTACCCAATACTTTATATAAAAAATATAAATTTTATGCAATATTGAAAATAAGAGGTAAGCAAAGGATACAGGCTTTATATGTTATATTCGCATACAATATAGAAAAAATAGTTAGAGACTTTACATTTAACATGAGTTTGTTACAAATGATAAAATTGAATACAAAATAAAGAATTTAGGTTTAAATAATAAACTAAGAATAAGAGTTGATTTGACAATAATCGATTTATAACAAAGCTATTCATTAGAAAGAGATAGTTATAGAGAAGGATGCGACGTGAACTAAAATATTTTATATGTTCGAACGAACGCATATACTTTTAGCATTAGAAGCTTCTTCGAGGCAAGAAACTTCTAGTTGACAAAATCTCACAAATAACTCACAGTAGTACGTAGAAGCTTCTTAACACTTGTTACGAGAATCTACCGTTGTTGGCCAACGCAGAAACTATACGCTGCACCCAAATCGCTGAGACTCGTAGAAGTCAGCGAGAAAGGGAAGCAATATCCTGATCGCTGAGGCCCTTAGTGAACAGCCAAGACTAATTAGACGCAACCAAAGGATGATGCCAGCGTTTTCTTATAGCACCAATCTCCTTTTTCCTTTTTACACAAAACTATATGGCGGGACTACATCAACGTGTTAAGTCAAAACTTAAATAAAGCCGTAAGAATATGGCTACGTTGCGTGCTTGTAGGTCGCTAGAAAATGTCTGTTGCACCGTGGCTTCTCTTCACTTTCTTACACGTCGGTTGACGCCTTACCGTACCAGCATATAACGGCGCTTGTGATAGCACGCTGGGCTGCCTTACATATGACAGCGCGCAAGATTCGAACACGGTAGAATACCGTGACACCCATTCGCCAAACGCAGCATACCCAGACTCTGCTACTCTTGATTGACGCGCTGAAGAATATGGAAAAGGAGAGGTGTAGTCAATAATTATTAAAAAAAAATCAATCTACATTACATACAGTGCGTCCCATAACTATAGAACCACCTAAGATTTGGATGAAACTTTTATCGGAATGTCAAAAAGAATTGCGATATCGTTTTAAAAACCATGGAATATTTTCAAAAACTAATCTCAAAAGAGAAAAAATATCATTTGAACATTTATTTAAAACTTTAAAACTTTCTTTACTGTAACAATTACAAAATCAACATAAATAACACTTTTTATTCTGTTCTATAACTATAAAACCAGTTGGAAAATTTCATCATAGAATCAGCGATGCCGATAGTGGTAGCGTCAGAGCGGGAAATTCAAAAATTTCCAAAATAAAAGTATTAACAAAAATACTTTTTACGATTTTATAATTAATAATAAATTCAAAGAAAGAAAGTTATTGTAACAAAATAAATTTATTGCTCTTATCTATAATTTTTTAAATAATTCAAAAATTATGCAATATTTATAAATTATAAATAAGTGCAATAAATTATTTCTGTTATAGTAACTTTCTTTCTTTTAATTTATTATTAATTATAAAATCTTGAAAAGTATTTTTTTAAATATTTTTATTTTGGAAATTTTTGAATTTCCTGCTCTGACGCTACCACTATCGGCTAGAATGGAGTTTATGACTGTCACAAAATGTATTTTAACGGTCAACGGTTTAACATTCAATTTTCATCGTTGGATATTTTTATTATTGCATTTACACATTTTATTATTATATTTAAAAGAAATTTATTATAATGCCTCGAGGTAAATGCTTATGTGAACAAGAAAAAGGAAGAATCTTAGCGTATCGTGAAAGTAATATAAGTATTCGAAAAATCGCTCGAAAACTTAAAAGATTGCGCAATGTTGTTTTAAATTTTCTTAAAAATACTGCTTTTTTTGGTAAAAATAAAAAATGGGGACCAAAGAAAAAACTAATTGCACGGATTGAGCGACAAATAATTAAAACAGCGAATAACTCTACAAAAAGCTTACGAAAAATTAAAGAAGAATTGCAATTGGAAATTTCACGCAGTACGATTCATAGAGTAATTAAAAAGTCAGGACATCTCGTAAGACAAAAGTTGAAAAACGCTTCAAAGCTATTGCAACGCCATAAAGAGGCTCGGTTTGAATTTGCAAGATTTAAAATAAACACTGATTGGAATAAAGTAAGTGAATGAGTAAGTATTGTACTAATATCGTAACAATATTGTGAATTATGAATTGAAGTTGAATTTATTTAATTATATTTCAAGGTTATTTTCTTAGATGAAAAAAAATTAAATTCAGACGGCCCTGATGGCAATCACTCTTATTGGAGAGATTTGAGAAAGGAACCTCAGTATTTTTCACGCAGAAATTTTGGAGGCGGAAGCTCAATGGTTTGGGGATTTTTTTTTAAAATGGGCTTCTATGTTTAGCTTTTCCATCTTGTAAAATGAATGCAATAGAATACATTGATGTACTGCAAAATCGATTACTACCTAATTTGAATCAAAACGAAACAAAAAATTTAATTTTTAACAAGGTAATGCATTAATTCATGCAAGTAAAGCTACAAAACAGTGGTTTGTTAATAATGACATTTTAGTTTTACTATGGCCAGCTTGCTCTCCAGACTTAAATCCGATGGAAAATTTATGGGCTATTCTTGTACGTAGAGTGTATGCTGGAAATAAGCAGTACAGTACAATCAATGAATTAAAAGAGGCAATTTTAGAAGCTTGGAGTGAAATTGAAAAAGAAATTATAAAAAATTTGATTGACAGTATGTCCAATAGAATTTTCCTGGTTATACATAACTGTGGACGACCAATTGAATATTAACGAAATAAATTTAAATACTAAAATTATTAACAAAAATATATCATATCAAGGTATTAATTTTATGTTTAACAAATATAATTGCGCTGTTTTCCCAAAATGGTTTTATAGTTATGAAACGGATAAAAAATGTAAGATTGTATTAATTTTGTAATTATAACAAAAAAAGTTTTTAGTTTTCTAATGAGCCTTCAGACGATATGTTTTTTTCTTTTAAAAGTGATTTTTAAAAATATTTTATTGTTTTTAAAACGATATCGCAATTCTTTTTGACATTCCGATAAAAGTTTCATCCAAATCTTAGGTGGTTTTATAGATATGGGACGCACTGTATATTCTCGGTATTCAGAACGGCGAGAACGTTGGTACGACCGTTTCACAGCCCGATGGCAGCGGCTTCTCACGCTTTCTTCAGAGCTTGAGGGGCTTCCTCCTCCGCTTGTCGGACCTTGGCCCTTTCTCTCTCTCTCCTTTTTCTTTCTTCTTCTTGCCTGGCCAGTCTAGTACGCCTGACTCGGAGCGATGCCGCCATTTCCTGCCTCCTATCCTTAATAATAGTGGGCCAATTACTAGCCATCTCAGCCACCTCCAACCCATATTGGTCGAAGAAGTAGACCCACCAATCAATAGTGGGCCAATTACTAGCCATCTCAGCCACCTCCAACCCATATTGGTCGAGGAAGTAGACCCACCAATCAATAGTGGGCCAATTACTAGCCATCTCAGCCACCTCCAACCCATATTGGTCGAGGAAGTAGACCCACCAATCAAAAGCTTCGGCTTCCTCATCGATAGCTACCGAAGACTGGTGCGCTACTATCTTTAACTCGGTCTCGAGCTCCTTTCATTCTTCCTCCATTGATGACTCTCGCTTAAGAGGTGTTGTGTCTGGTCGTGGGTCGCAATCCGGTTAGCTCTGCGACACACTTGGAGTTGAGGCCCCTGCGACCTCTGGTCGTTTGGCCGTTGGCTTAATCCTGATCGGCGAAGGCTCCCGAGATATCTCCTCAAATGTCGACGCAGGAAGGCTATCTCTCTCTTTCTCCTTTTCTATCTCCCGCTGGATTCTCTCCGTCTCCGCTTGATCTCGTAGGAATTCTACATACGGAAAAAGATAATCCCTGATCTTCATATCTGCGGCGCAGAATATAAGGAAAGCGATAAGGTTTTCCATCCCTTTACGACGTTGAGGACCCATCTGTTAGAAGGAAGAATGGGCCGTTTGTTAGTATTCTCAGGTGGTTACTCTTTATTCGCACGAGTTCGCGTTCTAGTTTCTCTCGGCGAATATTCAGTTATATTTTCGCTACGATTTACATTTGTAGAACCTTTTGGCCTATCACGCTTACGTTTGATCGATTTGGGTTCAGTTTAACGCATACGCTTTACTGTTCGTTTTACAACGATAGCTGTTTTACGCGGATGACCTCGCTTCCTATTTGATTTTTCGAGTTGGGGAGTATCACCGCTCGCAGGCGGTCGCCCGCGACCTGAGTCCGAGCCTCCATCAGCACACGGAGTCACATCGCTCGCAGGAGACGGGTTGCTCATCGTTTCTTTCGCATGTGTTGGTTCCAACGGTGGTTGAGATGGTAATTCGTCTTCTTGCCGTGAGATGTATGGTTTTGGTTGCTCTACACGAACAGGACCGTTTTTTTTTTTTTTTGATTTTAATAAAAAAAGATTAATATATAAAGGATATTGTTATCCTCTATATAATTAACCTTTTTCTATGGAGATGTCGAGGGAGCCCAGCCCGGAACCGTTTAACACATTACATCAGGCTAGACTGTCAGACACCGCCATACCGAAAACTTTGACTACCGATGGATGGTCAGCCACTTTTTGTGACCAACAATCAACCGATACTCAATGAGGTCAGATTTCTTAAGAGTCGCGATATGGGTAGCACATACACTAATTTTCTTTCGAAAAAAAGTCAGAGGTGCCTGGCCAGGATTCGAACCCATGCCCACCGCGTTGAAGGCAAGAGCTCTATCCGTTACGCCACCGCGCTCTTATACGAACAGGACCGTAAGCATTACTATCTTGGTCTATTAGTCTGTAGAGCCACATTTCGCTGCAATTGCACATGACCTACAAACTTAGGCGCGAGCCTACTTGCAATACCCTGAGCAGCCAAAGAGAGTATTTTATTTTTTTCCATCCGAAATCTCTAATGCTATATTCTACTTCTCTTCGACCAATATCATATGCATCAGCTTGCTTTTGTTGAGCGAACTGTGCACGATCTACTACCTGTTCATGTAGCAAAGGTAATTTGCTTGCACGTTTTTGCCAGTTCGAGACTTCTTGTAACCGTTCGTTTTCTTGAGCCACATTGTCTTCTTTTCTTTTCAGCGAGTTCGGAGATACTGGCTGTCTACCATAATTTAACAACGCAGGACTTGTTCCAGTTGTACTCTGTTTTGCAGTGTTATATGCAAATATAATTTCAGGTAACTTTTCGTCCCATGAGCGATGATTTTTATTGATAGAAGCAATAATCATTGTTTTAACTGTCCGGTTTATCCTTTCTACTGGATTAGCCTGCGGGTGATACGTAAGAGTGGTATTATGACAAATACCTGAATCATTTAGATATTTATCTACTACGTGATTCCTGAACTCTGAGTCGTTGTCAGACAGGAAAATTTAAGGTGCACTAAATCTTTAAATAATTCTTTCTTTTAGTGCTTTTAAGATCGTGGGTGCATTCGTTTTTCTAATAGGTATGCACTCCACCCATTTAGTAAATAGATCTTCAAAAATCTAAGCATATTCTGTGATGTATAAAATACATCACAAGAATTAAAATTCAAATAGATTATTTATTAAGTATAAAAAGCGAAATTATAACAAGCGAGCGTACTTATTTTTTAATTCATAAATCTTATGTTTTATTTTTTTTTTGTAACGTTTTTTTTTTAAATTGATTTTTCTCAAGCGTAAGAAATTGACAGATTTAAAGGAGGGTCGAGAAGACTATAAAGGAAAACCAGAGATAAAAATAAAGTAATTAAAAGTTATTTAAATGGAAAAAAATATTCATCGTAAACTAAGAGTAAGAGCAGACGTAAAGACAGAAGCACAGCAAGAAGGATCAGCTGTAATGATGCACATAAGTGAGAAAGAGAAAGAAGATTATGATCATGCGTGCAGCAAATGAAAAAGGCTTCAGGAACACGACGCGTATATATACACACGCTAGATGCACTAGAAACTCAGGATTAACGTCCACGAGAAACATTTCATTAACGAATCATGAGAAGTTACAACAAAGCGGCAACACGAAATTGGAAGCGACGCAAAGTAGCACGTCATAGCGACAGCATAAAAGCGAGAAGGATAGATAGCACAAACGCATTCAGGCTCAACACACAAGAGGAACAGTCTGTACAGTAGATATATATGTGTATATATATATAAATTATTTTATTGTTTTTATAACGATACCGCAATTCTTTTTGACATATATATGTCAAAAAAAATTGCGGTATCGTTATAAAAACAATAAAATATTTTTAAAAATCACTTTTAAAAGAAAAAAACATATTGTCTGAAGGCTCATTAGAAAACTAAAAAATATAATATATATATACTAGGGGGGTACCCCCCTGCTCGCTCCGCTCACCAACTTCCGTAAATATGGGGTGATTTATGATGGACCTCCTGTTGTCATATTTCATGTATATCTTATTAATCATAGGTCACATTATATTATTTTAAATAATATTTCTTCTATATATATATATATATGTATATATATATTTTAAACAAGTTTCCTTTTATCGAATCATATTGTATGTATAAATATGAAATATTATATTTAATATGAAATTTTGTTATGTGTTAGCACTTAACAAACTGGTATTGGATTAAAATATATAATAATTGTTCGCAAATTTATTTTACATTTATTTTTAAAAATGTATATTCCCATCAATAAGGATTTGCATGCAAATTATAGGTAAATGTATTAATATGAAAAAAAATTGAAGCGAACTTCGAGCGCTTCAAAAAACGGAAATAAAACCATTAATTGGATATATATATTTTTTATTCCACACACATACACACACATACACACACACACGCACGCATGCACACACACCTACACACGTGCACGCACGCATGCACGCACATACCAATTTATATGCAATTCACCAACATAAACTTCTTTACTGCTATCGAAATATACTTACGGACACCGACAAACCTACAACACACAAAAATATACACATACGCAACAATTATACACAATAGGACTTACTTTTTAGCTGACACGAACATTTTCACAAAAACTAAATCGTACAGGCACACAACATATAGACACTCTTATTAACACGTATACTTATAGACACAGACAAACAAACTAATATGCACACTTAAACATAAACAGCGGCATGAATACAATATGACACTCTTTTTAACTGACGTTAACATTTTCACTAATACATATACACACCATACATATGCACACACACACACAGACAGACACAGCCAGGACCGCAGACACACGCACACTCACACACACACACGCACACTCACACACACTTGAATGTACATGCGCGCATATACAGACACATATATAAACATACACACATACATAAATAAATATACGTACACCGACAATTACACTGAAAATCTCACTAAAGCACAGAGAAGTATACTGATAAACATACACACACATATATATATAAAAGACTCATGATAAAATCTACAAACCTATCGTAATTCACATACTTATTGACACACACACATGCCGATATATACTCTACCACCAAAACCTAAATGAACACACATGCATGCTAACTTGTAAACAGGCACTTAACAAACATAAACGTTTACTCTGCTACAAACACATATTAACTAACATAGACAAACCCACTTACACACACAAAAACATACACCTAGAGCTACAAATACTATACGAGACACTTTTCAACCAAGATGGACACTTTATTGATACACACTTCTAAACCATACCTTTACAAACACATACACATACATATACACACACGCAAACATAAATGTACACACACATACATACACACACACATACACACACCAATTTATACACAATTCACTAACATGAACTTCTTTACTGCTATAGAAATATACTTACGGACACCGACAAACCTACAACATACATAAAAACATACACATACGCAACAATTATACACAATAAGACTCACTTTTTAGCTATCACGGACATTTTTACGAGTACACTATCATACAGGCACACTACATATAGTGCCCTTATTAACATATATACATATAGGCAAAGACGAACCAACTAATACGCACACATACCATACATACACACAACACACACTCATACCCACTCATATAATAAAAATATGACATAGACAAATAAATACACACAAACTAACATAATATATACATACACAAATACACACATATGCACGCGCGCACACACGCACATACACACACACGCATGCACGCACACACACACACACACACACACACACACAAATACATACCAACTTATACGCAATCCACCAATATAAACTTCTTCACTGCTATGAACATATACTTATGGACACCCACAAACACACCAATACATAAAAACATACGCATACGTGATAATAATACAGTACGACTCACTTTTTAGCTGACACGAACATACACATACACGTCTGCGCTTAAACTTACATACATACATACACACCTTTACATAAATGATCGTATGCGCGCACAGTAGAGCGATTCAAGCGTGCATTTATATGTATGTATGGTTTCATACATGTATATGACAATCATACAGATGAAAAAGTTCTTAAATTTGGTAGCAACCATATTAAAAAATTTTTTTTTATTTGTATGATTGTCATACACGCGTATAAAATCATACATGCATATGAAAGCGTGTTTGAATCGTTCCACTGCACGAATACACAAATTCATGCCAATACACAAAAACACCATAACATACACGTACACCAATTCGTATCAATACACATATTAACTGACAAAACACTACACGTAGAACACACCTACACACATCATGATCGTTCATTAACACTGACACTCACACACACAAACACACACACAAACACACACACAAACACACACACACACACACATACGCACACACCAATGACGCATTCACACTCTATTTATCAATTGTCAAGGAATGAAATCGCCTAATTGATGGGATACTCAAAAAAACTTTATACGACGTACACATTACACTTTAATAAAATAGCATGTAATATAAAATAATTAATTTTTTAAATTGATAATTATTTTATATATTTAGTTTTTTTTAATAATACACATATACAGAGAAGACATATATACACGGTGGGCCATTTTAATCTTCGCACTCAATTTTCTCCGAACCTACTGCAGCTACAAAAAAAAGGTCCAAAGCAAAATTGACCGTGACAGAGGGGGCCATTGACCTGCGCCCTTGGTTTTGACCTTGAGGTCCAATTCCAAGGTCATTTGAAAGTCAAGACCATTTTTTTAAATAGGAATACCTATTTTTGACTACGGATTTGAAAAGAGCGGGAAATTCTAAGATGAGTTTGTCCCAGGTCAAAATTTATTTGGTGACCTTTTCAAGGACAAAAATTGAGGTCAAATGTCTAAAAACCGATTGAATACCCTTTTTCTGCATTATCTTGGTTTGCTGATAAATGCAAATGATCTAAGTAGTGTTAAATGGTCATTTTAGTTCCAAGGTAAAAGGATCTCGACCATCTTGACCTTAAGGGGACGCTGTATCTCTCTATCCTTTTCTAATTGAAAAATGTAAATTTTTGGGAAAACTAGTTATTATTGATAGAAATTAAGGGTTGTCCGCAACTTCTATAGTGAAAAACAATATTTTGTCTGATAAGAGCAAATTAATTTTGTTGCTTTTTTTTTTAAGTAAAGTTTGACATACTTACAAAATCCTAAATTAGGCTAGAGAATACGTTATTTAAGTATGTCAAACTTTACTTGAAAAAAAAGCAACAAAATTAATTTGCTCTCATCAGACAAAATATTATTTTTCGCTATAGAAGTTGCGGACAACCCTTAATTTCTATCAATAATAACTAGTTTTCCCAAAAATTCACATTTTTTAATTAGAAAAGGATAGAGAGATCCAGCGTCCTCTTAAGGTCAAATTTCAAGGTCATTTTGAGATCAATAATGTTTTTTCGGTAATAGAAATTCCTATTTTAGACTACGAATTTAAAAATATTAGTTAATTTTACGCTAAAATTATTCTAGGGGAAAGTTGATTTTATGACCTTGGAATGGTCCAAAATCAAGGTCAAATATTGAAAAACTTATCGAATGCTCTTTATCTGAATTACACTGGTTCCCTAAGACTTTTGGTGTATCGGTATGGAAGAAAAGTTCAGAAAAAATTTGTGCATGGCGAAGGGGGCCTCGGAGAAAATTGAGTGCGAAGATTAAAATGGCCCACCGTGTATATATATATAGTTGTAAGATCAGAATTTAAGCAACTTCTGCCTCCCCCCCTTTGGCCCCCTAGCCCTGCCTCGATATAGCCACTCTTTAAATTACATTGTAATTCTTCCTCTTTTTTTAATTTAATGTCGCTGTATTTTATGCTACCGTTGCGATGCTAATTAGCGACGGATGGTCGTCAGTGTGCTTGTGAACAAAGCACATATGTCGTACAATGGTGCTTGTATCATTTGGCCGAGAACCGGAATCGAACTTGGAGCCTCAAAAATACAAATCCATCGCTCTACCGAATGGGCCACTGACGACGTTTAAATCTTCTTTTAAATTGTTATTTACGTTATTTAAAACAAAAAGGCTTCCCTTTGCTCCTCCACCTAAAACCTTACACCCACCCTCTTTGATTTATACCCCCCCCCCCCACACGGCTCCATCTTACACCTTTCTTTTACGTTAATATTCTGTTGTAATAATGAAGATCGATCATGTTTATTTACATTTTATTATTGTGATTATAATGATAACTAATAGATAATACAAAACTTCTTCTCTTAATTACATGTGAGTCTGATATTATATTACAAAAAAAAATTTCTTTATTAATATTTTATTAATATGATTACAATTACGATCAATTGATAATATTCAGCTTCCTCTTTTCGTTTACTTTATTCATATAAATATAATGATATTCATATCTTTTACATCAACATTTGTCTTAAAATTTATCGTATTAACGTTTATATAATTTATTTGCATTTGATTTACATAAAATTAAATTTTTAGCAAAATGTTGACTTGATTGTTGTTCTGTGATATACAAGTATGCTGTTGTGCTAAAAATTACTATTCCAAAAAATATATTGTTGGTTACCAGAGGCAACAAATTTATTGTTGTACAAGATGAATTATCATTTTTAATATAGTCTAATTATCTTTTAGAAATTAGAAACGAAAATTCATTTGTTAATAAACGCTATAGCTTTTACATAGAAAAATATCCTCACGATAATGATAGACAAAAATTGAACCTAGCAAAGTCTATACTAAAGAAACTACATAATTATTTACAGCATAATTCTAAAACTTTTATAATATGTTGTTGAAATTAGCTTGACTGCAGTTCCAAAGAGTAAATAAAAAAGAGTTACTATTACTACTATTATATTGAGGTGAAAAATTAAGACTTTTTTTTCTTACGTGAATATCTTTTGCATTATTGTCACACATACATACACATACACACGTGTATTCTTAACATACACGTACATACATACACATACACACATACACATACATACATACATACACACATATACACGTATCCATACACATACACTTAATCATATACACTGCGACGATGCGATTTTTATGCATCGCGCTTAAACCAGGTTCTACGCTCGACCGCTACGAGGCGTCACTCCCGCAACGAAAATAGAGAGCCTCAGGGCTTATAAGAGCCATCGCCGGCCTGTTCGAATCAGAGCTTATCCAACCTCTCTGCTGTGAGCATGTACTAGGGGGAGAACTTTGCATGCTTCACAGTGTACCTTTCTCTCTCCACTCTCTTGGAGATTGCATAGAGTGGTTTCCTTCCATCCTACACGACTGTGTATTAGGAGATATACTTTACGCAGTCTCCTTACCACTCTCCTTGACTCTATAGGAGTATATACTAAGAGTCGAGGCTCCTCTCCAGCCATGGCTGTGTACCAGGAGACATACCTTACGCAGTCTCCTTAACCGCTTACCTCCACCTTCTCGGTTAGAGGTAAGGTCTTCCGCTAATCGATGGGAATCCCACGTCTAGCATACCCCCTCCACGTCTTCGCTGGAGTTAACACAAAGCTTGGAGGTTACCTATTTTCCAGTACTCCCGACCTGTATCTGGATCCTGTACTACATGTCACCGAGACACCGCTCAAATTGCCTGTTACCGGTAAAGTAGTTTCCGACCACGTCGACAGCCTATAATATCGTAACCTATAAATAGTTTGATTTTTCCTTTTACTCTTGTTTGTAACCGATACCGATCGGAATTATCAATAAGTATAATTTTGTTTGAACCGCGTCTCCGGTAAAGTTAATACCGACCGCCTAGAAATATAACTTACTAGGAGAGTGTCACACCTCCGGATCACGGATTTTGCTCAAACTTAGGGATAAGTTTTCAGATGATAAAATATGAAAAAAGCTAAAGTTATAGTCATAAATACTCAATATTTCCCTAGTTACAGGCAATTAAAGAAAATCACTAAAAAAGTTACTAGATTTTTTAAACGCATATAGTTCTTTAGCGTCAATAGCTACAAGCTTGAAACTTTTTTTAAATTAAAGCTGAGCTCAAATCCTTTCGAAACAGTAGTTACAGCATATCAAAATATTATTTTTTCCCAAAGTTAGAGCGTAATAAGGATTGGACCTAATTTCAGCTTTTATTATTAATTAATGTTTTTAAAAGAAAAATCAGGTCCAATGTTTATCACGCTCTAACTTTGGGAAAAAATAATATTTTTACATGCTTTAACCACTAATTCGAAAGAATTTGAGCTCAGCTTTAATTTAAAAAAAGTTTCAAGCTTGTAGCTATCGACGCCAAAGAAGTATATGCGTTTAAAAATCTAGTAACTTTTTAAGTGATTTTCTTTAATTGCCTGTAACTTCCTCTGAGATTATTATCTGATCTTTAACTCTGTATTAGTTTCAAGTTAAATCAATAAATGCAAAGAATATTTATTGTGAAAAATATAAGATTGCACGACTCATACTCATTTACCAGTTCCGTTAAACCTTTCCTGTAAATCCACCCCGTCATACCACTTTAATTTTAAGTTTTGCTTATTTCATTTCATCTGATTATTATTTAAATGCAATAGTTAATTTTTTTTACCTTCTTATTAATATCAGTTACCGTTTAACGTTTATGCACTTTTCATTATTAAATTCAATTTCTATCTTTATTATTAAATTCAATTTTTGTTTATCATTAAATTCAGTAAAATCATTTTAGTTTATAAGTTTTGAACTTTAGCTTCCGCGAACCACCGACCGACCATCTCCAGCATCAACCTTCAGGTAAAAGTAAAAGTCAGATGCCGACGGCAACAACGAGTTCATCCAAGGACGAGAAGCCAAAAGTTACAACACATACGCTTAATCATATACACATACACACATACACAATATCTGTCACTCCATCCCCGTCCCTCCGTCTCCATATCTTCTTACGGTCTCTCCGTCCGTCATTCCATCTCCATCTCTTCTACTCCATCGCTCTGTCTACGTCTCTTCGTCTCCACCTCTTCATCTCCATCTCTCCGTCTTCGTTATTACTTTACTATATTACTTATATACATATAATCTTATATTATATTACTACCATTATATTATTGTGAAAAACTAAGCCATTTTTTCCCGGGAATATCGTTTGCATAATTATCATATATATATATATATATATATATATATGTATGATAATTATACTCACACACTTGCACCTACACATATGCATACATACACATACACGTACGCACATTCATATGCATACATGCACACATATACTTACACACATACATATACACACATACACACACACACACACACATATATATATATATATATATATTTATGTGTATAAGTATATATATATATATATATATATATATATATATATATTTATGTGTATAAGTATATATATATATATATATATATATATATATATATACTTATACACATAAACACATGCACACATAGATATACACATATGCACATACATATACAGAAGATTTGCCTCTCTATCTCCATCTGTCCATCTCTCTATCTTCGTCACTCCGTCTCTCTGTCTTTCCATCTTCGTTTCTTCACTTCCGTCTTCTCATCTCCATTTTTTCGTCTCTCTATCTATGTCCCTATGTCTATGTCTCTCCGTCTCTGCCTGTCTGTCTCTGCCTCTCCGTAGCTGTCACTCCGTCTCCGTTCCTCCATCTATGTCTCTTCACCTCCATCTTTCCTTCAAGTCTCACAGTCTCTATCTCTCCATCTCCGTCTCTCCGTCTTTCCGTTCCCATCTCTTCTACTCCATCGTTCCATCTCCGTATCTCTGTCACCGTTTCTTAATCTCTGTCTTTGTCTCTCCGTCTCTTTCTCTTCATCTCCGTCTTTCCCACTACGTCCCTCTTTCTCCGTTCCTCCAGCTATGTCTCTCCATCTCTGTTCCTTCCTCCCCGTCTCTTCGTCACTCCGTCTCCGTCTCTTCGTTTTTATCTCACCATCTTGGTCTCTCCATCTCCGTCTCTTCATCTCCGTCTGTCCATCTCCTTCTGTCCGTCTCTCCGTCTCCGTCTTCGTCTTTCCGTCTCCGTCCCCGTCTCTCTACGCCTGTTATTACTTCTTTATATTAGGTGAGGTTAGGTTGAGGGGCTCTAAAAACCATAGAGGTCTTTTTCCACGTGGCCCATTGCGATGCCCTTGGTGTAGTAGAGCTAACCTTATTTTTGTTCCTTGCTAAAGCATTTCATGCATATCGTAGCTGTAGCCCCTAACCGAGGCCATATTGCTTGTGACGTACGTCATTCGTCTCGGGTATTACATCGTCTGTTGTGCTCAATTTTTAGAGTTTCATCTATAGCTGCTTTTATTGATTCTATCGGTGGCATGGGATGTCTTGCCGCTTCTGCCTCGCATTTATTAGCGCCGATCTTTGCCAGCTTATCTTCCTTTATGGTCCCTTGCACCTTGCAGTGTCCGCGTACTCAGCAGAGGCTAATTTTGTCATTGCGAATCCATGACAGGGCCTCACGGCAACTCATCGCCGTCCTCGATCTTATCGTTCTTGCTGCTAATGTTTTGAGAGCGGCTTGGTTATCCGAATAGATTGTGACCTTCTCTGGTCTTTTACCTCTCATATGCAGAAGCCTGGCTGCTTTACCTATTGCGAGGATTTCAGCTTGTTGGGTGCTACAATCGTTTTTCAGTCTACATGACTTTTCGATTTCCAGCTTTCCTGAGAAGACCCCTGCTCCTGTTCCTTCGGGCGTCTTTGACCCATCTGTGAAGATCGTTATCTCATTCTCATGAATTACGAAGTCTTGATTTCAATCTTTTTTTGTTGGAATATATATTTCTATATTCCTTTTAAAGCTTAGCTGAGGCACCATGTAGTCCGTCTGCTGTGTCAGCTTGTCGGTCAGGTTTCCATCAAGTTTATTTATCTCCTTATTTATCAGAATGTGTCCATAATTAGCTTGCTTCCACAGATTAGAGCCCCTTAATCTTAGGACTCCTTTTGCGGCTGTTCCTTTTATGAATAAGTCTATTGGCTACAGACTCAAGATTAATTCCAATGCCGGCTGCGGTGTGCTTCTCGTTGCTTCCGTTGTGCCTAGTACAGCCATCCTTTGCACTTTGGTGAGCATTTTAGTGTTTGTAACCTTATTTGTGGCTTCCCACAAAACTAAGGCTCTATAAGTGATGACCGGTCTTACAATCGTTGTATACATCCAGTGTATGATATACGGTTGTAGACCCCATCTCTTTCCGAACAATTACTTGCAAGTGTAGAACGCGTTTATCCCTTTTTCATCCTTTCTTCCACGTTCCTTTTCCAGGGAAGTTTAGAGTCTAGGATGATTCCGAAATATTTTGCCTCTTTAGAGAGTACCATTTCTTGTCCTCCCATTTTTGACAATGCGAATTTCTCTATTTTATACCTCCTTGTGAACAGCACCAATTCGGTTTTCTCTGGATTCACTCCTAAACCATTCTGTTCTGCCAACTTGGATATTTCTTTAAGCGCGGATTCCATAATGTTGCTGATCGTTGTTGGGTCTTTAACCTTAATCAGCACTACTACATCATCTGCATATGTCACTACTTTTATTCTTTTTTCCTCAAGGGTTTTCAGCATCTTATTGACTACTACCAGCCACAGTAGAGGTGATAATACTCCTCCCTGTAGCGTCTTCCTTGTGGTGCTCCTTTTGATTTGACTGCCTCCCATTTCTGATCTGATGGTTCTGCTTTGCAGCATCTCCATCACCCATTTAATGGTAATACAGTCAACCCTCTCTTCTTTCAATGCTTCCATTATTGTCTCGGTATTAACGTTATTAAAAGCTCCCTCTATATCAAGGAAGGCACCAAGAGTGTATTCCCTGTCTTTGAGAGCCTTTTCTAGTGCGTTAAGTACCTCATGTAGTGAACTTTCCACAGATTTTCCTTTTAAGTAGGCATGTTGTGATGTGCATTTCTCTTCTATTCCTGTGGATTCTTTTATATGTCGGTCCACCAACCTCTCTGATGTTTTCAGTAAAAACGATGAGAGACTTATGGGCCTGAAATCTTTGGGTGTTGTGTGGCTTGTTTTACCCACTTTGGGTATAAAAGCCACTCTTACATCCCTCCATTTTCTCGGTACGTAACCTTTTTCTAGGCATGCCAAGAAAATTCTAACTAATATCTCGATGGTCGAATCAAGTGATTTTTGCAACATGATGGGCATTATACCATCCAATCCCGCTGATTTGTAAGGACTGAATGAATTCACTGCCCATATTATCTCATCCTTCGAAACGATTCTTGCTATTATTTTCTTATTTCCTGCCTGACTGCTTGCCTGTTGTTCTTTATTGAATTCCATGCTATCCACGAGGCAGCCAGGAAAGAGTGTGCTCATTAACAGCTCTAGGGTTTCTGAACTGGTCTCAGTCCACGAATCGTCCAGTCTTCTGATGCTCGTTAAGACCACAGGGTCTTCTTTGAGCATCTTTCTGAATCTGGCCGCCTCGTTTATGTCTTTTATAGACTCACTGAGACTCTTCATCGATTCCCATTTTGGTGTTCTAATTTTTCCTTTGTATTCTCTAAAACTGGTTTTATACTTTTCCCAGCTTTCATTCGTTTTCTCTCTTCTTGCTGTACCTAAGAGCTTTTTGGTTTTTGCTCTAAGTTGTCTTAGTTCTTTACTCCACCACTGTTTGGTGTTGTTTTGACCTCGACTCATAGAGCATGATTTCCTGAAAGCTTCCTCTATCGTTTCCTCTATTTTACCGACTGTTTTCTCGATTTTCTCAATCGTAAGAGTTTTCAATATCCCAGCCAGTGGCTCGGTTTTTAGTTTTTCTTTTACTGGATTCGAGAACTTCAGCTAATCTGTTTTTCTCGGATTATAAAAAGCCCTAGCTTCCCTATTTTCCCGATTAATTATAAAAAGAATTTTCCTATGATCTGAGTAAGAATTTTTAAGAGAAACCCTCCAATTTTCGACCCTTATCTGATCTGAGTTTGTAGCCAAAGTTATATCTATTACCTCCTGCTTCACCCTATTTGCAAAAGTTGGGACATCCCCCTATTACATACTGTAAGGTTAGTAGAGAGGATAAAATCTAAAATTGACTTACCTCTTTCATTGATGTTCGTGCTTCTCCATTGAACGTGATGACCATTGGCGTCGCTTTCAATCACCAGCTGTCTACCTTTTGCCATGGCTTCCTGTGCGAGGCTTGGGAGAGCTTGTGGTGGTGGTTCCTTCTCCTCGTACAGCATATATGCTGATGCAATGAGTAGGACTGGTTTACCTTTCTGCTCGCATATTACCGTCGTTGAATCATCTGTGCTGTGCTGTGAAAGAAGAATAAGCTTTAACTCCTTTCTCGCTACAACACACGCTCTTATCTTATCTGTTGTCTGTGAATAGAACAGGTCATATCCCTTTGCTCCTAGTTCCCGTATTTTGCCTCTGACGAGCCATGCTTCTTGGACTAGGGCTATATCTATTTTCTTTTCAGACATGGACATCATCAAATCCTCCGAGGCTGCTTCGCAGTGGTGCAGGTTAATTTGCACCACTTACAACCCCGACTTCTTCGATTTTTGTCTTGCCATTTGGAAGCCCCGTTTTTAGCGTGCCGAGGCCAAATTTGATGCTTCCTTTCGTGTTCCTGAAGAGCTTTAGAGACTCGGCATCCACGGCCATGACGAAGTCTTTGCCGTCTCCTCCTTTACTTGCCGTTGCAGATATAATTCTCCAACTTTCAGTGGTTAGTCCCTTGTTCTGCCTCTCAATGATCTTTAACACTGTGGCGTTGTCCTCCAGTACTGGAGGTGGCACCCAGACGGATGTTATTTGTCTGAGGGGCAGATCTGATCTTAGCACTACTTCGAGTTTCGCGCCTGGCCAAAGTTCGTTGCAGCTGCCGACTACTTGCTTTAAAAAGTATCGCGACTTTCTGTTGCAGCAACTAACAACTTTAACTCCCCTCTGCCAGCCCGCTCCATCGAAGACTACCTCCTCTTCACTGCTCCCCTGTGGGCTTTCAGCAATCATGAGCAATATTCTCGACTCTACTTCTAGCCACCTTTCGGGCGCCAATCTGACATCCAGATCTGATCTATCTATGATGGCAACTTGGCACTCTTTGGGCGACTCGAAGCTTGTCGAGGGTTTGCTCTCTTTGTCGCTCGCTCTTCTTCTTCACCGGAGCGGTTCCTCTTAACCGTTTTTCCCTTGAAGGGTGACGGTTTTTTGATACCACCCGGTTGTGGTAAAGATTCCACAGCGTTCGATCTTTGCAACTTTCGAAACTTCATCCTGGGGTTGATTTCCACTTCTTCCTTTTTGGCAGTCGTGGTTTCTTCCTCTATCGGCTCGAATGTCGCGTTGCTGTTTTTCTTCACGTGCTTTTACACTATCTTTGTATTCTTGCGGATGTGCTCCTTCTCTTTCTCCGTAAGCTCTTCTGCTTTCTTTGTTTCCATCTTACGGAGGTATTTAACCGCACGATAGCTATTTTTAGCTTTCTGCTCGCGGCTAAGTGTCCTCCTTTCCTTCCCTTTCCTCCCGACTTCACCGGCTCCGTATAGAAGCATCATTTTGGTTTCCGAGTCCGCAGATTCGACTGTGCTTCCTTTTGACGACAAGATGTCGTTGGCTGCTTCGTCGAGGCTCTTTTCCACTCGTAGCATTCTGCGTTGATCCAACAGCCAAGTGATTAAGTGAGAACGCATTTAAAAGCAGTAATTAGCCCCCCCTCCTCCCCAGAATCCAATTGGGGCTTGGTCGGCTCATGGACGGGTGGATTTCCATGAAGGTTACCACCTAGGGTAATATTTATTTTCTCACTGCTATCCATATTGCTCTACTATAAAAAGATTCCATTGTCCACGGCCATCTATTCAAGTATTTAACGACTAACCAGATTGAAAATCCATTCACTATGGCCGTCCCACTATCCGCAACCTGTGGACGCGCTCCATAGCATGGAAAAGTGCTATATCCCTTAAAAAACGGCTCCCGAGTAAAATTTATTAAAATAAAAAGTTCCATATTTTCGAAACTAATGATCGCATCTTCAAAATCCGAACAGCGTTTGTAAAATTGGTCAAAAATTTTTTAAATAAAGTAAGCCCGATATGAAAAAAGTCATTTTCTAATTGCTAATAGCAATGTAAAAAAAATTTTGTTCACTAATTTTTTCTTCCACATAAAAGTGAATGCCATTTTTATGAAAATTATGACATAAAAAAAACCCAAATGGGTTTTCGAAGTTTTCCTTTCTTAGTTTATGAGATAATCATGATTGAAAAAATAGGTCTTGTTTCCGAATAATTATCATAACTGTGATTAAAAAAGTCATAGAAAAATTTTATTTAGTTCATTTCAAAGAGGACTATTAGAGTTTTGAAGCTCATTTGGTTTTTTTTCGATATCATAATTTTCATAAAAATGGCATTCTCTTTTATGTGGACAAAAAAAATTAGTAAAAAAAATTTTTTTTACATTGCTGTAAGCAATTATAAAATGACTCTTCTCATACCGGACTTACTTTATTACAAAGATTTTTTTATCAATCTTTCAAACGCCGTTTGGATTTTGAAGATGCGATCATTAGTTTCAAAGATATAAAACTTTTTATTTTAATAAATTTTACTCTAGGGTAGGCAAAAGCAATTGACTGGTAGTACATATATATACTCACACACTTGGACCTACACCTATGCACACATACACATACGCATATTCACATGCATACGTACACACATGCACACATGCACATACACACATGGACATACATATACACACATATACACACACACACATACAGAACATTTGCCTCTCCATCTCTTTGTATCCATCTCCCCGTCTCTCCATCTCCATCACTCCATCTCTCTGTTTCTTTCTCTCCGTCTCTCTGTCTCCGTTTCTCCATTTCCGTCTTTTCGTCTCCGCCTCTCTATCTTCGTCCCTATGTCTCGGCCTCTCCGTCTGTGCCTCTCTGTCTCGGCCATTCCGTCTCTGTCTTTTCGTCTCCGTCCCTTCATGTATGTCTCTCCGTCTATCTCTTAATGTTTCCGTTCCTATGACTCCTTTTTTTCGTCTTTGTTTCTCTGTCTCTGTCTCTCCGATTCCATCTCTCTGTCCCTCTGTATATGTCTCTTCGTTTTCGTCTTTCCGTTTTCGTCTTTCCGTCTGTCTCTCTGTTTCCTTCTCTCTGTCTTCTTCTCTCTATCCCTCCGTCTCCGTCTCTACTTCTTTATTCCTACGTCTCCGTTTTTTCATCTCCGTCCCTCTGTCTGAAACACGTGATTAAAAAGAACGTATTCCTATCATATTTTTTAATTATTTCAAATCAAATTGAGTAAAACAAATTTTTAATTTATCATGATGATATAATTTGTATTCAAACAATTTTTATGCGTATTGAAACTTTAATTAATCCTTTTTTCCAAATATATCAAAACTAATTTTTAAACAGAACTGCAATATAAAGATTTACAAATTAAGGCAATTATCTTGACTTGATAATTGCCTAATTCATACATATTTATAAGATGTATAAAAATTTAACCGAGCGACGTTAGGAGCGAGGTAAATTAAGCTCGTATAGAATAAAATCAAAAAGAAATTTTAGCGAAGAAAAGATTTTGGTCAGATGTTATATCATTAATGATTCTATAAATATTAAATTTCATGAGAAATGGGTTTTAGAAAAAATGTTTATATGAAAACAAAAAAATGAACAAAACAAAATAAACAAACAATTACAAAAAATCTTAAGTTCAAAACTTCAAATGAACAATGTTCAATGATGAACATTAAACTTTGTTTTTATAATGTTTATGTTTTTTTTATGTCTATGTATTTAATAAGTGGTAATTTATTAAAATTTTGAAACTAATTATCAATCCGAATTTTTAATTATCTATATAAAAAACATTTATGATTTTTATTTCAGGATTTTTTATAGTACTTCAGAAGTATTTAAAATTTTTATATTAAATAATTTCAATTCAGAAGTACACATAAAATTATTATTTTCATAGAATCAATTTAACCAAAGAAGAAAAATTAATTATAACATGTAAATATAAATATGCTAGGCAATTAAGTATGTTAAATGATGAACACATTAGAAAATTTAATCAAATTTTGAATATTCATACAAATTTTAACAATATTTTTACAAAGGCTTGAAAATATTAATCCAGTTCCATTAAATCAAGATTACATACAAATACTTATCTCCGGAAATTGGCATTTTAGTTGTTGCATTTGTATCTATTATTTACAAAATGTAATTCATGTTTATGATAGTTTAAATAGTAATAGATTAAATGATGAACAAAAAAATTACATTAATAAACTATTCCCAATTCGTGAAAATTTACAAATATGTTTTGAAAAAGTTTAATTTCAGTTTAATCCTTTTGATTGTAGCATTTTTTCAATAGCGCTTGCAAAAGCAACTGTTTATAATTTGTGTCCTTGTCGAATAGAATTCGACACTGAAAAAAAGCGTGAATATTATTTAACTATGTATGAAACAATGATATAATATTTTACAGTATGTTATGATTAAAGCTGTAATGGTAATTGTTACAGCTGAACTATGTTTATGCATGTTTGAATTAATTGACATTATTATGAATTTATTTAGGTTTACTCCCAATTTAAATTTAGTTCGTCAAATATAATTTTTAGCTTACGCTTTTGTTCCGTGATTTGGTTTTGTTGGTTAACGTTATGTGTGTTCATCGTATTTTAAAGTTCTCTTCGAAAGTTGTTGAAAAGGCTTTCGACGCTCTTGATTACATGTGTCTGTGTCGTGGCGACATCTTCAATAGAGTTGTGAGGTACGGAGTTATGTTGCGGCTTCTGCGAGCTTGTATGTGTGTGTTGTTACTTACTGCGACGTTAGCATATGATATAGATAGAGTGGTGGTTCTATGGTTCTTTGCAGAACTGTTTTTGGTGCGATTTTCTTTTATATCTTGTACTATTGATTTAGCAAATTTCCTATAAGCGCAGCCACGATAATTGGCTGTGTGACTTTCTTGACAGCAGTTGGCACAGTATGGTGGTAATGATTTATATTCATTTGTTTTTCTGCACTGGCCAGGCTCATGATCTCCCTTTGACACAGGGATACTTTAAGTAACAGTTTATGCTTACATGTCCTACTCGCTGACATCTATGGCATTGATAGACATTTTTTTTCTTAAAGGTCTCCCAAAGTACTGTAAGATTGAGGATGTTTTTGATTGCGGTGATATTTTTTTGAATGCTATCAAAGTTGAGCAAACTTATTAATGGCTTTTTTGTGTACGATTCGCATTAACTCTAAGTTTTTCAATTTTTTTTATTTCTACATTCGATATGTTCATATTAGTAAGTTCTGATTTTACTTTTTCAGGCGTATATATTGCTCTTTTCGTTTTGTGCTGTGTATGTAAAAAATTGTACATCTATTTTTTTAGAGGCTCTTTGAGTTTAGTGTAGATTTCCATATCAGCTGTTATGATTGTCAGATTTGTCAGATTCTTATCTACGAGTCCTATCTATCTCAGTCCTTGAAAAAAACCTTTTTTTTATCGATTACTTGTGCAATGCCATTGATTAGTGATTTAGCTGAACTGTGTTTGCAGTATATAGGCGGTGGCTTGATCCTTTTATTATTAGATTTATTATAATGAGAGTTAGTTGTTTGATCACCTACTCCTGACTTGGTGCTATCCTTGTCTAGAACATTAAATATGTTAGATTCCATAGTATCGAATGGTGCTTGTTGCTGTGTACCTTTAGTTGTAGTGGCCGTTTTAACAATTTTTTTGAGAAAATCCATACAATATTTTCTTTGCGTATATACGTGCAGTCTGCGGGACTATTATTTATGTCTCCGGCTAATGAGCCCGAGCTAGCAGCGAGAGATATCGTACTATCATTGAATTCTCTGTCTTTGTCTTTTTGGTATTCAAGATTCATACGTGATAAGGGGTCGTACCCAAATGCCGTTGACAGTTTTTTGGGGGGGAGGGGTCGATCAAAATCTACGAAAAGTAACGCTATGGGAGGGGGAGTTAGTTATTTACTCCTACGTTGGCTATTTTTTTTTTATCAAAAAGATCATTGCATAGTATTAGCAATTTGGAGCAGATTTTTCATCCGAAAACTGCAAAGTCAAGCAGTTCTGCAGTCTGTCCACTAAAACACAGTATATTACTTTCTTTTACATGTACGCGGGCGCCGCCATACGGTGCAAAGCATAAGCCGTTTCTTTTAGCGAGTGAGCTGTCAAAACAAACGAAAAATTTTCAAGCTGATTGCAGCATTTATATTTGTGCCTGTTGAATCGTGTTCTATTTTTATAACGTATTTTAAAAGGTTCATAGTTTTATGATCTTTTTCGATAAAATAGAAGTGAAAAAGTTTATCGATGATTAATATATTTAATATCTTATAAATATTTATCATATGCAATGTTTAGAATTCTGTTGTTTTGTGAAAATGCTATTTTATTAAAATCAAAAACTAAAAATATGTTCAATATTTAAAAAGTAATTAATATAATTAAAATTTTTGTTTAAAGTTTAATAAAAAATAAAAAAGTCAGTTTACGTTACAGGGGGGGGGGGGGGTACTTTGATAGTTTACACATGTCACGGAAAGGGGACCGGGGGGTCGAAATATCGAAAAAATTGTCAACGGCATTTGGGTACGACCCCTAAGTGAAATGATTTTTTTGCTAGTAAATTGGGCTAAACTGTACTTTGTCTTTTTAATCCAAATTCTTTAAAAGCTTTTTTAATTTGTCTATCCATGAAATTTGATGAGAGAAGATTTCTTAAATAATTTGGCTGTGGGTAGCTCGACCCGTTCCGCCATGATGTTTTGCGTTGACTGCCTTTGCTTTGAGGTTACGGGAATGGATTCTTGGCTTTTCGACGCCATTTTTTGATGTCTTGTTTTCGCAACCTCTTTTCACTCACTGATGTTTCTGTTAATACACAGAATACTTATAATTTAACGAAAACATGACGCTGGAGTACACAGTGATTGGCATGAATACACTTTCGGATGACATTCTGTATATTTTATTAATATTAGGCGAAAATCGTAAAGGTATAGGACGAGCACACCGAGAGCGATGCGCACTCTACCAATTCCTTGACGGAACTCCAATAGATTTAAGGCATGATTCTATTTGTTGGCATGATTGTAGGATATGTGTGTATAGAGTAAATGATTATATTTTTATCAGCTTGACTTATATGGCTGATTCCATTCAGATTCATGCAGGCCGTCACTGATCAATTTTTTTTTTTCTTCTAAGTAACAAAAACACCTTCTATTATGTATATAAAAATAAAATTTACCTCGTAGAACGCTCAAAAAATTTTTTTTTCTTACTACAGCAATTTTAGTGTTGGATGTAAAAACGAAAATTCGAAAATTGAAAATGAACCTCTACTTTTAAATGACTATAGCTCCGTCAATTTTTAACCTTTTAAGCGTTCTTTTAACGAAAGTGTGCGGAATTTTGACTAGTTTTAAATGCAATCTCGATTATTGTAATACAATTTGATCTCACTGAGTTATTTACGGAAAACCGAAAAAAAGCAATTTTTTTCAAACATGATTTTCTCAAAAACTATATATTTTTTTTTAATTTTTATATGATTTTATACACAAAAAATACTAACTTCTAGGGTAGGTGAAAATATGCGATTTTGCCTTTTTTCAACAGATTTTTAAACGTGCTTTTATATTTTCGATTTTAAAACATTGATACCATGACGCATCGTACTATTTTTCCAACTTGACGTGTTCTTACAACTATTTTTATGCTTTTATTTATTAATATATCAAAAATATTAACAATAATGTTTAAAATAAACCCTGGATCGAATATTTTGATCAATTAGAATTAAAGTTATGACGATTTGAAGTTTAAAATAAAAAATGCTGAAACTTTAAATAAATATGATATTTACATTGAGGAAATGCAATTTTCGTTAAAGATTAAAATCTGAAGATATAAATTTTTGAATTCAAAAGAAAAAGTTATTTTGATGGAAGAAAACATAAACATTCATCCTCTTTTTATGGTACATTATTATAATAAAAATTTTTTTTGTTGGAGAATATAATTTTTTTATCAGTTCGAATTTCGCGCCTAGAATTCGAATTTATTTTGTAGGAAGCTCACGCATGTCACCACTAGGTGGCGATGATTCGTTCTTTGCATTCTCATTAACGACTTGACGCGTTTCAAAATATAAGAAAAGGAAGATAAAAAATAAAGTTGTTTAAGAAAAATTATTTTTTTCGATCTGTCATTAAACAGAATATCAATAATGGCATCACTGATTGTTAAAATAAAGTGCAAAAATTTAAAAGAAAGGCACAAAAAAGTTGTTTATGATTGCTCCAAAAGTCCGCTTAGAGAATTAGGTGATCTAACGGAGTCTTTGAAGCGCTTGTATCCAAATACTTCTTTCTCTAGAGAAGATAAAGTATGCCCTTCGCGTTACAAAATATTATTAGATGAAGTGAAAAATGCGCCTATTTCATCGACTTCAAGCAGTTAACAATCTTTGGAAGATTTTATTCATAGTGAGGCTGTGGTAGAAAAGCTTAACGAGACTTCAAGTAATTTGAAATTAAATATTTCACCAATTGAAATGCCTCAAAGTATCAATATCAAGATGCGAGAATCTTATGCTCTCCGAAAAAGAAAACAAATGAACGATGCATTTGATTTACAAATAGCAAGTAAAATGATGAGAATCTACGATATAACGGATTTGCCCGCATTGAATGAAAATAATGAATGTAAAACAAATGATTAATGGATTGAGAATATTAAAATTGCATTAGATAATTGTTCAAATTTTCTTGAGAGAGTGCGATTGTTGAGTATTATACCAAGTGATATTACCAAAGATTATTTATTATCTGTTTTACCAAATGTAACTATTTATATGATTGATCAAGCACGATCATTGGTAAATAATAAAAAAATTTACAAGCAGTCTGAGAACTATTGTAGACATTCTTTGGATAGTAAAATTTCAATGAAAGTAAAGGATTATTATCTGAACGATGATTTTATTTGTTCTCGTCAAAGTGCAAATAGAAGCGACACAGTATTTATCAAAGAAAGTGGTATAAAAACTAAAAAAGTCAAACGCTTTCTTACGCGAAGTATAAAAGAAATATATCAATTATTTAAAGAAGAAAATCCTGAAATAAAAACAAAAATTGGTAAATCAACATTCTACGCTTTAAGACCAAAGAGGGTTATATCACATCCACCCACCGATTTGTGTCTTTGCGTTTACTGCGAGAATCTTAAACTTATGTTAGATGCTTTGAATAATTATAAAAAAGAGAATGAACAAGGCATTGCAGATTTGGGATTGAAAATATGTTCTTCACTTTTTTGTTCAAAAGTTGATATGAAATGTGTACTAATGGAATGTAAAGAATGTCCCATAAGAAGATTTATATGAAGAAATAATTTATGGTGTTTGGGAAAAATCAAATTTACCAAATAAAACTAGCACAACTGAAAATTTCTTAATAGAGTTAAGAGAGTGCGCTCTCACTGTAAGTGCTCATAAATTGGTCAAAGAAATTCAACGTATAGCAATTAAAGAGGTTAAACTTTCAGCGAAGAATAATGACTTCCAATTAGTTATTCATGTCAATTTTGCAGAAAATTAGACAGTTTTTCTCCAAAATGAAATTCGAAGCTATCATTAAAATAAAAACCAAATATCAATATTTACGTCAGTATGCTATTTTGGAAATGATAAAACAGTCAGTTATGTCACCATCTCTGACGATGTTAAACATGATTTGTCTAATGCCCCAATGGCTATAAATTTAACTATCGACAACTTAAAACAAAAACATATTGCGCAAGATCTTGACGAAATCATAACCGTTTCCGATGGAGCTGCCAGTCATTTTAAAAATAGATATCAATTCTATGAGCTTCAAAACTCAAAAGTAAACAGAAAATGGCTTTTTTCTATAACAGGTCATGGTAAAGGCGCTTGTGACGGTATTGGTGGTTTAGTTAAACATTATGCTACCACGCATAATCTGTCAAAGAAAAGTGCAGATTTTATTAGAAATGCTGAAAATTTCGCCTCTCACGTGTCAAAATATATTCTGTCGATTAACATTCTTGTTATCCGCAAGGATGAGTTAGAAGTTTTTCGACAGATAAAAAAAATGGAATGGTTAGGAAATGCAAAAGAAATTAAAGGTATTCAAAAGATTCACTGTTGGAAAAGTGAACAAAACCAAATCTGCACTGCCAAAACTTCGAGACATGAGTGGCAAGAAGTAAATTGAAAGGTTTTATTCAAATTTGGATTTTTTTATTCACATTAGTTCTCAATTCATTAGTGTTCTTTCTCAATTGTATCGCATATTATTTGTTCATTGAAAATGACAAAATAATATATTTTAGTATTTGAAAAATTCATCTTTTCAAAATTCAAAATTCAAATTCAAAATTCAAAATTCAAAGTAAATATATTTATTTAAAGTTTCAGCATTTTTTTTTTAAATTTTAAATTATCATAACTTTGGTCCTAATTGATCAAAATATTTGATCCAGGGTTTATTTTAAACATTATTGTTGATATTTTTTATATGTTAATAAATAAAAGCATGAAAATAGTTGTAAGAATACGTAAAGTTGGAAAAATAGTACGATGCGTCATGGTATCAATGTTTTAAAATATAAAATATAAAAAAAACGTTTAAAAATCTGTTAAAAAAAATAAGACAAAATCGCATATTCTCACCCATCCTAAAAGTTAGTATTTGTCATGTATAAAATCATATAAAAATTTAAAAGAAAAACAAAATATAGTTTTTGAGAAAATCGTGTTTAAAAAAATCGCTTTTTTCGGTTTTTCGTTAATAACTCAGTGAGATCGAATTGTATTACAATAATCGAGATTGCATTTAAAACTAGATAAGATTTCGCACATTTTCGTTTAAAGAACGCTAAAAAAGGTTAAAAATTGACGGAGCTATAGTCATTTAAAAATAGAGGTTTATTTTCAATTTTTGGATTTTCGTTTTTATATCCAACACTGAAATTGCTGTAGTAGAAAAAAAATTTTTTTGAGCGTTCTACGAGGTAAATTTCATCTTCATATACATAATAGAAGGTATTTTTATTACTTAGAAGAAAAAAAAATTCGATCAGTGACGGCCTGCATGAATCTGAATGGAATCAGCCATATATTACTGAATATTGAACCTTGTTCTGTGATTTTAATTTACTGTATACTGCTGATATTTTGATTGCGCTCTTACACGTTTGATTTTATGTAATTCTTTTGACTGATAGATATTTGAGACTGATTTTTAATAATATTATTTATTTGTGGTATATATTCGTGTTCTATTTTCTATCTGTAATATTACTTTCATTTAATTTATTGACTTGCTATTACAGTATTATTATCTCTATTATGTTTTATAACTGTGATATCGTACTGTACTATTTTAATTTTAAATATGCAAAACTATTTCAAACATTTTATGTATTTTAATTTTATTGATAATTTTATATATTACACGCTATTTTTGTAGATATAAAACTAAATAAATAAGATTCATATAATCTAAAATATGTAATCATCATTTTTATAGTTTATTTAAAATATTATGTTAATTTAATAAGCATAAATTATTTAGAGTGAAATGTAATGTAACCTTGACAAAAAATCCAGCCTTATAGAATAATTATAATTTTTAATTATTATATTTAATACAAACTTCAAAGTAATATTGTAGAATATTATTTCTTTTCCGCATTCTTTCAATTTATTGTTTGTTTACAAGTCATTTGAAGTTGACGTGTCAGTGTATTTTTTTACTATGGAGAAAACCGAATATCGGGCAGTGATAAAATTCTTTGTTTTCAAAAGTTTATCAGCAACGGAAATTCATATAAAAATGGTGAAAGTGTTAAAGGAATCTGATCCTTCATTTCCAACTGTGCATCAATGGGTTTTAGAGTTTAGAAGTGTTCGAAAAAGCGTTGAAGACGATCCACGCCCAGGACGTCCAAAAAGTGCAACAACACCAGCATTCATAGCAAAAGTACAGGATATAGTTTTGGAAGATCGTCGATTGACCGAGAGAGAATCAGCAGAGACCCTAGACATCTCATTAGGCAGTGTAAGTTATATTTTAAGCAAAGTTTTGGGTTTCGGAAAGCTCTGTGCACAATAGGTGCCGCACCAGGCACTTCGGCACCGAAGCGAGTTCGTGTCCAGAAATCAGCGAAGAAAGTGTTAGCGTCAGTTTTTTGGGATGCAAAAAAAATCATTTTTCATCAAGACAATGCGCCCGCTCACACAGCTCAAAAAACCATCACTAAAATAACCGAATCAAAGTACGAATTGTTGCAGCATCCACCTTATTCGCTTGATTTTGCTCCCTCTGACTACTGGCTGTTCCCACACTTCAAGAAATTCCTTCGTGGGAAGCATTTTTCATCAAATGAAGAGGTTATAGCCGTCGTAGAGGAGTATTTTGCAGGCCTTGCTAAAAGTCACTTCCATGATAAGATAAACAAGTTGGAAGACCGTTGGATCAAGTGTATTGATCTTATGGGAGATTATGCTGAGCAATAAAAGTGATTTCAACAAAAAAAAAAACGTATTTCCATTTCCGCTTTCAAAACTTTTTGAACAACGTAGTACATGAAAAATACTAACTTTAAGGATAGGTTTTATATTTTTTATTTCAAAGCATCGATACCATGGCTCATCGTGCCATTTTCCCAACTATTACGTCTTTTCACAATTCCTTTATGCTTTTATTTATCAATTTATCAAATAAAGAAACAAAAATCTTCAAAATAAACCCCTGATCAAATGTTTTGATCAACTAGAACCGAAGTTATGACGATTTTAAGAGTCAGCTGTATACCGACACAGTTACCTCTTTTACCGAAACTATTTAAAATTTATTTTTTATAAAAACTAATAGCTTCAGGCAGAAATAAAGAGATGGTTTCGATTCGTGTAATAGAAAGCAATATTTTCTCTGATAAGAATAATTTAATTCCATCGCTTTATTTTCAAGAAAAGTTGGAATAACTTGAAAATCCCATTATTTGACACTAATTTCTAATTTTTTAAGTTATTCCAACTTTTCTTAAAAACGAAGCAATAAAATTAATTCATACTAATCAAAGAAAATATTACATTTTATTAAACACATCGAAACCATCTCTTTATTTTTGCCTCTTGTTGCTAATTTTGAGAAAAAAGTCAATTTTTTAATTAGAAAAGGACAGAGATACAGCGGACTCTTAAGTTTGTAAAAATCGAAATTCTCTTTCGTTGAAAATAAAAATGTTTTATTCAGTTTGAATTTCGCGCCTACGATTTGAATTTAGTTTGTAGGTAGTTGACATATGCCACCGCTAGGTGGCGATAATTCTTTTTTTTAATTTTTATTAACGGCTTGACGCATTCAAGTATATAAAAAGAGGAAGATAAAAAATAAAATTATCTAACAAAAAAATTTTTTTCCGCTTTGTCGAAGAACTAATTAATAATAATGGCATCACTGGTTGTTAAGACTAAGTGCAAGGATTTAAAAAAAAAGCACGAAAAAGTGGTTTATGATTGCTTCAAAAATCCGTTGAGAGAATTCTAGTCTAGCGGAGCCTTGGGAACGCTTATATTTAAATACTTCTTTTTCTAGAGAAGATAAAGTATGTATTACAGAATATTTTTAGATAAGGTGAAAAATACACCTATTTCATCTATCTCAAGCAGTCAACCATTTTCGGAAAAAGTTTTTTTGTAGTGAGGCTGTGGTAGAAAAGTTCAATCAGACTTCAAATAATTTGGAATTTTAAATTTCACCAATTAATACGTCTCAGAGTATCAATATAAAAATGCGAAAATCCTAAGCTCTTCGAAAAAGAGAACAAATGAACGACGCATTTGATTTACAAATGGTAAGTAAAATTATAAAAGTCTACTATATAACAGATTTGCTCACATTAAATGAAAATAATGAATGTGAAACATGTAATAAATGGCTCGAAAATATTGAAATTGCTTTGAATAATTGTTCAAATTTTCTTGAGGTAATTCAATTATTAAGTCTTATACCGAGCGACATTTCCAAAAATGATTTATCATCAGTTTTACCAAATGTAACTGTTTATATGATTGATCAAGCAAGATCATTGTTAAATAATAAAGTGTAACGTTTTATGTGATTATAACGCACTTTTATTTAGTGTATGGTGATTGAACGCACCATACACTACGACATCACACCTTGACTAACTCTCAGAAACGATTATTCCGTGTTTAACGACAATCTTGCATCGAAGCAAGACAAAAGGGATGCCTCTTATATGAATACTCCGAGTTTAACGTGTGTTTAACCGCTCCACGTACAAACTCGTTGTATTTTTCGCTTTGAATACTTGGAATGAGAGAGTTAGACCTCGCTAGACCGTACACTGATAAGACGTCTTGCTTGCCAGATTCGGATCCTTATGCTAAATCTAACTCTTTAAACTGATGTTATTTTAAAGGGATATTAGGAAGCGGGTATTAAGAGAAGTCATCTGTTCATGCCTCTCGTATACACGAGTAGCGTGTGAATTTACTACGCGTATTTTTGTATGTACACTTGCAGATACGTGCATCAACCAAGTCAAACACTTTGCGATCAGCACGTAAATCCAAGGTTTATGAATTTGTCTTTTCAGCTATTACACTTTATAATTTAATTAGTGAAGGTACAACACAACACTTCACACACGTAATCAATAGATTAAATCACTAAGATTTAATGAGTAAAACCGTGGATTTTACACGCGTATATTTAATAATAATCTTATCCAAGTTCACACAGGTACGGAGCACGTAATTTGTGCTCTTTCGCTGTCCTTTGAACTTGAATAAGAAGAAAGATTTTATTTGACTCGTAAGTATTTTTGAGAGAACTTTATTAGAAGAGCGTCGACACAAGAGTGCCTTTGCTCTCATCATCAATTTCACAGGGTACATCGATTTTTCAGCGCTGCCATGCCGCTGGTATCATCTCCCATCTCTCGCAGTCCCACTCCTTGTTAACGCTACAAGAGAGAGGGATTCATGTACAATCGAAATTATATGCTTTAATATACGAGATCGTACGTTTATCACTGAGCTCGCCCGTATGTGTTACTAACGTGGGCGTATACGTGCGCGCTCGTGAAGACGCGTACTGTTTTTTCAATATCCCCTTTCGCTTCTGATCTCTCGCTTACGTGTCTTTTCTTGCTCAGTCGATAAATCAAAACCTATTAAGGCCATATCAATGCGCTCTTGATTTTCGACTTCCTGCTTCAAGAATGTAAACAATTTCTTAAGTCGATACGTAGTTACACGCTGTCCATTTGCATCTATTGCGCTCAAAGAATCACGTTGTCCACTTCGTTGTCATGCGCGTAGTACTTCTTCAGGAAAAGATGACTCAACGAGCGGATATAACATGACATCACATTTGTCTGTTGTGGCACCTAGCATTTTTAACGATCGTATATAGGATTCTATTTTGTCATATAAACTTGCAAGATACGGTCTTTTATTTCCTTTTACGGCATTTTGAAGCACGAGACCGAACAATTCGGGCACGTAAAATTTCACAACGATATCGTCACGACCAAAGCGGTTTTTTAAACAAGTGATCACTTTGTCATAATTTTCTCCTGTGGGTAGAAAACTATCAACAAGCTCGTGAGCTCGTGAATCCAGAACAGTAGTCTGCAGGAGATATTGGAATCTATTCGCGTTACTAATGTCTTTATCCTCATGGATTTTTCTAAATTGGCTTCAAAATGAAAGCCATTTTTTAACATTGCCGTTAAATTTAGGGAGCTCTATACGCAAAAGCTTCATCGCTTTTTTATCACTCGCAGGAACATTCCTTGTAACAATCACAGGTGTATCTATCATATTTAATATTTTAAATTTTGCCGTCAGATAATTCGTTTTATAGCTATCGTCTGATTCTAATTCCTTAGCAATAGCTTGATCATTAGCGTCAGATTTAAAAAGAGCATTATTATACACCGAGTGCGCTGCATCCAGTTCTGCCATTTTCGTTTCCAAGAATTGAAACGCGACGATTTTATCCTCTCTTATTGAATTCGCATCTTCCAACGCTACTTGAAAGCTTCTGTGCGCTTTAGTAAAAGCCGTGCGTAAGGCTGTTCTATGTTTTTTGACTGCTTCCATTGTTCAATCAAAAAATTACTTCATTCAACGACAGAAATTCAAACTTTACTTTTCATTGAACTAACCGTCAAAACTGTACATAAAATCGTTGATTTTTCCCGTCCTGTCACAGTCGCCAGAATGTTATTTATCAGGTGAGAAAAATAAATATATGCACAGAAAAAAGTTCCAAAGACAATTAGTTTAATTACTGAGTGATAATTTCTTTATTACAAAACGAGTAGAGGCAATACAAAAAATTCGCAAGACTTTACACTTCTGCGTCTCCCGTGGTTCTGACATTTTTTCAAAAGAGATTTTTGTCTATCGCTTTTACGCCACACCCTCTATATTCAAAATATCATAAACTTAGTAACTAAAGCCATAAAATGTGTAAGGATACATTATGCGCTTATGTAAATATTATAATTGTTCAATATTACTTTATTAAAATTTTGAAAATCTTGTCCATTTTTTTGAATTCTTTGAGGATAGCAATACAAAATAATTAAAATGTGTTTATTCACTTATTTTCATGTTACATATTTATAAAAACATATTAATATTAAAGTTGATGAATATTTCTATCGGTCTTACAGTGCGACGTGATAAATAGCCGGACATCCAACTACTCCCGAAAACGTCGAATTTATTTATTTATATTTCAATCTTACTTTTATGAAAGATCTACAGGGGGGATCCTTTAAAAAATTGTAGCCCTTGTTCGGGTTTCAAGGGCCCAAGACTTAGGCGCAATAAATAAAACAAATGTATTTAAAATTTTTATAATGAAATATCATAAAAAAGGGGTATTAGAATAAAACACTGTATACGATTTTACTGGTTGAATGAATGAACGTCTTTAATTAAAGATTAAAAAAACTATTTACTTGAAATCTAACAATTTTAACAATGGCTCAAAAAAAACTCTATTTGAATTTTGACACACACACACACACACTCGTATATAATAAATTGATCGCTACTAATCTAAAAAAAAATAGAAAATAAATAAAAAAAAATGATTTTAATTTCAATGACACTTGTGGCGCAACTAACAAAAAAATAATTATTCTTTTTCTCTATCTCACTCACACACGTTCTTTATTAGTGACTCCACTACACTTTATAGAAAGACGCACGGTTTCAACTTTTCTGACGGCAAGCAAGCGCGCGGACTCTATACTCTTTCTTATGTTTGAGGCTTTACCTCTCCCCCTTTTCGCTAGCAACAGGGGCTCTCTTCGCGGAACTCGGCGCACGTTAGAGCTTTTATGTAAAATTCCGCGAAGATTTTTAGTTACTCTGAAACGGCACAAATTCACAAATTTTAATTTCACTTTTTAGATTTTTATCTTTTTATTTTCTTTCTCGCTAAAATGATTGAAATTTTATACATTTACGGAAAAATTAATAATCATAAATAAGTATATCTATATATTCTAATTGAACGAATTGTACTAAATTTTTAATTTTGACTTCACGCGCAAATATATATATATATATATATGGCTGATTCCATTCAGATTCATGCAGGCCGTCACTGATCGAATTTTTTTTTTCTTCTAAGTAATAAAAATACCTTCTATTATGTATATAAAGATAAAATTTACCTCGTACAGTGCTCAAAAAAAATTTTTTTTTACTACAGCAATTCTAGTGTTGGATGTAAAAACGAAAATTCAAAAATTGAAAATGAACCTCTACTTTTAAATGACTATAGCTCCGTCAATTTTTAACCTTTTAAGCGTTCTTTTAACGAAAGTGTGCGGAATTTTGACTAGTTTTAAATGCAATCTCGATTTTTGTGATACAATTTGATCTCACTGAGTTATTTACGAAAAACCGAAAAAAGCGATTTTTTTCAAAAACGATTTTCTCAAAAACTATATATTTTTTTTTTTAATTTTTATATGATTTTATACATAAAAAATATTAACTTTAAGGGTAGGTGAGAATATGCGAATTTGCCTTATTTTTTTTTAACAGATTTATAAACGTTTTTTTTATATTTTCGATTTTAAAACATTGATACCATGGCGCATTGTACTATTTTTCCAACTTTACGTGTTGTTACAACTATTTTTATGCTTTTATTTATGAATATATCAAAAATATCAACAATAATCTTTAAAATAAACCCCGGATCGAATATTTTGATCAATTAGAACCAAAGTTATGACGATTTAAAGTTTAAAAAAAAATGCTGAAACTTTAAATAAATATGATATTTACATTGAGGAAACGCAATTTTCGTTAAAGATTAAAATCTGAAGATATAAATTTTTTAATTAAAAAGAAAAAGTTATTTTGATGGAAGAAAACATAAACATTCATCCTCTTTTTATGGTACATTATTATAATAAAAATTTTTTTTGTTGAAGAATATAATTTTTTTATTAGTTCGAATTTCGCGCCTAGAATTTAAATTTATTTTGTAGGGAGTTGACGCATGTCACTACTAGGTGGCGATAATTCGTTCTTTGCATTCTCATCAACGACTTGACGCGTTTAAAAATATAAGAAAAGGAAGATAAAAAATAAAGTTGTTTAAGAAAAATTATTTTTTTCTATCTGTCATTGAACAGAATATCAATAATGGCATCACTGATTGTTAAAATAAAGTGCAAGGATTTAAAAGAAAGGCACAAAAAAGTTGTTTATGATTGCTCCAAAAGTCCGCTTAGAGAATTAGGTGATCTAACGGAGTCTTTGAAGCGCTTGTATCCAAATACTTCTTTCTCTAGAGAAGATAAAGTATGCCCTTCGTGTTACAAAATATTATTAGATGAAGTGAAAAATGCGCCTATTTCATCGACTTCAAGCAGTCAATAATCTTCGGAAGATTTTATTCATAGTGAGGCTGTAGTAGAAAAGCTTAACGAGACTTCAAGTAATTTGAAATTAAATATTTCACCAATTGAAATGCCTCAAAGTATCAATATCAAGATGCGAGAATCTTATGCTCTCCGAAAAAGAAAACAAATAAACGATGCATTTGATTCACAAATAGCAAGTAAAATGATGAAAGTCTACGATGTAACGGATTTGCCCGCATTGAATGAAAATAATGAATGTAAAACAAATGATAAATGGCTTGAGAATATTAAAATTGCATTAGATAATTGTTCAAATTTTCTTGAGAGAGTGCGATTGTTAAGTATTATACCAAGTGATATTTCCAAAGATTATTTATTATCAGTTTTACCAAATGTAACTATTTATATGATTGATCAAGCACGATCATTGGTAAATAATAAAAAAATTTACAAGCAGTCTGAGAACTATTGTGGCCATTCTTTGGATAGTGAAATTGTAATGAAAGTAAAGGATTATTATCTGAACGATGATTTTAATTGTTCTCGTCACAGTGCGAATAAAAGCGACACAGTATCTATCAAAGAAAATGGTATAAAAACTAAAAAAGTCAAACGCTTTCTTACGCGAAGTATAAAAGAAATATATCAATTATTTAAAGACGAAAATCCTGAAATGAAAACAAAAATTGGTAAATCAACATTCTACGCTTTAAGACCGAAGTGGGTTATACCACATCCACCCACCGATTCGTGTCTTTGCGTTTACTGCGCGAATCTTAAACTTATATTAGATGCTTTGAATAATTATAAAAAAGAGAATAAACAAGACATTGCAGATTTGGAATTGAAAATATGTTCTTCACTTTTTTGTTCAAAAGATGATATGAAATGTGTACTAAGAGAATGTAAAGAATCCCCTTGGAGATTCTATTGATTTACAAGTAATTTCTTTGACAGAAGAAGATTTATATAAAGAAATAATTTATGGTGTTTGGGAAAAATCAAATTTACTGAATAAAACTAGCACAATTGAAAATTTCTTAATAGAGTTAAGAAAGCGCGCTCTCACTGTAAGAGCTCATAAATTGGTCAAAGAAATTCAACGTATAGCAATTAAAGAGGTTAAACTTTTAGCGAAAAATAATGACTTCCAATTAGTTATTCATGTCGATTTTGCAGAAAATTGGACAGTTCTGCTTCAAAATGAAATTCAAAGCTATCATTGGAGTAAAAACCAAATATCAATATTTACGTCGGTATGCTATTTTAGAAATAATGAAACAGTCAGTTATGTCACCGTCTCTGACGATATTAAACATGATTCGTCTCATGCCCTAATGGCTATAAATTTAACTATCGATAACTTGGAACAAAAACATATTGCGCAAGATCTTGATGAAATCATAACCATCTCCGATGGAGCTGCCAGTCATTTTAAAAATAGATATCAATTCTATGAGCTTCAAAACTCAAAAGTAAACAGAAAATGGCTTTTTCCTGCAACAGGTCATGGTAAAGGCGCTTGTGACGGTATTGGTGGTTTAGTTAAACATTATGCTACCACGTATAATCTGTCCAAGAAGAGTGCAGATTTTATTAGAAACGCTGAAAATTTCGCCACTCACGTATCAAAATATACTCCGTCGATTAACATTCTTGTTATCCGCAAGGATGAGTTAGAAGTTTTTCGACTGACAAAAAAAATGGAATGGTTAGGAAATGCAAAAGAAATTAAAGGTATTCAAAAGATTCACTGTTGGAAAAGTGAACAAAACCAAATCTGCACTGCCAAAACTTCGAGACATGAGTGGCAAGAAGTAAATTGAAAGAATTTATTCAAATTCGAATTTTTTTATTCACATTAGTTCTCAATTCATTAGTGTTCTTTCTCAATTGTATCGCATATTATTTGTTCATTGAAAATGACCAAATAATATATTTTAGTATTCAAAAAACTCACCTTATCACAATTCAAATTCAAAATTCAAAATTTAAAGTAAATATATTTATTTAAAGTTTCAGCATTTTTTTTTAAACTTTAAATCGTCATAACTTTGGTTCTAATTGATCAAAATATTCGATCCAGGGTTTATTTTAAAGATTATTGTTGATATTTTTGATATATTGATAAATAAAACTATAAAAATAGTTGTAAGAACACGTAAAGTTGGAAAAATAGTACAATGCGCCATGGTATCAATGTTTTAAAATCGAAAATATAAAAAAAACGTTTAAAAATCTGTTAAAAAAAAATAAGGCAAAATCGCATATTCTTACCTACCCTAAAAGTTAGTATTCTCTATGTATAAAATTATATAAAAATTTCAACAAAAAAAAAATATAGTTTTTGAGAAAATCGTGTTTGAAAAAAATCGCTTTTTTCGGGTTTTCGTAAATAACTCAGTGAGATCAAATTGTATTACAAAAATCGAGATTGCATTTAAAACTAGATGAGATTCCGCACACTTTTGTTAAAAGAACGCTCAAAAAGGTTAAAAATTGACGGAGCTATAGTCATTTAAAAGTAGAGGTTCATTTTCAATTTTTGAATTTTTGTTTTTACATCCAACACTAGAATTGCTGTAGTAAAAAAAAATTTTTTTTCGAGCGTTCTACGAGGTAAATTTTATCTTTATATACATAATAGAAGGTATTTTTATTACTTAGAATAAAAAAAAAATTCGATCAGTGACGGCCTGCATGAATCTGAATGGAATCAGCCATATGTAGATAAAAGTTACACAAAATTTTTAGAACAGAGCACAAAAAAACCGATTTAACGACGCCAAGTAAAAAGACAAGAATTCACGCGCGATCGCTAAATTGTTAAGAAAATGTTACGTCACGCAAGCACATTCAGAAACGTAATATATACGATTTATACCTTTTTGAACCCTCTCTCTCTCTCTCTCCCTTTCAAATCCCCGCTTGCTCTCGGGCTCGTCTTTGCTGGCTTCCTGGACACAGGTTGGCGCTAAGGCGATGACGTTGATAGAGAGGGTGCGGCGTAGATTTGGTTTGAATGAGACAGGCAAACGTTTGTTACGTTTGGTAAAGGCGCTACTAAAAAAAATGGCACTACTAATTTTCCCACTGTTCGATAAATTTTCTTTCACGTAACGGACACACTACAAATTGAAAACTTTAGACTCTAATGATTAAAATAATACTCATAAAATTTAACACTTATGCACGGCAATTAGAATTTTTTTCTCACGTTAAAGGCGTAAAAGAAAAATTCTACTTTGTCACGATTCGATTTTCTTTTATATCAATAAAAAAAAGAGAATTTACAATAACTGCCAATGAAATTAAGAATTAAACTCTCCCGTTTGCGGCACTAAAAAAAAACTAATATTTTTCTCTATTTTAAGGCACGAATTCTTTATCCGACTCTATACAACTTTTCTTTTCACACGCTTTTTTTTCTCTTACAAAGGGCTCTTTGTTTTATCAATTACTCGCGACATACGTCCGATCTCACACGATACTCTCTCTAGACTGACGCCGGGCCTGCACTTTCTTGAGCTCGACCACACATGAAAATTTTGACAGGCCAATCATGGCGCTTGTTATTAACAATTTCCAGGCGCTAAATTTTACATCTTATACATCATTCATTGATTTATTCGCAAATTACTAAAAGAAAATAAAGAAAATTAAGACAAAATTAATTTTGATATTTATGACTCTAAATATAGTTGAAAACCTCTGTTCTTTTTGAATATGTATATACGGCGCGCGTTTACTTACTACCGGCTTGCTTGCGTCTAATCGCTCTATCTCTTTCTTACTCACTCATACAACGCGTTAACAATCTTTTCTTTGCAGCGTACATGACTTATAACACTCAAAATTACAAGTATAAATCTTTTCGAACGCTATATAATACTAATTATTTTATAGTAAATTAAGTCTTTTCATATTTTAATAGTCATTTCTTTTTAAGCGCATTTTCTTTTCTTCTTTTTAACAAACGGCGCCACTGGCGTTCTCTTTTCTTCAACTTAATTGTCACTAGGCGGGAAGGTTCGAATTAAATTATGAATTTCTCTCCATCACCGATTACATGAAAAACATTAAAAAAAATAGTTTTATTTTAAATTCTTATTTAAACTCTATATAAAACTTTTGTGGGCACCATCAGATCTATTATTTGCTCTTAAAGAAAAATTGACTAGTAATATTAACAGTATACATGTAGTTAGACACAAAAAAAAATAAATTAAGATTGAAAATTTATTGGGACGCAAAAATCGCGTCACAACAGTCAAACAAAAATATATAATAATAATAAATAAATAAAAACAGTTAGAATGCCCTTGTTTATAATCACAACCGAAGAATAATCTAGAATAAAATCTTAAAATTAACTGCGTTGAAACTTGAAAATAAATAAAATTAGTAACGGACAATCTGACTGACCCTCACCATCGAATATCCTTGATTTGATTGGAAACTCTAATCTTCTTAAAACTGTCCAACGTTTCGAGCATGCTACTGCTCATCCTCAGGAACTTGCGTCCTTGAAGTTTGCAATCGAATCAAGGATTTTTGGTGGTCGGGGCAGTCAGATTGTCCTTTACTAATTTTATCTATTTTCAGGTTTTAATGCAATTTGCAATTAATTTTAAGATTTCATTTCAAATTATTCTTTGGGGGTGATTATAAACAAGGGCATTCTGATTGTTTATCTTTGTTTATTTATTACTATTATATATTTTTATTTGACTGTAAGACAGATAGAAATATTCTTTAACTTACTTACTCCTCAGTCGACATAAGTATTGTTTTTAATTTGGAATTAATTTTTTAGAAGAGTAAAAATATATATTTACGTTTATTAAAAATTATTAATTCTATAAACCTACAAATAAAATCATTTTTGCTTTATTTATAAAAAAGTGCTCTAGGATTTTTTTAAATTTTATGAAAATACTGTTGAATTATGTCTATGACACCATAGAAACAATAAAATCAACAGTAGGAAAATTTTCGATTCAAGCCTCACTTTTGAACACCGTGTATATGGCTCGTTTTTGTACAGGGACAATAAGGATCTTTCAAAGATAACCATGAATAGTTGTAGCACCGGTTCTCCTAAAGGGCTGAACATGTGTTACATGTTGAAAATATTAAGAAATATGTAGTATTATTAAATTGAGCATAGCTTAAATTAAAGTATTTAATTTGTACTTTCTTTTATTAATAACATATTTTTCTGTATAAGTTATAGTTTTTTGCCTACTTAAGTTTTTGAAAGTGCTTTTTTATTAGAGGAAAAGAAAAAACATAATTATGATACAATTACAGTTTTACCACCGAAGGGTTGGTTCAAATCGTATAAATCTTGAAAAAGACAATAAACTGCTCCAAAAGCAAATTTTGAAGTCATGAATATTTTATCCCAAATAATTATTTGTGTTTTCTTTAATTGTTTGCCTTCTGCAGAATTAGGCTTAACATTACAAGTTGTACAATCTTTATTTAACGATAGTTTAAATGTTGTATGCACTGTTTTTTCGTCGACTAATGAATTTGCTTCTATACCTGTCCAAGCTACATATAAATAATGTATAGTGTGATATTTCAAATAAGCTATTAAAACTTTAAGTAAATAACTTTTTCCACTTTTACCTGGTCCATCTATAAAAATATATTTTTCTTTACTTTGTTTGTTTAAACTTTTTATGGTAGAATTCAATATTTGCCTTTGCTTATCATTTAAAGAATTTATTTTCATTTCTGATTCATTAACAATATTATTATTATGATTTTTAATTGTTTCATCATTATTTTCTTCTATAAATATGCTTATGTTAGATAAATTAAAATCGTTTAGTAAAAATCCATTGATTTTTAAATTATTTTTGATAACATTCAATGCAAAATTTTAACCTATATTTTTTTCCTATTTAGGATGGTAAAACTTATCTTTATATTTTTCATATAAATCTTGTGCATTTATAGGATTATGATAAAAGCAAATAATTCACAAAGAGCATAAGGGAATTCTGTTGAAGATGCTTTTTCCAAACATCCATCCCATTCTTCATCTTCATTAATTAATTGTTTTGCCTTAGCTGCCTCATAAAACGAATTGTACATCACATTATCAACAGTTCGCAAAGCTTCAAAAGAAGTGGCTCCTTTAACATGTCATAGTAATAACCTAATAGAATAACGTTCTTTATCTTTCGGATTTACCAAGTAAATTTTACTAAGTATTGGTTTTCTTTTTTTTTTCTTTCATTCCACTTTCATTCCACTTCTCTGCTCTATAGGCTTTATCTGCTCTATAGGCTTAATTTTTTTAGCAAAATTACCACCTTCGCTCTTAGAAAACATGTCATTCAAGCATTGCTCTTTCCTCTCATAGACTGCTGTTGTCTTGTTTAGGGCGATCTTTCTGCTGAGCTTGATCTGAGCTTGATCTAAATTTTTAGTAAATTGTTTCGTATTTTTATCCATTCACGGACAATTTATGTTTTGCATACTACAGGGACCATGTATCATGAATTGTTTAACAATACTATATAATTTTGGATAAATATCTCTATTTGGTATTTCTGCACTTATTATTTTATCAACTTTTTCGGAAATGTCTAATTTATCATTTTTATCTAAGAATAACAACATATGCATATGCAGTAATTCTCGTTTTTCAAATTCAATTACAGAACTATATGCAATACATTTTCCTAATATTCCCTTTCTTATTACTTTTTTAATTTTTGAATTCTTCTACTTTTTGATAAAATACTTTTGTTATAATATCTAGTCTATCTATTGCATTTTCATAAATTTTCAAGTTTTCAGTTATTTCTTTTCAATGTGGGTTACAGGCAGGATTGGTTTAGCGTTAATGTACGATCACAGTTAGTGGCTGTAACAGCGCCACCGCAACTTGATTTTTAACCAACATACTAGTTCAAAATTTAAATTCGAATACTTTTATTGTAATTTAATATTGCAAAATAAAATATTTCTTTGATTTTTCCTAATACATACCTTTATTTGTTGAAAAAAATTTATTTTTCATTAATATAACGTTAAGGCGACTTAAGATTTTAAATTAGGTTTTATTTCTGAGTTTACAAATTACTCTTTCAATATGTAAAATTTTTCAGATTTTTTAATTTTCCACCATTCTAGGGCTTATAACAAATGGTGGAAAATTAAAAAATCCAAAAAAATTTTAGAAACTGAACAAAATGAAATCCAACCGAACTTCCGTAGTCGCCTTAAAATGATTCGAATTTAAATTTCGAATTCGTGTGTTAGTTAAAAATCAAGTCGCGGTGGCGCTGTTACAGTCGTGAACTGTGATCGTACATTAACACCAAACCAACCCTGGTTACAGGTCATAGTTACAAAAAGCTCAGGATCACCATGATAATTTACAAGTGTCGCTGAGTTAATGTAATTTTGTTTAAAATTCGTGGAGTTCCTGTAAAGTTTGATGGCCATATGACCATTTTTTCAATTTTTGAAGAATCCAATTTTTTTTGTTATGTAAATAGTCCATAACACCTTTGTAACAATCACTTCTTAATACGTTTTGGTTTTCTCGTATGAAATATAATCTGGAGGTTTCAACTTTCACAAACGCATCAACAATAAACTGTTGTGAAATTTTTCCTAAATTCAGGTATGGATTAAATTCATTTCTAACACTAAATCTATAATTATGAAATTGCGAATTTGAAATAATAGATTTTCCCAATTTACTTTTCGTATTTGGCATTTATCCAAAACCACCATTAGGATGAATATACGGATATGTCATAGGATCTGTATGTTTGCTAATTGTCGGTATACTAATTGGTTCATCATACTTAGAGTAAATGACAATATTACTATCAATAGAAGAAAGATCGCCTTCTTTAACATGTACTATTGCAACTTCATTACAGGTAGATAGATTATATCTATTTTTATTCAAATTATTATTGCGGACAATAGACATAGTAACAGTTCTAGAAGGATAATAGATTTTTGCACATTGTTGTAGTTCTTGTTCTTCATGCATCATTTATAGGCTTTAGCATGAGGGTTAATGTCTCTTATCAAGAAATCTAAATTTTTCAATAATGTTAAATTTGTATTAAACTTATTCCGTTCAATCGTTGCCATTTCATTATCTAAAATATATAATTGACCATATTTACGTGCTGCATCTCTATTAGGATGTAACGCATATACATTATGGTAAATTTGTCCACATATTGTAATAACTTGGGGTTCTTTACCCGGCAATGTATCAAAATTGACAATAAAACTTGCGAATGCTAAAGCATTATTGTACAACCTAACGTTTTGTCGAAAATCAATCATTTCTTCCGTTAATTCGGTTGCTAAAAACTTTAATTGTTCTGGGTAAGGATATTTTCTAACAATTCTAATTTACCTCTATGACAACAAGTGGAGAAATCGTCACTTTTAATATATTCAAAAGCAAAATGTTCCGCATCAGAATAAAAATATGTATTTGTCATGGAACCAATGTAATTTTAAGATATGAGATTTTCATCGGAATATATATTTGCTATACAACCAATCAGTTTTGAATTAATTTTTTCAGTTAATATTTTTTCATTTAATTTTTTTAATTTTTTTTTCTACTTTGCCCTTTATTGTTTTATCAATAACTTTGTTCAATACAATATTATGATTGTTATTATAATTATTATGATTGTAATTTTTATCATAATTATTGTCTTCAATTTTTAATCGTTTACACTTAATAAATAATGTCTAGCTAATAAGAATCATATTTATATTTTCGCTTTTTTTCATCTATTGGTTTCTTTATTGTAGTATCATTATTAACATGTTTATTGTCATCAATTTGTATTTGTTTACACCTTGTGCAAGATTCTTTTAATTGGTAACAATGATTTTTCACTTGTGTTTTCTTAATGATATCGGCGTTTTCCAATTTTTGATTTTCAATTTGTACCATTCTCTCATAATTATTATATTGTTTACTTATAACTTTTCTATACATCTCTTTTTTGCGTACTTTCTCTTTCATGCAATTTTTTTAATTTATCAGTATCTGTATTTTCAATCGATTTTATTTTTAATATCTTACCAGGAGAGTGTCTAAGCTGCGGGTTACAGATCTTGATGAAACTTCGGGGTAAATATTTAGGTACCAAAATATGAGTAAAGCCACAGCGGCACGGTCTTCGAAAAACTGAAGTTATGGACGATTATAGTCTTATTCTCAGAAAAATATAAAAAAAGAACTCCTAATTGAAGTGTAAATAATTCTGTCTAGAAATGTCTTTAATAAATCCACAATAACTAAAATAAAAGCAGAGAAAGCAAGCTTTAATTTGCTAATTTCCGAATAAAAAAATAATAATTAGAACTAAAATTATGCTTGTTTAAAGTTAACAGCAGGCCGGAGTAGAACCTGATACCGACCGAGTAACAATTGAGTTGTTTGTTATTTACTCAAGTATTAATCGGTGTATCTTCAAAATAAAGGTTGATCGCAATAGACATTATTATTATGAATATCTATGCACAAGAAAAAAAAAATCTACCGATTTGTTTTTGAGAAAAGTAAGGAACGCCGAAGTAAAAGATTATGTTTATAATATTTTCGCGTTCCTTACTTTTCTCAAAAACAAAGCGATAGATTTTTTTTTTCTTTTGCATAAATATTTGTAATAATAATATCTATTGCGCTTAACCTTCAATTTGCAGATACACCGATTAATACTTGAGTAAATAACAAAAATGCCAATTAGACAAAGACAGCGAATCCGGCTTGCTCTTAAGCATCAAAAGAGTACTAAAAATCACCATCCTTTGAAATTTAGACTATTTTTGATACTCTCTTACTGTTCAACTTTAAACAAGCATAACTTTAGTTCTAATTATTATTTTTTTATTCGGAAATCAGCAAATCAAAGCTTGCTTTCTCTGCTTTCATTTTAATTATTGTGGATTTATTAAAGACATTTCTAGACAAAACTATTAACACTTTAATTAGGAGTTCTTTTTTTATATTTTTCTGAAAATAAGACTATAATCTTCCATAACTTCAGTTTTTCGAAGCGTTAGACCGTACTGCTGTTGCTTTTTTGGTACCTAAATACTTACCCTGAAGTTCCATCAAGATCTGTGACCCGCAACTCAGACACTCTCCTGGTTAGTATTTTCAATTTTTTTTTAATATTCATTTTGATGTTTTTCTTTCGTTTTTATATAAGCTTTTTTCTTACGTGAAGCTTCATTTGTATGTATTTGTTTTATTTTATCAGTACCCTTTTTTATCTTTGATTTAATTTTTGTTATTTCAGTATTTTTTAATTTTTCTTTATATTTATTGGGTTATTTTTCTTTAATTTTTATATAATCTTCTTTTTTACGTAAAGCTTTATTCACACGTATTTGTTCCAATTAATCAATATTCATTTTTTCCTTGAATTGAAATTTTGTTATCTTAGTATTTTCTAATTTTTCTTCATATTTTTCTGGTTGTTTTTCTTTAATTTTAATAAAAGCTTCTTTCTCTTATAAAGCCTCATTTGTACGTATTTGTTTCAATTTATCAGTGCTTATTTATTCCTTGAATTTCAATTTTGTTATCTTAGTATTTTCTAATTTTTCTTCATATGTTTTCGGTTGCTTTTCTTTCATTTTTATATAAGCTTTTTTCTTACATAAAGCTTCATTCGCACGTATTTGTTCCAATTTATCAGTACTCATTTTTCACTTGAATTGCAATTTCGTTATCTTAGTATTTTCTAATTTCTGTTTATATTTATTTGGTTGTCCTTTTTTCATTTTCATATAAGCTTTTTTCTTTCGTAAAGCTTCTTTAACACGTCTTAGTTCTAATTTATCATTATTTTTTTCCTGCATTTACATAATTATGTCTTTTTCTGAATTTTCTTTATATTTATGTGATTGTTTTGTTACCATTTGCCTATTAAGTCCTGTTACAAATAAAGCTTCTTTTTTATCTATTTCTTTTGATTCTTTTTTCTCTTCATTTAATTTAATCTTGACAGTCCCAATTTTATCATTGTTATAATTTGAGTAGATATAATCGATTTCGATTATATCATTATCTGGGTTTAAAAAATTTGTATCTAAAATGTCATTGTTAATTTCCATCGAAATTGTTTTATGATTCTAATTCTTTTGTTTACGATACATTTCCATGATCTCTTTTTGTTCTGCCAATAAATGCATCTGTGAGTTTTTTTTATAGTTCAAGCTCGGCCAAATCTAAATTTATTAGTATTTGATTTGGACGTTACTCATGACAAAAACTCCTCCTCATGATGTCTAGTGGATTATCGTAATTTATATTTGCATTATTATAATTTTGTAAAACTGGAAACATTCTTATTTGTTGCGTTTCAAAAATTCTTGATAAATGTAATCGCATTTAAGAAACATCATATCTTAAACAACATGTACATAAATTATAAAGTATTGCAACAGCAAAAGCAATTGCAAAAACGTCACAATCATAATTATTTGTTTGTGATTGTACTGTTTCGAATACTATGCTCAATTCTGATTTGTTTGGAAATAATCTGTTTATATAAATCTTATGCTCATCTTGTAGATATTTAAGATTTAAAATGTCATATATATTAATTATTTTACTATTATAATACGTACAAATCCAGTGACCTTTTTCTAAATTTCCAGAAAATAATAACTGTATAAATTCTCTATCATTCGGTACTAAATAATTATATTATGGTTTTTGAATTAGTAAAGTTGATTTCATGTTAAATATCGAGCACTGGTTTAAAATGTTAATAAATTCTAACATATGAATATCAGTTAACATGGAAGCAATTCCACTATACAATCCCTGTCCTTTAACAATCAATTTATCTTTCTCAGTCAAAATCATTATTGAATATTAAAATTCTTTTAAAAATTTTAATTTATTTTTAATGAACTTTTTTCAAAGATATTCACAATAGAATTGCTTTTATATTAACTTATTTAATTTACTGTCTTTTTACTTTCAAAAACTGAAAAATTAAAGTGATTATGAAAAATTCCATGAATTAATTGTAATATAATAAAAAAATAATATAATTTGTGAAAATAATATAACGATAAAAAAATGGTTATTTTTGGCAATTATATATTTACATATATATATATATATATATATATATATATATATATATATATATATATATATATTTAATCATTAAAAAAAGTTTGTTATAAAAAGAACTATAATAAAAATTATTTTGAGTTATTTCTAATAATTGTATTCTTCAATTTATTTACAGTTATTTACGGTTATTTGCAGTATCTACATTTAAAAAATGTATAAATGATAAGAAACAATTATAATTTATCTCCAACCTAACGCTTTTTATTGTTATTTACAGTTTTCAATATTTTCTTATAATCATTTATTTATTCACAGTATTATTCTACTTTTGCAAAAAAATTTTCATATAAGGTGATAAAATATTCTACTATAAGATAATATATATATATACATGTTGCATATCACAACGAAATTTCGACATCAAAACTAATTTTCTAATGTATAGAATAAAAAATTAAATTAATCGAATTTTAAAATTTTGATATGGGAATACTTTTTATAAATAAATTTTTAATAACTTCGAATAATGTTGAATTCTTTAAATAACTTCTGGAATTGAATGCTAATTAATTTCAGTTTCAACATAAAAGTTGGAAATGTATTTAATAAAATAATATAACTATTTATCAGTTATTACTTAATAATAATTTCTTAAACTTTTTATTCATAGTTTACAATAATATTAATAGTTTTTATAAAATATTAAGTAAATTTTATAAGTTTAAATTATTTAAGGAGATGTAAAATGGACACTACACTCGCACCCATAAGTATTGACTATATTTCAATTGTATCTCAAAATTTTGAATAAAGAGATGCCTTAACATATAGTATGTATCACGAAGATTATTCAGTTGAATTTTTAAATAAATTTATTCATTGATTACTGAGAAGTTTAGATTCCAATATTAGTCATTAAAATTTTTCTATTTGGGATCATAAATCTAAATATCTTGAAAACTAATGATTGGATTAGTTTGAAAATTCAAATAAATAATCATCATGGTACATACTACGAGTTAATACATTCTTTTTATGGAAATTCAGCAATAGAATGGAAAGACAATTAAATATGACAGTTATTAAATATGACGAATAATCAGGAAAATTTATTCTTATTTAATATATTTTTCTATATTTATAATTGACTATCAAAAAAAATTAAATATTGAATAAATAATTTTTTAAGATATTATTTTATAAAATTTATGTTAAAAAGATGTTAGTAAAAATATTTTTATATCATGTAATGATAGTTTTTCAAATGAGGTAGTTTGATATATTTTAAAAATTAATATGTTTCTCTTAATAAAAATATTATTGCTTTAATGGAATGCATTTCAATATATTTAATTGTTAATAATTTTTATATATGACAATTCATTTAAATATAAACACGTGTACCAAAAAAAATGTAATTAAGGTTAAATGTATGTTATTTATGAAAAATTGTTAACAAGTCACTTTTTAAATACTTTATTTTCTGAATGATAACTGAATAAAATTTTAATTGATTAAATCAAGTTATACAATTATCAAAATATAATATTTATATAACTGTTCATCAAATGAAATTATTATTTTTTTAAGATATATATATATATATATATATATATATATATATATATATATATATATATATATATTAAAAAAATAATTATTACAATAGATTGTAGCTCACATAGTACCGAACCAGGGAGCTTCCATGTAAGCTTCCTGGAAGCGTAAAATATCCTGCGCACTTTTCTTTTAGAAAGATTTAATGGAAGATTCCAGAAAGTTTGCGTAGAAGAAATCAGTAAGCTTCCATGGAAGTTAGCATAAATACCTTTTGAATCTCACAAGAAGCTTTTAGGGAAGATTGACGTAAGGTTCCAAAAGTACTTCATGGAAGCTTCCACGGAATAATGCAAGAAGCTTACATGCAAGCTTCCGTGAAAGCTTCAATTAAAGCTTTCTAGAAGCGTAAAATGTCCTGCGCACTTTTCTTTCAGAAAGATTCAATGCCAGATTTCAGGAAGCTTCCGTGGAAGAAATCAGTAAGCTTTCATGGAAGCTAGCATAAAGGCCTTTTAAATCTTGCAAAAAGCTTTCAAGGAAGATTGACATAAGGTTCCAAAAATACTTCATGGAAGCTTCCATAAAAAAATGCTAGAAGCTTCCGGGAGGATTTTAGTGTAAGGTTCCCGGAGGCTTTGGGGAAGTCAATAATTCAAATGTCAATTGGTTAATTTTATCCTTTTTCACCGTTCGGAAGGTATTTTGTTACGATTCTGTTTAACGTTCTATTTTTTATTCTATATTTTACAAATATTTGGTGTGAAAAACACATATTTACTTACAACATACTATTTCATATACTATTATATCATATTTATACGTCAATACATATTCACATATATTAGGATTTACGTATAATTATAAAGACGCATTTACATTTTTAAGGCAGGCGCTGTGGGTACATACTCAAAACCGCCAACGTTCGACTTATATAGTAAATGTGATATCATCTTACCACTTAAGTACAAAACACCCATTCAAGGCGTATCCCCCTGTAGGCTTGACTGCGAATCGAAGGTGACGGACTTGTAAGATATCTGTCGATTTCCGACTGAACAAAATTTTTTTTTTTTTTTAATTATGTTGCACATGCATATATTTCACTATTTTTTAAAATTTAAATATTTTTTATGTATACAGATAAATGTATATGTACATGTACTTAGGTATTATTCACACACAAACATTTCCATGCTATATGAAGTTGAAAAATTCATTTTATATAGATTTCAAAATAAATTTATTTGAAAAAACTTAGATAAATAATACAATACTCTTTCTTAAAACTTTATTCACTTGAAGACTTTTCTTTAAAAAAGCAACAAAATGTTTTGTGTGCCTATTTACTAACTTAAATTAATAATAAAAGAAATTTTTTATCTAGAGTTATACAATTATAAAAACTTTTAATTATTTACTTTGTAATCTGTTTTAGTCGTATTCATATAATAATCTGATATTAATTTTTTATATTAAAAAAAATATCTTTATACATTAATTTAACAAAGACAGACTATATTTTTAATTTATAATATTGATGGGGGATTATAATATAAATACGGAAAAAGCAGATTACAAGTGAAATAAATTAATTTTTATAATTATGTAACTTTGGGTAGAAACTTTTTATCACTATTAATTTTTAGTTAGTGGAAGAACACAAAATATTATGCTTTTTTGAGGAAAAATCTTTTAGATGATAAAATTCATGTATTCAAAACATTGTAAAGATATTGAGATTTTGTAATTAATTTATTTAATTTATAAAATTTCATTAAATTAATGACTTTTTCTTAAAAAATAATATATCTTTCGTGTTCTTATTCATTAATTAAAATCGATAATAATAAAAATTCTCTATTGAAAGTTTTCCACAATTATAAAAAATTTTTAATCATTCAAAATGTAATACGTTTTATTTTATATCTAAATAATCTGCTATTATATTTTGTAAATTATAAAGAATATGAGACATTAATTTAATAGAAAAGATAATATTTTTAATCTATAAAATTAAATTAATGTAAGGCAGACACTACACCTATACTCATAAATATTGCCTGACTTTTCATTTTATTGTAAAATTTTTGAAAAAGAAATGCATTAGCTTATGGTATGTACCATGAAGATTGTTCTATTGAATTTTCAAATAAATTCATCCATTAGTTATTTAAAATGTTGGAGTCCAATGATATATATAAAAATTATTCGATTTTGTACCAGGAATACAAAATTTCTATAAACAAAGGAATAGATTTATTTAAAAATTCAACTGAATAATTTTCATGATATTTACTACAAACTAATGTATTTTTTTTCTGAAACTTTGCAATAACTTTCTGTGAACATTAATATATCCTTCCTGTAATATTCTGTGAAAGGCTGCAAAAAGTTTAAATAGAATCTTCCGCAAAATGTTACTGCAAGCTTTCGGCAAGATGTAAAGTAATCTTCCAAATAACATTCGGATATAACTTTTCGGAAGCTTACTGGAAGCTATTTCGTAATGTTCCATTTAGCCCTCATGGAATATTACATGTAAGCTTCCCTGAACCTTCCGTAAAGCTTACATTGGAATCTTCCTCGAACCTTTCGATGAAAGCTTCCCGAATCTTTCGTGCTATGTGGGAGTTAAATTAAAATGTTTCAAAAAATCTTAAAAATTCTTGAACATAGTTTTGCTAATAATACATCATATATATATTTTTCGAGGATACTATTTTTTTGTTTTGTTTTCAGAAATTTTTAGAAATTTCAAATGATTATAAGAATTTGAATCTCCCGACAATTTTTGTTTTTATTGAAATAAGTTTTATAGTGCACAAAAAAATTTTTTATTTAAAAAAAGAAGCGTCCATTTTGGTTAAAAATTAAGGAAGTTATGGCCTAAAAACGATTTTTGACGTTTTATCGAATTCTGAGGTTAGGAATCGTTATTTTTTTCTGAAACTTTACGAATCCTCATCTTTTTATGCTAAAAATAAGCCTTATTGAGGGGGTTACTTGTCGTCAAGGCCGATTTAACATTGTTACCCTTCACACCAGTTTTTTCTATCATTCATATGCAAATGCTTAAAAATTAAAATACTTACCGCAGGGCTTAAGCACTAAATAATATAGAAGATCAGATAGTGAAATTATTCCTATAACTCTATCTTCGTCGTCTATAACAACCAGCCGGTGAACCTAAAAAAATATAATTATCAGTTTAGATAAGCTCAACTTTTATTTGTTATTTGAACACATCTATAAAAATCACATAAAGGTTGGTTATAGAGCCTCAATTCAGGGGTTCTCAGATAATATTTTAGCTATTACAGTGACTATCTAAATATGGCTCATATGATATTATGAAAGTATTACATTATAAGTATTTTTTCTTATATTAAATCATGAAAATAGCCGCATCCATTTGGTCAAACGCTTGATTTTTTCAGAGTTATGAGCAGATTTGTCATGCTTTTAAGACATTAAAAAAAAATTTGCATCTGCTTTATAGTTGTATAGTTTTTGAACTACTTATTTTATAAGGTCCTTACTAATTGTTGCTACTATTATATTAAAGTGAAACATTAAGACTTTTTTTTCTTCCACTTATGTATGTATGTAAATATGAAAGTGCTACGCGCAATTTGTGGCGTGCAAGCAAGTGAAGAGAGAGCGACTACGAGTAAAGCGCTGATCTGTAGACAAAGCGCAAGTCGGAGTGTTCTCAGTCAGGGATAAGATAAGTTTTTGTTTTCTCTTTATTCTCTGTAATCCTCAGGTGATTGATAGAACGGAAGAATAGAGACGAGGTTATTTAGTATTTCTTGCAGAATACTTTACTTTTACTCTATCCTCATCTTCCTGAGTATGCCAGTGCACACATTGATAATCCCGACTACCAACGAGGAGCAGAGATAGCCCAGCTAGCAGCGACCGGAGCAAAAGTCTACAGGCCAGCACCGGACGCGAGCAATGACGACCATTTTAGAGAAGCAAGAAATTCATCAAAAAGGTAGAATTATTTTTCTCACGCGTCGCGCCCTAAAAGTAGAGAGTAAAGTAAATTTTTTTTCCTTGATTAATAAAACTTATTCTTTATAGAAATTTCAAAGAACCTGAAATTCTCTTTATTTTTTTCCGACATTGCTAAGTGCGGTGGAGCAAAAAAAGTAAAGTACTTGTAAAAATTTTTTCTTTCAGTTTTGCTGCGTTCGAAATTATAAAGTGTTAAAAGTAAATATAATAATATATAACAGTGAAATAAAATATATTAAATAAAATTGAGTAAAAAGCTGGAACTCATTCCGGCTGCACGTGCAAAAGTTGATCAGTTCTTTTCTGGGTAGTTATAAGCGTTTTGGGGCTGACAAGCGTGTGACAATTGTAGTGGTACTATGAGTTTTACTTTAACTACCCTATGGAAGGGCCCAAAGAGCAGAAGAAAGTCTTTTCTGTTTTGTTTTCAAAAGTTTTTGCTGTATCTAATCTTAAAATGAACAGATGTTTTTTAATAACAGGCTAATGCTCTCTATGCATTAACCTTCTACATGGCACATTAATAAATTTTTTTTTGTAAAAAGGTTAGAGGTACTTGGCTGATATTCGAACCCAAGACATCCAGATTGGAAAGCTAGAGCCTTATCCATTACGCCACCACACCCTTGCAAAATAAATGAAAGCGACAAGTATTTCAGTCAAAATTGAAGTCAGAATCTTTCATACTCCCAAGTTACGTAGATGAGTTTATGTCGTTGTAGGCCGTATGAGGAACATTATAAATGATTTTTTTAAATTAATGATGTATATTTTATTAAAAATAAGTAAATAATATCATCATTCACTCATTTTTTTTTACTTAATAACTTTTTAACTTTGAAAATTTGTTTAAACAAAACATTCTTCAAAGTTAAGATTTTATATGAATTTATATGAGCATTGACATATCTAACGACATTCTTTTGTTTTCACTAACCAACGAATCGATGTCACTCGCGTCATATACGGCCATGCTGAGCGATATCTCGATCTGTCAATATTCCCTTGGGAAGTATTGACAGATCTATACTCTAGGACAGAGAGAACATCATCGAAATGTTAGCATGAACGTATGCAATGCCTATACAAATTTAGCATGACCTATGGGTATTCCACCGAATACGGCCTACCGTGACATAAACATATATATATATAGTAGGAGGTGTAACGGCTCATATCAATTTTGAATAGAATTATTTAAATATAAATATTTTATAAATAATTTGACATTATTTATAACATACAATGATTTTCTGTAGTAATAAATTTAAATTACGTTAAAAGTATAAGTAGGACTTCATAGTTACCTATTGAGGCCGATAATGAAGATAATTCAAAATGTATATATATAGATATAGTAAAATGAATATAGAAATGGAATGTTCTATTTCTTTTGATAGAAAAGTATTATCAATATTTAATTGTTAAGAATAAAATATATAAGATGTAATATTTTAAAATAATTGTTTATACATAAATAGAACATTCAATTCCTATAATATGTATAAAAATGATTATTCTATTTAAAGTTTAAAGATAGAAATTATAATATAAAAGATAAATAATAAAGTAAATTATTAAAAATAGTTTTTTAGAATGTAAAGGAAATAGAATGTTTCTTTTACAAATATATTTATCTTAATTAAATGTTTCTTTGGTAAATATATAAAATGAATTTTATCGAACATTCTATTTCCTAATGTATGATTCTTTAGTAAGAAATAGAATTTCATAGAAGGTTTATGAACAGTGTTGGGCAGAGAATCTTGCTTATGACGTCCAACAGCCAACTTTAGGACATCCAAGCCTATGCTGCCCTGTGTATACGAACTTTCTGAAGTTGGCTATTAGACGTCAGAGCAGGATTATCTGCCCAACACTGTTTATGAAATAATATAAAAGAGCGTGAATTTATCCAAGCTCATCTCATTCTCTCCTAGATTTTCGATCATGTAACATCTAAGATGGATTCTAGATTCATTCGATCTTATGCTGTCAGAAGCGTAAGATCTAAGCATTCTGTATTAAAAATTTTCATGTAACTTTTCAAAATTTATAAAATATATATTTCCTTAATTTTTTAATAAAAAGATTAAGAATTTGGAATTAGATGAGACAATGTTTAAAAAGTTATTTAATAAAGTATAATTCATCTCATTTTATTTATTACTATTCATAGAAAATACACGGCAACATGTAGAGATTAGCTTACTATAAGATTCTCATTTCATTAATAAATCATTGTAAATTTGTAATTTATTAAAAAAGGGATTAATTATATTAAATAAATTCAATTATTTAAAATTAATAAGAATGACTCTAAATTCATTAAATCAAATCTGTTTTGCACTAATTTCAGATAATAAAGGTAATAATGCATCTCTTCTTTAAAGAACACATTATTGCACGTTAAATGGTAAAGCATCCAGCAAACGTCGTTGATTATTGTACTTTCATAAGTTGCACTTATAACAAGGATATAATATCGCACTTCTAATAGTAAAGCATCTGGCGGAAGTCGTCAATTATATATCCTTGCATAATTGTTATAATACTAACTATCGCATCTCTGACACTAAAGCATCGTCGATTCTGGTGTTTTAATCCTTCTTACTGTATGGATTATGTGACTAATGCATGTCAACAACTTATTAATGTAACTTTGATCTATATTTTGTTAATTTATTATTAAAATTACCTGGCAATCGTGCATCCAGCAAAACGCGCCCGTTACAGGGGAGTTCCCCCCTGCTCGCGCTGCTCGCAAACCCCCCATTTATAAATACTAACATTTTCAAATTATATAATTACATCTCACTATATCATTTTAATTTCATTTTAATTGTTTATAACTATAGTTGAAAATTTTTATTTAAGTTTTATAAGAAATAAGTAAAATAATAAACAATATATGGTATTTAATAACGCGTTGTTTTTTTTGTTTTATTTGAAATAATTATATAAAAATAAACAATCATTTTAAGTAATTTTAAGTAATTTTAAGAAAATAAACATAATTATTTCAATATTTTTATATCAATATTTCAAATAAAACCATGGTTTTCTTCGCTTTTAGCCCTAAACAACTATGAGAGCCTATATTTCTTCCTTCTTATACTATAAGCTTAACCTGCAAACCATCCTCCACCATTGGAAACGAACGTATTTAAGCAAATTTTCAAAAGTTATTTATTTTTTTTAAATTTTGTTAATTTATTGTATAACAATTTTCACAATATTAATTTATTTTGAATTTTTGCTTGACTATGTGTATTAGAATAATCATAAGAATCAAACATTTTTCTATTAACTATTATTGAAACATGTCTTACAATAATACGAAATAGAACATTTTTTTATAATTATTATTCTTCATTTTATCATTTATTCCTATGTAAAATTTTGATAAGAATTATATTAAATTTAAAAAAATAAATGTAAATAAAAATTTTATGTAATACTACTTATAATTTATTATAATATTAGGTTCAAAAATGTTTATCTTTTATTAAATACTATATAATATATGAATTTCAATGTGAAAATTCTAATTTTCAAAAACTTTTTTCCAAGAAATATTTGAAATTGATTGTAAATGTTTAAAATCATTTTGTATAAAAATTTTATTTGGATTTATTAATTTACTACTTTTTATTATATTGAAGTGAAGAATTAGGACTTTTTTTCTTACGTGAATATCTTTTGCGTCATTGTTACATACATACATACACATACACACATATACATACCCATACACATACACTTACTCATATACCCATACACACATACACGATATCCGTCTCTCCGTCTCCGTCTGTGAGTCTTCGTTTCTCCGTCCGTCTGTCTCAGTCTCTCCGTGCCCGTCTCTCCGTCTCTCTGTCTCCGTTTCTCCATCTCCGTTTCTCCGTCTCCATCTGTTTGTTTCAGTCTCTCCGTTTCTCCGTCTCCGTCTCTCCGTCTTTGTCTCTTTGTCTCAGCGCTGAAAATAGCAACTGTGAATTCTTAATTGCACAACGCTTACAATAGCAGCCACGTTTTTTTAACCACACAGCGCTCAAAATAGCAACCGCAAATTTGTAACTACACAGGGCTTACGATAGTTGTTGTATTTTTTAACTACCCAGCACTTGCAATAGCAGCCACGTTTTTTTAATCACACAGTGCTCATATTAATTGCCATGAATTTTCAATTACAAAGCGCTTACAATAGTTGGTGCGTTTTTCATCTTTAGCTCTTATAATAGCAGCCGCGTTTTTTAAACCAGATAGTGCTCTGAAAAGCAGTTGCGAATTTCTAATTACACAGCGTTTACAGTAGTTTTAGCGTTTTTTCCCATCACAGCACTTAAAATAGCAGCCATGTTTTTTTAACCACACAGCGCTCAAAATAAGAGCCACGAATTTATTATTACACAGCGCTTACAATAGTTGTTGTATTTTCTAACTACACAGCACATACAATGGCAGACGCGTTTTTTTAATTAAACAGTGCTCATAATAGCTGCCATGAATTTTCAATTACAAAGCGCTTAAAATAGTTGGTGCGTTTTTTATCTTGAGTTCTTAAAATAGCAGCCGTGTTTTTTGAACCAGATAGTGCTCTGAAAAGCAGTCGCAAATTTCTAATTACACAGCGTTTACAGTAGTTTTAGCGTTTTTTCCCCATCACAGCACTTACAATAGCAGCCATGTTTTTTTAACCACACAGTATTTTGAAAAGCAATCGCGTTTTTTCAATAGAACAGAACTAAAAATAGCATCCGTGATTTTTAACAACACAGTGCGAAACTCTACTTCAAAATTTTTAATTTTTGCTTTCTCATAGAGAAAGCATTGTATCGGTAAAAAAAATTTTTTTCTATTTTTTCATTAATTTGTACATATTTGAACTCGGTGAGTCGAAAAAAGTGGTTTCCAGAAAATGTCTGTATGTATGTGTGTGTGTGTGTGTGTGTGTGTGTGTGGATGTATGAATTCAGTTAGTAAACTGTATCTCGAGAACTACTCGATGGATTTGCTTCTAATTTTGCATGGAATTTAGTTTTGTGATTAACTTGCTGGGAAGCTATTGATGATTTGGTTCTTCCAGCTTAGTTTTCATTTTAAAGTTTTTAAAAAAAAAAAAAAAAAAATTCGATTTTTCGTTTTTTGGTTTCTTTTTGTTTACTACTCGATGAATTTGCTTCAAAATTTGCATGGAATTTATTTCTGATTGCCCGGATAAAATAAATTTTCAAAAACTGATTTTCTTAGCTCAGTTTTAATTTTAGAGCATTTTGAAATTTTTGAAAAAAATGTTTCTATTTGTTAAGCCAATAAAATCTTAAAAACTACTCGATGGATTTACTTCAAATTTTCCATACAATTCAATTTTTGATGAACTGGTGCGGAAGCTATTGGGAATTGGTTTTCTTAGCGCAGTTTTTTTTTAGAATCATTTTAAGAATTTTTAAAAAATTTCGATTTTTATTTTTTTTTGTATTTTACGTAAACTACTCGAAGAATTTGTTCGAAAATTTGTATGGAACTTTATTTCGACTGCCAAAATTATTAAAAATTTTGTAAACTAATTTTCTTAGCGCACTTTTAATTTTAGAGCATTTTTAAAATTTTTTAAAAAATTTTTATTTTTAATTTTTTTCTATTTTACGAAAACCATTCGATTGATTTGCTCCAAAATTTGTATGCAATTAATTCGCTACTATCTGAAGAAAACAAGCTTTAGAATACTAATTTACTCAGTGCAGTTTTAATTTTAGAGCACTTTGAAAATTTTCTAAAAAATTTTTATTTTTCATTTATTTTCTTTTTTGCGTTAACCATACTATAAATTTTCTCCAAAATTTTCATACAATTAATTCGCTATTGTCTGAAAAAAATAAGCTTTTGGAAACTAATTTTCTTTGCGTGGTTACAATTTTAGAGAATTTTAAAGATTTAAAAAAAAATATCGATTCTTCTTTTCTTATTTTTTTTTTATTCTACGTAAAGTACTCGATAGATTTGTTCTAAAAATTACAGGGAAATTATTTGCGACTGCCCAAAAGAAGGGAAATTTTCAAAAATTGATTTTCATAGCGTAGTTTTAATTTTAGAGCATTTTTAAAATTTTAAAAAAGAAATTTTGAAAAGAAAATGTTATTTATTTAACCAGTTAGATCTCGAAAATTACTCTATGGATTTGCTTCAAATTTTGTATACCATCTATGTTTTTGTATAACTAGGCGGGAAGCTATAGAAAATTTGTATTCATAGTGTATTTTTTTTATTATAGAGCCATTTTAAGAATTTGAAAAAATTTTCGATTTTTAATTTTTTTTTTTGTATTTTACGTAAGTTAATTGATGAGTTTGCTTTGAGATTTCCATGGGAATAATTTGCATCTGCCAAAAGAAGGATAACTTTTATAAACCGGTCTTTTTAGCGTAGTTTTCTTTTTAGAAAATTTTAAAAATTTTCTTAAAAAATTTTCATATTTCAGTATTTTTCCATTTTACGTAAAGTACTTGATAGAATTACTCTAAAATTTGTATACAAGTTATTTGCTACTGTCTTTATAAACCAAGTTTTAAATAAATAATTTTATTAGCGTAGCTTTTTGATCACTTCTTTTGTTTTCTGAGTTACTCTTGAAAATTTATAATAGTACTACTGAATTTAATTACCGTTACTAAAATTGACTACTTGGATTTACCAAGCTTAGTCGTGATAAAAAGATATCCACAAGATAACAAAAATAATAAATTCGAACCTATGTATAAGGCTAGCTAAAGTCAACAAAATTAAACACTTCAAAAGCTAACATTTAACCCAAACAAAATGTTGAAAAGGCAATCAACTAGCATATATATTCAAAATTTATAAAGTACAAAATGAATAAATATTAATGATAGACAATTTTTTTATATTAAAATCACATTTAAATAAATATAAAAAAATAATGAAACTCAAAGAGCTCTATGAGAAAGCATTCCGCCAAAGCACTTGGCAGCGTTTTTTATATTTAATATTATATCAGAGTTTCAAATATGTTTGATTTTATTTTCTTATTTATAAATTTATAAATTGGTTACTAAATATATAGTCCGCAGTACAGAACCCTTTTTAAAAAATGATTACCACATACTTAGAACTTTGTAAGCGGCTTCATTTTGTCGAGTCTACCAAACTTTTTATCTACGAAAACTCTCGAAACCGCTGCGTTTTTTAATAATTAATTATTAAACATGTCGATTCGACGATGTATTGTTATGCAATGACCACATACTTTTTTTTACATGGAACTAAAAGATCTTAGCCAATTTTTATGGGATTGCTTGATAATTAATTATGAAACCATAAGATCATAATGTCTGACAAATTTTCTGCAGATTTTTTTCAGTCCGACAATCGGAACATGTCATTGTTACGAGGTATGGTTTTGTGATTACCATATGTCGGACAAGGGTATGACGTGTCACATAATATTATTTTATGTATTAAAAGGGCAATGACCGAAAAAAATATTGTATCTTTACGTCAGACCGACAAAAAAAGATTTATAATTAACCCGTCACCTATGTATGTGTCATATAAAGAACACGTAGTTCAAAATTATCTAATAAAATTTAAATTTATATTTTGCACAAATGAAACTAGTTAGTATGATCAAGTATAGACATAGAAAAATACATTTACATTTTTTAATTTTTGAAATTAATTTTTTTTTCCAATTTTTACCGATATTTTTATAAGTACGAAAATGAAAAAAAATTAAATTCTTAGAATAATCTAATTTTGCAGCTATGGTTGTTATTTTTATAACGTCAAAAATTATACGTCATTTTTGTGTCATCTTAATAGAAGATTTTCATAGAAGGATCAAAATACTATTAATAAAACATGCCTCTTATTTTTTAACATAATTATCTGATTAAGGGGACCAGGTACTATTAAAACTTGAAAAATTTAAATATGAATAATTAAAAATTTATTGCTTTTATCCAAAGGAATAAATTTTTTGAAAAAATACTTATGTTTTAGAAGACTTTTTATTTCTGAAACTTTTATCTATCTTAAAAATTCAACTTATGATCCCCGTTAACATTCTGGTACTAAAAACAGATTGGTTGCAAGGTTTTTTTAAGAGTTTTCATCTGATCTTGATGAAATTTGGTGGAGATTTCCAAAATCATCTTAGAATCCACATGAGCGAGAAACATTCCTAAAAAATTCAAATAATAGAAAAATTTTCTAAAAAAAATAAATTTTTTTTTAAATTTGTTTATTTATTTTTATAAATAATAAGTTAATACACAAATTAGCATATATATATATATATATATATATATATATATATTTATAATTTGCTATGCTCATTAATTCTAATATAATTTTTAAAATCTCCACCAAATTTCATAAAGATCCGATGAAAACTCATAAAAAAACTTTGCGACAAATCTGTTTTAGTACCAGAATGTGAACGGAGACCATCAGTTTAATTTTTAAGATAGATAAAAGTTTAAGATAAAAAAAATTTTTTTTTCTATTTTTTCATTAATTTGTACATATTTAGACTCAGAGAGTCGAAAAAAGTGGTTTCCAGAAAAAGTCTGTATGTATGTGTGTGTGTGTGTGTGTGTATGTATTCAGTACGCCAATAAGATCTCGAGAACTACTCGATGGATTAGCTTCAAATTTTGCATGTAATTTATTTTTTTGTCTAACTGGGGGGAAAGCTATTGAAAATTGATCTTCTTAGCTCAGTTTTTTTTTTCAGAGCCATTTTAAGAATTTTAAAAAAATTTTGATTTTTCATTTTTTTGATATTTTACGTAAACTACTCGAAGAATTTTCTTGAAAATTTGTATGGACATTATTTGTGACTGCCAAAAGAAGAAAAACTTGTACTAACTGATTTTCTTCGCGCACTATTAAGTTTAGAGCATTTTGAAAATTTTTAAAAAAGTTGTTATTTTTCATTTATTTTTTATTTTATGAAAACCATTCGATATATTTGCTCCAAAATTTGTATGCAAATTATTCGCTATTATCTGAGGAAAATTAGCTTTGGAACACTTATTTTCTTAGCGCAGTTTTAATTTTAGAACATTTTGAAAATTTTGGAAAAAATCTCTATTTTTCATTTTTTTTCTATTACACAAAAACCATTCGATAGATTTGCTCGAAAATTTTTATGGAAATTATTTGCAATGGCCTAAATGAAACAAGCTTTGAAAAACTTATTTTCTCAGTGCAGTTTTAATTTTAGAGCATTTTGTAAATTTTGAATAGAATTTCACTTATTTTTTGGTATTTTACGTAAACTACTCGATAAAAGAGCTTCAAATTATGTATGGAAATTATTTATGATTGTCAAAATAAAATGAGCTTTTGAAAACTAATTTTCTTCAATTTTCTTAGCGCACATTTCATTTTAGAGCATTTTGAAAATTTTGAAAAAATTTTTTATTTTTAATTTCTTTTTTACTGCACGAAAATTTATCGATAAACTTGCTCAAAAATTTTAATGCAAATTATTCACTATCATCTGAATAAATCAAGCTTTGGAAAACTTATTTTCTTAGAGCAGTTTTAATTTCAGAGCATTTTGAAAATTTTGGAAAAAATGTTCATATTTCATTTTTTTTCTATTACACAAAAACCATTCGATAGATTTGCTAAAAAATTTTCATACAAATTATTTGTTATTGCCTAATCAAAGCAAGCTTGGAAAAACTTATTTTCTCAGCGCAGTTTTAATTTTAGAGCATTTTGTAAATTTTGAATGGAATTTCACTGATTTTTTGGTATTTCACGTAAACTACTCGATGAAGTAGCTTAAAATTATGTATAGAAATTATTGAAGATTGCCTAAATAAAATGAACTTTCGAAAACTGGTTTTCTTAGCGTAGTTGTAACGTTGAAGCGTTTTGAAAATTTTAAAATAATGTTTATTTTTAAATTATTTGGTATTTTTTGTAAACTATTCGATGAAAATGTTCCAAACTTTGTATGCAAGTTATTGGTTATAGTGTTAAGAAGACAAGCTGGGGAAAATTAATTTTATAAACGCATTTTTAATTTTAGAGCATCATAAAATCACATTATGCAAATGGCAAAAGTAAGAAAGAGTAAAATTCATATAGTTTTCGTAGGTATTAAGACAGCTTTCAATACAGAGGATAGGGACATTTATATTAAAATCGTATTTGAAAAAATAAAATCAAATTACTCTAACTCAATGTGCTCTATGAGAAAGCATTGCGCCAAAGCGCTTGGCAGCGTTTTTGCTTTCTCATAGAGAAAGCATTGTATCATTGAAAAAATTTTTTTCTATTTTTTCATTAATTTGTACATATTTAGACTCAGGGAGTCAAAAAAAGTGGTTTCCAGAAAATGTCTGTATGGGTGTGTGTGTGTGTGTGTGTGTGTGTGTGTGTGTGTGTGTATGTGTGTGTGTATGTATTCAGTACGCCAATAAGATCTCGAGAACTACTCGATGGATTAACTTCAAATTTTGCATGCAATTTATTTTTTTGTCTAACTGGGGGGGAAGCTATTGAAAATTGATCTTCTTAGCTCAGTTTTTTTTTTTAAGCCATTTTAAGAATTTAAAAAAAATTTTAAATTTTCATTTTTTTGATATTTTACGTAAACTACTCGAAGAATTTTCTTGAAAATTTGTATGAACATTATTTGCGACTGTCAAAAGAAGAAAAACTTTTACCAACTGATTTTCTCAGCGCACTTTTAATTTTAGAGCATTTTGAAAATTTTGAAAAAAAAATTTTTTTTTTCATTTATTTTTTATTTTATGAAAACCATTCGATATATTTGCTCCAAAATTTGTATGCAAATTATTCGCTATTATCTGAGGAAAATTAGCTTTGGAACACTTATTTTCTTAGCGCAGTTTTAATTTTAGAACATTTTGAAAATTTTGGAAAAAATCTCTATTTTTCATTTTTTTTCTATTACACAAAAACCATTCGATAGATTTGCTCGAAAATTTTTATGGAAATCATTTGCAATGGCCTAAATGAAACAAGCTTTGAAAAACTTATTTTCTCAGCGCAGTTTTAATTTTAGAGCATTTTGTAAATTTTGAATGGAATTTCACTGATTTTTTGGTATTTCACGTAAACTACTCGATGAAGTAGCTTAAAATTATGTATAGAAATTATTGAAGATTGCCTAAATAAAATGAACTTTCGAAAACTGGTTTTCTTAGCGTAGTTGTAACGTTGAAGCGTTTTGAAAATTTTAAAATAATGTTTATTTTTAAATTATTTGGTATTTTTTGTAAACTATTCGATGAAAATGTTCCAAACTTTGTATGCAAGTTATTGGTTATAGTGTTAAGAAGACAAGCTTGGGAAAATCAATTTTATAAACGCATTTTTAATTTTAGAGCATCATAAAATCACATTATGCAAATGGCAAAATTAAGAAAGAGTAAAATTCATATAGTTTTCGTAGGTATTAAGACAGCCTTCAATACAGAGGATAGGGACATTTATATTAAAATCGTATTTGAAAAAATAAAATCAAATTACTCTAACTCAATGTGCTCTATGAGAAAGCATTGCGCCAAAGCACTTGGCACCGTTTTTAATCATGTGTTTAAGACAAAGGGATGGAGATAAATAAATGGAGACGTAGGAACGGAGAAATAGAGACGAAGATACAGAGAAGGAGAGGGAAAAACAGAGAGAAAAAGACAGAGAGTCGGAAACAGAGAGATATAGACGGAAAGACGAGAACGGAGAGATTGAGACGAAAAGACATAGACAAAGGGATGAAGGGACGAAAACGGAGAGACAGAGACAGAGAAACAAAAACGAAAAAAAAGGAGTCGTAGGAACGGAAACAGAGAGAAATAGACAGAGAGACATAGATAAAGGGACAGAGACGGAGAGACAGAGACGGAGAGGCAGAGACAGAGAGGTAGAGACGGAGAGACATAGACATAGGGACGGAGATAGAGAGACGAAGAGACGCAGATGGAAAAGCGGAGACGGAAAAAAAGAAACAGAGACGGAGTGACGGAGACGGAGAGACGGAGACAAAAAGATGGAGATGGAGAGGCAAATATTCTATATGTGTATGTGCATATGCGTCACTCTGTTACGGCTGCTTATGTGGCCATGAACAAAACGAATGCAAGCATTAAAGGCTTTATGCAGACGCAAGTTTAGTGTTTGTGGAATATCATCATAAGTGACTGCTGCTTAGTCAAAATGCGGAAAAATAAGGGACTCGACGAGCTGTTTCCTAGTATCCTGAGACAAAGCATGTTTATAAAATTTCAGTGACCGAAAAGTAGCATGTACCTTACGAATCGTCGCAGAAACTTGCTTATTCCAGTCAAGAGTGGAAGATATCCATATACCCAGATTTTTAACTACCAAAGAATAGGGAACAATGGTATTTCGAACCAGAATATTAGGAGCAGGATTATCCTTCAATCGAGAGATATACTGTTCACTGCCTATGATTATGGCTTGTGTTTTTCCCGCATTCAGCAATAGACCATTTTCATTTGCTCACTTAACCACAGAAGCAATCTCATGATTAATAAGACTAACCTCATCTACCAGATTTATCGGTGGTAAGGACTTATAAATTTGAAGTTCATCTGCAAAGAGTATATATTTTGATGAAGACAACACATCAGAGATGTCATTTATATAAACCAAGAACAATAATGGCCTCAGGACACTACCCTGAGGAACACCAGCGGATACAAACGACCATTTAGAAGTATTATTTAAGTTATCCAACATAGAATAAGATCTATTGGATAAGTAGGAGGCAAACTATTTGATGGCAGTATCAGAGCAGTTCATAGAACGTAGCTTGATAAGCAGATTAACATGAGAAACTCTGTTAAACACCTTAGAGAAGTCAAAGAGAAGTAGCAAGGTAACCATACGACGATCGATAGCAATCCTATAATCATCCAACAAGTGTAATAAGGCTGTTTGAGTACTATGACCCTTTCTAAACTCAGTCTGATGAGTGTCAAGCAAGAGCTTAGGCTCAAGATAAGCTGAGAATTGGGTGTGGATCACCCTTTTGAGATCTCGCATAGTTTGGCAATAGGACGAGTCTGAGTTGGGCTGTTGATCTTAATCTGCTTAGACAATGGTAATAGGAATGCTCTTTTCCACGCTGTCAAGAAATACCCATGAAAAAGTCGTTTATAATAGAGGTTAAACCATCAGCTATAGAATTGTCCACAAGCTTAAGCTTTTCAGCAGAAATAGAATCAGGACCAACAACTTTAGAGCCAGCCAAACGCAGAATATTTACTATAGTATTTGAACTAGTTGGAGTAAAATCAAAGACTGGAATATCTGATCTAAGAGGCCTGGAGAGAACACGGTCAATGTCAGCATTAGTCAGAGCAGGGCTAATAGATGAAACCAATGTATAATGCTTTAAGAGCGCCGATGAAGAAAAATACTTAAGAGAAGACGGCAGAGTATTTGAAGCAAGTCTTAACTTGCGAAGTTCAGACCATTTATTTTTGGTCGTAGGAGCAGATAAAAGCTTGTTAGCTATATAATCATCTATTGATTTAGAGAGAGAGTTTGAGACTTCATTTCGTAGTTGTTTGAAACGAGCATAGTCATTTGCCGAACCAGTTCTCCGAGCCAAGTGATAGTAGTTATCGCGACGTTTCATAAGTAAGCGTTAAGAAGGGGCCAAACTATCTGTCTCTGTCTAATAGCGTTTTTCATCATTTATGTAAACACTATCCGGTATAACAAGAAAAAAATAGCAGCCCCCGCTAAATATTAGTATAATTAGTAAATTTTGTAATAACAACCAAATTTTTTACCGAATAGTTTTTGACTAATTAGAGACCTACTAGCAATCTAGAATATAACCTATTTTTTTTGGTAGGTCTCTAATCATTCAGAAACTACGCAGTAAAAAAATTTGGTTGTTATTACAGAATTTACTTATTATACTAATATCTAGCGGGGGCTGCTATTAGACAAAGACAGATAGTTCAGCCCCTTCTTAATCATGAGAAACCCACGGTTTTCGCTTAGATAAAATTTTAACAACTCTAGCAGGAGAGAATTTATCGAAGACTTTAACAAAACTAGAGGTAAAATTAGTAATCTTAGCATCAATAACGTGGCCATTCGATACAGCCAGTTCGGAAAGAGGTTGATGTAAAGTAATTGAACCTAAGTAAGTAGAGTATAATGGATTTGACAATACATTAGAAGAAAAAGTAGATAATGGACTTGCAAGAAAACAGGTAGATAGACATTGAGAAAGTTCAAGCTTAAGAGCAGTAGTATTACAATTATTAAAGTTTCTAGTTAAGAAAGATTTAACAACCCTTTCGGGTTTAGAAAACTTGAATTTAATTTCAATTAAATCATGACCAGCAATAAATAGAGCATTGGACTTTTAATATGCTAGTAAAGCTGACTTATAGAGATAGACGGAGATAGAGAGACGGAGACGGAAAGGCGAAGACGAAGAGGTGGAGACAGAGAGACGGAGACGGTGAGGCGGGAAGGAAAGATGGAGATGGAGAGACAGAGGCGGAAAGACGGAGATGAAGAGACGAAGACGGAGAGACGGAGCGATGGAGTAGAAGAGATGGAGACGGAGAGACGGAGGCGGAGAGGCAGAGAAGGGAAGGAAATATGGAGATGGAGAGATGGAGATTGAGTGATGGATATTGTATGTCTGTGTATGTGTATATGAGTAAGTGTATGTGTATGGATACCTGTATATGTGTGTATATGTGTGTATATATGTATGTGTAGTTGTGTATGTGTATGTATGTATGTGACAATAATGCAAAAGATAATCACGTAAAAAAAGTCTTAATTCTGAATTTTTATATAATAGTAATTCCTTCTTTGGAATTACAGTCAAGCTAATTTTAACAACGTATAAAAGTTTTGGAATTATGCCGTAATGAAAACTATATAGTTTCTTGAGTATAGACTTTGCTAGGTTCAATTGTTGTCAATTAATATCGTGACGATATTTTTCTATGTAAGAGCAATAGCGTTTATTAAAAAATGGATTTTTGTTTCTCATTTCTAATAAATAAAAGATGATTAGACTGTGTTAAAAATGAGAATGCATCTCGTACAATAATGAATTCGTTGCCCCTGGTAACCAACAATAAATTGATTGGAATAGTAATTTTTAGCACAATAGCATACTTGTATATCACACAACAACAATTAAGTCAACATTTTGCTAAAAATTTAACTTTATGCGAATCAAATGCAAATAAATTACATGAATGTAAATAAGATAAATGTTAAGACAAATGTTAATGTAAAAGATATGAATATCACTATATTAATATTAGTAAAGTAAATGGAGAGAGGAAACTGAATATTATCATTCAGTCGTAATTGTAATCATATTAATGAAATATTAATAAAGCTATTATTTTTGCATTATTGTAATGTAATATTAGACTTACTTGAACACTGCAGTTCAGGTACTTTAGCCCACCCTAGACTAAAATTATAAAAAATTTAAAGTCTTGTATCTCGATAAAAAATTATCGTACGGAGCTCTACAAGGTCTAATTTTAAAGGTTTTGTAAAGACCTTAAAATGGAAGGGGTAACATTAAAATTTTTTCATTTTTTACGGGTTTTATGATGTCATAATAAAAAAAAACTTTTTTAATTTTCCTTTTAGAACTTAGATGCGATTTCTTTCTATGGATAATTGTCGTATTAAAAAACTATACCATTTGAAAGCTCTGTCAAATAACTACAAAATCCATGGTCGATAAATATTTTTGAACATTTATTTTAAGAGCTATTTGCGGTTTCACACAAAGACAATGGTTTTTGTAAAAGTAGTTCTAGCTCTGCAGGTTTCGAGTTTACAAAAAAATTGTATCAGAAAAAAATGTTGCATTTTGTGAAAACCATCAATGTATTAAGTTCTAAAATATATTTAAAAAAAATTTTTTTTTCAGTATAAAAATTTTTTTTTCAGTATAAAATTTTTTTTTTTTTCATAAAAAAAACAAATATGTATTTAGGCAAAATAAAAAAAAAAAAATAGGAAAAAAATAACGTTTTGTCATATGTATATGTTATAACAGAAAAAATTTTTTTATAATAAGAAAATGAAAAAAATAAATTTTTTTTAAATTTTATTGTAGAACCTAATACATTGATTGTTTTTACAAAATGCAACATTTTTTCTGTTAACTCAAAACCTACAGAGCGACAACCACTTTTACAAAAACCATTATTTTTGTGTAAAACCGCATATAGCTCTTAAAATAAATGTTTAGGAAAATTTATCGACTATGTATTTTGTAGTTTTTTGAAAGAGCTTTCAAATGGTGGTTGTAGTTTTTTAATACAACAATCACCCATGAAAAGAAATCGCATCAAAGTTCTTAAAGAAAGATTAAAAATTTTTTTTCTATTATGACGTCATTAAACCCATGAAAAATGGAAAAATGTTAATGTTACCTCTTCTATTTTAACCTTCTGACAGCCGGCATTTTTTCCACTAAAAAAGTGTAACTTTCTCGAAATTTCCCATATAAATGTTTCTTAAGTAATAGTATATGTGGGCCGATCATGGGATAACGCCATATGGCTTCATCCCAGCTGTCAGAAGGTTAAAGATTTCTACAAAACTTTTAATATGAGATCTTGTAGAGCTCCATATGATAATTTGTTATCGAAATACAAAACATTAAATTTTTCATAATTTTAGTCTAGGTTGGGTAAAAGTACCTGAACTACAGTGTACTTGCAAAAACCTGAGAATTATTGTGGCCATTCTTTGAATAGTGAAATTATAACGAAATTGAAATATCATTATTTGAACGATGATTTCAATTTTTCTCGTCAAAGTGTAAATAAAAGTGACACAATATCTGTTAAAGAAAATAGTATAAAAACTCAAAAAGTTAAATGCTTCCTTACGCTTACGCTTTCTTAGGATAAAAGAAACATATCGATTGTTTATAGAAGAAAATCTTATTTTAAATTAATTCTCCAATATTCTTTTGATTCTTATATTTTCACGGACTCTATATTTTTCTAGGCCTTATTTTTTTGAGTTCTATATTTTTCTGAGCCTTATTTTTTTAGCCTTAAATTTTCTTAGGTCCTATAATTTTTTGGGCTCTATATTTTACTGGGCCTTATATTTTTTTAAGTCCTATTTTCTTTGAGCCTCATTTTTTGGCCTATTTTTCGGGCCCAATATTTTTTTTATTTTTATATTTTCTTGGGCTATATATTTTTTGGGCTCTATATTTTTCTGGGCCTTAAATTTTTCGGGTCCTACATTTTTCTGAGTCCTATTTTCTTTGAACCTCATTTTTCTGAGTCCTATTTTCTTTGAGCCTCATTTTTTTGGCCCAATATTTTCTTGATTTTTATATTTTCTTGGGCTCAACATTTTTTGGGCTCTGTATTTTTCTGGGCCTTATATTTTTCGGCTCCTACATTTTTCTGAGTCCTATTTTTTTTAGCCTCATATTTTTTTGGGCCAAATGTTTTTTTGATTTTCATATTTTCTAGGGCTATATATTTGTCTGGGCCTTTTTTTTAGGTCCTATATTTTTTTGGGCCTGAAATTTTTTTAGGTCCTACATTTTTTTTGGGCTTTATATTTGTCTGGGTCCTATATTTTTCGGGCCCTACATTTTTCTGAGTTCTATTTTCTTTGGGTCTCATATTTTTTTTGCCTCTTATTTTTTGAGCCCAATATTTATAAATAATTTTTGAAATAATTTTATACGTTGTTGTATTTTACCTAATAGTGCCATACAGGGTATGTATCCCAAGGCCGAATAAAGAATATCTATGTCTATGTATACGTCTCTTTCACCCTCTCTTGCTGTCTCTCTTCCTCTCTCACCCTCTATTGCTCTTTCAATAAATTAGTGATTTTTTTTTCTTTAATTTCATTTTTGTTATCCTAATAGTATTCAATTTTTCTTTATATTTATTTGGTTATTTTTCTTTAATGTTTATATAGACTTCTTTCTTACGTAAAGCCTCATTTGCACGCATTTGTTGGAACAAATTCATCAGTACTCTTTTCTTTCTTGAATTTTAATTTCGTTATCTTTGTGTTTTCTTACTTTTTTATATCTACACGGATAGATGTCTTAGCGAACTGCCAACCAAGAGGGGAGGTATACAGTCCGCTCATACTCAGCAGCGAACAGCAATACATATGTTGGCGTTTTGAATGCCAAAAGTTACTTATGAGTTGCGCGCGCAAGGCTGGCTAATATCGGTTGGCTTTTAAAACGCCAACATTTGTTTTTCTGTCTCCCGTAAACTTGTAGTATACTGCGCCCTCACGCTTTGGCATACAGCATACAAATAGTTCTTTCAGTGTACTTGGTTGTTTTTTTTTTCATTCAAATATAAGCTCCTTTTTTCGTAAAGCCTCATTAGCAAGTATTTGTTCCAATTCATTAATACTCTTTTTTTTCTTGAGTTCTATTTTTTTATCTTAGTATTTTCTAATTTCTCTTTATATTTATTTGGTCGTTCTTTTTTCATTTTCATGTAAGTTTCTTTCTTACGTAAAGCCTCATTTACACGAATTTGTTCTAATTTATCTGTATTTTTTTTCTATTTCATTTTGTTTTCTCATAGAGAAAGCATTGTATCGATGAAAAAAAAATTTTTTTCTATTTTTTCATTAATTTGTACATATTTAGACTCAGGGAGTCAAAAAAAGTGGTTTCCAGAAAATGTCTGTATGTGTGTGTGTGTGTGTGTGTGTGTGTGTGTGTATGTGTGTGTGTATGTATTCAGTACGCCAAAAATATCTTGAGAACTACTCGATGGATTTGCTTCAAATTTCGCATGCAATTTATTTTTTTGTCTAACTGAGGGGGAGCTATTGAAAATTGATCTTCTTAGCTCAGTTTTTTTTTGGGCTATTTTGATAATTTTAAAAAAATTTTCATTTTTCATTTTTTTGGTATTTTACGTAAACTACTCGAAGAATTTTCTTGAAAATTTATATGGACATTATTTGCGACTGCCAAAAGAAAAAAAACTTTCATTAACTGATTTTCTTAGCGCACTTTTAATTTTAGAGCAATTTGAAAATTTTGAAAAAAAAATTTTTCTTCATTTTTATTTTATTTTATGAAAACCATTCGATAGATTTGCTTCAAAATTTGTATGCAAGTTATTCGCTATTGTTTAAGGAAAATCAACTTTGGAAAACTCATTTCTTTAGCGCAGTTTTAATTTTAGAGCATTTAGAAAATTTTTGAAAAAATATTTATTTTTCATTTTTTTTATATTACACAAAAACCATTCGTTAGATTTTCTCTAAAATTATTATGCAAATTATTCGTTATTGCCTTAATAAAACAAGCTTTGGAAAACTTATTTTTTTAGTGCAGTCTTAATTTAAGAGAATTTTGAAAATTTTTTTAAAAAATTTTTTATTTTTTTTGGGTCTTACGTAAACTACTCTAAGAATTTGTTTAAAAATTTGTATGATAATTATTTGCTACTGTTAAAATAATGAAAACATTTGAAAACTGATTTTCTTGGCATACTATTAATTTTAGAGCATTTTGAAAATTTTTAAAAAAGTTATTTTTTATTATTTTTCTATTTTACGAAAACCATTCAAGTGATTTGTTCCAAAATTTTTATGCAAGTTATTCGCTATTGTCTAGCGGAAATAAGCTTTGGAAAACTTATTTTCTTAGCGCAGTTTTAATTTAAGAGAAATTTGAAAATTTGAAAAAATGTTTATTTTTCATTTTTTTTTTAAATTACACTAAAACCATTCGATAGATTTGCTATAATATTATTATGAAAATTATTTGTTATTGCCTTAATTAAACAAGCTTTGGAAAACTTATTTTCTTAGAGCAGTTATAATTTTAGAGCATTTTGAAAATTTTGAAAAAAATTTATTTTAAATTTTTCATTTTTTTCGGATCTTACGTAAACTACTCTAAGAATTTGTTTAAAAATGTGTATAGAAATTATTTGATACTCTTAAAATAATAAAAACATTTGAAAACTGATTTTTTTGACATACTATTAATTTTAATATTTTTCTATTTCACGGAAACCATTCGATAGATTTGCTCCAAAATTTTTATGCAAGTTATTTGCTACTGTCTGAAGAAAACAAATTTTAGAAAACTAATTTTCTCAGCGTGGTTTTAATTTAAGAGAATTTTGAAAATTTTCATACAAATTTTTATTTTTCATTTATCTTCTTTCTTAGCGTGGTTACGATTAGAAATTTCGTTGTCATCGTTCTTTTAAAGTACGAATTTATAAATAAATATTAATGTTAGACAATTTTTTCATATTAAAATCACATTTAAATAAATATAAAAAAATTAATGAAATTCAAAGTGCTCTATGAGAAAGCATTCCGCCAAAGCACTTGGCAGCGTTTTTATTATCTTATTAATATTTAATATTTTCTTATATTTATATGGTTGATCTTCTTTCATTTTAATATGATTTTTTTACGTAAAAATTACGAATACGCTTTAGTTCTAATTTATAATTCCTTTTTTTCTGCATTTTCATAATCATGTCTTTTTCTGAATTTTCTTTATATCAATTCTATTGTTCTGTACTATTTTCATATTAAATCCTACAATACGTAAAGCTCCTTTGTCGTCTATTTCTTTTAATTCTTTTTTTTTTCTTTATTTAATTTAATCTTATCAGTCTTAATTTTAATATCCTTATAATTTATGTGGATTATCATCGGAATCTATTAAATCATCATTTGGTTTAAAAAAAATTGTATCTGAAATGTCATTGTCAGTTTTATCAGTTTTTTCAAGAAGTTCAATCTTGGTAATTACGGTGCTTCGGAGTAAAATCTGATAAAAATTTATTGTCACTTCAAAATTCCTCTTGAGAATGATTTTTAGGCCCTTTGCGAACATTTAGACATCATTTTTAAAACCAGTTTACATGGCTGATTTGGAGAAAAATATATAAGAATGAAAAAAATAGTTCAAAACCAAACAATTTTATTTTATTTATAAAATAAATGTTCAAAAGTGATTAAAACGCAGGTATAATAGTAAAAATATAAAAAAATTAATGAATATTGACCTTATGTTATAGAGCTATTGGGCTCAAACATAAAAAATATTGTCGAAAAATAATTCTATAACTACCAACGTACGGATACATAGTATTTACAGTATGTAAATATTTACATCGATGCCATCTTCTAATATATTCTTTAATCTGTTTAAGATCATATAAGATTTTAGGCGATTCAGTCGTAATTTGAAACTTGCTTAACTAACAAGGAGAGGTCCTCACTTCTAGAAAACCGATTTGACTGATACTGCAGGTTACGACTCTTTAACCTTTAGAGGGCCGGAGTTTTGAAAAATTCGAAAATCGAATTTTTCTATAGGAATGTGGTCTAAAGTCCCTGAGTTAGAGCCAAACTAAGTTGCGATGTTGGTAAGTCAGACCCCTTACGCCTAAAGGCGTATTCCGGCCCTCTAAAGGTTAATAAAAAAATGAAACCAGGTTCTTTCTTTTCGTCTAATGCAACCAGAGTTTAAGATAATTATTAATTTAAAGCCATTTTTCGAAAATATAGTAGGAAGAAGCGCTTATAAAAACTTAATTAACCAAAAAACTAAAACGCTCGCAGAAAAATACAAAAAAGATAAATGAGAATATAAGTTTAATACTCTGAATTTAAGCTTTATTGCATCAGAAAGTCTTGCCTAGTTCAAAAATTATAGCTCACACAGCATAGAAGATTTCTCTGAAATATTTCAAAATCTTCCACTGGTATATTTCAATGGAATCTTTCATTGAAAGATTCCAGGAATATTTATGAAATATTTCAAAGAAATGTTCAAAAACTTTTTTGCAATATTCCACGGAATACTCACGAAAGATTTCTGGAATATTTTATGAAATATTACATGTGATATTTATCAAATATTCCAGTGGAATATTTCATGGGAGATTCCAGAAAGGTTCCATAAACGTTTCGCTGGAAGATTCTGAAAAACTTCAAAATCGTAAAGCGGAATAATATAAATCTTCCAGAAATATTCCACAAAATATTTTATAGCAAAATTTGAGTAATAATCCTCCAGTGGAATATTTCATGAAAGATTTTAGGAAGATTCCATAAATATTTCGCTAATAGATTCCAAAAAACTTTTAAAAAGTACAGCGAAAGATTACATAAAATTCCAGAAATATTCTACAGAATATTTTACAGAAAGATTTAAGTAATCTTTCAGAAATATTCCATGGAATATTTCGCAGAAAGATTTAAGTTATTCTCCAGTGGAATATTTCATAAAAGATTTTAATAAGATTCCATGAATATTTCGCTGGAAGATTCCGAAAAATTTTGAAATCATACAGCGGAATATTACATAAATCTTCCAGAAATATCCCACGAAATTTTTTTCAGAAAGGTTTCAGTGATCTCCCAGTAAAATATCTTCCACTAGAATATTTGATGAAAGATTTCAGGAAGATTCCATAAACATTTCGCTGGAAGATTCCCAAAAACTTTAAAATCTTACAGCGGAATATTACATAAATCTTCCGGTAATATTCCACGAAATATTTTATAGAAAGATTTAAGTAAACTTCTAGTGAAATATTGTATAGAAGATTCTAGAAGATTTCCATAAAGTTTTCTTTCGAAGGTTGCGCGGAACGTTACGGGAGATTTCAAGTAACGCCAATAGAGTGATGTTTGTTAAATGAGAGTTCTCTCCTCAAGCTTACTTCATAAGCGAAAGGGTCGACGCTTTGTTGTGTACAGTAGAAGCGAATACAAAAATGCGATTTTATAACAAAATGACAATGTTTATGTACGCGTGTATGTATTGATGTACGAGTATAATGTGTTATTATATAACATGCAGGGTGAGGAAAGAGTATGGAAATCCCTAGAAATTTTGCAACTTTCATAGTAAAACTAAAACAAAAGGCATGCCCTAGGTAACTTTAAACAAGGAATCTGATGGTAACCTTGGATTTGACCTCAAACTTCATTTCCAAGGTTATTTTAAGGTCAACCTCATTTTTCAAATAAAAACCCCTACTTTTTATACCATAATCAAAAAGAGTGGAAAATTTTACGTCAAGATATGGGTTTAGGTATGAGGTCAACGTAACCTCTAGAGGTTAAACGGAGGTCAAAATATGACTTCTTAAAAATTTCTCTAGTTTATTGGTAAAACAAAACAAACAAAAGTCATACCCTAGGTAACTTTCAATGAGGAACCCAACGGTGACCTCTGATTTCACTTGGAACCTCATTTTTGAAGCTGTATCCGAAAAGAGTGGGAAATTTTACGTGTGGGATAAATTCAAGTCCGAAGATGGCATAATCTCTAATACTCCTTATAGCGCTACTCAGGAACAAGGACATGGACGTAGAAACAATCTGTTCCCTTCGGGGTGCTTTTTTACAGTGAGTTCTCCTTGCCTCTCACTCCAGGCTGCTTTGTTGCAATGAGTTTCCCTTGCCTCACTCCGGAGTGCTTTTTTTACAGTAAGTTCCCCCTACCTCTCACGTAAATGAATTTATAACAGATGTTCAAATTGTTCTCCATTTGCTTCCTGACAGTAACCAATCCTATTGCAAAATGATTCAATTGCATCCAATATCTAAAGTAATGACGATTGACTTCGACATTTAATTGAAATGTTGCTTCGTCTGAAAAAAAGAATATTTTGTAAAAATATTAGATTTTCAGTTATCATTTCTACCATCGTCTCACGAAATTGAATCCGGCGATCAGGATCATCCTCATTCAATTCTTGCACTAGTTTTATTTTGTAAGGATGAAATTTGTTTACCTTAAAAATTTTAAGAACAGATTTTTGATCGATGTCCTGTTGCAAAGCTACTGATCGAGATGATTTATGTGAATTTTCCACAAAAGACAGTGAAACATCCAAAAATTTATCTTCATTTGTTGCTGTTCGTGGTCTTCCAGTAACAGCACGATTTTTAATAGACCCCGTTTCTTCAAAACGTCTCAAGGTCTTTAAAATTGTGGATTCAGACAAAGGAGTGTCACCATCGCCGTTTCGAAATGTTGCATTAAAGAGATTAACAACATTAGGATACGACCTTCGCAGTGTAACGTTTGGCCTTTTTGCCTCGATTAGATCTTGATATCGTAGGCGACAGACTTTTAAAGGGCGCTGCAGGTGTTGATTCTCGGAGGCCAAAGTTCAAACTTACCTACTAAACTAACCTAACCTTATTAAATTAATAAAATTAATAATATGAAAGATAAAGAAATAAATTAAAATAAATTAGAATCCATTAAAATATTCGAAAAATAAATGATTAAGAAAAGAAATAATATTAATTAAAAGAATTAATAATTAAATGAATGATACAAAGCTAACCTATCCTTATGTACTAAGTGATAATGTGCGTGAGAGGAAGCAGGATGAGTACTGCGGTCTGGTGATTAAGTTCAAACACGACACTTTGGGTTTAAACTTAAATTATCTTTTCTTTTATATTAATCAATAAAAAAATAACAAAATTAATTACAACACCGATTTCAATAATACTTAATAACGAAAACAAAAATAAAAATTATAATTGAGTGAAATAATGTTTCGCACGTTCAGTGATGGATTTCGAGGATGCTTTATACATTTATGTATATCTATATATTAGGATATCCTTTAGCCAACTTCAGAGTATACCGTAGAATTAGAGTATAAGCAGAATATATTATTCTGTAGTATATACTCTGAAGTTGGCTGTTGGATATCATATAAGCATCTTCGAAATCCATCACTGCGCACGTTGCGAAGGAACAGAAATTTTTTTAGTTCTCTCCTTGACCGCTAGGTGGCGCTATCTCGTATTTATCGGCTGTAACAAATAAAAACAGAAAATAAATACAATGGTTAATTATTTAACAAAGCAAACTCGGCGGGTAAATTCGCGACCTACTTTATCGGCGGAGTTCGGCGCGGTCGGTAACGGAGCCAGGTAAGGTAATACAGGAAAAACTAGGATGGTAACCCTCTAAACCATAAGTGGAGAAGAGGGGGGAGACTTTTTGGTCGAAGACCAATGGAGGAATCTACCCCGACCAGCGATGGTGGAGGTAGTAACTAGGAGTCAGTGTCGGGCAACCCCACCCTTACACTGACGGATAGATAGGAGACTATGCCGGGCAATCCCACCCTTACATAGCTTGAGACAGGAGTATAGGTAAGGATAGCTCCCACTGTGCCGAGCAACCCCACTCTTGCACAATGGAAGGGGAGAGAGTCTCCCGCTGGCTCGGCGGCTCGCTTATATATGCTATGGAGCTCGCTATTCCCGTTGCGGGAGTAGCGCCTTGTAGCGACTGAGCGCAAGTACTAAGTCTAGCGCGATTTTTGAATCGTCGTAGCAGATCACCCCAGCCCCTCATCATTAGAAGAGATATTTGCTATCTTTCAGACAAACGAAACATTGTAAAAGTTTTAAAAAAAATGTAATATAGCTATTGTAACCAACAATAAAAGGAAGATTAAAGAAATATTCGATGAATTTCTCGAATTAGTTCAACCACGAAACACTATTTGTTCTTTTTTATTGGTCAAGTAATCTTTTATTTCAGGAGTCTTTTTAATGACAGAACTATGACAACAAAAAAATATGTTTTCAACTTACAATTAGTACAAATCAAGAGCAAATAAAATTTTAAAATATAAATGATAAAAATTTTCTATTTAATAATACATTTATACAAGCACTTCTATATTATTTCTAAATTTACACTCCTTTCAGATACCTTTTAAATAATTCCAAATTTTCAATTAACAACTAGTCTTACAGCCCATGAAAGAGGATAAAACGTGATTTTTAAAGGTTGTCCCCTTTCAAACAAATTTTTTTTTCAAAAATAAAATAAATTAATGACAGATCTTCAAATTGTTTTTTATTCGTTTTGTAACAAGAGTAAACCTTGTTTCCGTATTTTTGAAAATCCTTTTTCGAAATTTTTGAACATTTATTACTCAGAAATAAATTGAAATTTCCCATTAGTAGGCGAGGAGAACTACCCCAAAAATAGTCGTTTAAAATAACTCGCTTAATCTCAAAATAACCTTGAAAATAAAGTTAAAGTTCAAATCCAAGGTCACCATCGGATTCCTTGTTCAAAGTTACCATGGATATGCCTTTTGTTTGTTTTGTTTTACTACTAAACTAGAGAGATTTTTAAGAAGTCTTACTTTGACCTCTATTTGACCTCTAGAGGTTACGTTAACCTCATACCTAAGCCTTAGCTGCCTAACGAATTGTACATCACATCATTAACATTACGCAAAGCTTCAAAAGATGTCGCTCCTTTAACATGTGATAGTAATAACCTAATGGAATAACGTTCTCTATCTTTCGGACTTACTAAGAACATTCTACTAAGTATTGGTTTTCTTCTTTTTTCTTTTATTCCACTTTTTCAGTTTTTCATCAAATGTATAAAAATTTGGTATTTCTGAATATAAGTAATTTCGTGCTTCAAAATCTTCTTAATTCAATTCAAAATATGCTGTCAATGTTGTTCCCACATTTTTTTGATCCCACATTTCTTCTTTTCTTTCATTAAAAAATACATTTTTTTGATTTTCTTTATGAACGCTTAAACGTTTTATAGTATATGAAATAACATGTGAGGGTATATTCTCATAATCTGTGCATTGCTTGAGGTGGACATAAATATCTTGTATTAATGTATTGTTGGATTTCGTCATATTCATATTCAACATTTTCACGATTGTCATTTTAAAAAGTGTCTTTATTTTCTAATTAAAAATCTACACTTATTTGATATATTTTAATGTATGCACAACCATGATCTTTCTAACAGTATTTGAATAAATATTTAATGTAGGGTACAGTAGAACAAACTTCCACGTTTATATGTGCATTAAATTTCAATAATAAGTAAGGATTATAAGGAACAACAAATCCATTATCTGCAATTCTTTCTGTAGATTTATTTTTGAGAATTATTTTGACGCCATTATTTTTACGTATCTATAGTGGATATCCATTGGATTTAAATGTTGTATTATTAAATTTTCTCAAAAAATTTTCAGTACATTGTTTCGTATTTTTATCCATACACGGAGACCGCGTATCATAAATTGTTAAACAATACTATATAATTTTGGATAAATATCTCTATTTCGGATTTCTGCACTTATTAATACATTAATTTTTTCGGGAATATCAAATTTATCATTTTTATCCAAGAGTGAGTTGTTACTAACATATGCATATGCGGTAATCCTCGTTTTTAAAATTCAATTACATAACTATATGCAATGCATTTTCCTAATATTCCCTTTTTTATTAATAAATTTTTTAATTCTTCTACTCTTTGAAAAAATACTTTTGTTATAATATCTGGTATATCTACTGCATTTTCATAAATTTTTAAGTTTTCAGTTATTTCTTTCGAATGTGGGTTACAGGTCATAGTTACAAAAAGTTCAGGTTTACCACGATAATTTACAAGCGTCATTGAGTCAATGTAATTTTGTTTAAAAACCGTGGACTTTCTGTAAAGTTTGACGGTAATATTACCATTTTTCCAATTTTTGAAAAATCGAATTTTTTTTTGTTATGTAAATAGTCTATAATACCTTTGTAACAATCAGTTTTTAATACGTCTTGGTTTTTTCGTATGAAATATAATCTGGAGGTTTCAACTTTTTCAAACGTATCAACAATGAACTGTTAAGATAATTTTCCCAAATTAAGGAATGGATTAAATTTATTTCTAACACTAAATCTATAATTATGAAATATCAGATTTGAAATATTAGATTTCCCAAATTTACTTTTCATATTTTGCATTCATCCAAAACCACCTTTAGAATAAGCGAATATATCATAGAATCTGTATGTTTGCTAATCATCGGTATACTAATTGGTTTATCATATTTAGAGTTAATGACAATATCACGTTGAATATAATAACGTGGAGACGATAAACAATAGAATCACGTTTAATAGGATAACAAAAGACGATCTTTCAGGAAGATCGTCTTCTCTAACACATACCATTGCAAGGTAGGTAGATTATATCTATTTTAATCCAAATTATTATTGTGGACAATAAACATAGCAACAGTTCTTGGAGGACAATAGATTTTTGCACATCGTTGTAGTTCTTCTTCTTCTACTTTATACATAATTTTATAGGCTTTAGCATAAGGGTTAATGTCTCTTATCAAGATATCTAAATGATTTAATAATGTTAAATTTATAGTCAACTTATTCCGTTCAATCGTTGCTATTTCATTATCTAAAATATATAATTGTCCATATTTACGTGCTTCATCTTAAGCAGGATGTAACGCATATACATTATGGTAAATTTGCCCACATATTCTAATAACTTGTGGTCCTATACCCGGTAATGTATCAAAATTGGCACTAAAAGTTCCGAATGCTAAAGCATCATTGTACAACCTAAAGTTTCGTCGAAAATCAATCATTTCTTCCGTTAATTCAGTTGCTAAAAACTTTGATTCTTCTGGGTAAGGAGGATTTTCTAACAATTCTACTTTACCTTTATGACAACAATTGGAGCAATCGTTAATTTTAGTATATTCAAAAGCAAAATGTTTCGCATCACAATAAACACATGCATTTGTCATGGAACCAATGTTATTTTTAGATATGAGATTTTCATCGAAATATATATTTGCTATACAACCAATCAGTTTCGAATTAATTTTTTTAGTTAATATTTTTTCATTTAATTTCTTTAATTTTTTTTTTACTTTGGCCTTTATTGTTTTATCAATAACTTTGTTCGATTCAATATTATGATTGTTATTATGAATATTATTATTGTAATTTTCATTATAATTATTGTCTTCAATTTCTAATCGTTTACACTTAATAAATAATATCTTTAATTGACAAGAATCATATTTATGTTTTCGCTTTTTTTCATCTATTGGTTTATTTATTGTAGTATCATTATTCACATGTTTATTATCATCAATTTCTATTTGTTTACACATTGTGCGTGATTCTTTCAATTGGTAACCATCATTTTTTACTTGAGTTTTCTTAATAATATCAGCATTATTCAATTTTTGATTTTTAATCCGTACCATTTTCTCACATTCATTATATTGTTCACTAATAAGTTTTCCATAAGTCTCATTGCGTAATTTTTCTTTCGGATGCAATTTTTTCAATTTATTAGTATCTCTATTTTCAATTGCTTTTATTTTTTATATTTTAATATCTTCAATTTTTTTTATATTTATTTGGTTGTTCTTCTTTCATTTTTATATAAGCTTTTTTCTTACGTGTAGCTTAATTTGTACGTATTTGTTTCATTTGATCAGTACCCTTTTTTATCATTGATTTCATTTTTGTTATTTTAGTATTTTCTAATTTTTCTTCATATTATTTTGGTTCCTTTTTTTAAATTTTTATATAAGCTTCTTTCTTATGTAAAGCCTCACTCGCTCGTATTTGTTCCACTTTATCAATCCTAATTTTTTCCTTGAATTTAAATTTTGTTATTTCAGTATTTTCTAATTTTTCTTCATAATATTTTGGCTTTTTTTTTTCAATTTTTATATAAGCATTATTCTCACGTAAAGTCTCATTCGCACGTATTTTTTTCAATTTATCAGTACTCATTTTTTCCTTGAATTTCAATTTTAGTATCTTAGTATTTTTTAATTTTTTTTATATTATTTTATTTTTTTTTCTTTAATTTTTATATAAGCTTCTTTCTTACGTAAAGCCTTGTGAGCGCCCGAGTATGTACGGCCCTGAAACCGTACGATACTGGAAGATGCGCGCGCAAACACCCAAAAAGACCAAAGTGGTTGAACAATCAAGCGGGCGTATGTACGTATACGCGCTTGCATGTGTAAGTACCGCTGAAAATATACGGCGACTCTCCCTCTCTTCTACTAAGTTAGAAAAGTGGGAGAGAGACCTAAGAGAGCTGATGCATGCAGTGCGAGGAGCTCGTGACTCTCGTCACTCTTGGATCGGCTCTTCTACTGTGCGGTTGTACCTTGCTTAAGACAACGGCGGGCGCTTGGCCATGGCATTGTCTTAAGCAAGATAATTTATATACACGTGTTTAATACACGACTTTGTAATAGTTTGTCGTACATTTTTCAATAAAGAGCTTATCCAAGCAACATTCCTCTCCTATTAACCCAGTGTTAAGCCCCGAATGTTGAGGCGTTTGGTTCTCAACAACAACGGGCTTTACACATAATAACCCAACATTATTAATAAATATATTTCAAAAGTCAGCTATAGCTAGGCAAGGCGTCCTAGCCATAAACGACTTTAACAAAATAACAACAACACACAAAGAATCTGCGCAAGCTAGGCATGGCGCGCTAGTTTGTAACGATTCTCCAAAACGAATTGTCATTTACAATAAGACAGCCGCGCTCTCAATAAATGAAATAATTATTAAAATAAATAATAATTAAACTAAATAATAGGAAGGAATGTTACATTGGCGCCCAACGTACAAAAACCCAGTGAAATGTAAAGAAAAATTCATTTTCATAAAATGAATTTTTTAATTTTAAATAAAAATATATAATGTTAAAAAATAAGTAAAAAAAAATTAGAAGAAATGCAGAAAAAAGATATAAAATATAAAAAACTAACCAAAAAAATTTATATAAAATCTGTAAGAAAAAAGCGAGAAAAAAAGGTTATATAAAATACCAAATATATATTAAAATTAAAACAATTTTGTAAAAGAATTTCCTTTGTTCTGAATAAAAGCAAATAAAACATCAACTAAAAATTTTGCTTGATGTTAAATTCTTAAATAAAATATTTGTCAATGATAATGACAAAAAGACTTGAAGGTCGCGCGGTAAAACAAGAAGATTGAGTTTTACAATGTACACATTAAATTTCTCTTAAAATCTTTTGTTATAACCGCGCAAATCTCAAGTCCAAACGCGAATGTTATAAGAGAATACATATGGTAAAGTCAAAAGCTCGATGGCTAAATAAAAGACAAAAGAAATTCTTAAGCGCAAATTCTCAAATAATGAGAAACAAATATTATAATAAAATAATATAGGCGATTTCAAAAATAATGATTAAAAATAACGATAAATAAAAATCCTTCTTAAAAAAATGATGAGCCGCCATGTTGAAGCATCTAAAGATCGAATCCTGATTGGTCGATATAGAATAGGCGCCAAAAATTAAATTTTAAAGGGTTTAGATTTTTTAAATAAATAAAAATTAATTTCTAGGCATTGTTTTTTAAATATAATAGAAGTAACTCAATTAAAATAGAATAAGAATATTTTATTTTAAACCAAGCAATATTATTTATGTATATAACCAATGTATAGTTTAATGATAAAATATATAACTATGAGCACAAGCAAGGTGACTACCTTTTATTTAAAAATTCCAGTAAAATTGTAAAGACATCAAATAATATAACAATTCAGATAAGTAATTTATTCCTTTATTGCATAAGTATTGCTTAATGCAGGTACAATATGTATATATTTTTAATTGTTTTTCATTTAAAAATAAGTATAGTAACAGCAATTAATGAAGGTTTGAGGTTATGAAGGTTTGAGGTTATGAAAGTTTTATTATTCTATATTTCTATTACTCAGATTAAAAATCATCAAAGTACCAAAAAAAAGTAATATATTTAACTAATGTTTTAAAGATAAATTTATGCACATTTTAATAAAAAAAATAAGGTTAGAATGAATCAATATCAAAATTTACTGATAACAATGGATGATACAATTGACGAACAAACTTTATGTCTATTTTTAATGAAAATTTAAATAATCTACTTATACGAGTGTGCTATTTCATAATATACAATACTATTTAGTTAAACTTATTATATTAAATATTAATACATAAATAAATAGAAGTATAAAATGTGTGTTTTCAGTAAATGTAGTTTGAAAATAATTTGCACACTGATAAAAGTATGACTACGATAGGCAGCTTTGTTATAGATTAACATATAAAATTTGTATTACAGTTGACGAACAACCTATATGTCTATTTTTAATGAAAATTTGAATAATTTACTTATTCATTTTATATAAGTGTGCTATTTTATGATATACGATGAATTAATATTTAATATAATGTATTTAACTGAATAGTTTGCTTATACGAGTGAGTTATTTTATTATATACATTACTATTTAACTAAATATTAATACATGAAATTCAAAAATGGAAAAACAATTTATGTTTTAATGAATAAAGCTTAAAAATAATTAACATGCTGATAAAATTATAACTATAGTAAGCATCCTTTTTATATATTTGTATATATAAAATTTGCATTACAGTTGACAAACAAGCCATATGACTATATTTTCAATAAAAATTTGAATATTTACTAATATAGGTGTGTTATATTTTATAATATAAAATGAATTAATATTTAATATAATATATTTAACTGATTAGTTTACTTATACATATGGGTTATTTTATAATATACAGACATAAGCTGAAATAACTTGGGCGCCTATGCACTTTCTACTCAACTGTAGTTATTTGAGCTATCAGACCTGAGTTTCAGTCTGAAAAAAAATCAGATTTAAATGTAATTGATAATTTTTTGTTATTATAATATTAACTAATAAAACTTCTTTTCAGCTTAAATATACATTAAATAAAAAAGTTTGATCCATGAATAGTTTTATAAAGCCTTATCTGATGCTTAAAATCCTTTTGATTAGTTAAAAACTTGATTTTGTTTATTTAATAACACTATTTAAAATGAAATAATGTTGTATGTGTATCATGTCTTAAGATTTATGAGTTATAAATATATTTTAATACACTTCTACTTTCTCATAAAGAAAACATTGTATCAATAAAAAAATTTGTTCTATTTTTTTATTAATTTGTACATATTCAGACTCGTGGAAAAAATTGGTTTCCACCCTGTTAAAAAAAATCAGGCGAGAAATCACCTGATTTCTTAGGTGATTTATCATGCCAAAATCTCATGTAATGATCTCTCACCTGATTTTTTTTTGTAGGGCAGAAAATGTCTGTATGTATGTGTGTGTGTATGTACTCATTACGCCAATTAGATCTCGAAAAGTACTCGACTTCAAATTTTGCATACAATTTATTTTTTTGTCTAACTGGTACGGAAGCTATTAAAAACTGGTTTTCTTGGCATAGTTTTAATTTTAGAACAATTTAAAACATTTTTTTTTCAATTCTAATTTTTAATTTTTTTTTGTATTTTACTTTAAGTACTCGATGGATTTGCTCTAAAATTTGCTTGGAAATTATTTGCGACTACCAAAAGAAAAACTTCTGAAAACTGATGGGTGGGGCTCGAACATTAGAATGTTATTTATTTAATTAACATTTATTTAGAAGTTCATATAAATTATGTGCATATCAAGACTGTTCATTTATTCATTTTAGAATTTTCGTATTTTCAGCGACTGAAGTAACGAAAATAACTAATGCGAGTAAAGCATTTTAGAATATTCACTTTATCGAAATAAGAAGTAGCAAAATAAATGTACGTCTGAATTTAGAATAAATTATATCAAGATTTCGAAAGAACTCTAAATATTTTAATCGAATAATTTGAGATTATCACTACTGCTTTTTGAAATCATGAAAATTCATTATTACTTTATTCTAAATTATGGAATATGCTATTCGTAATTGTGGCACTCTAAATAAATATTCATTAAATAAAAAACTTTCTAATGTTCGAGCCCCACCCAAACTGATTTTCTTAGCGTGGTTTTAATTTTAGATAATTTTGTAAAATTTGAAAAAAAAAATTCATTTTTCTTTTATTTTACGTAAATTACTCTATAAATTTGCCCCAAAATTCGCATGCAAGTTATCCGCTATTGTCAGAAGAAAAAAAATTTTTAAAACTAATTTTCTTAGCGCAGTTTTAATTTTAGAGCATTTTGAAAATTTTGAAAAAATTTTTATTTGAAACCACTTTTTTTGACTCCCGGAGTCTAAATATGTACAAATTAACGAAAAAATAGAAAAAATTTTTTCACCGATACAATAATTTTTCTTTGAGAAAGCAAAATGAAATCAAAATACTCTAACACAATGAGCTCTATGAGAAAGCATTACACCAAAGCACTTGGCAGCGTTTTTATAAATGCTTAAGTTCAAATAAATGTAATAGATATATTTATTATTACCTATAATGCGGTTATGAAGTAGCTAAGTAAAGTCATTTATTTAATAGTCATTAAATATATAAAGATGAAAAAGATGCTTTTGTAATTTTAAATAATGAGGATTTTTAAACTCTTATTACCAATAATAGTATTTAAAAATTTAATTTACTGCAATATTTAATTTAATTTAATGCTATCCAAACTAAAGATGTAACGCATATAATAATTAGTGAAAACAATTTTATATGAATGAGTTGAAACAAAATTTAATGCAAGTAAAAAATAAAATGTTTTTTTTGTGAAAAACTTTTTGATTCTTTATTGCAAAATTTATATTATTTTCATACATTATTTTAAAACTCGGAAATTGATAGTGATGAAAATCAATAATGAATCAGATGAAATGTTTCTTCTAGAATATTTAAATTCTTTTAATCCTTCCAGTAAATTACATTTGAGAGAAAAATTTATTGTAATGCTTATAAGAAATAAAAGTATTAATAAAGGTTCATGCAATAGTGCGAGATTGCAAATTTTAGAATTTTCTAATCATTTATTAAAATGTAAAATTTTGACGGGTGGTATAAGATAATATTTTTCCAAACCGTAGTAGATTATATTGTGAAAATGAATATTCCTTTTACATTTAAAAGAACGTAATTTTCATGTGAATTATCTTTTGCTATGACGATTAGTAAATTACGTGGACAAACGTTTGATAATATAATTATTGTTTTAAGGAACTGAACACGGTTAAAAACAATTGTGTAGTCTGTTAACTTTTATTTTCTGTTACTAAATTGTCTGTTGAAGTAACAAACAAGGATGTGACGATTTAACAGACTTTATGTCAGTTGATTCTGAAAATGTCCGTAACAAACGACTAAAATAGATAGTCCAGGGGCAAACTACATAAGTCTTGGTCGATCGAGGTCTTCAATTCTACCTAGGTTTTTTATGTATTTTTGACCTGCTGAATCCGAATTTTTTGGGTAGAATGTCTGAAAATGGCGCATTTAATAATTATTAACAATTTTCATAAACAAATTATAAAAATGCACTTAAAAAAAAAATTTTATCATATTTTTTTAGTTCATTTTGAGTAAAAAAGGTTTTTATGAACATATTGCTAAAATGCACTGAATCGGCAGAAAACAAATTGCAAAGTTTGAAAAACGCGATTTTTTATAAATACGGTCGCTAACTACTGTAATCTTTAAGTTTATATTTTAACCAACAATTTAAGCTATTGTGAGTTAAAATGAAATCAGTAGAAGCTGAGCTATAAGCTGTCAAAGTTTTGAAAAATCGCGTTTTTTCAAACTGCGATTTTTTCTTGCCGATTCAGTTCATTTTAGCAATATGTTCATGAGAACCTTTTTTACTCAAAATGACCTAAAAAATATCATAATTTTTTTTTTCTAAAAAACGTATTATTATAATTTGTTTATAAAAATTGTTAATAATTATTAAAATTATATCATTGTAAATGTCACGAAAGCTATTCATTAGACAACGAATATCATATTATAAACGAATATAATATTGTATAAGATATAATAAAAAACGTTCTTTCTAATATTTCTTGAGTTCTTGTACATTTATTAATTTAAGGAGTCTCATATGTCAGCTATAGTTTGTTGTTCATGAAAATTAAAAGTTTAAAGAACTCTTCAAAATTTTGATAAAAATTAATTTATACCTAGAAAAAAATTTCTGCAAATTTTCAAGTAGTCTTATCAACTAATTTTTTTATATGTGCTCACTCGAAGTCCGCGTGTTTTGTATCTCATAGTAGTAAAAAGATAAACTTTAAGTGAGCATAAATAATAAAATCAGTCGATAAGTCCAACTAAAAATTTGCAGAGATTTTTTTCCAGGTATAAATTAATGTTTTTCAAAATATTGAAGAATTTTTTAAACTTTTGATTATTATGAACAACAAACTATAGCAAACTATAGCTAGCACATAAGACTCCTTAAACGTGAATTTAAAAAAATAAAACTATATATAAAACGTGTATGTATGTGTACGGAAAACAAGACCAAAAAAAGTTTTAGTACATTGACAGACAATGTCTGTAATTTATAAGTAAAATTTTAACAGACATTTGTTTGTTAAATCCTTTAAAGACATTTTGTTTGTTAAAGTAACACACATTTTTGTCTATTAACTGGTTTTAACAGACTTTGTCTTTGATATTTCTAACTGTGAATAAACTAATAGTAGCAGTTGTTTCAATTTTTCTTTATTTCTATAAGAGAAAAAACGACTTTTCTCCTCTATTTTTTAGAGAGGCCACTTCAGGTGCTAAAACATAAAATTTAATAACAACTGATAACAGTTTCTTAATGATTAAAAATTTCTAAATTCATCAACAATACATTAAAAAAAATCACCTAAAACAATACATTTTAGGCGTAACAATAAAAATAAAAAATGAAACTTACAAGTATTAAACATGTGGTATTACATAACTATTTTTGTTTTATAAAAATGTATAATAATAGATATTTCTATTAATAATAAAAATTTACGCAATCTAATATGCGTCGTCATGATCTACGTGACATTATGAAGTATAAGTTATTTCAACGAATATAGACGCTGATAGAAGCGTACATGGGAAATTTCTGCCAAAAATGAGTTGGTTCTGTTACCCAGCTACTTGGGGACGCCATCAAATCCCATGTATTTTTATATCTATATAAATCATATATATATAGCACATTTTTCATATGTATAGATATACAAACAATGTTGAAGTGTTACCCAGGCTTTCGGACGAAAAATGTAACCCAGAAGAATCCTTCTATAAGCGTCTATCTTCTTTGGTTATACAAATCTTTAACATAGGTAATTTAGGTGAGTTACGTATGTACAAAGTGACTAGCAAGTGTTTTGACTCACATGAATGAATTTGATTTAATTATATTTAATCTAATTTAACAATTATTGCGTTTTATTGTAAATAATTTATTCTTGAAACCGTTTTATCAAAAAAATTAATTTCTTTTTAATAATTCAACTATGTATTTATTATATACGTTGTTTAATTTTTGAGTGTCGTGTATTATTGCAATTTTCATATTTTTTAATATGTATCATTTCTGATAGCAATCTTTTTTGATAGTTGCATTCAATGTCTAATATGTTTGAGGTTCCTATGTTTGTATCAAAGCTATGGCTAGAATTTTTACAGTGTGTAACCAACGCAGATTTGTCTCTATTATGTTTCAAATCACTTATATGTTGTAAATAAAGAAAAATTGAAACAGATACTGCTATTAGTTTATTCAGTTGCTTAAAAAAAATTTTAGCTGTTGTTAGCTGTTTAAAAGAATAATATAATTATTGATTGATGAAGAGAAGTTTTTGATCATGGTCAGTTGTTTGCTGCGGTATCTAGAGTTTGATCTTACATCCTACATGCCAAAAAACTAATATAAATATTGAAAATTATGTATGTAAAAAATTATATTAAAAATTTCTTTTAATTTAATTTTTTTATTTTTTGATGACATATTAAAGGCACTTTGTACTGTTTGATTTTAAGGTTCATAATTTTAGGTTTTATTTAAAATTAATTTTTGATAGATGACCACTCATCATTTTTTTAAAAACAATAAAATTGCTACTAAAATAATTTCGTTTATTAAAATTACTTATCATGTTTATAGATGTTATTATATCCATAGTTGACCCTGGAGTATAAATTTGTTGCGCGCTTCGCGCGCATAAATGTAGCTAGTTAATATTAAAAAATACATTAAAAATCAAAATTGTCAAAATGAAAAATATATTGTAAACGAAACTAAAATTTGAATATTTCGTTCTTTATATTTTATATGTATTTAAAATAAAAAATTAAATTTCACAAAAATTAATTTTAAAAAATAATTAACTAAACTAGAAATTTTTTAAATTTTAGTTTTGGAAATATTAAACTTTTGTAATTACGAATAAAAATAAAAATCAAGATGGCGAAAAGAAGATCAGAGATACTGATGCAAGAACTAGAAAATCTTGATATGACCATGGAGGAAGACGTCAACATAAAGCAAAACGAATGGATGAAAGCTGTGTCATATGAGTTAACATTGTTGTTCAATAAACAACAAGAGTTAGATGAAAAAGTCAACTCAGCTAGTCCAGACAAATCCATAAACTTGAATTTAGAAAAAATCGCGGATGTGAAAACAATAAATATAAAAGAACAGCTAAATGAATTATCTAATAAAATAAAAAGTTTATCAGAAGATAACAATGTGATAAAAAATCTATTAAATAAATATAAAGCAGAAAACACTGGTTTAACAAATAAAAATCACGCGATAAATGAAGAATTAAAAAATTTTAAAAAGAAATTAGAAGATGACGAAGCCATCAAAATGGTTCATGAGAATCTATCACAAAAAATAGATGATACTGCTCAAGAGCATGAAAAAAAAATTAACGAGTTGAAAGAAAAATTAAAAAATAATGAGACTCGAACACAAGGCGCCGATTCATATAAGATTAAAATTCCTTTGCCAAAATATGAAGGAACAGAGGTTGAAAGGCCTATGAAATTCTTAAACGAATTCGAAAAATATGCAACTTTAAAAAAATTAGAAGAGGAAGAAACCCTCGAGTTATTACACACTGTTCTGCAAAAAGAAGCGAACGAGTGGTGGTACGTCTATCAGGACGACGTATTCACATATGAAGGTTTTAAAGACCTTTTTCTAGACAGATATTGGAACGAAGATATCCAAAGGAAGTCTAGAAGAAAAGTTGAGTTTGGTCAATTTTTCGAGAACAGAAAAATGAGTCGTATGACTTACGCTACTCAAATATACAGTTATGCTAAAGAGCTAAATCTTCAATACACTGAAGAAGAATTAGCCGATAAAATTAGCAAACATTTCAGTTGTAATGTTAGACAAGCGATGCAATTTTCTCAAAAGAAGGACAAAAATACTTTGTTTAAAATCTTGTCAGATTTTGACAATGATGATAAGATTCAGGAAAGGAGAGTGTTAATCAGAACTGAATCTTATAAAAGCAATAATAGCCAACAAAAGCTATTTAATAAAAATGACAACTTCGAAAATAAACAGAAAAATCCCACAAGAGAAATACTTCAAGCTCCTGTGGATAAGAAAATTTTAGAAAAATGTTATGATGAAATTGATGCACCTCAGGAAAACTGAGTAAAGTTGCACCTAATTTAAACAGCATAAGGGGTGGGGATACAACTCATAAAAAATCCCCAAAAATACAAAAAATTAAAACTTCAAAAATATCTTATTTCGCTAACTTAGAAAGGCTTAAAAAATGTCAAACGTTGCCAATAAAAGGTAAATTCATTAAAGAAACAAATAAAAAATTCAAAGTAATTAAAAAAGAAAAAATGTTAAATATACATGATGTCAAAAGAATAAGTATACACTTTGATATTCCAAATCTAATAAAAAAATATAATATAAAATATGGTTTTCAAAAAATGTTAAACGTAATTTTACAGACAGTACACGAAAAGATATATTATTGACCATAAATGGCGAATATGCCAATTTAGAAAGTACTGAGCAAAAACTCAAAAATGAGTTTGTTCAAGTAAAAACAACTGAATCACATAAGAGCGAAAATGACTCAAATTTATGTGTATTCACCCTAAATGAAAATAAAGAAAACTTATTTCATGAGGAAAATAATTATGAACTCACCAATGATGAGATTCATAAAGGTGAAATAATATCACCAAAACAAGAAATTGAACTAATAGATTTAATTTCTAAAAATAAAATAGTGTCTAGCCATGTATCTGATCAATTATTATTACGTGAATATGGGATGAAAACTACCAATTATGCACCTCTTTATTCTTCAAATGAAAGAATAAAGAATAACTACAAGTATGGTGCGAAAAATTTATTCGAAAACGCATTAAAATGTTATTTAACTAAAAACTATGAAAAATCTAAGTTTTGCAAAAATGAAGATAAAACAACATTAAATAAAACTATAATACCCTATGCATTAATAAGAGATGTACTAAATGAAATTAAAAAAAGTTATGGCCATAGTGGACCAAAAAACAAATACAAAATAATCTGATTGAAAAGTCACCTCTAGAACGATAAATTATAAATTTAAAAAATTACAAAGGGGGGCAATTAAATGATGAACAAGAAAAAAAAGAAGACGTACATAAATGGGTAGAAGAAAGTGTAAATATGAAATAGTGAAAGTTAAGTGTAAAATATAAAAAACAAAAATAAAAAAGAAAAAGATTTTTAAATATAAGTTTGTTAACAGAAAAAATTTGAGTTTATAAATCAATTTTCGTTATGTTTAATTATAAATAAAAAGGAAATTTAATTTTGACGTTATATAAAAAAGACTTAAAAAAAAAATTTTAAGTTAAATTAAAAAAATTTTATGTAAAATTGTAATTGCGTTTGGTCAATCATATAAAAAGAAAATTTAGTTTTGTTTCAAATCTTAAATAAAAGTGAAATTATGTTTATAGAGTGATAAAAAGAAAATAAAACGCGTTCTTTGATGTTCATTGTAATCTAAATGAAAAATACAATTTGTTATTTTTATTATGCGAAAGAAATCTATTTTATTTTGGGGGGCAATCCTCTACCCCTAGGGTAATATTAAATGCGTAATTGGGTGTTTGTGCGCGCATCTTCATAAGTCGCGTTATTAAAAATAAAATAGATTTTTTCTTGGAACTTAATCAATTAAAAAGCAAAATCCATTTTAATTTGAGGGGCAATGTGAGCGCCCGAGTATGTACGGCCCTGAAACCGTGCGATACTGGAAGATGCGCGCGCAATAACCCAAAAAGACCAAAAGACGCTTGCTTGTTCAACCTTGGTTGAACAAGCAAGCGGGCATATGTACGTATACGCGCTTGCATGTGTAAGTACCGCTGAAAATATATGGCGACTCTCCCTCTCTTCTACTAAGTTAGAAGAGTGGGAGAGAGACCTAAGAGAGCTGATGCATGCAGTGCGAGGAGCTCGTGACTCTCGACACTCTTGACGAGAGTCACGTTTAATACACGACTTTGTAATAGTTTGTCGTACATTTTTCAATAAAGAGCTTATCCAAGCAACATTCCTCTCCTATTAACCCAGTGTTAAGCCCCGAATGTTGAGGCGTTTGGTTTTCAACAACAACGGGCTTTACACAAAATAACCCAACATTATTAATAAATATATTTCAAAAGTCAGCTATAGCTAGGCAAGGCGTCCTAGCCATAAACGACTTTAACAAAATAACAACAACACACAAAGAATCTGCGCAAGCTAGGCATGGCGCGCTAGCTTGTAACGATTCTCCAAAACGAATTGTCATTTATAATGAGACAGCCGCGCTCTCAATAAATGAAATAATTATTAAAATAAATAATAATTAAACTAAATAATAGGAAGGAATGTTACAGCCTTATTTGTACGTATTTGTAAAAGTTAATCAATACTCATTTTTTTCTTGAATTTCAATTTTCTTATCTTGATATTTTTTAATTTTTCTTCATCTTATTTTGATTTTTTATCTTAAATTTTTATATAAGCTTCTTTCTCACGTAAAGCTTCATTCGCACGTGTTTTTAACAATTAATCAATACTCATTTTTTCCTTGAATTCCAATTTCGATATCTTAGTATTTTCCAATTTTTCTTTATATTTTTCGGGTTGTTTTTCTTCGATTTTCATAAAAGCTTCATTCTTACATAAAGCCTCATTTGCACGTATTTGTAACAATTAATCAATACTCACTTTTTCCTTAAATTTCAATTTAGTTATCTTGGTATTTTTTAATTTCTCTTCATATTATTCTGGTTTTTTTTCTTTAATTTTTATAGGAGCTTTTTCCTTGCGTAAAGCCTAATTCGCACGTATTTGTTCCAATTTATTAGTACTCATTTTTTCCTTGAATTTCAATTTTGTTATTTCAGTATTTTCTAATTTTTTATCTTATAATTCTGGCTTATTCTTTCATTTTTTATATAAGCTTCATTCTTACGTAAAGTCTCATTGGCAAGTTTTTTTTGCAATTTATCAGTACTCATTTTTTTTTTGAATTTCAATTTTGTTATCTTAGTATTTTCTAATTTTTCTTTATATTTTTCTGCTTGCTTTTCTTTAATTTTCATAAAAGCTTATTTCCTACGTAAAGCCTCATTTGCTCGTATTTGTTCCAATTTATTAGTACTTATTTTTTTTTTTAGTTTTTTTATAAGCTTCTTTCTTACGTGAAGCTTCATTCGCACGTATTTGTTCCAATTCATCAACTCATTGTTTTCTTGAATTTAAATTTTGTTATTTCAGTATTTTCTAATTTTTCTTCATAATATTTTGGCTTTTTTTTTCAATTTTTATATAAGCTTTATTCTCACGTAAAGTCTCATTCGCAAGTTTTTTTTTGCAATTTATCAGTACTCATTTTTTCTATGAGTTTCAATTTTGTTATCTTAGTATTTTCGAATTTTTCTTTATATTTTTCTGGTTGTTTTTCTTTAATTTTTATATAAGCTTCTTTCTTACGTAAAGCCTTATTTGTACGTATTTGTAACAGTTAATCAATACTCATTTTTTTCTTGAATTTCAATTTTGTTATCTTGATATTTTTTAATTTTTCTTCATCTTATTTTGATTTTTTATCTTATATTTTTATATAAGCTTTTTTCTCACGTAAAGCTTCATTCGCACGTGTTTTTAACAATTAATCAATACTCATTTTTTCCTTGAATTGCCATTTTGTTATCTAAGTATTTTCTAATTTCTGTTTATATTTATTTAGTTGGCCTTTTTTTTATTTCCATATAGGCTTTTTTTGTACGTTAAGTTTCTTGAACACGTCTTAGCTCTAATTTAACATTACTTTTGTTTTTGAATTTTTATAATAATGTCTTTTTCTGAAATTTTTTTATATTTATGTGATTGTTCTATTATCGATTTCCTATTAACGGGATGTCGGAGTTGCAGAAATTAAGTTTTTTTTTTTTTATTTAATCAATATCTTTTTAAATTCATAAATTAAACAAATATAGTGACTTGTCCGTACTAAAGCTATATTAATACAATCAGTTTTGTTAAAATAAAAAATCATTTAGACTAATTTTTTTATGAACTTGGATTGGAAATTAGATATCAAACTTCATGAACCTAACCTTAAAATACGACACATTAAAAGTTTTTATCATAACTAGAGTTTATTCTTACAAATTTTTACTTTGTAGAAAAAAAACTCAATAAAACGCACCGTTTATTCATATGTTAGGATTGGAAATATTATTAGAAGGCGGGCAGCTTCGTCATGCTCTTAAGTCCTGTTACAAATAAAGCTTCTTTTTCATCTATTTCTTTTGATTCTTTTATTTTTTATTTGATTAAATCTCAACTGTCCTAATTTTATTATCGTTATAATTTAAGTAGATATCATCGAATCCCATTATATCATTATCTGGTTTTTAAAAATTTGTACCTAAAATGTCATTGTCAATTTTCATCAAAATTGTTTCATGATTCAAATTCTTTTGTTTACGATACATTTCCATGATTTTTATTTTGTTCTGCCAATAAATGCATTTGTGAGTTTTTTTCTAATAGTTCAAGCTCGGCGAAATCTAAATTTAATGGTATTCGATTAAGACGTTGCTCATGACAAAAACTTCTCCTTATCATGTCCGGTGGATTATCGTAATTAATATTTGCATTATTATAATTTTGTAAAACTGGAAACATTCTTATTTGTTGCGTTTTAAAAATTTTTGATAAACGTAATCGCGTTTGAGAAATATCATATCTTAAACAACATGGACCTAAATAATAAAGTATTGTAATAGCAAAAACAATTGAAAACGCCACAATCATAATTATCTGTCTGTGATTGTACTTTTTCGAATACTATGCTCAATTCTGAATTGTTTGGAAATAATCTGTTTATATAAATCTTATGCTCATCTTGTAGATATTCAAGATTTAAACTGTCATATATATGAATTACCTTGTTATTATAATACACACAAATCTGGTGACCCCTTTCTAAATTTCCGGAAAATAATAACTGTATAAATTCTCCATCAATCGGTACTGATTTAATATATTGTGGTCTTTGAATCAGTGAAGTTAATTGCATGTTAAATGAGGTGCACCGGTTTGAAATATTATTAAATTCTGTTATATGAATATCAGTTAACATGGAAGCAATTCCACTATACAATTTCTGTCCTTTAATAATTAATTTATCTTTCTCACTCAAAACTATAATTGAAAATTAAAATTTTTTTCAGAATTTTAATTCATTTTTAATGAACTTTTTTCAAAGATATTCACAAAAGAATTGCTTTTATATTAACTAATTTAATTTGCTGACTTTTTACTCAAAAAGCTGAAAAATAAGAAATTATGAAAAATGCTATGAATCAATTGTTGTATGATAAATAAATAATAATAAAAATTTTTAAAATAATATAACGATAAAAAATGGTTATTTTCGGCAATCATACATTTACATATATGTAGGACATCACACACCAACTGCAGAGCAAAACAATTAAAATCGCTGAAATTCTGAGAATATATTCTGTTTGTTACCCAAAATTTGTAGAAAAATTTTTAAGGATTCAGATTAAAAGGATCAAGAGCCATAGATTTTTGAAATTTGGAAATTTTCAAAAATTTTTGGAAAAGTATTAACTTTATGATTTTTTTTCTAAAAATTCTGATGTTTTAGGGAGAAATTCATACGAATACATCTTGTTGTAAATGAAGAGGAGAGTTAGCATGATTGTTTACAGACCTAAATTTTGTTGAAATTACTCATTGTCTGCGACTTTAGAAATTGCTTTACGAGGGCTTATTTTCTTCTATTTTTTATTAACTTCAAAATAAATTTTTGATTGTGTAAGAAAGGGCCACCAATAAGAAGTTATGACAGTTTGAAATATATATTTTAATGTATGATTTATTTTTCATATTGAATATAAATGTATATTTTCATGTATGATTAATTTTTATATTGAAAATAAATTATGCATGGAAATATATATTTTTAACTGTCATAACTCCTTATTGATGGCTCAGACTTACATGATCAAAAATTTATTTTAAATTTCATGTAAAATAGAGAAAAAGCAGCCCGTAAAAAAAAAAATTCTGAAGTGGCGAACAATGAGCAATTTCAATTACCATATAATACATATAAAAACTAATAGAAAACTTTAAAATTCAGGTTTGTAAAGAATCATGCTAACTCTGCTCTTCATTTACAACAAGAAATATTCTTACGAATTTCTCTTCAAAACATGAGGATTTTCAGGAAAAAAAAAATGATCAAGTTGGGACTTTCCCAAAAATTTTGAAAAATTTGCAAATTTCAAGAATCTATAGCTCTTGATCCTTCTAATCTAAATCCTTGAAAATATTTTTACATATTTTGGGTAGCAAAAAGAATATATTCTCAGAGTTTCACCAATTTTTATTTTTCTGCTTTTCCATTTAGTGTGAAATATCCCATATATATATATATATATATTGTTACGTGGGATTTAATTGATACGCACCCCTATGGGGAGTGTGAGGATGCAAATAAATTAACGAGAGAATTAGTAATAAGTGACTAATATTTATTATAAAGCAAATACAGTATGAGAGAGAGACTAGATACGACTTTGTTCTAGCGCGTCCGGCGATGGTCTGACGTTCGTCGTCGTCTAAAACGACGATGTAAGTTGCCCGCAACGAAGTGCCGAATCAACATTTCTCTGAGTTTCTTCATTATTTTATGCTTTATACTTTAATATACGTACAATATAATGTACGTAGCACGTCCGAGGCCGCGAGGCTTCGGCTCTCGAAGCCAAGAACGTACACATGAATACAATAAAAAAATTTATTAAAATTAAGACCCTAAAATGTAATTGGTACTTTTTTGTGTACCTACACGAGCCGATGCCCGTCCTATCTTATAAAAATTTCTAGCCTTTTCTCTTTGTTTTGTGTTGGTGTTGTGTTGTTTGCGTACTAATTTATTCTACTATTTATTTTTAAATACTTTTTCATTTTAACTACGAATTTATGGTCTCTCTCTCTCTTTTTTTTCAAAAAGATATGTGAAATTTATAATAAAATATTTTACAAAATTGTACAAAAATTAAAATGAATTTCGAATTATTAAATAATATAGCTTTAAATACAAAATTCATTATCTTTTTTTTAATGTTAAAAGATGTTTCTTCTGAAGATACACGTGCGCATCATGTTGCACTATTGATAAGATAAGAAGCCTTTCACATCACGAAATGCATTCTTCCTCGGATGATATTTAATTTTATTCTAAAGTGATTTAAAAAAACCTTCTACATGTTTTTGTGTGGGTTTGAAGCGGGATTCGAACGTGGATTCAAACTCCTTTTTTTTGTTGAATTTTTATGATAAAATTTGTACATGATTTTTCAGTAATTGTATGATTTATCTGAAACAAAAACTAATTTATTAGTGGAAAAGGGTCCCCCCTCTATTTCTAACTGTTTAACCATCATTTATCTATTTTTTGATTCCTCCTTCCTTATAAAATACTTCTTTTTTTTATCAAATTGATCACTGATTAATATTCTATTATGTATCTTCAAAGCTGCGTTTTACAAAAAAATTTATTTATCAACTTGATGTGTTCTCTTTGACGCTTTTGTTAATTTTTTTTTATTGTTAACATTATCGTTTAAGAAGCGCTGCGTCAACTAGAATATGGCTACGGTTTCGACTACGATTGGCTTGATAATCGCCTTTTTTTCTAAAATCTTACTTTGCTTCCAGTATTTTCTACGTATTATTATTTTAATTTTATAAGCAATGTTATTCAACTAAAAAAACTCATTGGATTTTCATTTTACTTCTTTTTTTGAACAAATTTATAAAGGATACGTGCGTTCGATTCCCATGGGTTTTTGGGATATGTTCGGTTGTTAAAAGGAGGTCGAGTATATCTGTCCTTTTCTAATCAAAGAATTGATTTTTTTTTACAAAAATTCATAATTGTAGCAAAAAATAAGAAGAAAGCCCCATCTCCTATAATAAAAAGCTAGATTTTCTTTTATGAGGAAAAATTATTTTTATCGCTTCGTTTTTAAGAAAACCTTGAAAAACTAGTTTGTCCATCCTAACCTATATTTTTTAAGTTTTTCAAGGTTTTCTTCGAAACGAATCGATAAAAATAATTTTTCCACATCAAAGAAAATATTGCTTTTTATGATACAAGATGGGGCTATCTCATTATTTTTTGCTACAATTATTAGTTTTTGCAAAAAAATAAATTCTTTGATTAGAAAAGGACAGAGATATACGACCTGCTCTTAAGGTGATATATTTTTTTCAGATCTTAGTCCTTTAGCTGAGTTCTTAATGATTTATAATTATTATTAGTATTCAACTTCTTTTACCAAGAAGTTTGATAACGCATGCCTATAATAGTTCACTGTATTTCACAGTCTTTTTTGCTTTTTTCTCTTAACTTTTATTTCCAATTTTGTTTTGCATGTTTTATTTGATTAAACTATTGAATGTCATGTTGCTTTATTTACAATATAGAGAAGATCATCTTCTTGTTATAATTTTTATGTACATATTATTCATTCTTTTTCTTTGAACTCATGCATGTTATTACCTTTTTTTTTTATTCATTGGACTTTTATTTTCCGTAAGAGGTAAGGGGTAAAAGGATACTCATAGGGAATCTTAGGCGAGATCCTGCATTTCTTTTATAGTTGTTATTATTATTTGAGTTGTCTAACTTTTGCTAATTTTACAATTTGTATTTTTATTTATTAGTAAAAAACGTTTCTTTTCTCTTGCGGCCAATTCTTTTGACGCTTTGCTGTACAACTGAATCTTATCTACTAATTATTTTTCTTATTTATTTTTTGCTTTTATTCAAAAGATATTTGATTCTTTTTTTCACTTATACAATATTTTGTTGAAATGTCGCGCCTTCAAGGATATCTTATTATTCTCATTTCTTAATTTGAACCATTATTATTAATTTTCATTTTTTTAAATATTTTTTATTTTTCTTCTGTAAAATAAGCAGTGATCAAGTGTCTTTTTTTTCTTTTTCCTCGTCCGAAGGCTGCGGGAAAAGAAAAGTTTTCGCTGCATTCCATATTGGAAATTTAATTACTTGCTTTGTCTGTGAGAGGAGAAAGTGTTTTTACTGTAGTTGCGTGCTTTATTTGGTCTACATGAACCGTTTTTATCTTACTGGCGTTTTCTATTGTTACTTCATGTTTTGCTTTATTAACTCTATGATTTCGTACGGTCCTTCATATTACGCGTCGTATTTACCCTTCTGCGGTTGTTTTAGTAAGTAAACGCTCTCACCCTCTCGGAAATGTTTAGTGTCTAATTTCTTATCGTAGTAATATTTTGACCTGTACTTGGCCTGTACTAGGTTCATTGCCGCTAACGTTTGTAATTGAGAAAGTTTTCTACCGTTTCTTTTAAATATTCATCATATGTTTGTAATTTTTCTTTCGGTGGAAAGCTTGATGGCATACGAGCTTTGTATCCGAACACTAGTTCGTAAGGGCTGTATCCTGTTGCTTCGTGTTTTGTACTGTTATATGCTAACTGGCATAAGGCTAGCCATTCGGCCCATTCTGACTTTTCTTTCATATATGCTTTTAGATATTCCGTTATTGTATGGTGCATGCGTTCGATTTCTCCTTGACTTTGGGGATGATACGCAGCTGTGCAATATTTTTCTATTTTAAATATATCTGCAAATTCTTCGAGTAGATTATTTACGAAATGCCTGCCCTAATCTGTAACAATATCAGATGGCGGCCCAAAATATGCCAATACTTTCCGTGTAAGGGCGTGCGCTACTTCCTCTGCGTCTGCATGCACCGTTGGTATTAAGATTCAGTATTTAGTTAGCCAGTCTTGCACTGTCAGCACATATCTATATCCTTTCTTTGTTTGCTTTAATGGCCCGTAAAAATCCATAGATAATTTTTTAAAGGCTTTTGCAGGTGTGTCTGTAATCAACATAGGCAGCCGTGTTTTAACGCGTACTAGTTTTTTTGTTTGGCAATTTTCGCAGCCTAGGACAAACTGTCGCACGTCTGGTCTCATGTTTCTCCAATAATAATCTGCTGCTATTTTGCTATACGACTTATTTATTCCTCTGTGCCCACCTATAGCTGCTTCATGATATTCTTTGAGTAGTCTATATCTATCTTCTACCTGTGATACTGGAATATTATTTTGGTAAAATACTGCTATTAATGGCATATTTGCAAATATTTCATTAAACATTTCTATGAAGTATGTCCATTCGCTAGTTGAGAGCATTGCTAAGTCTCTCACGACGCTAACGTATGGAATATCGTACTGTACAATTATTTTCTTAAAATTTTTGATACACTTTTTAATATCTCCTTTTAATATTTTGTCGTCAATATGTGTTTTAACAAACGCACAAAACATAGAATTATCTTTGTAATTGGCTACATGTATTTTTCCTACTGAAAATTTTCTATTTATTAACTCTTCAGGATTTATATACTGACGTTCAATGAGGGCTTCCATCATTTCCGTGTCTAAGTAGCAGTCAGTAAACATTGTGTAGATAATATTTTCTTTGTATTTAAATGGATGCTCCCTTAATATTTTTAATTTACTAAACGGTTGTGGTGTTTCGTTATCTAAAGGAGTCTGAGGCGGTTTTTCGCGCGGCAGCCTTGCATTCTTTACAAGGCAACGCTCGAGCGCATCACTTATCTTATGTGGTTGACCTTGCACACTTTGTGCCAGTGAGCCTGTTTGCGGTGTTATAGGAGCGCCTGACTCATCGTCATTGTTATCTCTCTATGCATCGTCACTCTCGCTTGACGTTGAGCTTTCTTCGTCTTCTCTATTATGTTGATGCTTTTTTATTCTATTATTATTTTTTGCATAAAGGTACGGCGTAAAATGTCTACCATTCAAATGTAAATGAATAAAATTATTTGAACTATTTGCCTTGAAGTGACAAAATGGTGTTTCTCCATAGTCTGTTATGAAATGGACACAGATATTTTGATTAAACTCGCACGAAAATATAAATACACAATCAACATCTGCGTGTCTTGTGCGTGACGTCAAAGTAGCTTCTGCTGTTTGCGGGTCTCCGCTTGCACCTAATGATATTGCGTCTAATAAAATGTCTCTTAATTCATTTGCGGACATTCCTAAATTACATACTTTAATTACTGAGTGAAAGAAACAATTACCGTCTTTCGGTATATTGTCATCCCTTATCAAATCCAACCAGTGTCGTGCACATTTATCACTTGCATCATATACCTCAAATACACCTGCACCATCATTAAAGGAATTACTCCAACTTATTGGTCCATTTTCGTCATCATTTTCTATCGTTTCTATTCCATCCATATGCTTATTTTCTTCGTCAGCTTTTTCTTCCTCAAAGTCCTGCGACTCAGTCTTATTTAAATCATTTCTATCTAGTTCTACGTCACTCTCATTTTCTTCCTGCTCCATGCTTTTGTCTTGCGACTCAGATTCACTGATGTCATGCTTATCTTTCTCGCTTTCACTCTCACTTATAATTTCTTTCTCTTGATTTTTACATGTATCTTGTACCTCAAACTCGTCCTCGAGATATGAGCCTTTGTCTGTTTCACTGTCAACAATTCCGACTTCAGAACTTATTCTTAATAATTTTTTCTCTTTATCTATTTTTGAATTTATGTTTGGTACTAATTTGTAGTATTCTCTTGGCATTTGAGGTCGAACCTTTTCTCGCTCATTAAAATCTGTTTGATTTATTATTTCTTGAGGTACATTGCCTCTTAGCGCTTCTGCTACTTCTCCTGGTGTTTCTTCCCATATATTTATTTGTACACCTTCTCCACCATTTATCTTTTGTTCTTGCACATCAACTAAAAATCAAGCACGCATTTTTGTTATCATTTCTGGAATCAGATTTAATATACTTCCTCAGCTACTTTCTTTACTTTGCGAAGTGTTTTGTGAATCATCCTGTGTCTCCTTCTCTTTTTCTATTTTGGTGCCATTGTGTTGAGATGCTTTCGATTTTACATTTATTGTCTCTAATGGCGATTCTACGTCACAGCTGTTTCTATTATTTTTCAATATACTTTTATTTTTTTATATTTCGCTCGCTGGCTCATACGTATTCTTTTCTTTTCTTGATGACACTGCATGTGGTTAATCTACTGGTGTACTCGCTGCAAGAATTCCTTCTCGCATGTTTGTACTTTTTCGCATATACGCGAGCTTACCGTCACTTTGGGCTTGACTTATTATATTTTCAGCCTGAATTAATTTTTTTTTCTATCTGTAGAGTTTTACGCGTTTTTATAATTTTATTGTTTCGCCTTTTTCTCCTATAAGTTGACCTTTTCCAAGGGTCTTTTCCTCTTTTCCCGTAATTCCAATCTTCTTCAGATCCGATTATACTCGCAATTTCTAAATCGTCGCTTGTTTCTTTAATAAAGATTTTCTTCTTAGGATTTTCAGAATTTTCTGAACTTGAATCTTCTTCTTTAGTTTTATTTACATTTTTATTTATTGCGCGTGTAATAAAAATTCTTGCTGGCGGACCGCATTCGTTTGCGTTTGGTTCCTGATTTTCTTGTTTATCTGCTAATTGATACATTTCTGCACGTGGTAATTCAGGATTTTCTTCGCCATCTGCAATTACCGGATTTCTAGACAATGCATCAGCTGCATTATTTTTCCTTCCTGGTTTATACACTACATCAAACGTATATCCTCGTAAAGCTGCTTTTAATCTATTAAATCTTAAATCAGGCTTTGTGCTTGTATGAAAATACTTTAACGGTCTAGATCTGTAACTACTGTGAATTTTATACCGTATAAATAAGGCCTAAATTGTTCTTTTCCAAAAACTACTGCCAAAAATTCTTTGTCATATACAGTATATCTAAGTTTGCTTCCTTTTAAACATCGTGAGGCATATACACAAGGTCGATCTTCGCCGATTTTTCCTTGACTCAATATTGCGCCTATTGCATAATCAGATGCATCTGTTGTTACTATAAATGGCTCGCTTAAGTTAGGCGCGGCCAACACAGGCTCTTCGCATAGCTTCTCACGTAACGTGTCAAATGCTATTTGATGTTCTTCTTGCCATAGAAATTTCTTTTTCTTTGAACTTAATTTATGTAACGGTCTTGATATGCTTGCAAAATCTTTTATAAATCGACGATAATAACCAACAAAGCCTAAAAATTGTTTTACTTTCTTTTTATTTGTTGGTATAATCACGCACTGCTTCTATCTTTTTAGAGTCTGTTTTAATTTGCCCTTTTCCTACTATATGTCCTAATACCTTCGCCTCGCGTCTCAAAAATTGACATTTCTTTGGTTCTATTGTTAGATTAGCTTTCTCAATGCGCTTTAAAAATCTTTTAAAACGAAGAGCGTGCTCTTCTAAATTTTCGGCAAGTATAATCACGTCATCTAAGCAAATTTCAAGCTCTGAACCTTGCAAGCCCTGCAAAGCTAGAGCCATGGCCCTACTAAAGGTCATAGGTGCTTCACATAACCCCATAGCCATACGCTTATATTGATATGTATCTGATGGTCCCGAAAAAGCAGTTTTATGCGCGTCTCCGGCATTCAATTCAACTTGATAATAGCCGTCTTTCAGATCTACGGCGGTGATATAGTTTGCTGAGGCAAGATTTTCTAAAATATCACATGTCAATGGTAGCGGGTAGCAACTACCAACCGTGATTTCATTTAACTGATGAAAGTCTGTAACTAGACGCCAGCGTTTTCGGCCCTGTGGATCCGGTTTTTTGTTAACAATCCACGCTGGACTGCAGCAATTTGACGTCGACGGTTCTATAATATTTTTTCCCAGTAGCTTGTCAATTTCTTGCAGCATAATATTTTTTAAGGCTATCGGATATCTGTATGGTTTCACACGTATTGGCTTCTCATGAGTCGTTTTTATTTTATGTGTTAAAATATTTGTTGCTTGGAGCAACTCATCGTCTAGACCGAAAACGAAGGGGTTCTCGGATATCAACTCTCTGACGTGCATTTTTTCTTCTTCGTTCAATTCTTCCAAGTCTAAAATACTCATTATTTTTTCAACTCTTTTTTTCTATTTCATTTGGAGTTTTATTTGCCATGCATCTGTCCATATATTTTATTTCAGTTTCAGCTCTTTTTTTCTCTGAATTTTGTTGCGCGCACTCCGACATTGCGCGTCTAATCTTTTTGCAATCGGAAACTTCGTTTCCTTCGTGGTTGCCGTCCTCACCAGCATAAAAATCGTTATCTTTTTTTATAACTTCGCATGGAAAAATTTCTATTTTTGGAGTCGTAATCTCAATATCTTTATGATTTGTATTAATGCATATTGCATATGCTTTTCCATTTTCATTTCTTGCAATAAAATTTCCAAATAATATTCCAGGCCCTACATTTTGAAGTGGCACCCAGCCTACTTCTACATCATTATTTATAACTTTTGCAGCAATAATGCGTCTCATTCTTGCGGGAATTTCCACTGTTTCCACCCGCTGAAAGGGAATCGATAATTTTATAAAATCAATGCACTTATGTACGGCATTTATATGTCCGTTGTGCTCACTAATAGTTTCCCAGCCTAGTAGCCCATCTGTTTTTACAGGAAAGCTATCTGGGACAATATGGACCTCACACTGTAGTCCTTGAAGAGTCATATCTGCTCTTCCTAACGTATACATTTCTCCTGGTACGACGCTTGTGATCTCTAAAATGTGCTGCCTATCTATACTTGTATTTTCATTTATACATTTGGCCTTTATTACGGAAATATCTGCTCCTGGATCAACATAAAATCTTGCACTATTTTCTTTTAAATTCCGACTTTCCAGTTTAACAATGGGCGGATTACGCCCCGCGCACGCGAGTTTCACGTTTATTGTGCGCCTAATTTTTACCTGCTTATTATTACTATTATTTAATATATCCTGATTATTATTATTTAATTCCTGCCCGGCGCCTGAGGATTGTGGCGGACATCCTGCGAGTTTAAAGGTTCGTTCATTTTATTATTTTGATTATTTTCATTTATCTTTGCGTTTGAATCCCGTTCTCTATCCGGGTCGCGCGTTTGATTCTCTTTCCTGTTATACTGATATCTCTCGCGACTATTGTCTCTACTACGACCTCTATTGAAACCTATATCATTTGTATTATCATTACGTGCATTATTATTATAACGCGGTGGTCCTTGAGCATTATAATTATATTTATTATTACGTGAGTCATAGTTTCTGTTTCTATTGAACCCACTGTTGAATCTACTATAACTATTTCTGTAATTATTATCCGCATATCCATTGTTATAATTATTATTGGGATTGTTTCTGCTATAATTATTACTATCAAAATTTCTATTGTAATTATTATTACTGGAATAACTTCTATTACAATTGTTTCACGGACCGTTTGTATAATTTTTGTTATCGTTTGACTGTTTTCTTTTACCATTATTAACATTTTGTGAATTATTTTTATTTTGCGCATGAATAATACCATTTTTGGCATCATTTCTTAGTATTTGACACTCTGCCGTCGGTCGCGTACCCGATCTTATCGCAATAAACGCATTGTATTTTATCATATTTCTTCTTAATGCATGCGCCTTCTTTATGGTCTTCTTTGTCACAATAGCTACATTCAACTGTACTTGTACCTGTTTCTATTTTTACAGGCGTAGCTTGCATTGCTTTTATTTGTGCTTCGTGCACTTTATTTGTACCTAATGCCTGATGTTGATTTTGCATTAATTGCATTATATTATTATTGACGTTTGGTTGCGTCAATAATGAGCAGGCTTGCATATTTTGTGCTATAAAACTTATGGGTTGCAAGCCGTTTATAAATGAGTTTTGCATCTGTGCAAAAAGTCGCGTCTTTTTTTTGTTTTCAAAATCGGCTGCAAGTTGTATAGCCTTTCTTAACGTTAGAGGTTTTTCGCAGCGCACTAGCACGTCTAAGGGTGAAGTTAGTCCAAACAAATAATATTGTAATGCATCTCTCTCTATTAGCTGCTTTCTTGCTAATCGATCTTGTAAGTTTAACATGGGTACCGTGTCGTAAATCACTAAAAGCCTATTCAATAAAGCTTGCGTCCGCGCGCCGTAATCTGTTGCCGATTCGCCTTGTTGTTGCGTAATTATTTTTAATTGCGTTGATAATTCCTCCATCACTGTTATATTATTATATTGCGCCTCTAAGTCTTTTATCAGCGCTTCGATAGACTCATATTGCATTAATCACGCTGTAAAAATATCTGCTGCGTTTCCCGTGAGTTTCGTTGCTAACTCGTATATAATAAGAATCTGACAACCTGGCCCAAAACTATTTACTATGTTCCTTAACACAGAGAAAAATAGGGGTAATTTATCTACGCTTTCGTCAAAATATGGTATTTGCCTTATCGCTTGATGTAGTGATAATTGAGGTATATTCTGAAAGTTTGCGTTTTGCATATTTAACATAGGATTTATTTGTTGCGTATTTAATGCGAAGCTAGTATTTATCGGTGAATTTATTGGAAAATTTAGATTGACTTGCGTTGGTATCATATTACTCTACGGTTGTAGAATTTGTTGCGGAAAATTCGTGTAATTGTATGGTATCGAAGGATAAACTAGCAGGTTCGGGCCCTGGTTCGCGTATGTTAACCACGTTTCGTTGGTTTTTGGGCTCTCCTCTGATTTTGATTTTTAAGTCTCGGTTTCCCTTTTATTTCGCGGCAGCATACCGTTACTTACTATGTTTTTTTCTTTCATAATATTTAATGATTCTTTGGGTGATTCGAAACCCTGAGACGCGGCTTTTTCGTATTTTTCTTTCAATTCCCTCCTTTCTTTCTCTGACAAACTGTTAAATTTTCACTATATCTCGGAGTGTACATTGGCATGTACACCGTGTTCTGTGACACGGCCAGGAATGATATCCTTTCGTTCTTGAATTCGGCTAAGATTTCTTCACTACCCGACCCTCTGATAAGAGACAACGAACGTCCTCTACGTCTCGCTTTTCCGTCCTTTTTCGAAATCAAGTTAATGAGCGACATGTTTGATAAATGAGATTTCACAATTAAACTTTTTCCTAAACTTTTTATTTTTACTCTTCAAATTACGCGTGAGAAGGCGAAGCGTTTACGTTTTCTTATGTGCGCTCAATAATTTAATTTTTTTTTAATTCTAATTCACGGAGATTTATTAGTAAATAATGACAAAGTTTATGACATAAAAACGTTTCTACAAATCACGTTAATTACGAAATCGTTATTAAAATTATTTATCAATATTCAGACTATAAACTCCTTTTTTTTCTATCTACGGCAACAACTATTATTTTTTTCAGCACAATGATAAAAACAAATGATAAAAATTTATTTTATTTTACTTAGAAACCTGATGAAAATTGATAAAAACAATATTTATTTTTCCTTTTCACGTATGCACTAGTTTGAATTATCCCTTTTTTTTCACAACATTACTTATAATTTTTTTTTAAACATTCACTTATTACCGGCCAACACTGCTGGTTTGCTTAATTATATTCACGCACTAATCACTTTTATCTAACGATCTTTTTTTTGAAATCAATATTTTAACTTTATTTGTTCTATTACGAGTTCGATTTATATTCACTTTAAGAAGCTATACTACCCCTTGGGATACTTTAATATGTATTATATAACTTTTACTTACTTGTTACTGCAGAGAGTGAGCAGCGTGATAAAAAGCACTCTCATTTCTTCGGGCAATATTTTCGGACGACCTTCCTTCCTTCCTTCCTCTAGTTCAAATCTTCTGCGTTGCTAACTCGCGACGCGATTTTTAAAAAAAATATTCAATAAAAAAAATTCGGCACAAAAAAAAATGTATTTATTCAATTAATCAAATTATTTCTCTCTCTCTTTCTCCAAAAAAAAATTCTCTAATTTATTTGACGCGCTTTTTTTTTTAATTTATTTCTTAAAAAAAATTTCAATTAATTTTTCTTGCTAAAATCCTCGTTGCGTATCCCACACCGCTGCCACCAAAAAATAATATGTTACGTGGGATTTAATTGATACGCACTCCTATGGCGAGTGTGAGGATGCAAATAAATTAACGAGAGAATAAGTAATAAGTGACTAATATTTATTATAAAGCAAATACAGTATGAGAGAGAGACTAGATACGACTTTGTTCTAGCGCGTCCGGCGATGGTCTGACGTTCGTCGTCGTCTAAAACGACGATGTAAGTTGCCCGCGATGAAGTGCCTAATCAGCACTTCGCTCACCGTGCGACAACTTGGTCCGGAAACTCGGAGTCGCATTTCTCTGAGTTTCTACATTATTTTATGCTTTATACTTTAATATACGTACAATATAATGTACGTAGCAATATATATGTATATATATATATATATATATATATTTAATCATTAAAAAAAGTTTGTTGTAAAAAGACCTAAAATGGAAATTATTTTGAGTTATTTCTAGTAATTGTATTCTTCGATTTATTTACAGTTATTTACGGATATTCGCAGTATCCACATTAAAATAAAGGATGAATGATAATAAACAATCATTATTTATCTCCAGCCTAACGCTTTTTTATTGTTATTTACAGTTTTCAATATTTTCTTATAATTATTTGTTTATTCACAGTATTATTTCACTTTTAAAAAATAATTTGCATACAAAGTGATAAAATATTTTAACACAAGATTATATATATATATATATATATATATATATATATATATATATGTTGCATAACACAAGAAAATTTTAACATCAAAATTAATTCTCTAATGTGAAGAATAAAAAATTAAATTAATAGAATTTTGAAATTTTGATATGAGAATACTTTTTATAAATAAATTTTTAATAACTTTGAATAATGATAAATTTTTTAAATAACTTGTGGAATTGAATGCTAATCAAATTTAGTTTTAACATGAAGATAATTATTCAAGTTGGAAATGTATTTAATAAAATAATATAACTATTTATAAGTTATCACTTATTAATAATTTTTTAAATTTTTTATTCATAGTTTAAAATAATATTAAATATATAATGATCATTTCAATAGTTTTTTAAAATATTATGTAAATTTTATAAGTATTTATTATTTAAGGAGATGTAAAATGGACAGTACACTTGCGCCGATAAATATTGACTATATTCCCATTATTTCAAAATTTTGAATAAAGAGATGCATTAACATATAATATGTATCACGAAGAGTAGTCAGTTAAATTTTTGAATAAATCTATTCATTAGTTATTAAGGAGTTTGGGTTCCAATATTATTTACTAAAATTTTTTTATTTGGAATCAGAAATCTAAATATCTCAAAAACTAATAATGAGAATAATTTGAAAATTTAAATAAATAATCATCATGGTACATACTACAAGTTAATACATTCCTTTTAGGGAAATTCAGCAATAAAATGGAAAGACAGTTAAATATGACAGTTAATTTTTATATCATCTTAGAGTGAAATATAATCAAACTTTGACGACAAATTCAACATAATGAAATAATTGTATTCTCAATGATCATATTTAATACAGATTTTAGAGTGATATTACAGAATATTATTTTTTTCCGCATTTATAATAAGTGTTTCGCAAATAATAAGTAAATTTTCTTTTAAAATGTTTACTTTTTTAGGGGAAATTTTACTTCTATCTAGAGAGTTCATAAATATAAATTCATAATTATAGACATAATCAGAAAAATTTATTTATATTTCATATATTTTCCTATCTTTATAATTAACCATTAAAAAAAATTTAATATCAGATAAATAATTTTTTTAAATTGTATTTTGTTACGGATGGAATATTCTAGAAAATAATAAAACGTAGAAGTATATGAAATGTATTAAACTAAATGAATAAGCCAGTAAGAAAGCGCTGACTAGACGTCTGAAACCAGCTAGCAACAACTCGTGATCGAAAGAAATGATGACGAACTAGCCGCCAAGTTAAGACCTGTAGAGAACGAACAAAGTGGAGCATGGAAAAACAGCAGCCACGAGGTAGAAACTTCTAGAAAAATAAAGAAGTGGGAATCAACGGACTCAGCAAGTATAAATACAACCGGGCGAACCACGCCGCGGCCTACTAGGCTACGAGGCACTAGAGCACCAAAAAAGATGTAGACTACAAGAACCCGACCAGAGCATAGAGAAGCATGAATCCACGATCGACGCAGTGAGGACGTATCAGCGATTTTACACCAGGAGTACAGTAGACATTTCTCTCTCTCTCTCTCTCTCTCTTGTCACCCTCTCTCTATTGATGAGCTAAATTTTCATTTTTCCAGTGTAGCATCTGATAGATCGGTCACCTCAGCCTTTGATTATTCGAATACTTTAGCTGAGGATGAACCATTTAAACCTATGTTTACGTTCTCTGAGGTGTCGCTGTTTCAGGTTGGTCAGGCTGTGCGTAGTTTTACTACGCAGGCGAGGGGTCCAGATGACATTCCTCAGTCTCTTATTAATACTGCATTTCCTGTTATCGGTAAATTCTTGTGTCGCATTTTCAACGATTCCTTGAAAGAATGTCTTTTCCCATCATGTTGGAAGTTATCGCTTATTAAAACTATTAATAAAGTTACTTCTCCACAATCTATGAATGATATTCGACCTATTTCCTTATTATCGTTTCTGTCAAAGGTACTTGAGCGTCTTGTCCATCAGCAGTTGTATGAATATTTGTCCACTAGACAACTATTGGATCCGCGGCAAACTGGATTTAGGACTGGGCATAGTACACAGACAGCCTTGTTGAGACTGACAGATGATATTAGACTCAATATGGATAGACGCTATGTCACCTTGCTTTTGCTATTTGATTTCAGTAAGGCATTTGATACCGTAAACCATGCTATTTTGCTTAGAAAAATGTCATCACTTGATGTCTCCATCACGGTAATCAGATGGTTTGCCTCTTATCTTGCGGGTCGTCAGCAGGCTGTTATTGGCGAGGGTGGTAATGTATCTAATTACCTCTCTCTTAGTATGGGAGTTCCTCAAGGATCTGTATTGGGGCCGTTATTATTCTCTATATATGTGAATGATGTTGCTATTGATTTTGGTCCTGATATTCAATACCTTATATATGCTGATGATCTTCAGGTATATGTCCATTTTCCTTTGGATAAATTGGATGTTTACTCTTCTATTATGAGTACACATGCTGTTGCTATCTCTGATTGGGCTGCTAGGAATTGCCTTAAATTGAATGTCGGTAAAATTAAGGCCATAATTATTGGCTCCTATTATTATATTAATTTGCTGTCTACTATACAGGCTGCTGGTGTCCAAATTAATGGCACTACTGTTAGGTTTGAATCTTCTGTTCGGAATTTAGGGGTGTGGTTGGACAGTAAACTGAATTGGAAGGAGCACATCTCTCAGGTTTGTAATAAGTCTTTTTCTTTGTTATACAGGTTAAACTACTTTCGAAAGAGTACTAACATTGCTCTTCGTAAGCATCTGATACAGACTTTACTTTTTCCGCTCATCGATTATTGTTGCCTCGTTTATTCTGATTTGTCGGCTGAACTTGACTTGAGGCTTCAGAGAGTCATCAACTCTGGTATTCGCTATGTTTATGGTGTTGGCAGACGTGAGCATATTTCTGCTTATCGTACAAAATTGGGCTGGTTATCTACCTCCAGTAGAAGAAAATATTTTGCATCCTCCTTTCTTTATAAGATGTTCTCTACTAAAGTTCCTTCTTATCTTTATTCTAGATTTATTTGGAATCAATCTGTTAGAACATTGAGGGGTGCTGTGAGGCTATTGACTGTACCACCTGCAACTACTGAATTTTACAATGGATCGTTCTTGGTCACTTCATCCTTCCTATGGAATGAGCTCCCTGAGTCAATTCGAAATTCACCATCACTTCATTCATTTAAATCTTCAGCATTTACTCATTACCTCTCCTTAGAAAATGGACCTATGCCATCACAATAAAAATAAAAATAAACTGTAACTTAATTATAATCTTTAATTCAAATTATTAAGTTTTTTATTATTTTCTTCTGTTTCTGTTTTAAATACTGCTTTTACTCAATATTATATTTTATTATTACTTGTATATAACTGTATAAAAATTGTACAATATAATGTACATACAATAAACATATATCTATCTATCTATCCATCTCTCTCTCTCTCGATTAACGTAATAATAAATCTATCAGTTTATTTTAACTATCGTCTTATTAAATTGATTACCTTTACACAAATTGACTAATTGGATTTACCAAGCTTAGTCGTGATAAAAAGATACCCACAACATAATAAATCAATAACGTGAAAACGTAACATAAAAAAGTGGTGCCAAGTGTGGGGTATCACTTGTGAAGGAAAATATATATATATATATATATATATATATATATATATATATATATATCTACAAGAAACAACTACAACATCACTTTCGAAGGAAGCAATATCTACAAGAAACAACTACAACATAACTTGCGAAGGAAGCAATATCTACAAAAAGCAAATTTAACATCACTTGCGAAGGAAGCCAAACCTGCAAGAAACAGCTACGACGATATCACTTCTGAAGGAGGCATTAACTACAAGAAACTATTACAACGAGAGAATGATCTACGTGTACATCGCTGTCATCACTATCCTGGGGTAAGTAAATTTTATTTTCATACCTTATACGTCCTACGAAGGGAATACGCGCCCGCTGCGAACTTTCAAATTACAATAATTATTAAATTGCATGTCTGAAAATTTTGATTTAAGTCAAGCAAATTAATGTTAAATTTTATTAAAGTAAATACTGCATGATTTAACTATATTATCAATATTAAATTCATGTTGAAAAATCTTAACAGTGAATTTTTATTCAAATGAATTATTAGTGCTTTATTGAATTGAACTCGAAATAAACTGATTATAATATCAACATTAAGTTGCATGTTAAACTTAGCTCAGTTTAGCCGTATTCGATTTTATTAAAGTAAATTTTCATCAAATTAACTATAAAACAATATTAATTAACACCAACATTAAGCTGCACAATGAGTAAAAATCTAATTAAATCACGTGAAGTGTAAACGATTTTATTAAAGTAAATTTTGGTTACACCCAGTATAAAATAATACTAATTATTACAAAAATTACGTTGCAAAAAGTTTTATTTTAACTCAAGTGAATTATAAGTGAAATTATTAAAGTGAATAAAATATAACAAAAAATACATCAACATATAAATAAAATATAAATTATACGATTGAAAACGTCGCGTAAAACGAAAAATGCCTGTAGAAACAAATAAACCGGATGAGACGATTCACGTCGCAGCAAACCAACTCAGCAGAAAATACCTCGGAACTCTCTAGTATATTAAGAAGCATTGCAGATCAGTTGTCAGCATTAAACTTGAGAAGCAGACAGCAAAATGCAAACATTAGATTAGCACCAACAGTTGAATTATGTGGTTATTGTCACATGTTGGGACATCAGGAGGCGCAATGTAGAAAAAAGGAATACGACAACAAGTTTTGCGAATATTGCAAGAATAGAGGTCACACATATGCAGAATGTTACGCACTTAAAAATGCACTAAAAACAAGCATCTTTGCGGAGAATAATTACACAATGACGATACCTATCATGCCTCAAGTAATTTATATGCCTTATCCACTGCCTCCCACGACACCTGATATATATTCTACATCACAGATAAACGAGCAAAAACCTTATAATGAAGAAAACAGAGAATTTCACGGAAATTTAAATAATAAGAATAACTTACGAGATAATAGAGATTTCAAAGGCAATAGTAATCGCGATAATTATAATAATAATAGAAATCAAAATTGTTATCAGAGCAAGACACGTCATCTAAATAATATTGATAATAACACTAATAATTATGATAACAATATTAATAACGGGCGAGATGTTTTTGATAGAGGATCAGGTAATAATTTTAACTGAAATGAACAAATAGATAATCAAGGTAATAAGGAACCTTTAAACTCCTAAGATGCTCGACGTTAGGGTCCTGTGGAGTCGAGCAATCTAGCAGTCAGGCCGAGAGATATAAACGGTCCAGCTTTCTAAAATGCACTATAAAGGTTATTCAAGCTGGGAGGAAGTCCCCAATAGTTAAGTTATGTGGACCATTTTTAAAATCAGAAAAAGGTCGTTTTTACGTCCATACAGGAGCCAACGTATCAGTTATAACAGAAAGCGTAATATCGAATTATATGTACATAAATCCACATAAGATCGTTACAATAAACGGTGTCATTCCAGGTGAATGCATGTCATTAGGACAGGTGAATTTATTTCTGAATAATATATTATGTGAAATACAACTAGTCCCAGATGATTTTCCAATAGATACAGACGGATTAATAGGTTGGGATATGATTAATAAATATAAAGGGCAAGTTAATGTCGCTCGTAAATGCTTAGAATTAAATAACAATATAATACCATTTATTGAAGAAGAATGCTTTATTGTCGCTCCTCATAAAAGACAAATTAATTATGCACGTGTCAAAGATATCAGTGAAGATATAGAATTCGTACCGCTCCAAGATACAGGATCGGGCATCTTAGGTGGCAACTTTGAAGTCAAAAATAGTGAAGGCGAAGCATATGTCATATGTATTAATATTGATGAAAGTGCGATAGAAGTAAAGTCGCCAGAAGTTAAGTTAGATGCATGCGAAGTCAAGAATATTATGAATAATGAAGAAATAATATATAATGAAGAAATTATTAAAATTAGTAATAATAAAAGAATAAATAATAATGAAGCGAATAAAATGATGCTACGTGCGCAAATTTTACATATATCTGGCGAGAAAAAAGAGAATAAAGCAGCAAAGGTATTTAAGCAAATTGAATCCAAAATATCAAGGCATTTAAATAAAAAAGAAATAGAAAACATTAATGAAGTAATAAAAGAAAGACCATTTATAATTGAATCACCTGGAGAAAAATTAAGAAAAACACATTTAGTAAGGCATAAAAATGAGTTAATTACAGAAGTACCAGTAAAAACCAGAAGATTTAGACACCAACGTATAAAAGAATATTTGGAATCGGAAATTATTAAACTATCAGAGAAACCGTATTCCTCATTTATGTGGATAGTGCTAAAACCACCTAAAGTTAATTTAACGCCATCAAATTATAAAATAAAATGTTATTACGATCAAAAGCATAACATTAAACACCTTAGAGAAGGAGAAATGGTTCACTTAATGAAGAAAGCAAAACATGAGAAAATGGATAAAGAGTATGGTTAATAACTATAAAATTCTATAAATAATACATAAAATTAGTAAAATAATTTTTTATTCGCGGCCTCAGACACCGAAGATCATAAAGTATTAATAAAATATAATATAATAATCATAGGATTAATAAAATAAAATCTTTTTCCGCGGCCCTCAGACGCCGACGATCATACAATATTATAAAATAAAATAATAACTAAAAGGAAATATAAAAAATAAAATTACCTACACATAAGTCATTTATTACAAACATACAAATATATATACATGTCATTAAGTTTAAAAGCCACGACAGAAAATAAGTCAGTTTATAGTATAACAAAGTATATTTCAGTGCATGCATATAACGTGCAGACTAAGTCTTAATCAGCAATTTATAAAATACAAAAAGTATACACATGCATAAAACAAATTGATGTAAGAAAGAAAATTATAGAAAAACAAATAATATATAAATATTTATAAAATATTTTATACACAATCATTATAATAATTATAAAATAACATTGCAAGCAAAAAAAATAGAAAAAAAAAGAAATAAAAGATTTGAAAGAAAAGAGAGAAATTACGCCTAAATGAGCATTATAATTAAGTTAAAACAGAGAAAGGTTCACACTTATATTACACATAAGTTCATTTTAACATGTAGTAAAACAAAATTTATTATCAATGTATATGATCATTGTCAGTAATTCTAAAAAGAATGAAGAAAAAAAATAATAAATACAATAAGATGAAAATACAAAATATTTCGTTTATTCAAGATTTTACTCATATAATTAATAACGAATATATTTTAAAAAAACCATTTAAATTTGCTATGTAAAATTATTAATGCCCCTTCTTCTTGCATCATAAAAAACAAGAAATCGACCAACATAAAGCACATAGAGTCTAGTTATTTCTTAGCATCAAGGAAATAAGAACATCATGATTACAAACAAAAAAGAGGACAACAATCTTATGTACATCAAAAATAAATATATACAAAAAAAAACGAAAATTAAGAAAAGATGAATTACAAAACTCTCAAAAAGCAAAACACGATCAGACCTTCTACCATAAGGATCATAAAGAAAGGTCTCTGATACGTTTGGTTCGAGTCCAATCCGCAGCCCAATCCCATGGGGAATGTGAGTGCAAAGTGCTCGAATCTGACGTCTATCTACGACAATACACCTTCAAGAAAAAAAAGAAACGAAAAAAATAGAAAAATAATATACTCATATTATCAAGAAAAAATGTGGAATGGCAAGTACGTCTTGCTCATACACACTTAAGAAATAGTTACAGGATGCACACGTGCTACCTGTCCATTTTCTACAACGAAAATGATCCACAAGTGGAATTCCAAGATCTTTGTGATACGGCTGCATACTCTAAGAGTGCGTGACAAGTCCGACACGAAAGGTAATAATTTGTCGAACAAAAAAAAAGAAAAGCAGAAAAAAGTATGTTAAACATTACATGAAACTAATATATAAACTGAAAATACATCGATAAATAGATTATTATAAATTATAGATAAAGGTTATTATAAAAATCCTATAAAAAGATTAGCTATAGAAGTATTAATGAGAGTAGTAAGAATAATAAAAAAAAAAAAAGAAAAACATCAATAGCATAAAATAATAGAATTAAAAGGATGTATACGTAAAAAGAAAACGTATATACATAAAGCAACAACCAGAGAAAAGAGACATGAATAATTAAAACAACAAATTTTTAAACAAGAATATTGTGCAAAAAAATAAAATAAAGAAAAGCAACATAATGTAAGAAGAAGGAATAGATTATAACAAATAAGTAAAGAAAAATCAAGTGAAAACTTGCATAAACAAAAATAAATCTTAGAATACTTTTACTGAAATGAATAAATTTAACCTTTAGAGGGCCGGAGTTTTGAAAAATTTGAAAATCGAATTTTTCTATAGGAATGTGGTCTAAGGTCCTTGAGTTAGAGCCAAACTAAGTTGCGATGTTGGTGAGTCAGACCCCTTACGTCTAGAGGCGTATTCCGGCCCTCTAAAGGTTAAGAATAATGTTGAAAAAAAATTTTAGAAATGCTGACACTGAACAAAAAAGAATTAATGTTTTAATAACACCTGGAACATGTGAGAAAAAGCTACGTAACAACTGTAACATGTAAAAAAAGCTACGTAAACAAAAAAATGTTTAGTCATAAGACAGAATAAGGCGACCATAACTATCTTCAACCATGAACTCCGACAATATATTGATAAGGTCAGAAAAAAAATTTATTATTACAAAAAAAATTAATATTAGAACAGTCATTATCACAAAAATTATTATAATTACAATTTTACAAAAAAAAGAGAGCAAAAAAAAATATTGTCACAAAGAAAACGAATCATTATTAACAAAAAACAATTATTTGAAAAAAAAGAATTATTATTACTGCTACAAGAATTTGCGTTTACAGTAATACAATTATTAATAAAAAAATATTATCACAGCAGAAGCTAATACTTATATTGAATGAAATGTTATTATTATCAAAATAATTGTTATTACAAGGAAATTATAATAGTATATAAATAATATTGAAGAAAAAGAAAAAACAAAAATTAAAATTAATAAAGCAAAAAAAAAAGAAAAGTAACAATAAGAAAACTAAGTATACAAGCATATTTTATAAATATATAGATATAAGAAAAAATTGACATTGTAAATGTGTGTGTATACATATGCAGACACAAAAATACTATAAAATTAAAATTAAATATTGAAATACGATTTGTATAACTATTAAAGCTGACTTACAAAATTCAAATCCAAGTAATTAGTAAGTCTATATGAACTCTACATAGTTGATTGTATTAAACTAAATAGCATTAGAAATTAGAAACAGTACCCAACACAAAAATATAATTATATTAAACTACATATTAAATCAAATACAAGAAGTATAAAAGTGATTAAAAAAAAACATATAAAACCTCATACATATAATTACATTAAAAATATAAAATAATCGAAATAATATATATATAACCATGCGTAATTTTATTATATTAAAATTAATACAAATAAATAAATTAATAGAAACAAGGGTTCAGTAAAAATAATACGTAATATTGCATATTAAGAATCATATTAAACGAGCATAAATGATTAATACATTATAAAATAAAATAATTTAAATGACATAAACAACAAAGAGTACCCCCCGTTAAGATAGGTAAAATGCCCCCCCCCCCTCATAGATTTCAAAACTAATATTTTTTCTTGTTTTTATAGTAATTAAGATTAGATTTTGCTATATTTATAATTTCCTAACCTATACCCTAACCTTAACATAACCTAAAAATCACTTTTTAAAAAAAATTTTTTTTTATCTGGAAGGTCAATGATATTAATCCCACGAAAATCATATGACTAGGTCTTAGCACTCTCTTTTACTGTGATTTTTTGCAAGTCCTAGAAAGCAGTTTTTCTAACCTAAAAATAACATTTAAATCATAAAATCTCCGTAACTTTGCTCAGGGAGGGGCTACAAGTAGTTTTCTGGGCTTAAAATTTGTATTTTTAAAAATCAAATGAAGTTTATGATGACTAAAAATTCGATTCTGGCATGGCGCCATGGCAAAAAACTCGAAAAACCATTTTTTATAGGTTTTTTGTCGGTTATTGGTCTCCAGCAACTCACAAATCATTTTTAGAGAAAAAAATAGCTTCATTGGATTCTACGTGAAAAAATTCATTGAAAATATGCATGATATCTTTAGGAATACTTGAATGCTGTCACAAAACAATTAAAAAAATAAAATAATTCTAAAATTGTTACATAGCTACTTTGCATCGTTGCTGCATTTTATGTTTCTAGGACCTTGGTTATGTCTTTAGAGTCTCAGAGTTACTGTTCGATGTATTTACAGGTAAATTACGCCTATTGCACGCTAAAATAAGATTTTTAAACATAACTGAAGTAACGGTCGTATCATCTGTCTTTTTGTATTACAGTAGACTCTGGATACAAGAGAATCAACGGGCCTTCAGGAAAGGAATTTTCTTGGAAATTCTCTTATACAAAGAGTCCCCAACACGCTCAAGTCAAGAATGATAGCCACACCTACGGTTTTGTTGTGTGAGTTGTATCCAACATGCGTGTATATTCTGTCTCTTTCACTTTCATAGTGGTGGGATAACGCAAATACTTAGGCTCACGCCCATATTCAGAAGAAAGAGCTCAAATTCTCTTATATCGCAATCTCTTGTATCGAGAGATCACTTAATCATTAGAGAGACAAAGACGGAATAAGGTTTAAGTAACAATCGTGTTGGGTCTATAAATTCGAGCCTGAAAGTACACTTCCATGTAAGCATTTATATTCTTTGTTAGAACTGCCACAATTATGATTTGTCTTCAGGTCATTATACGCAAAAAATAGAGTAGGAACCGATATAAGAAATATATTGCTTCTACATATATGAGAATCAAGCACGTTGTTCCTAGCAACAGCTCACTATTCTTTGTATATATATACATATATATTAGTTATATATGTCCTTTGGCCGTATTCAGGTGGAATATGAATCGAGGACAATGTTTGTCGCTTGAGCTAAAATTGCCGAGGGCGCGTGAAGCGCGCCCGAGGTAGATTTCTGCTCAAGCGGCAAACATTGTTCGAGATTCAGATTCCACCTGAATAAACGGCCAAAGGACATAGATGATTTTATGTCCGAAGTAAGCCGTATGAGGAAATATAACTTATTAGTTGAAAATATTAATTTTTTTTTCAATACTTTTAAAATTAAATTTTAGTTCTATTGATTTTTTCTTTTGTTTCTTAGATTGACATTTTGTAATGAGTATAGCTGCTGTCGAAGCGCGAGTCATTTTTTTTCACTAACCTACGTTCAATATGATTGCTCTTTGACATATTGAATGAAACATAGTAGGATCAGTGATGCCATATTGATTCCTTCTGAGACATATTGAGTTTCAATATGTCTCAGGAAGACATATAATTCTTGCAATAAGTCGAGGAGCGCGTCTGAGACATATGGGATGCCAATACAAATTTAGCATGCTCTTTACATACTGACACGAATACGGCCTTCGAGGACATATTAGTTATATATGTCCTTTGGCCGTATTCAGGTGGAATATGAATCGAGAACAATGTTTGTCGCTTGAGCTGAAATTGCCGAGGGCGCGCGAAGCGCGCCCGAGGTAAATTTCTGCTCAAGCGGCAAACATTGTTTGAGATTCAGATTCCACCTGAATAAACGGCCAAAGGACATAGATGATTTTATGTCCGAAGTAGGCCGTATGAGGAACTGTAACTTATTAGTTGAAAATATTAATATTTTTTCCAATGATTTTAAAATTAAATTTTAATTCTATTGATTTTTTCTTTTGTTTCTTAGATTGACATTTTGTAATGAGTGTAGTTGCTATCGAAGCGCGAGTCATTTTTTTTTTCATTAACCTACGTTCAATATGATTGCTCTTTGACATATTGAACGAAACATAGTAGGATCGGTGATGCCATATTGATTTCTCCTGAGACATATTGAGTCTCAATATGTCTCAGGAGGACATATAAAGCTTATAAAGAGTCGAGGAGCACGTCTGAGACATATGCGATGCCAATACAAATTTAGCATGCTCTTTACATACTGACACGAATACGGCCTACGAGGACATAAATATATATATATATATATATATACAAAGAGTGTGAGTTGCTAGAGACCAATAACCGACAAAAAACCTATGAAAAAATGGTTTTTCGAGATTTTTGCCATGGCGCCATGCCAGAATCGAATTTTTGGTCATCATAAACTTTATGATGATTCAGAGATCTCTCGATACAAGAGATTGCGATATAAGAGAATTTGAGCTCTTTCTTCTGAATATGGGCGTGAGCCCAAGTATTTGCGATATCCCACCACTATGAAAATGAAAGAGACAGAATATACACGCATGTTGGATACAACTTACACAACAAAACCGTAGGTGTGGCTATCATTCTTGACTTGAGCGTGTTGGGGACTCTTTGTATAAGAGAATTTCCAAGAAAATTCCTCTCCTGAAGGCCCGTTAATTCTCTTGTATCCAGAGTCTACTGTAATACAAAAAGACAGATGATACGACCGTTACTTCAGTTATGTTTAAAGATCTTATTTTAGCGTGCAATAGACGTAATTTACCTGTAAATACATCGAATAGTAACTCTGAGACTCTAAAGAGATAACCAAGGTCCTAAAAACATAAAATGCAGCAACGATGCAAAGTAGCTATGTAACAATTTTAGAATTATTTTATTTTTTTAATTGTTTTGTGACAGCATTCAAGTATTCCTAAAGTTATCATGCATATTTTCAATGTATTTTTTCACGTAGAATCCAATGAAGCTATTTTTTTCTCTAAAAATGATTTGTGAGTTGCTGGAGACCAATAACCGACAAAAAACCTATGAAAAAATGGTTTTTCGAGTTTTTCACCATGGTGCCATGCCAGAATCGAATTTTTAGTCATCATAAACTTCATTTGATTTTTAAAAATACAAATTTTAAGCCCCGAAAATTACTTGTAGCCCATCTCTGAGCAAAGTTACGGAGATTTTATGATTTAAATGTTATCTTTAGGTTAGAAAAACTGCTTTCTAGGATTCGCAAAAAATCACAGTAAAAGAGAGTGCTAAGACCTAGTCATATGATTTTCGCGGGATCAATATCATTCATCCTTTCAGATAAAAAAAAAATTTTATAAAAAATGTGATTTTTAGGTTATGTTGAGGTTAGGGTATGGGTTAGGAAACTATAAATATAGCAAAACCTAATCTTCATTACTATAAAAACAAGAAAAAATATTAGTTTTGAAATCTATGAAGGGGGGCATTTCACCTATCTTAACGGGGGGTACTCTTTTAATACGCAAAAAAGAGATCTACAATAAATTATGGAAAAGCAATAAAAAAAATCAAAGAGAAATAAAAAAATAATAGAAGTTGTTTACTGCAACGGTAACGTACAAGCTACACTATAAGCTATAGTTATACCGTATGCATAGAGTGCATAAGAAAAACACATCAACACGACACATAGAAATGTACAATTACTACCACTAATGAGAAATATTTTGCCGTGAACCGTGCATGGATAAGAGCACAACACATAGAAATGTACAATTACTACCACTAGTGAGAAATATCTTGCCGTGATCCGTGTATGGATAAGAGCACACATAGGTGACACGGCGATCTCTAACACAATCACGCGCGAGTATACGTACTAGCATATATAGGTAACACGGCAATCTCTAACACAACCACGCGCGGCATGCTATTGAGTGTGCAACGTACGAAAATCCGTGCAAAGAGGAATGAAACATGTGCACGATATATAACCATGAAGTAAAAAAATCAATTAAGACGGTTAAACGCATTTACAATTATTAATATAACAAAACATATACGAAATCTAGATGTTCACATAATTAATTAATAAATAAAATTAAAAAGTTATTAAATAGGATCGAGTTTTTTTCAATCGATGAATAGGGCGGAGAGGTACTATAGAATGGCCAGCTAGATTACCTGACTTAACACCTCTTGATTATTTTTTTTGGGGTTACTTAAAAGATAGGGTATACAAAACAAAACCTGAAAATTTAGATGAATTACGGCAAAGAATTATTAATGAATCAGCGCTTATTCCTACGGAAATGATCCAAAACGCAGTTGATGCTTTTTACCACCAGTTAGCTTACTGTCAAGAAGTAAATGGAGGTCAATTTGAGCAGTTAAAGTAAAAAATTGCAGTCCATAATGCTTATGAACAAATGTGAGAGGCAAGGGGACTCACGTTAATCAGGCACCCCAAAGGGAACAGATTTTACTACGTCCACGTCGTTGTTCCTGGGTAATGCTAAAAGTAAATAAGAAAATTCAAAGTAAAATGTCCTTGAAGGGCATTGTCAAGGTCGTCCAGAGCGTCACCGCTGCATGCATCTTGATAAAGGTAATACAAGCTTCTGTGGTAAAAAAATTGAGAATTTCCTATGCCAAGAGGTTTCCAGACCTTGTTCGAGGTTAAATGACCTTGTGTGACCATCAAGGTCATCCTTGACCCATGACTTGAGTACATGTTTGGACGTAAAATTTTCTGCTTTTTCGATTTCCGTTGTCAAAAATAGGGGTTCCCATTTGAAAAAACAAAGTTGACCTTGAAATAACCCTGAAAATCAAACCCAAGGTCAAATCCAAGGTCACTATTAAATTCCTTGACAAAAGTTACCTCTAGATTGACCTTGACCTTGTCCAAAATCGGTTCACCTAGAAAATTATTAAGGTGTTCCGGGACTTTTTGGACACCCTGTATATATAGGATAAATTTGTAATCGTTAGGTAAACTACACAATTCTACACAAGAAATTGTAACAGTTACACATTAATATGTAGATTAGGCGTACTTGATAATTGTATAGTCGAAAAAAATTTTTTTTCAATATAGGTTATTAATCGACAAGGACGTCGATACCGTAGCCTCAAACGTGTTACGGGTGGAATATTCTAGAAAATAATAAACGTAAAAGTATAAGAAAAATATTAAACCGAATGAATAAGCCTGTAAGAAAGCGCTGACGAGACGTCTGAAACCAGCTAGCAACAACTCGTGATCGAAAGAAATGATGACGAACTAGCCGACAAGTTAAGACCTGTAGAGAACGAACAAAGTCAAGCATAGAAAAACAGAAGCCACGAGGTAAAAACTTCTAGACGAATAAGGAAGTGGGAAACAACGGACTCAGCAAGTATAAATACGACCGGGCGAACCACGCCACGGCCTACTAGGCTAAGAGGCACTAGAGCACCAAAAAAGATGTAGACTATTAGAACCCGACCAGAACATACAGAAGCACGGATCCACAATCGACGCTGCGAGGACGTATCAGCGATTTTACACCAGTAGTACAGTAGACATTTCTCTCTCTCTCGCGATTAACGTAATAATAAATCTATCGGTTTATTTTAATTATCGTCTTATTAAATTAATAACCTTCACGCAAATTGACTACTTGGATTTACTAAGCTTAGTCGTGATAAAAAGATACCCACAACATAATAAATCAATAACGTGAAAACGTAACAATTTCATCAAATTTATGTTCAAATGATATCAAAAAAATATTTCTATATCATGTAATGATAATTTTTCAAATGAGGTAATTTGATGTATTTTAAAAATTAATGTTTCTCTTAATAAAAATATTATTGCTTTAATAAAATAAATTTTAATATATTCAATCGTTAACAAATTTTATATAAATGACAATTCATTTACATACAAATACGTGCACAAATGAAAATGTAATTAAAGTAAATATAATATTAATATATTCAAATGTAATTTCAATCAAATACATTAAAATGTAATTTCAATCAAATACATTAAAATGTAATTTTAATTAAATATATTTAAACGTAATTTTAATATATTTAATTGTTAACAATTTTTATATAAATGACAATTCATTGAAATACTGACACAAATATAAATATAAAAATAAAAATATAAAAAAGGTTAAATGTATGTTATTTATAAAAAATTGTTAGCAAGTAACTTTTTAAATAATATATTTTCATTAAAACTAATTTGAATACTTTATTCTCTGAATGATAACTAAATAAAATTTTAATTTAATAAATTTAGTTATACAATTATGAATATATAATGATTATATAACTGTTTATCAAATAAAATTATTATTTTTTTACACATATATATATATATATATATATATATATATATATATATATATATATATATTACAAAAATAATTATTACAATAGATTGTAGTTAAATAAAAATATTTATTTTAATGATTATAGCGTTGAAATTTATTTTGATGAAAATGTTATTCGATTGACATTTACAGTATTATTTTAACTATGTTTGAAAAGTTACTTGTCATCGATGAAAAAAATATTTAATTTTTTTAATTAATAATCTATTAATATCAAGAATTTTGAAAAATTATAGTATTTATGATATGCAAACCTGACTTGTGATACATACACTTTCTAATATTTGTATCTCATTAAAATTTTTTATTAGATGTAAAAAGGATTGTTAAGTAATTGCAAATAGTTATTTTATTATCCTGAAATATTCAAATTTAAAAAAAAACAAGAATGTGTACTTTAATCTTATGGTTTTTTTTATTTAAATTTCGTATTTCATATATATAAAATACATTTGTGGAGATATTTTTATTAGAAATAAATACAAAATTTTTTTTAAGCATGTTTCACGTAAAAATTAATTTTATAATTCAAATTCATGGTCATATATTAAGGTCTTAAAATTATAGTTGTTACTCAATTCCCAATTCTCAGTTTATTTATATCAAATATCGTACTTTGTTTTTCTTATGGAAGTAGAGTGACAAATAGTCACTTAATGGAATAAATTATATTTTTTTTTACTTTTTTTACTTTTAGCACTTGTGTACATATATTTTTATATTATGTTTGATCAAATTATTTTCAATTTTATTTAGTACTTAAAACTAACTTAAATTGATTAATTCTCATTTACTTAAAATTAGTTATTTATACATAATAATATAATAAAAGAAAATTCAACTGAGCGACGTTAGGAGCGAAAAACTTCGATATAATTAATATCTATTAACGTAAAACCCATAAAATTGTGTAACGATTTTCAACAGTTGATAAATATAATGTAAATCATATAATGGCTGATTCCATTTCAAATCGAACAGTCAGTATACACTCAAGTCACCAATTACTGCGCTAATGGAGTATGTTATTCTACCCAAAAAATAAGGGTATACGTATTTTTTTATTTTGCTGAAATATCAAAATGGCATCAGATATGCACTTTTGAAAATTGCATACAAAAACTAAATGTTAAAACTGAAAATGTTGAGAATAACTTTAGAGAGCTATCGTTTTACCAATCTCCAATGAATTTTGATAAACCTTTTTTTATTTTATTTCGTTTTGAGCCCTCTTCAACTCCGTGCAAGAAATTTAAAAAAAAACTAAAAAATGACTGAGATATATGCATTTTACCAAAAAATGCACTTTTTATGCACATGCATTTTTCTCGAAAAGGCCATTTTTTTTTGCTGAAATTTTTTTTGCTGATAGAGGACCAAAATACCTATCTAATAGTACTTGTTTGATCCCGGCTTTTTTGGTTTGGAGCGAGAAAAAAATTCACAAATTTTGTTGGTGAAAAATGCTTGTATATACGTTCGGAAGTCCTAAGCAGTTGACATTTAAATATTATCCTTCGTTTAGCATTATCCAGGAACAACGACGTGGACGTAGAAGAATTCTGTTCCCTTCGGGGTGCTTTTTTAGAGTGAGTTCCCCTTGCCTCTCACTGTTGGGATGCGTCAAAAAAATAATTATAGATAATTATTTTTTTTTATTTTTGCGCTTATTATTTTTAGTTTTAAATGTAGTCTCACGACGCTTGGCTTTTTTTTTCTTGTTTTTCACTTCATTTAGTGCATGTATAGCTGTCCTGCCAATAAATATATGTGATTTTGATTCCCCAAGTTTTTTTAACCACATATGACTTTTTTGAATTCCATTATATTTAGAAACCCCACTCCATTCAATATTTTTCTTTTTTCTAAATCTTTCAATCTCATTTATTGGTAGTAAAATGATTTTTATTGCATTGGTGTAACTTTGAACCCAATTTATAAAATCGTCAGCATTTTGTATCGATTCTTCATGAACTCTTTTCAAGTTATGTGAAGTAGCATAATGCTTTAGAAGCCCACCTATTCCATCAACGGCTCCTTTCCCATGACCAGTCGCAGAAAATAACCATTTCATTTCATAAAACCAATGTTTGAATTCATGTAGTTGAAAAGGATTTTTAAATTGGCTTGGAGCTCCATCTGATATGATAGTGACTTTAGTAACTAAATAATTCTTTTTCATAAGATCGATAATTTTATTTATTGCTAGCAGTGCATATGCAGTATCATGCTTTTTGTCGTCACTAACTATCGCAAAACTTTGTGTTATCTCTCCTTGGTAACAGACTGCAGTAAAAATAGAAATTTGGTTATTTACCCAATGATTTCCTTGAACCGCTTTATTATTTATTACAGACCAATTTTCTGCAAAGTCAACGTGGATGATTAACTTAGTAGGATCAGCTTTACCTTCTTCTTTTTCTTTTTTTATAGCTTCACGTTGAATATTTTTTATGTATATATGAGTACTTGCTTTCAATGCGCAGATTGAAAGTTTTTCTTTAAAATCTGTTAAGCTTATTGTTTGTTTAATAAGATTACCATTATCCCACAAAGCAAACGTAATTTCATCTTCACAATGTTGTTTCAGTTTTAACAATTCTAATGTGATACCCGCACCACCGGGACAATCTTTGCATTCTTGCAAGAAACATGAATCAGATGGTTCAGAACACAACATTGTGTTAGTTATTTCTGAACGAATTGAATCTAATTCGGAATTCTTATCGCCTCTAAAACGAATCAAACTTGTAAGAAACAGTTCAAAATTTTCGCAATGTACACAAAGACAAGCTTCCTTCACAGGGCTAGTTAAGACGAAACTTGGTCTTAGACTATAGAATTTCGATTTTCCTATTTGTAAGTTTGGATTTTCTTTTCTTAATTGACTATATGTTTCTTTTAAGCTTCGAGTAAGAAACCGTTTGACTTTTTTAGTTTTTGTGTTATTAATTTTAACAGTTACGACATCAGATTTATTTGGACTTTGTCTACTACAATTAAAATCATCATTTAAAAAATATTCCATAACGATATTTTTTGTGCTTTCATCAATAGGATGACCAGTATATAAATCTGGCTCCGAATAAACTCCTTTATTTTTCACGAGATTTCTTGATTTATTTATCATATACTCGCTTATATTCGGGAATAGTGAGCAAACTTTTATTTTGCTTAATTTTGAAGGTAGTAGAGTTAGAAGTTTTATTTTCTCCGAAATAGAAGAGCATTTTTCTAAAGCCAATTTAAAATTTTCTAAAAATTCATTCCAATAGTTTTCAGTGGAATTTTCGTCCGATTCTATTGATTCAACTGAAATGCCATACGCATCTTCTAATTTACTTCCAACAGTAGCAGAAAAAGCTGAAATTAAGGATTTTTTCTTTTTAGATACGTAATTTCCTCTAAAATTTTTAGATATTGCAGTTTTTCTTTTTAGGGGTGAGATGCATTCAGGTAAAACTGAATTAATACACTGAGAGAAAAATCATGTTATTATTCCATGAAATTTCAAGTGATCATTACATGATATTTCTTCACCGAATATTATCGAAGAAACAAGTGATTTTTCGATGATATTCATGTTTTTAATAGATGGCGATGCATCATGTTAAAATTACTTGAGACCCACGGGATTTTCACGTGGCACTCAAGTGAATTCATCGGTGGTGCGGCCGACTCAGTAGCACAGGCTTTGAAAGGAGATAGAGAGGGGGAGAGAGAGAGAGAAACAAAGTAACCAAAGGGCTTCGCTAATAAAAATCGACAGGAAAATGAACCCCCACTCTACTCGCACAGTATGTGTATTCTAACTGACTGCTGCTACGAAAATACACTTATATTCTTTAGTCTCTCTCTCCCTCCCTCTCTCCCTCTCTCTTTCAAAGTCCGCGCTACTCGGTCGGCCCTACCACCATCGAATTGACTTGAGTTCCACGTGAAAATCCCGTGAGCGTCCAAGGAATAATATCATGGCGCCTATAGTATTTTAAGTTAGAATCAATTGACGTTAAATTAACTTGATCTCATGAGAACTTTACATAAATAATCATATAATTTTAACGTGTTAAATTTATCACGAAAAAATAACATGATTTTACTCTCCGTGTACTCTCGTTTAATTCCTCTATTCGTTCGGGTGTCTTCGGAATAAAATCATCATCTCTTCCGCTAAAAAGTTCAGTGATTTCATTTTCAGATATAGACTCAAGATCACTTAAAATCATTTTTGATATGCGTTTATGGCAATTTTTACATACATTAGTAGATGGCAATATATTTAAATCTGGATGAAGCTGTGCCAAATTAATGGCTAAATCTTTCAACGGTCTAAAACGTGAATTACTGCTCATATAAACTACCTTTTTATGCATTTGAAAAAAATCGGGACATGAAATTCTTTTAGAAGAGTAAATTTCGGACATTGTTATTTCACAATTTTGTTGAATTTTTCACAAGCCCGAGAAGCACCTTTCAAAGCAGCCGTAAAAATAACTAGCTTCTATATAACAGTTCTAATATGCTGTTTTGGTTACGCGATGTATTTGTCCGCGAGTTAGCCTCCTATTGTTTGTACATCGAAACATACATAATATAGATATACACGAATAGAATTCTTTTTTTTCATGTTTAAATATTTATTTTTATATATATATATATATATATATATATATATATCTCACTATTGATGCTATATACATGCATACAAATGTAAACAAATGATGAGCCAAGCATACGACAGTGTTTGAATGCAGACTGCTTAAGACTTCCGAACGTATATACAAGCATTTTTCACCAACAAAATTTGTGAATTTTTTTCTCGCTCCAAACCAAAAAACCCGGGATCAAACAAGTACTATTAGATAGGTATTTTGGTCCTCTATCAGCAAAAAAAATTTCAGCAAAAAAAAAAAATGGTCTTTTCGAGAAAAATGCATGTGCATAAAAAGTGCATTTTTTGGTAAAATGCATATATCTCAGTCATTTTTTAGTTTTTTTTTAAATTTCTTGCTCGGAGTTGAAGAGGGCTGAAAACGAAATAAAATATTTCAAAATTTATCAAAAGGTTTATCAAAATTCATTGGAGATTGGTAAAACGATAGCTTTCTAAAGTTATTCTCAACATTTTCAGTTTTAACATTTAGTTTTTGTATGCAATTTTCAAAAGTGCATATCTGATGCAATTTTGATATTTCAGCAAAATAAAAAAATACGTATACCCTTATTTTTAGGGTAGAATAACATACTCCATTAGCGCAGTAATTGGTGACTTGAGTGTATACTGACTGTTCGATTTGAAATGGAATCAGCCTAATATATATATCAATTTTAAATTACTAATAATTAATTTAAAACTCAAAAGTAACTATTTTAAAACGGAATGTGGAAGATAAACATGTATCGTTTTATTCCTTAATTAAAATATTAATTATTAGTAATTTTAGTGTTATGTATTATGTAAATAATTCTATATTTAATAATTTTTAATTTTAGAAACAGGAAAAGCCGCCCAAAAAGAGATTATTAATTACATTTTCTGCGAAATATTGCTCTTGAATCGAGTAAGTGAAATATCAGTCTTAGTACCAAAAAAAAAACACTAAGCATCGCAAATTTATGCTCTTATTTCATGATATAATAGTAGCGACATTGGTCCCTAAAATTCAAGCTATAGTACTAATTGAAATCATATCGCCACTTTTATTTTAAGTACCTAAGTACATAAATTAGATATACTTGATTTAGAACCTATTTTAACAATACTTCCCTTTCTCCGTGCAGTTGTTAGTTCTAGTAAACGTCAAATACTGTTTTCAATTATTTTATGGTTCGTGATTAAAACACGAGATTAAAAAGAATGAAATTCTATTATATTTTTTCATAGGTTTAAACGCAATTTAATGAAATCGATTTTTAATTCATCATGATACAATTCTTATTTGAACAATTTTAATGCATATTGTAACTTTAATTAATCCTTCTTTAAAAAAATATGAAATTTTAATTTAGTACGAAACTTTAATATTAAAATTCATAAGTTGTGGCAATTCTTTTTCATTTAAAAATTGGCTAATTTATACATAATAATATAATATGTGAAAATTCAACCAAGCGACGTTAGGAGCAAATTAAAAATAAATCGGAAATTTTATTTTATTTTTCGATGTATGTATAGTCATGAAGAATATTATTGTATTTCGTCGTTGTATTTGACTCTTAGTTCTAGACAGGGTTTGTACCCCAAAGCCAAGTAAAGTTAAATCAATCAATCAATCAACCTCTCCGTCTCCGTCTATCCCTGTCTTCGTCTTTTTGTTTCCGTCTCTCCGTTTTCGTCTCTCCATCTCCGTTTCTCCGTCTTCGTCCCTCTGTCTCCGACTCAATTTCTCCGTCTCCGTCTTTTCGTCTCTTTCTCTCCGTCTCCGTCTCTCCGTCTGTCTATCTCCGTATCTTCTTCTCCGTTTCTCCATCTCCGTTTTTCTGTCTCAATTTCTCCGTCTTTGTCTCTCCGTCGTTGTCTCTCTGTCACCGTGTCCGTCTCTCCGTCTCTGTCTCTCCGTTTCCGTTCCTCCATCTCTGTCTCTTCGTCTCCGTTCTTCTGTCTTTGTCTCTTTGTCTCAGCGCTAAAAATAGCAACCGTGAATTCTTAATTAAACAACGCTCACAGTAGCAGCCGCGTTTTTTTAACCACACAGCGCTCAAAATAGCAGCCGCAAATTTGTAACTACACAGTGCTCGAAATAGCATTTGTGAATTCTTAATTACACAGCGCTCACAATAGCAGCCGCGTTTTTTTAACCACATAGTGCTTAAAATGGCAGCCGCAAATTTGTAACTACACAACGCTTACAATAGTTGTGTTTTTTAATTTCACAGCACTTACAATAGCAGCCGCGTTTTTTTAACCACACGGTGCTTAAAATAGCTGCTACGAATTTAAATTACACAGCGCTTACAATAGTTGTTGCGTTTTTCATCTTTAGCTCAAAAAATAGCAGTCGCGTTTTTTAAATCAGACAGTGCTCTGAAAAGCAGTCGTGAATTTCTAATTACACGGCGCTTACAGTAATTTTAGCGTTTTTTCCTATCACAGCACTTACAATAGAAGCCATATTTTTTTTAACCATACAATATTTAAAAAAGCAATCGCGTTTTTTCAATAGCACAGAACTAAAAATAGCATCCGTGATTTTTAACCATACAGCGCTAAACTCTACTTTAATTTTTAATTTTTTTATATTTAATATTACATTAGAGTTTTAAATATACTTGATTTTATTTTCTTATTTGTTATATTTACTTTTTGTATTGTGGTTTTATAATATTTTTTTGTAAACGATGTTTTCAGTATAGACCATTTCATCTTGAATTTTTCTTGATTTTGCTGTTAATAATATTTTCAATTCTTTTTTATTAGTTGTCCTAGAAAGTGCCACGTATAACTGCCCATGACTGAAAATTGGTGTTGGTAAATACACTCCTACTTTTTTAAATGATTATTCTTGTTACTCATTAATAGTCATTGCATGAGCAAATTTTACAGAAAATTATTTTCTGGTCATCTGGAATGGCAGTTCATCATTTGCTGATAAGGTCATAAGTGGTAAGAATATCATGCTCCCTTTTTTACTTCTTGTTAATATTTTTGCAATAATGGTAAATTGTTCTACTTTCGTTAATCGCATTGCGTTACAAAGTTCTTCATTCAAATTAATATTTTTGAGAAGCATTATTATAGCTCCTTTTTTTAATTGTAATCTATGTGGAGGTAAACCGTTGGGCGTTGAAGAATTTGAAAATTTTGATGTCGAAACTGCGTCTAAACTTTTGTTATTTACATCTCTTGCAGAGTTAATGCTCAAGTACTCATATAATATTTTCGTAATCGTCACAATTTTCAATATTTATATTATGTCCGTAAATTTCATCAATTAGATTGCACTTGGACAATATTTCTTTTGGAATTTGTATAACTTCATTTTCCTTTTTCATATTTTGAATGAAAATTACCATTTTCTATATTTAGTAATTAATATTTAAATTTATGATCGAATTCCGATGAACGTTTATTTTTTTTCAAAGACGTACATTGGAAATGTCCTTATAAATAGCTTTTTTGAGACAATTTCCTACTATCTGCGTTCTATTTCCATGTTCCACTATTGGTAATGTTTTTCTAAAATCACCTGATGTGATAAATGTTTTTTTCCCAACGCGGAGAACAAAAATCGAATTCCGTTCACCTTGTTGGAAAAAATTCCATACTCGACTCGCGGCAAAATAGGTCCCCCACTCGTCTTCTTTGTCACTTTCGCAACGCTCGAGTGCCAAACGACTCGTGTGAATGACCTATTTTGCTCGCTTGTTGAGTAATCTACTATTCCTCCAAACAAGTAATTATTATCACATACATTTTCAAACATGCGATTGACGGCTTCAAAAGCGTATTTTGATGTCATTGTGATTTCATTCCAGATAACAATTGATACATTTTTCATTTTTTACCTATTTCGCTGTTTGCACGAATATTGTATATTGTGTCTTCAGATATGTTCAACGGTAATTTAAATGCTGTATGTACTGTCATACCATCTTGTAATGAATTAGCCACTATACCTGTCCACGATACAATTAAATAGTTGATTCCATGAATTTTTAGATAAGTTATAATTGTATTCAATAAGTAGCTTTTACCACTTCCACCTAGATTGTCTATATATATATATGTATTGGGGCAGCGATGCCGAAAGTGGCAGAGTCAGAGAGGGAAATTCAAAAATGTGTAAAAAAAAAGTATTAAAATAAATAGTTTTTAAAATTTGATAATTAATAAATAATTCTAAAAAACAAAGTTACTATAACAAAATAATTTTTTTTCTATTTTTTACATTTTTTTGAGTTGAACAAAATTTTGTTGAACTCAAAAAATTTAAAAAATAGAAAAAAAATTATTTTGTTATAGTAACTTTGTTTTTTGGAATTATTTATTAATTATCAAATTTTGAAAACTATTTATTTTAATACTTTTTTTTTATACATTTTTGAATTTCCCTCTCTGACTCTGCCACTTTCGGCATCGCTGTATTGGGGTGTCCACATGAAGTGTGCATAAAAAAAAATAGAATTCCTCCAAATTTTACCTAAATGTTTTTTTTGGTTCCTTAAGTTTTCATGTATTTTTTCAGATTATTCTGAGTCAATGCCTCTAAGATACAGGAGCTCAAAGTTGTTTGAAAACGTTATTTTCGCAAAAATAGGGCTTTTTTAATCTCAAATAACGCAAAATCTGTACATCTGAACGAAAAAAGTCATAATACCTTTTTGTTAAGAAATTTGGCCAATTTTTCAAAACAATTTTCATATTGGCCTTCAAATTTTTTTTAAGACCCTTTTCGGCCCTTTTTAGGACGAAAATAGCCCTAAATACAACAGCGTCCTTTTTTTCTACCTTGAAAGTATGAAAATTGAATTTCCCGGTAAAAAATATACACGGAGTCAAGTTTTTAGAGTGGTCGAACAGAAATTGTAACCTCTACAGCCTTAATTCCAGAAAATTCCATGATAGATGCAGAAACGCAGCTTTTGAAGTTTTTTTGTCATTTTCAAACATCTGCCGTAATTTGGATTCTTAATATAATATGATATTTGGCCTTGCAACTCAGGCCTCTTCAAGACGTTTTAGTTGCGAGATCAAAAACCTTTGTAGGACGTTTGGAACCGAAGATACAATAATTTAAGGGTTGTCTATTATTCAAAGTAGACAAATGATATACATAGTAGATTACGTATAAGAAAATTCAATTCCGTAAACCAAAAGCATGGTCGCGAATTTATTATTCGTAAAAATAAAAAATTTTTTCTTTTATTCTGTGGATCAAAATTGAGTTTTGGATGCTAAAATTATTTTTGAATTAATTTATTCAGCAGTTATTGAGTTTCTATTTGTTTTGGTCACGGAAATGAATTGAAAGTCATTTCAGTTTTATGATTATATTATCGATAGCTCGGTTAGTAAACTGATAGTAAATGGGTATATATATATATATATAATCATAGCGTGTCATCTATTCGACCACTCTAAAAACTTGACTCCGTGTATATTTTTTACCGAGGAATTCAATTTCCATATTTACGAGGTAGAAAAAAAGGTGGCTGTTGTATTTAGGGCTATTTTTGTCCTGAAAGGGCCAAAAAGGGTCTTAAAAAGAGTTTGAAGGCCAATATGAAAATTGTTTTAAAAAATTGGCCAAATTCCTTAACAAAAAGGTATTATGACTTTTTTCGTTTAGAAGTACAGATTTCGCGTTATTTGAGATTAAAAAAGCCCTATTTTTGCGAAAATAACGTTTTCAGACAACTTTAAGCTCCTGTATCTCAGAGGCATTGACTCAGAATGATCTGAAAAAATACATGAAAACTCAGGGAACCAAAACAAACATTTAGGCAAAGTTTAGAGGAATTCTATTTTTTTTATGTACACTTCACGTGGACATTCCATATATATATATATATATATATATATATATATATATATATATAACACGGTGACCCATTTTAATCGCTACTCCCGGATTTTTCGGATTCTAAGACAGATAGCAAAAATGGTTCAGACAAAAGTTGTAGGGGACGAAGAGGCCAAACGATGGTCCTAACAGCTTTCACCTTGAACTTGACCTTCAAGGTTATTTCAAGGTCAAGTGGTTTTTTTCAATAAAAACACCTATTTTTGACCCCAGATTCGGAGAGAGCGTAAAATTTTAGGTTCAAAATCATATTAAGACATTTTTTTCAAGGTCATTTCAAGGTCAAATGAAGGTTAAACTCCGAAAAATCCATTTCAAGTCGTTTTTTCCATGAGTCACATGGCTTAAGTGGTTTAAACTGATCACAGGTTTCATAGGGAAATCCACACACCCAAAACTTTTACATCCTAGTAAACAAATATCAAACTTGCACATCCGAACCCCATGCTTTTTATAGCCTCACATGCTAAACTGTTGCACCAGAAATCCCGCAGTTCCACACATCTCTACCCTATGTATGATGTTTGTTTAACGGAAACTTAAGAAGATCATTAAAGCTTTTTTTGTAAATGTGTCAACCTAACGTTCAGCGCTACCCAGAAACAATGACGTGGACGTAGTAAGGATTGTTTCCTTTGCAGTGCTTGATTAAAGTGAGTTTCCTTGCCTCTCACTGTTCGGGGCGCTCGATTTAAGTGAGTCCCTCCGCCCCTCACCTTGGAATACCGATTTCCGATTGTCGCACCACGATAATTACTTCAGCTTTTTTCTTAAAAGTATCGTCGTGTCAACAATCTTGTTAGGCGGATAGTTAACCATTTAGGAGCCAGCCATTAATTACTATTGAATTTAAATAGTAAAATGGTATCAAAAATATTAATAATTATAATATTCGCCCGTATGCGGTCGCGACTAAAAAAGAAAAACGTTTGTCACACTTTATTAATCGTAAATTTTATAATAAAGTAATAATCAAAACATCATAGGTATTTGATTCAATAAAACATTAATTCTACTTCGGATTGCACATAAATTTTACCGTTAAAACTTGAAAAATATCATTAAAGACACACACATAAAGAAATTATGTTCCGTCAAAGGTTCTTTTAATAATATCTGAACAGTTGACCAATTTTAAGATTTTCCGCCCATTTTTAACATTAAGCTTTATTTTCAATTGTTTAATTCTAAAAAAATAGGTTCGATGCTTTTTGTACAAAACAGAAATGTTGTATCTTTATTCTTTTGAAAGTTATGAGTAAATTAAAGATATGAGCTGTGAAAAATGTGATTGTTTAAAAAGAAAAGCTTTTTTGTACAAAAAGCATCAAAGCTATTTTTTTTAGAATCAAACTATTAAAAATAAAGCCTAATATTAAAAATGTGCGGAATATATTAAAATCGGTCAACAGTCAGATATTATTAAAAGAATCTTTGACGGAACAAAAATTATTTGTAAATGTGCCTTTAAGGGGATGTAATAGGGTATATGATTTCTACATAGTTACCGACATTGCAGTTTACCAAAATTTTTATCTTTATTCAAAGATTTTCAGAAATATCTCTATATTAAGCTCTTTATTAGTAGAAATGGAAGACTTTAATATAGAGATATTTTAAAAAATCTTGGATTAAGAACCAATAACTTGGAAAACTGTAATGTCGATATTTTACATCCCCTTAATGATTACATTATCAATATTAGTATTTCTCAAATTTGAACGGCAATAATTCACAATATTTAAAATAAAAGCAAGTTTTAGTATTATGTGCAGTTCAAATTAGAAATAATTTAATGATTATTACTTTATTATAAAACTTACAATTAAAAAGTGTGACAATCGGTATACTTTTGGCAGATACACTTACAAGGAAAGTATTTGATCTCCGGGAAACGGATTTGGCTGCAACTGCAGAATATGATTCTTTGATGAAAAAAAAGGAACCCGTGTTTTTTCTTTTGTGCTGATAGGCCCTATAGACATATATATAGACATTTCTTCGAAAATATAGAGAAAAGAAGTGATTATAAGTACTTGAATAGCTAAATAACTAAAACTTTTATAGAAAAATGTACAAGTTCAAAGCTTTAATTTAAGCCTTATTGCATCAAAAAATCTTTTGTAGTTCAAAAGTTGTCCCTTATTGAAAATGACTACATATTTATTAATATTTTTAGCATGTAACATATGATCAAATTTTTACCTAATTTCATTAACATATTTTAATCTTCTGTAACTTTTGAACCATATGAGATTTTCTAATGCAACAAGGCTTAAATTAAAGTTCTCAGCCTTTATTTCCTTTTATTTTTTATACAATTTTCTGTAAGAGTTTAAGTTGTTCAGTTATTCAAGTTCTTATAAAGACTTCTTTTCATTACATTTTCAAAGAAATGTCTATATCCCCGTCTATAGGGCCTATTAGCACAGAAGAAAAAACATGGGTTCATTTTTTTTAATCAAAAAATAATATCTTGCAGTTTTAGCCAAATCCATTTCCCAGAAGTCAAATACTCTCCTTGTTAGTCAGATAAAGTTACCGTAATTTAGGAACATTTTTCTTTTTTGGTCGCGACCGTAAACGGGCAAATATTTTAATTATTTATATTTTTTATACCATTTCACTATTCAAATTCAATAGTAATTAATAGCTGGCTCTGAAATGGCTGACTATCTGCCCAACGAGATCGTTGACATAATGTTGGCCTTAGGAGAAAGCCGAAGTAATTATCGTGCTGCGGCAAGAATTTATGCTGAGCGCTATCCAGACAGATGACACCCTGACGCTATGGCTATCAGACGTTTAACTCAAAGAGCTCGTTGTGGACACATGGTTCGTCAACGAAGGCGCCATCAATATGATGAAAATGATAATTGGGTTGTGACTATTCCGGCAATAATTCATCCTGACCCACAGATAAGCGCTCGTCGAGTCGAAAGGGAAATTGGCATTCCAAAAAGTACATTTTTAAGAATTATGAAGGTGCTTAGATATCGTGCGTATCATATTACTCTGGTCCAAGAGCTACAGTTTGCTCATTTTCAAGAGCGTATTGTGTTTTGCCAATGGGCTTTACAAATGATAGCAAATGATCCAGACTTTTTTAAATTAGTTCTTTTTTCTGATGAGGCAAAATTTAAAGTGATAGGAAATTGAATAGACATAATTGTCATTACTGGTCTGATGTTAATCCTTATTGGGTCAGAACTGTAAACCATCAAAGACGTTGGAGTATTATGGTATGGTGTGGGATTATTAATGGATATTTGATTGGCCCTTATTTTTCTAAGAAAATGTTAATCAACACACTCACTTAACGCTAATAAGAGATGAACTACCTGTATTGATGGAAGATGTTGACTTAGAAACGCGACGAAGAATGTGGCTCCAGCAGGTCAGCGCGGCACCACATTTCGCTCGAATTGTCAGGACTTTTTTGAAAGAGCAGTATGGTAACAGATAGATTGGTCGAGGTGGTCCGGTTAAATGGCGTGCTTGCTCACTCGATCTTACATCATCAGATTTTTACTTATCGAGGTACTTAAAAAATACCGTTTTTGAGGAAAGGCCCACCACAAGAGTAGACATGATGGACAGAATTCGTCGAGCTTGCTTTTCGTTTGCCACTTATAAAAGCGTTTTACTAAGTGCCTGGAAGTAAATGATCATAATTTCAAAAATTTGCTTCGAGGTTAGGTAAACACATAAGTGAAAGGCGAAGGGACTCATTTAAATCAAGCGCCCCGAACAGTGAGAGGCAACGGGGCTCACTTAAATCAAGCACCTCGAACAGTGAGGGGCAAGGGGACTCACTTTAATTAAGCACCCCAAAAGAAACAATCCTTACTACGTCCACGTCATTGTTTCTGGGTAGCGCTAAACGTAAGGTTGACACATTTACAAAAAAAGCTTTAATGATCTTCTTAAGTTTCCATTAAACAAACATCATTCATGGGGTAAAGATGTGTGGGACTGGGGAATTTCTGGTGCAACAGTTTAGCATGTGAGGCTATAAAGAGCATGGGGCACGGTTCGCCTGAAGGAAGTTTAAATGAAAATGTTTTCTTGACTCAAAATTCATTTTGATTAGGATTTTTAGATATCTTAAACATATTTTGACATACTTTTTAAAATCAATTTACGTGGCCGATTCATAAAAAGTTAAGTTTAAATGAACAAATATTGTTTTATTAGGCAACATTATTATAAATATATAAATAGAAATAACAAATAAGTAAATAACTATCCCCCATTTATTTTATATCACCTGTATGTTAAAAACATTTATTTACGGTATTAATATGCATTAAATCTATAATTATAAAACGACTGATATATATAATTACTTAAGAAATGAAAAATAATATATACAAAGCTAGAAAATTTTTTCCATAACTACAATCTTAAAGTTCGTTATATTCTCACCTAATTCATTGTATACAAATAAAATAAACATTGAAAAGGTTACAGCTAACAGTACTCGATACTATTTATTATTTATGATATAAAGATCATATGTAAATACAATTTGTGGAATTTAAAGTGATATATAATCTTAACGGTAGGCCGGAGTAGAACCTGATACCGACCGAGTAACAATTGAGTTGTTTGTTATTTACTCAAGTATTAATCGGTGTATCTTCAAAATAAAGGTTGATCGCAATAGATATTATTATTATGAATATCTATGCACAAGAAAAAAAAAATCTACCGATTCGTTTTTGAGAAAAGTAAGGAACGCTGAAGTAAAAGATTATGTTTATAATATTTTCGCGTTCCTTACTTTTCTCAAAAACAAAGCGATAGATTTTTTTTTTCTTGTGCATAAATATTTGTAATAATAATATCTATTGCGCTTAACCTTCAATTTGCAGATACACCGATTAATACTTGAGTAAATAACAAAAATGCCAATTAGACAAGGACAGCGAATCCGGCCTGCTCTTAAAGAAAATTTAGTATAGCATTTGACTTCGCGCAGCAACGTTCGTTCAATTTATTTAATTTCATTCAATTTAAAAATAGTGATTGTTAATTATGAACTTGCAAAGTAATTTGGTCAGAATTCACGAGCAAAATCGGCATAATATGTGTTTGATGTGTAAAAGGAAGCCGAAAAGCATTATAAAACTGCAGGTAAAATAGGAACTCAAATCAAATTATTATTTCCTGATTTTAATGAGATGGATTTGCGTTTAACTGCTGTAGTTTGTGGTGCTTGTAGGCTTAAAATTACAAGAGCTAATATGAATACAAGTTTAAAAAGTTCACTTCAGATGCCAGACTACTCAAAATATCATTTAAAAATGAAAACGCGCAGTACATCAAAGTCAGAAAAAGAGTGTGGCTGTACTTTATGTAATAAAATTAGATCCAGACAAAGAAGTTTTGAAATTATTAATACTAAAAAAAAGGAATCTCGCAAACCACTGAAGAAGACTAATAGGCGATGTTCGAATTGTTTAACTTTAATAGCTAAAGGTATAAGTCATAAATGTACTTCAACAACATTCCTAAAAAATGTTCAAGAAGGCATCAAAACTCCAAAGCAAAGTGAACATTTGATTTCTAAATTATTAGTCAAAAGGAAAGTTGAAAATAAATTAAATGACAAAGCAGAAAGGACGAATGTTGCACTATTTCTATCGCAACAGCGTGGTAAACCATTAAATATTATCGTAAATGCAAAAAAAAAACAAATACACCAAATATCGTCTAATGATTTATGTGATTTGCAGAATGATTCAAATTCATCTGATCGTCAGATACGTGATTTTTCTAAATTTATAAGAAAAAAAACATGTTCACGAAATATTATTGAGCCTTATACTCGAGAAAAAAATTTTCAAAAGTCTCATAGTTTGGATGAATTTTTTGAAGTGCATTCATTGGATTTCGAAATTGTAAAAAATGAGGTTGTTACGAAAATTCCAAGCTCTGCTATTATTTGCACCGATTTGATTTTGTTTATACAACATATTATTCATAATAGAAATATTTTTTATTTTCACTTGAATTTTGGTATTGATGGTGGCGGAGGTTTTTTAAAATTCACCTTATCTATTCAATCTAAAAATGAAGATAATAACATTGAAAAAAATACTTCAAAGAATTCTAAAAAATGGAAGGACACTGGAGTAAAGAAGATATTTATTATTGCTCTTGCTCCAGATACACAAGAAAATTATAACAATGTAAAACTTTTGTGGTCAAAACTAAAAATTAATGATTGTTTGATTGAATATCCAGGAACAATTACAACTGACTTGAAACTTTCAAACATAATTACGGGTTTAACGAATAGCGCAAGTTATTGTTCATGTATTTGGTGTGATGTCACGAAAACTAATTTAGGTTTGTGTGGTACTTTGAGGACAACAACTAGCTGTATGTCTAATTATAATAACTGGTGTGATCATGGCAAGGTAAAAAAAAAAGTTAAAGATTTCAAAAATTGTATCAATCCACCTTTGTTTTATTCAGATGATGATAAACTAATTTTAGATGTAATTCCTCCTCCAGAATTACATCTTCTATTAGGCTGTGTTAACACACTTTATAGTAATATGTCTAAGTTATATCTCGATATTGCTACAAAATGGGCGCATCAAAGTAACGTAGAAAGAAGTTATAGTAATGGTGGTAACTTTTCGTTTGCAGGAAATGCATGTAACGTATTACTGAATAATGTTGATAAACTTCAACAGATATGTGAAGTTAACATTGGAGGTCTAGCAGGTTCCATGGCATATGTAGATACTTTTAGAAAATTTAAAATAGTCGTTGATGACTGCTTTTCTCTAAATTTGAAGCTAGATTTTGAACAAAATATTAAAGAATTCAAAAAAAGTTACGAACTCTTAGGAATCTCAATAACACCAAAAGTGCATACAATTATTAATCAGGTAGCACAATTTTGTTCAAAACACCAGATAGGCTTAGGATTTTTCGGAGAGCAAGCTACAGAATCAGTGCATTATGATTTTAATAAAAAGTGGATGGATTATAAAGTATCAAAACAGAATGAAAATTATACTACAAAATTACTTCGAGCTGTACGTAGCTACAATAGTGCACATATATAGATTTGTATAAACTTATTTAAAGTTGAATAATTAATGTATATGAAAATGAAATTGAACATTTTTACGTTTGTTTGTTAAGAGGAGGCCGTATCATTCTGTCCTTGTCTAATCTAAATATTCGTTATTATGAATAAATAAAATATTTTTATAGAAAAGTAAGACAACCGCCCAACAGAGCAAAAGACAAGCAAACGATTCTTTTCTATGAAAATATATGAAATTTTGATTATTTTTCGAGTGAAGTCTGAAACGTAAAACAATCGAACTTGATTGAGTTGATTCAACTGTTTTTCCGTTTCAGACTTCACTCGAAAAATAATCAAAATTTCATATATTTTCATAGAAAAGAATCGTTTGTTTGTCTTTTGCTCTATTGGGCGGTTGTCTTTCTTTTCTATAAAAATATTTTATTTATTCATAATAACGAAAATTTAGATTAGACAAGGACAGAATGATACGGCCGCCTCTTAAAAAATGTATTTTTTTGTTTACTGTTAACGTGTTATTGTTCATTAAACTCTTATTTATATACGCGATCGGTATTTTTTCATTTGCTATTATATTTAAATATTAAATGTTGGTATCCAATAAAATGATATATTTTCATTTAAAGCCAAGTTTCTATAAATCTACCACGTAAAGTAATTTTAAAAAGTATGTTAAAACATGTTTAAGATGTATAAAGATCATAATCAAAATGAATTTTGAGGCAACAACACATTTTTATTTAAACTTCCTTCAGGTGAACCGTGGGGGTTCGGATGTGCAAGTTTAATATTTGTTTACTAGGATGTAAAAGTTTTGGGTGTGTGGATTTCCCTATTAAACCTGTGATCAGTTTAAACCACTTAAGCCTGTGACTCATGAAAAAAACGACTTGAAATGGATTTTTTGGAGTGCAACCTTCATTTGACCTTAAAATGACCTTGAAAAAAATGTCTTAATATGATTTAGAACCTAAAATTTCACGCTCTTTCCGAATCCGGGGTCAAAAATAGGTGTTTCTATTTAAAAAAAACCACTTGACCTTGAAATAACCTTGAAGGTCAAGTTCAAGGTCGACGCTGTTAGGACCATCGTATGGCTCCTTTCGTCCCCTACAACTTTTGTCTGAACCATTTTTTCCTATCTGTCTTAGGATTCGGAAAATCCGGGTGTAGCGATTAAAATGGGTCACCGTGTATATGTATATTATATATATATTACAAAAATAATTATTACAATAAATTTGAGTTAAATAAAAATGTTTATTTTAATAATTATAAGGTTGAAATTTATTTTGATAAAAATGTTATTTGATTGACATTTACAGTATTATTTTAACTATATTTAAAAAGTTACTTTTCATCAATGAAAAATATTTAAATTTTTAATTATTAATCTATTAATATCAAGAATTTTCTAAAAATTATAATATTTATGATATGCAAACCTTACTTGTGATACATACACTTTGTAATATTTGTATTTCATTAAAATTTTATAATAAATGCAAAAAGGATTGTTAAGTAATTGCAAATAGTTATTTTATTATTCTGAAATAATCGAATTTAAAATTAACCAGAAACGTGTATTTTAATCTTATGGTTTTTTCTATTTGAATTTCGTATTTTATATATATAAAATACATTTGTGAAGATATTTTTATTAGAAATAAACACGAAATTTTTTTAAGCATGTTTTACGTAAAAATTAATTTCATAATTCAAATTCATGATCACATATTAAGGTCTGTAAATTATAGTTGTTTCTCAGTTCCTAGTTTTCGATTTATTTATATCAAATATCGTACTACCTTTATTTTTCTTACGGAAGTAGAGTAAGAAATAGTCACTTGATGGAATAACTTATACTCTTTTTTACTTTAAACACATGTGTATATATATTTTTATATTATGTTTAATCGAATTATTTTCAATTTTATTCAGTACTCGAAATTAATTTAATTTACTCTGCCTTATACGTCACTCGGTTAGATTTTCATTTATTTTATTAAAATGTATAAATTAGATAATTTTTAAGTGAAAAAGTATTGCCTCAACTTCTGAATTTTTATATTGCAGCTATTTATTTTATTAAAATGTATAAATTAGCCAAATTTTAAGTGAAAAAGTATTGCCTTAACTTCTGAATTTTTATATTGCAGTTATGACTATATTAAGTTTTTAAATTTTTATAAAAAAGTGTTAATTAAATTTAAAACGGAATTTGACCGAAAAATTGTTTAAATAAATATCATATCAACATGATACATTTAAAATCAGTTCACTGAATTCCATTTAAATAAATAAAAAAATATTATATAAATGATTATTTTAAAAACATGTTTTAATCTGAAATAACCCAAAGCTGTATGCTGTATTTGATTTTATTGAAACTGACAACTGTGCTATTACATAAGCCTAAGCCTAAGTGATACTGGATCTCTCTATCCTTTTCTAATTATGAAAATGAATGATGGCTATAAAAATTATGCTATAGTAAAATTTGATATGACAGAATAAAAATATTTGATATTTTATGTTCGAATTAATGTTATAACAATAATAAATTTTATTATGCATATAATAAATTTTACTTTTTCAAATAATAATGTCTAGTCGATGTTCTGTAAATTTATTTCTAACCTCAAAATTTCCTACCAAGTTGAAAGTATAGTTCTGTAACATATTTAGACGATTCAAAATTTCTATAAGTAACATGTCATGATGGCGCAGGCGGTAAGGTTCACGCTTTCCGTTCTTGAGGTACCCGGGATCAACTTCACTTCAAGTCAGTTTTTTTTCAAAGGTAATTTATTTAAAAAAAATAAAATCAATAAATTAATTAAATTAAAAAAATTCAATAACAAATTTTGGGTTAAAAAAAAATGTAAAATTTTTTTCTACGTATCTGTTTTTACAAATTTTACTATGTGACATTTTTATTATAACGCAGAAATGTCCCACTCCTCCTGTACAATATAGTAATTTTTAATACAATCTATTATTAATTTTACCATAGGATTTTTTTCTGTGTAAGAATATAAAAATCTAATTTAGTACAAAACTACAATATCAAAATTCATAAGTTACGGTAATTCTTTTTTATTTTAAAATTGGCCAGTTCATACATAATAATATAATATATGAAAATTCAACCGAGCGACGTTAGGAGTAAGGTATTTTTTGCTAGTTATATATTAAAGTGAAACTACCTTTTTCTACAGATCTGCGCATTTTTTCGTAAGAAGAATAGCAATTCTTCTTGAGTCCTATATAATGAGTAGTTATCATATACAAGCACTTTTTTCGGACCATATTTTTGGGGTTAATTTGTGCTTTGGTATATGTATTTCTCTCTTCATCTATGTTTCACTATATTTTGCATTATTATCTTTTTTTCACTCACTATTCTTTCTTCCTTCATTTTTCTTTTACCCTCTCCATCTTTAGTTACCCTTCTTAATTTTCTCTTTTCTTCAAAGTATAGACTACAATTATGATATAATATTAGAGTCTACACTTGACTAGCTTTTAGACAAAAGAGAAAATTTTTTGTTGACAGGACATCTCTAAATGCAGCCAAATTTAACTCAATCAGCTAATTTTTATTGACGTTTTGTCAATTTTCATCTAAATTTTGTATAATTGAACTGACTTTATGATTAAATTCAGCTAATTTTCAGGTAAATTTATTCTGCTTCTGATAAGTTTCTACTAACTTTTAGCTAACTTTTATACAACTTTCAGCTATTTTTTAGCTAATTTTTTGCGAACTTGTAACTTTTATTTTAACAAAATTTCAGCTAAATTTCAGCTATATTATTGCTAACTGGGGTCACAATTGATTCTTATACACGGCAGCAGCATCGGTAACTGTGGCGAAAACATTTTATAATATAAAGAGATATATATCTTTTTATATAATATAGTTTTTAAGAAAAATTTAATCGTTGACTTCCCATATCTTACTCATAGAACACTTATTTTCCACCCTTTTATTTAATAACACTCATTTTCTACTCATTTTACACCTATTTTTTACCTTTTTTTAACTGTCCATCGCACTCAACAAAAATAACTGCTGATACCCAAGTAAAAATATTTAAGTTCTAAGTTATACTCAATACTGAAATCACGTTCCTGAATTCGAACCTTATATATGAATCTGAATCTTGTGAATACTGAAGATCATCAAGTTTCAACCTTAACGGTAGGCCGGAGTAGAACCTGATACCGACCGAGTAACAATTGAGTTGTTTGTTATTTACTCAAGTTTTAATCCGTGTAGCTTCAAATTAAAGGTCGAGCGCAATAGATATTATTATTATGAACATCTATGCACAAGAAAAAAAATATCTACCGGTTTGTTTTTGAGAAAAGTAAGTAACGCGAAAATATTATAAACATAAACTTTTACTTTGGCGTTACTTACTTTTCTCAAAAACAAATCGGTAGATATTTTTTTTCTTGTGCATAGATGTTCATAATAATAATATCTATTGCGCTCGACCTTTAATTTGAAGCTACACGGATTAAAACTTGAGTAAATAACAAAAATGCCAATCAGACAAGGACAGCGAATCCGGCCTGCTCTTAATCTTGAATTTGCACTTGCACACACAGAGAAAGGAAAATACCTTAAAAAAAATGTACTAACTAGAGTCAGTAATCGAAAAAACATTATTATTCTTTTCTTTATTGATACTTAGTGCATAAATAAAGACAATCTACATTAGTACATCACTTAACGCGTCTTATCCCAAAAATTATTTGGTATGGTACCAAATTTTTTCATATTATAGAATGAAATTATCTTATACTAACATATTACCTATATAATACGCACTGCGGTACTGTCAAGTATCAAACCTCAATATAATTAATACTCAATAACGTTAAAACCATTAAATTATGAAACAATTACCAGTTTATAAATATAATGTAAATCATATAATACATACTAATTTTAAATTACTAATAATTAATTTTAAACTCAAAAGCTAACTATTTTAAAACGAAGTATGGCAGATAAATATGTATCGTTTTATTTCTTAAATATCACGAATTAGAAAATTAATTATAAGTATACAAAAGTGTTATATATCATATAAATAATTCTATATATCAATTTTTAATTATAGTAATAGAAAAAGCTACACCAAGAGAAATTGACAATCACAATTAATGCGAAATATTGCCCCTGAATTGAGTAGGTGATATGTTAGTCTTAGTACCAAAAAAAACACTAAGCATCGAAAATTTATGCTCTTGCTTCCTAATATAATAGTACTAACATTAGTCCCTAAAATTAAAGCCATAGTACAAATTGAAATTATATCATTTTTTTTCAAATACCTTAGTGCATAAATTAGATATACTTGATTTAGTACTTATTTTAACAGTACTTTCCTTTCTTCGTGCAGTTATTAGTTCTAGTAAACGTCAAATACTGTTTTCGATTATTTCATGGTTCGTGATTAAAACACGAGATTAAAAAGAATGAAATTCTATTATATTTTTTCATAGGTTTAAACGCAATTTAATGAAATCAATTTTTAATTCATCATGATACAATTCTTATTTGAACAATTTTGATGCATATTGTAACTTTAATTAATCCTTCTTTATAAAAATATGAAATTTTAATTTAGTACGAAACTTTAATATCAAAATTCATAAGTTGTGGCAATTCTTTTTCATTTAAAAATTGGCTAATTTATACATAATAATATAATATATGTGTGGGTAAGAATGAGAGTGGCATAAGTCACATTCTGAAAAAAATTTAGTTAGTGATACATTTTGTTTTTTTAGCATTAAAACAAATTATTTTCTGAAATAAAGTATCTTTTTTGTATTTTTTTCTTTAATATTATGAGCACTATAAGAATGGCACTTAACAGAAATGTAAAACGGTTAATATTGAAAATGGCATAAGTCACATTGTAATGGAATTTTAATTTTAAATTACATTTATTGTTTAGAGTCGTTCTAAATAAATTAGGTTTTTCTATACATTATTTCATAGCCTTTAATGGAGGACACATGAAATAAATATACTGTTCTGCATTCCTGGACGAAACAAACATGTTTATATTCATAAATAATATTGCTATGTATAGTACGGTTAGTAATAATCAATTTAGTCACCATTACTCGTTGTATTGTTATAAAGCAGTACGTTTCAAGTGTTTCCAAATAACAAAAGTATTTGAATAAATTATGTCGTTGGATAATAGCTTTGATTATATTCCAAGTAGAGATTCAGATTCACAATGTATTGAAGCGAATAATGGTTTAAAAAAACGACAAGCTGCTACAAAAATTAGAAGAAGACAGAGGAACCTCAAAAATTATAATCAAAAAAGATATGTTACATTTACTTCATTTCATTTCACTGATATATTATAATTTTTTAAAAATCTTATTACCAGTGAAAACAATCATAATACCTTGATTTCTAATGAATCTGATATGGGATAAAATTTTTGTGTTATTACTGTGTTATAGTAAAATTATGTTATTTTAATATAGTTAATTGATCGATGAGAACATTTGTGAAATAATATTTGTTCAAATAAAAAAAAGATTATACATCGGCAATTGGATTTTTTTGTTTTTATTATTACACGGAGAGAGGAAATTTCATCGTTCAACACCTAACGCGCACTCTTCTTTACGTAGCGTGCAGCATTAAAGACGTAGCAATGTTTGCATTGTTGGCGTTATACTTGTCTTCATCGATTAAATTATTGCATCGTGAATATTGTTGAAACGAACGATGCGCGCATGGCTCAGCACCTTCCGTACGTCGTGTATTAGATGGCGTTGTTACTTTCAGAACGTTCATGATTCTCGCAACGTGACTCAGGATGAAACCCCCTCTCCGTATAAAAATGATAATAGCATAAGTCCATGAACACTTACAACTTTGAAACTTCTAATTAGAATCAAAATCGTATTAGTCAAAAATGGTGAAATGTTTTTTAATATAATGAAAAATAATCAAAAAAATGCTTTCATAGTTGGGTGAATTATCAGATAAAACGTTATAATCTATCAATCTAATGTACTATGATTTTAAAAAACTGTTTCCTGATTTTTTTATTGACTTATAACTTTAACATCGAAAATCTCGAAATTAGAAGTATGTGACTTATGACACTCTCATTCTAACCCACACATATGAAAATTCAACCGGGCGACGTTAGGAGCGAGGTAAATTAAGCTAGTATTGAAATTAAAACAAAAATCGGTAAATCAATATTCTATGCCTTAACGGGATGTCGGAGCTACTGGACACGATTTTTGCTTTTATTATTTTATTGATATCTTTTTAAATTAGTAATTGAAACAATAGTAATGACTCTTCCGTACTAAAGCTATGTTAATACAATAATTTTTGTAAAAATAAAAAATCTTTTGGACTTGTTATTTTTTTATAAGCTTGAAATGGAAATTAGATATCAAGCTCGATGAACCTATCCTCAAAATACTATAATTCGAAAAATTGTTTATAACTTTTTATGAACGGTATTTTGGTAAATTCTGTAAGTTGTCCGCACTCAAGTTTAATATTACAAATTTTCTTATCGTAATGAAAAAACTCGATCTAACGCACCGTTTACTTATGAACTTGGAATAAAAATATTAATGAATTATTTTAAAAGGTAGCTCTGTTATGTCCTTCAGACTAATGTGAGCTATAGCACATCCACCCAACAATTCGTGTCTACAGATATTGTTGTTGTCGTGTCTACAGATATTGTGTCACTTATATTTGCACTTTGACGACAACAATTAAAATCATGGTTCAAATAATAATATTTTACTTTCGTTATAATTTCACTATCTAAAGAATGGCCACAACAGTTCTTAGGCTTTTTATAAATATCTTTATTATTCACCAATGATCTTGCTTGATCAATCATATAAACAGTCACATTTGGTAAAATTCATAATAAAATAACTTTTGGAAATGCTGCTTGGTAAATGACTTAATAACCGCAACATCTCCAGAAAATTTAAACAATTATTTAAAGCAATTTCAATAATTTCGATTTATTTATTACATGTTTGACATTCGTTATTTTCATTTAATGTGGGCAAACCCTTTATTTCGTAGACTTTCATAATTTTACTTGCTATTTGTGAATCAAATGCATCGTTGATTTGTTTTTCTTTTCAAAAAGCATATGACTCTCGCATGTTTATATTGATGTTCTGAGGCATTTTGATTGGTAAAATTTTTAATTCTCAATTACTTGAATTCTGATTGAACTGTTTTATCACAGCCTCACTATAAAAAACATCTACCGAAGATTCTTGACTGCTTGAAGTAGATGAAATAAGTGTATTTTTCACTTCATCGAAAAATATTCTGTAACACGGAGGACATAATTTATCCTCTTTAGAAAAAGACGTATTCGGATACAAGCACTTCAAAGACTACGTTAGATCACTTAATTCTCTAAAATGATTTTCAGAGCGATCGTAAACAACTTTTTTGTGTCTTTCTTTCAAATCCTTTAACTTAGTCTTAACAACCAGTGATGCTATTATTATTAATTAGTTATTTGAAGAGCGAAAGAAAAATTTTTTGATAGGGAATTTTATTTTTGATCTTACTCGTCATTCAAGTATATAAATACTTGAATGCAAAAAGTCATTAATGAGAGTGTAAAAAGTAAATCGTCGCCACCTAGCACTGGCATATGTCTACTCCCTTCAGACTAAATTTAAATTGCAGACGCGAAATTCAAACTGAATAAAAAATTTTAATTTCCAATAAAAAAAAATTTCTATTTTTATATATTTAAAATCGTCACAACTTCATTTGTAATTGATAAAAATATTCGATCGGGGGTTTATTTTAAAGGTTTTTGTTAATATTTTTGATGAACTAATAAATTAAAGCATCAACGAATTGTGAGAAGACATAAAAGTTAGAAAAATGGCATGATGCACCATGGTATCAATGCTTTAAAATGGAAAATATAAAAAAAATCGTTTAAAAATCTGTTGAAAAAAAATAAAGTGGAATTGCATATTTCCACTTATCTTAAAAAATAGTATTTTTTATGCATAAAAACATATAAAAATAAAAAAAAAATATAGTTTTTGAGAAAATTGCGTTTTAAAAAAATCGCTGTTTTTGTTTTTTCATGAATAACTCATAGAGATCAACTCGTATCGCAACGGCATTCAAAACTGAACTAAATTCCGTACATTTCATCGTTTTGAGGTGACGAACAGTTGAAAATGTTTAGAAAATAACGTATGCAACGGGTTATACTGTTCAACAAATTTTTATTCCGAAACACTGACGTTTCGACTTCACATGTTGAAGTCCTCTTCAAAGTACTAAAAACACAATAAAAAAAGAGTAAAAAATTATATATAACATATGTACCAACCAAATGTTTTTTGAGTTCGCAACGTAAATAAATACCAATCTCACTTTATGTACAATATAAAACAACAAGAAAATTTAAAAACAACAATCTTTGAGTCAACATTGGTGTAGATATATGTAATAAAATTTTTCACATATCAATATACATAAAATTCATAAAGGCGGTAACACGAAAAAAACTTTATATAACATTAAGGTCCTATCACGATAGCAATTGACAATATAATAAACTACTTTAAATATTTATAAATATAAGGTTTAAATACAGAACTCAATTTTTGTGTGTCGAATCTTCTATTAACATTGTTTTTATATTTTGTAATGAACACCATTTCTGAAATGAGTCGTTTAAAATCAGAATTTTCTTTATCTAAAATTTTAATACAATTTCTATTGAAATCGAATGTGTGACCTGTCTCTAACATATGAGTATATAATGCTGAAGTGGTTGATTTATTTTTGCAATCATTTTCATGTTCACTGATCCGCTTGTTAAGGATTCTACCAGATTGTCCCACATAACATTTGGAGCAACCCAAACAATTTATTTTGTAAATACAATTCAAATTAGACATTCTTTCCACTGGATCCCTTCCATTATCATTTAACAATTTTAATTTACTTGTTGACCTAAATATTACTTTGTAATTCACCTTTTTAAAAATCTTTTTAACAGGAATTTAAATATTTTTCAAGTAAGGTAATACTATAAATTTATTTTTTTTAACAGTGGACTAAAAATACCACTTTTGCTCCCGGCACGGAAAACGAAAAGTGCTAATTTTAGCCTCACTGTTAAAAAAAATCGTATATGCACCACGGAAGGTAAAATGGACAACCCATAGCACGAGTTTGCCACCCTCGGCTTCGCCTCGGGTGTCAATTCACTCGTGCTATGGCCTGTCCTTTATTTTACCTCCCTAGGTGCATAATATACTAATAATCAGAGTCAAAACTTTTAACACTATAAGTACCTTGTATTAATATTAGACGAGTTTCAATATGTTTTTTAATGAAAATTTTATTATTCATTGTCAACTAAAGAATATATGATGGCAATTTTTTGAGATATTGGGGAATGCGAATAATAATTTAAGTATAGTCCAGCATGTGTTGGTACATATGTTATAATTTTTCACTCTTTTTTTGTGTTTTTAGTACTTTGAAGAGGACTTCCACATGTGAAGTCGAAACGTCAGTGTTTCAGAATAAAAATTTGTTGAACAGTATAACCCATTGCATATCGTTATTTTCTAAATTCTGTACATTTTTATTAAAAAACAGTCGAAAAGGTCAAAAATTGACGGAGCTACAGCAGTTTGAAAACTGAGGTTCATTTTCACAAAAGTGAAAGTCTGTAGATGCTGAGGTAGGTGATAAAATAATTTCTATTTAAGGCTTATGTCTATATAATATAAATAGATCTAAAATTCAGCTGAAGTCAAATCAGAATTTACCTGAAATTGCTTAAAATTAATTTTAATTTAACTGGCGTTAAGCTAATTTCTATCCAAATTTTGTATACATTGAGCTAACTTTAATATTAAATTCAGTTAATTTTCAGCTAACTTCTATCTAATTTTAAGCTAACCTTTAGCTACCTTTTAGCTAACTGATAGCTAACTTTTGGTTATCATAAGCTGTTTTTAAGCTAACTTTTATCTATATGTCAGCATAGTTTTAACTTAATTATAGTCAACTGGGGACACATCCAATTCTTATACATGGCGGCGGTGATATATTTTTATTATATATATATATATATATATATATATATATATATATATATATATATATTCTGCGTAAGCTTTCCTAAATCTTCCATGAAGCTTCCATGAGAGATTTCAATGAAATCTTACTGAAACTTTTATCAAGCTTCTGGGAAGTTTGTTGGAAGCTTACATTGGAATCTCCCTTGAATCTTTCAAGGAAAGTTTACGCAGAATATTCCGATAGCACAAAATGGAACATTACAAAGAAGCTTCCCGTAAGTCTCCGGGAAGCTTAAATGAAATATTACAGGAATGTTTTTGAGAAGATTACTTTATATCTTGCAGAAAGCTTCCAGTAAGTTTTTGTAAAAAATTCCATCTAAACTTTCTGCAGCTTTTCACAGAATATTACAGTAAGGGTATATATTTATGTTCATATAATGTTACGAGCAAATAGTTTGGAAGATTTCTTGTACGCTTTTTGTAAGCTAATTAAGAGTAGCTCAGAAAAAAAACTATATTGCATTGTTTTTGAAAAAAGTAAAGAACGTATGAACAGTTTTAACATAATTTCTAACTTCAGCGTTTCTTATTTTTTTTAAAAACAGTGCAATAAAATTTTTTCATATTGTATATAAATATTTATAATAAAAATAAATATTATTTTCCAAAACACTTAATTAGAAAAGGCCAGCGGACCCTGTCTATTCTTCGAAGTTTTAGATGGATTGGATTGCAATCCTTCATGGAAGTTCTACAGAAGATTTAGGAAAATTCATGAAAAATATTACGATTACACTAAAAAAACATTATACGCAACCTCCCTGAAAGCTTACGGGAAGATTAAATGGAAAATTACAGAAACATTTTTTGGAAGATTACTTTGTCTCTTGCGAGAATTTTGTAATAACATTTTGTAAAAGATTCCATCTGAAATTTCTCCAGCCTTCCACAAAATATTACAGTGAGGATATATTGATGTTTATGAAAGGTTACGAGTATCTTGTCTGGAAGATTCCTTGTTAGCTTTCCAGACAAAAAAATCAAGTTGGATTTCCAACTGGATTTCCTAGCTGGGAACTAGATTCCAGCTTGATTCCACTAAATTTCCTGAAGGATTCTCAGTCAGACAATTCACGTATATTTATTTCTGGATATTCACCTATTTTCAACTGGATTTATAGATGGATTTCCAACTCGATTTTAAAGCTTTCAAATCGAGTTGGAAATCTATCTATAAATCCAGTTTAAAATAGGTAAATCTCCAGGAATAAATATACGTGAATTGTCTGACTGAGAATCCTTCAGGAAATCTAGTGAAATCCAGCTGAAATCTAGTCCTTCCCAGCTAGGCTGGGAAATCATATAAGCTAATTAAAAGTTTCAGAAAAATTAAATCGAATCTCCCATGAAAGCTTTCTAAAATCTTTCATTAAATCTTTCTAAAAGCAAAGTGCGCGGGACATTTAAGGCTTCCAGGAAGCTACCGCAAAAGCATTTATAGAAGATTGCATGTGAGCTTCTTATACTTTATCGAAGAAACTTTCATGAAGTATTTTTCGAACCTTATTGCAGTCTTTCCTAAAAGGTTCTTGCAATATTCATAAGGGCTTTTATGCTGGCTTCCATGAAAGCTTACCGTTTTCTTCCACAGAAGCTTTCTGGAATCTTACATTGAATCTTTCTGAAAGCAAAAAGCGCGGGCCATTTGTTACTTCCAGGAAGTTTTAAAAACTTTTCTGGAAGCTTCCTGTAAGCTTTTGTGTTATGTGTTTACACATATTTAAAATTTGGGGAATACGCCAATAACACTTTCAAATTATATAATATATGCATGTTTATAGTTTGTTTTATTAATTATATGAGAAGAGTTATATTATACTTATGATGAGCCTGAAGTTTCCGACGTCCAGATCCGACACTATGAAAATAATTTTTTTTCCATTTTAATTACTTAAAAATCACTTGAATAATCTTGTTAGCTCTAAAAATGATCATAAAGAAATTTGAACCACTTCGGATTACTGGAAGGTAGATAAAATGACCTTAGATTAACAACATACTTTTGTGTATGTATACGAAAATATGGAAAATATACAAAAGTGAAAAAATTTTATAATTAAATGAAAATAACTAGTCGGAAACTACCCTATTGAAAAAAAACACGTGTTTTTTACACGGGTTATTTACACGTGCAAAATACACGTGTTTTTTACATGTAAAATTTGCGTGTTTTTTCAAGCATTTTTTTCACGTGTTTTTGTTGACGTGAAATATTGTGAAAATTGAAAAAAAACACGTGTTTTTGTATATTTTTCATATTAAAAACTACGCATTTTCATTAACGAACAATGAGAATGTTTTGTAAAGAGTATTTATAATACTTTATTTTGACCTTTTTGAAAAAAATACGTTGTGTATCTACACGTATTTTTTATAACTCTTCGAAGATCGAAGAGCATCTAAGACCCAGAGTGTCTGGCTTCATATATCTTGTGTCTTCGAAATTTGTATAGGGGATGACAAAACTGAGAAAAACGTCACCTAGTAACTTAGAGTCAGACCGACATAATCGATCATCAATAGCGATTTTAAATCACTAGGTGGCGTTTTTCTCAGTTTTGTCATCCCCTATACAAATTTCGAAGACACAAGATATATGAAGCCAGACACTCTGGGTCTTAGATGCTCTTCGATCTTCGAAGAGTTATAAAAAATACGTGTAGATACACAACGTATTTTTTTCAAAAAGGTCAAAATAAAGTATTATAAATACTCTTTACAAAACATTCTCATTGTTCGTTAATGAAAAATGCGTAGTTTTTAATATGAAGAAATATACAAAAAACACGTGTTTTTTTCAATTTTCACAATATTTCACGTCAACAAAAACACGTGAAAAAAACACGTGAAAAAAGCACGTGAAAAAAATGCTTGAAAAAACACGCAAATTTTACATGTAAAAAACACGTGTAAAAAACACGTGTATTTTGCACGTGTTTTTTTTCAATAGGGTACTGAATTCACTGAATTTATATTCGATTTATAATTAATAATAATTTGGGCCTTTTGCTATTACCGGAAAAATATAAAACCGGCCTGACTGCAATTAAATCATGTTGTTATACACCACAAAAATTATTCAAATACGGAAATCTGAATAATTCCTAATTTTATTGATATAACCAACTGCCAATGGTTGCAAATCCTTTATTAACAATTAAATTAATAGGGAAAAAAGATCTGGTGTGGTATCCACCACGAGAAGGCATCTACATAGATCAACGTATAATGAAAAAAATGCTACTTTAATCGAATAAAAAATAGCTTGAGAGCCGTAATACGAATATTTATTGTTCTAACTAATATAACCAACTAGAGAAGTTTAAAAATCCTAAATAAATAATTAATTAGTTAATAAAAACGATCCAATGTAGTTTCAACCACCGGAAGGCAACTATAAAGACCCATGTATGATAAAATAATGCCACTGTGATTGAAAAATAGATAGTTTAAAAGCCGCATTACGTATATTTATTGTTCTTACGAATATAACCATCTGGAAATATTTCTGAATATTAAAATGGCATTTAAATAGTTCATAAAAACCATTTAGTGTAGTTTGAACCACCATAAGGTGACTAGATACTCCAAAATCTGATAAAATAATGCTACTACGATATAAAAAAAATACTTTCAAAGCCGCATTGAAAATATTTATTTTTTTTAAAAATATTACCAACTGGAAACGTTTAGAAATCCTAAATTAAGTTCTAAATAGTTCATAAAAATTATCTAGTGTAGTTTAAACCACCGGAAGGTAACTAGACACACCGAAGTCTGACAAAATAATGCTACGGTAATAAAAAAAAAATGAGTTACAAATTCGCATTACGAATATTTATTGTCATTACTAATAAAACCAACTGGAAATATTTCAAAATCCTAAATTGACACCTTAATAGTTCATCAAAACCTTCGGATGTAGTTTCAACCTCCGGAAGGCAACTGTCTAGACCCATGTATCATGAAATAATGCTATGATGAAAAAAAAAATTATTTAAAAGCCGCAACACGTATATTTATTGTTGTTACGAATATAACTATCTAAAAATATTTAGATGGTTATATTCGTATTAGTACAGACTGGGTACCAAACAAAATCAATCAAAATTATTTAATCAAGCTTGTATCTATGAGTACATATAACATAAAGTGCACTATATATGTTATATGAAAAAATACGTTTAAAATTGAATTTATTATTTTAAAATAAATGTGTTAAAAATTATTTTAAATAATATTTATTTAAAAAAAATAAAATTATTATTTTAAAATAAATATGTTAAAAATTAACATTAAATTTTTCTTGTTGAATTCGCACATATAATATTATTGGTGTTCGATTTATTGTGTGTGTGAAAGACAGCTTATGAATATAAATAAACATTAACTGGTCAAAATTGAGGAAAATTAAGAGAGATATAGCTTGTGTTCAGCATATCATTCTGAGTCTATAATCTTAAAAAATTGAAATCGATTAATATTGCTTGCATTCGGTATATTAATTTTATTTTTCGCTGGAATTATTATAGAGTTCAAAGAATCATTGATGAACTAATATTCGGTATTATCGTGAATTTTAATAAATTTATTTTTGATGAATAATCATTAAGATTAATTAAATTAAATTTTGAATTAATTGATATTGCCTGTGTTCAGCATATCAAATTGATTTTTCTCTAAAATTACAATAAATGTTTGAAGAATTATTAATGAACTAGTGTTCGGTACTGTATTCAATATTAATAGACTTGTGTTCGATAAATAATTTTTAAATTTAACTAAATTAAATTTTGAATCAATTGATACTACTTGTATTCTGCGTATCAAATTGACTTAAATATTCAATGTTTATTTGTTTATCAGATAACCTATATGTAACTCGCAAGGGATTTAACCTCGTTACAAAGACAGAAGAAGAGAAAGAAAGTGAGAGACAGAAATTGTTTATGATTTATTGCTTAGACCCGAAATTCTGTTTTAAAGGAAGAAAAAGAAGACCGATTGTACATGCCCTATCGTACGACAGATGGCCACATTATGGAAAACGGAGCGATGGATCTGACTGAAAGCGAAGAAAGAACGATGGATATGACTGAGAGCGAAGACAGAGCCAAAGAGACAGAAGGGCATTACAACATGACAGAAAGAAAGAATGAAGACAGAGAAAATGAAGACAAAAAAAAAGGCAAAAAAAGAAGACAGTAGACAGAACGAAGCATGAGACAGCTATATAAGAGTGTAATAAGACAGCTAATAAGACAGAAGAAGTAAAAAATAATAACACGAGGTAAACCTATTATTGAGACTAATAAAATCGTCTTAATCAATTATTTAACAACAAAATTTTGAAATATTATAAAGGAAACAGTAAATGTTGATAAAAATGTTCTTAATTTAAAGAGTATAGTTGAATAAGTATGTGAAAATGGCCTTAACGCGGATTTCCCTGGAACTTTGCTTATTCTTTTGTTTTGTAAAAAACTAAGATCCTGAAGATTTCAGATCCCTAGGACCAAAATTGGCTTCATAACCTCAAAAAACGTTTTTTTTTGTTTTTTCGCTATAATTAGGTGAATTCTTAATGATTCTCCAAAATTCCCAACCGAAGAGAAAGAGGACGGTAAAACGCATATATTTGGTGACTATATAGTACCTTACGAGCCTCAACCATGACCTAAAAATACATTTGAAAATTTCAAAATGGCTTCTACATTAATTGCATTTATGCATTTTTATTTTTGGCTCCCAAAAACTTTTCTTTTCATAGAATCTATCATTCGTAATTTTTGCGAAATTGTAGGAATGGTGAAAAGTACCTAAAATATCAAAAAACTAAAAATTTTAGAGATTTATGACGTTTTAGAGGCTCTATTGCGTTCTGATCATGAAAATTACGCCAAAAACACGGTCAGCCACCTAAAAAACCCCTAAATATCGATATTCAGTCAAATTTATATCATATGCATCCATAAAATACGAGAACAAGCTTACAAAAATCGTTTTTTGATCAAAAAGACTCATGTAATCTTTTTATTACCATCCTAAACTATAATTTCAGCACGTCATTTTCAAAGTAACCTTAAAAATTTATTCACTGACGAATAACCTCTTTGATACTGATTGTTAATCTTATTTAGTAAGATTTTTGACTGAAATATATGAAATTAACCTCAGAAAATTTACTTAGTGACTAAAAATGACCTCGCAGAGCCGCAATGGCTCTGGGACTAGAGCATTCGACTCTCACGCAGAGAGCCGGGGTTCAAATCCCGGTGAGGTCGGGATTTTTTCCCCATTTTTTAGTTTAAATATTGAAAGTGGAGAATATCCCGAGCTCACTGACACCGCGGTGGACCACTCCCGAGAGACTTTTTTCGATTTTAACAAAAACCGACAAAAGTCACTCGAGGGCCAGAACGCGACTGCTCCACTATTATAGTTGAGCCGGACCGTTCTGCCAGGTAGGTGTTTGAGCTTCCTATGCGCTCAAAAGAATTGGTATAAGCGATGCTCCCCGTCTAAGTAGGCCTGCACGATCGAGCACACACCTACCAAAGTTAGGGAAATTGAGGTATGGTTTCAAACGCGAAAACACCAGAACACAAAGGTGGTCGAGGTGTCACTTACGAGGCCACATAGGCTGTAGGTGGATAAACCCCAAAGATAGATAGACTAAAAATGACCTCAACTATCATTTTTCTATCGTATTCAAAACAACATATTAGACAAAAAAAATATATTGGAGAATTCTAAGAACTTCTCACTGAGATTGTATATATTGTTCTGTGAAATGTTTTGTCGAACACCACCAAAATATTGCCAAATAATGCGCCTCATCAACAAAAATATTGCATGTTGTGCTATAGTATGATTTAAAAGTAATTAACATTAAAATGGTAATGTAATATTAACTAAAATATTTTACCAGTTTGAAGATATATTTTAAGGAAGTATTTCTAGTGGCATGTCAGCGTGTCGAGCTTGTGTTGGAGAGCTTGTGTTGCACAAGCAAGCAGGTGAACCCCACACAGCTTAAAACGTTTGAAATATTCCAGAAATATTTCGAAACATTTCATGCTGTACGAGATAGCTCTGTAGTTTATATTTGTTAGTGTCACTGTAGAAGATGTAGTTTCTGATTATATAGGAGAAATCATGCCCTGATAAGAATCCCGTTCTTTACGGTATTAACTGTTTAAATTAAAAATAAAAACAATGATTACATAACACAAGAACGTAACGATAGTTTAAAAAATATGCACATTTAGGCAATATGAAACTGAGAATAAATTAGTTAGCTATTTTAGTTGATAACAAAGAAAATATTATCTTTATTAAACTTGAAATATGATTAAATTATTAAAAAAATTATCAATTTTGAAATTATTAATTTTTTATTCGTTTACTATTTTTTATTCATTATTTTTCTTTATAATTCAGTTGAATTCAGTTTTTAATTTTAAAATTAGTTTTAAAATTAAAACTAATTTAAAACTTTAATTATTTATTAATAATTTGGTGATAAAATATTTTTAATAAATTTTGAAGAACAAATTGTGTGTGCCGAGGTTTGAACCCACGATCAAAACAAAAAATAATACATGCTCATCAAATCCTCCACAAGTTCAATCACATTTAAATTTTGACTTATATGATTTTGATTACCTCATATTTTTATACATCACGTTCTTCAATTAAGGGCATGCATACTCTCTATTATACTAACCGGTATAGCAGAACGTATGCCAAATTTCTAGAATTGAAGAATTTGTAAAAAAAACTAATCATGAGAATGAATTTTCTTTTTTGAGGTAACTCTATTTTGAGATAATAAATAGCGGAAAACAGAAAAAACCTCAGAAATTCGGAAAAATAATTATTTATTCAAAAATAATATGAAAATAATAATCATACTAGAAAGTGTAATGTCGACAGGTTGGCAGAGCCTAACTCTGACTTTATACATGTTGGCGCTTTGCTTACACTGTGGCGCTAACTTCGTAATTTGAAATATATTGAATATTTTCATTTTATGCAAATGATAACTCATAATCATTCTTTATTCTTCTGTGAGGTGATAAAAGCAATTATGTTTTATTTTTATTTTATTTTTTTTTTTTTGCATAAATGATATTTTTTTTATATATGTGTGAGGTATGACCTTAGAGCATATATACCTGGAGGGAGTATACAAAGCCAAAAAGTGTAAAAAATAAAAGAGAGAGTAAGATAGCTTAGGGTGAAGTGCTTTCTTTGTCGCGCGGATTCTCATTGGCTGTTGCTCTCCCCCTTGCAGCATATACTAAATATGAGCGTCAAGTATGAGATAGTCTTGCTGAGAGGAAGCAACAGCCAATGAGAATCTGCGCAAGAGAGAAAACACTTCACCCTAAGCTACCTTTCTCTCTCTTTTTTTTCTTACACTCTTTGGCTTTGCATGCTCCCTCTAGGTATATATGCTCTAAGGATATAACTAATAAAGTAGAAAGGAAAAGAAAATACAAACGTGTGTGTGCGGGTATAAGACTCCTACACCCATGAAGTCGCATTTATAGCTATGATATTGTTTTCTTTTCCCAACATTATTCTTACGCGTGCGTGTTAGCGATGTTTATGTTCATGTATACATATGTGTTATATATATATATATATATATATATATATATATATATATATATATATATATATATATATATATATTAGAACATGAATTATGCGGCTTCGAGAGTGTAGGTGTCTTGTACCATACATACACGTTTGTATTTTCTTTTTCTTTTTACTTTATTTGTTATACCTCAGACATATATAACAAAAATATTATTAATGCAAAAAAAAAACATAATTGTTATTATCACCTCACAGATGAATAGAGAATGATTATCAGTTATCATTTGCATAAAATGACAATATTCAATATATTTCGAATTACGAAGTTAGCGCCACAGTGTAAGGAAAGCGCCAACGTGTATAAAGTCAGAATCTGCCAACCTGACATCATTACACTTTCTAGTATGATAATTATTTTCATATTATTTTGGGATAAATAATTAATTTTTTTCCGAATTTCTGAGGTTTTTTCTGTTTTCCACCCTTTATTATCTTAAAATAGAGTTACCTGCTAAAGGAAAATTCATTCTCATGATTAGTTTTTCTACAAATTCTTCAATTCTAGAAATTTTGCTTACGTTCTACTATACCGGCCGGTATACAAGAGCGTATGCATGCCCTTAATTAAAGAACGTAATATATAAAAATTTGAGGTAGTTCAAATCTTTTAAGTTGAAATTTAAATGTGATTGAACTTGTAGAGGATTTGATGAGCATGTATTATTTTTTGTTTTGATTACACAATTTATTCTTCAAAATTTTTTTTAAATATTTTATCACCAAATCATTATTAAATAATAAGTTTTATAATTAAAATCTGAATTTATCTTAATTATAAATGAAAATAATGAATAACAAATAGTAAGCGAATAAAAAATTAGTAATTTAAAAATGAACAATTTTCCTAATAATTAAATCATATTTCAAGTTTAATAAAGATAATATTTTCTTCGTTCTCAACTAAAATAGCTAACTAATTTATTCTCAGTTTCATATTGCCTAAATGTGCATATTTTTGTAAATTATCGTTACGTTATTGTGTTATGTAATTATTGTTTTTATTTTTTAATTTAAACAGTTAATACCGTAAAGAACGGGATTCTTATCAGGGCATGATTTCTCTTATATAATCAGAAACTACATCTTCTACAGTAACACTAACAAATATAAACTACAGAGCTGTCTCGTACAGCATAAAACGTTTCGAAATATTTCGGAAATATTTTAAACGTTTTATGCTGTGTAGAGTTTACCTGCTTGCTTGTACTTCAACACAAGCCCGGCACGCTGGCATGCCACTAGAAATACTTCCTTAAAATATATCTTCAAACTGATAAAATATTTTGGTTAATATTACATTACCATTTTGATGTTAATCACTTTTAAATCATACTATAGCACAACATGCAATATTTTTGTTAACTAGGCGCATTATTTGGCAATATTTTGGTGGTGCTCGACAAAACATTTCACAGAACAATATATACAATCTCAGTCAGAAGTTCTTAGAATCCTCCAATATATTTTTTTGTCCAATATGTTGTTTTGAGTACGGCAGAAGAATGATAGTTGAGGTCATTTTTAGTCACTAAGTGAATTTTTTGAGGTTAATTTCATACATTTCGGTCAAAAATCGTACTAAATAAGATTAACAATCAGCATCAAAGAGGTTATCCGTCAGTGAATAAATTTTTGAGATTACTTTGAAGATGACGTGTTGAAATTATAGTTTAGGATGGTAATAAAAAGATTACAGAGTCTTTTTGGTCGAAAAACGATTTTTGCAAGCTTATTCTCGTATTTTATGGATGCATATGATATAAATTTGACTTAATATTGATATTTAGGGGTTTTTTAGGTCGCTGACCGTGTTTCTGGCGTTATTTTCATGATCAGAATGCAACAGAGCCTCTAAAACGCCATAAATCTTTAAAATTTCTAGTTTTTCGATATATTAGGTACTTTTTACCATTTCTACAATTTCGCAAAAATTACGAACGATAGATTCTATGAAAAAAAAAGTTTTTGGAAGCTTAAAATAAAAATGCATAAATGAAATTAATGTACAGGCCATTTTGAAATTTTCAAATGTATTTTTAGGTTATGGTTGAGGCTCGTAAGGTTCTACATAGTCACCAAATATATGCGTTTTACCGTTCTCTTTCTCTTCGATTGGGAATTTTGGAGAATCATTAAGAATTCACCTAATTATAGCGAAAAAACAAAAAAAAAACGTTTTTTGAGGTTATGAAGCCAATTTTGGTCCTAGGGATCTGAAATCTTCAGGATCTTAGTTTTTTACAAAACAAAAGAATAAGCAAAGTTCCAGGGAAATCCGCGTTAAGGCCATTTTCACATACTTATTCAGCTATATTCTTTAGACAGCAAACTGAATCAAATTGGAAGAACTCGGTTCTGTAAAGAAAACAATGAAGGGAGTTGAAAGAAAAGAAGTTGAAAGTTACTTCATAATGTACGACAGAAGTTGATAGACAGCTTAATCGCAGAATTTATTAAAGAAAAGCAAGCGATATTAGCATAGTTTAAAAATTCAATGGATGAATTAAATCTCATATTTAAAGAACAAATAATGACTGATGTAAATGAAATACAGACAGCAGATAAAATGACAGGTTAAGCCAGAACACGTGATGTAAAAGATAGAAAAACTACCGATCAGACAGGAGAGAGAGAATTAATCGGTAATGCAAGTGATAATTTTACCATAGACATGTTTGTCAGAGAATTAAAAAATTTGACTATTTTGGATGAAGACGGTAAACAAATAAACAAAGTAGAATTATCGCGATTGAGTCAATTAAAAGTAGAGAAAAGATAAACAAAATATAACAGCAAATTAAATGACATTTTTAAACAATTAACAGAAACATGAAAGGTCAGATCGACTAATAAAGACAGATCAGTAAAACGCGACTACAAGTTAACAAATCAAATTTGAGAATTTCTTGAATTATTTTATATCTGAATTGTACGTTATAGACAGTTTTATTGAAATAAATGATAATTTGAGTGAGACAGTAAAAGGAAAATATAAATTTAAAGTCTGTGACATTTTATAAATAGAATAGATAAAAATTATCATGCCGCAGTAATGGAAATTAAAGACCGAGCAAAACTATTAAATGGAATTAAAAAAATTAAATTGAGCGAAGTTAACATAATTTCATTTTACATTAAAAGTTATACATCATCGTCGGTTCACAGAGGCGAACCACAGCGAGTAAATAAAAAAAAGAAGAAGGAAAGAAAGTTGTATAGTATACAATATAATTCAATTAAAGAAAAGGCAACGACCGTTGTAGAAAGATTTGAAGAAATCGTAAGAAATTTTAATGATTTATCTATTATCAAAGCCAAATTTAAAGAAAACAAAAGAGATGCATTTTATGATGTATTTGTAAATGAAGTATCTTAAGTAGAAAATATAGACTTTATGACAGAAAGCGTGACAGAAAAAGAACTGACATTTGATAAATTAAAATTGCTTATTATGCATATAGAAGGCAGAAAGACGAAAAATCCAAGCACGACAGCCATGGCAACTAATACTGGAGCAGTTAAAAAACGCTGCCAAGTGCTTTGGCGGAATGCTTTCTCATAGAGCTCTTTGAGTTTCATTATTTTTTTATATTTATTTAAATGTGATTTTAATATAAAAAAATTGTCCACCATAAATATTTATTCATTTTGTACTTTATAAATTTTGAATATATATGCTAGTTGATTGCCTTTTCAACATTTTGTTTGGGTTAAATGTTAGCTTTTAAAGTGTTTAATTTTGTTGACTTTAGCTAGCCTTATACATAGGTTCGAATTTATTATTTTTGTTATCTTGTGGATATCTTTTTATCACGACTAAGCTTGGTAAATCCAAGTAGTCAATTTTAGTAACGGTAATTAAATTCAGTAGTACTATTATAAATTTTCAAGAGTAACTCAGAAAACAAAAGAAGTGATCAAAAAGCTACGCTAATAAAATTATTTATTTAAAACTTGGTTTATAAAGACAGTAGCAAATAACTTGTATACAAATTTTAGAGTAATTCTATCAAGTACTTTACGTAAAATGGAAAAATACTGAAATATGAAAATTTTTTAAGGAAATTTTTAAAATTTTCTAAAAAGAAAACTACGCTAAAAAGATCGGTTTATAAAAGTTATCCTTTTTTTGGCAGATGCAAATTATTCCCATGGAAATCTCAAAGCAAACTCATCAATTAATTTACGTAAAATACAAAAAAAAAAAATTAAAAATCGAAAATTTTTTCAAATTCTCAAAATGGCTCTATAATAAAAAAAATACACTATGAATACAAATTTTCTATAGCTTCCCACCTAGTTATACAAAAACATAGATGGTATACAAAATTTGAAGCAAATCCATCGAGTAATTTTCGAGATCTAACTGGTTAAATAAATAACATTTTCTTTTCAAAATTTCTTTTTAAAAATTTTAAAAATGCTCTAAAATTAAAACTACGCTATGAAAATCAATTTTTGAAAATTTTCCTTCTTTTGGCAGTCGCAAATAATTTCCCTGTAATTTTTAGAACAAATCTATCGAGTACTTTACGAAGAATAAAAAAAAATAAGAAAAGAAGAATCAAAATTTTTTTTAAATCTTTAAAATTCTCTAAAATTGTAACCACTCTAAGAAAATTAGTTTCCAAAAGCTAATTTTTTTCAGACAATAGCGAATTAATTGTATGAAAATTTTGGAGAAAATTTATAGTATGGTTAACGCAAAAAAGAAAATAAATGAAAAATAAAAATTTTTTTGAAAATTTTCAAAGTGTTCTAAAATTAAAACTGCACTGAGAAAATTAGTATTCCAAAGCTTGTTTTCTTCAGATAGTAGCGAATTAATTGCATACAAATTTTGGAGCAAATCAATCGAATGGTTTTCGTAAAATAAAAAAAATTAAAAATAAAAATTTTTTAAAAAATTTTAAAAATGCTCTAAAATTAAAAGTGCGCTAAGAAAATTAGTTTACAAAATTTTTAATAATTTTGGCAGTCGAAATAAAGTTCCATACAAATTTTCGAACAAATTCTTCGAGTAGTTTACGTAAAATACAAAAAAATGAAAAATCGAAATTTTTTAAAAATTCTTAAAATGATTCTAAAAAAAAAGGCGCTAAGAAAACCAATTCCCAATAGCTTCCGCACCAGTTCATCAAAAAATTGAATTGTATGGAAAATTTGAAGTAAATCCATCGAGTAGTTTTTAAGATTTTATTGGCTTAATAAATAGAAACATTTTTTTCAAAAATTTCAAAATGCTCTAAAATTAAAACTGAGCTAAGAAAATCAGTTTTTAAAAATTTATTTTATCCGGGCAATCAGAAATAAATTCCATGCAAATTTTGAAGCAAATTCATCGAGTAGTAAACAAAAAAAAAACAAAAAACGAAAAATCGAATTTTTTTTTTTTTTAAAAAACTTTAAAATGAAAACTACGGTGGAAGAACCAAATTATCAATAGCTTCCCAGCAAGTTAATCACAAAACTAAATTCCATGCAAAATTAGAAGCAAATCTATCGAGTAGTTCTCGAGATACAGCTTACTAACTGAATTCATACATCCACACACACACACACACACACACACATACATACAGACATTTTCTGGAAACCACTTTTTTCGACTTACTGAGTTCAAATATGTACAAATTAATGAAAAAATAGAAAAAAATTTTTTTTACCGATACAATGCTTTCTCTATGAGAAAGCAAAAAGGTACGATGCTACGAGTGTGATAACTGTGGACAATATGTCGATAACTACTCATGAAAAGAAACAAGAATGAAGAGATGTTTCTGCAGTTTGCAGTTCACACAAAGCCATGTTGCTACAACTTGCCGAAAATGACCGAGGTTTTTGAGACAGAACAATGAAAAGGAATATGAAATGAATATTACAGGAAGCTTCCTAGAAGAAAACGTGAAAGATTTAATTCACTGCAGAAAAATCATTGGAAGCTTCCAGGAAGATTCCAGTGAAAAGTTTCCGGAAGATGGATATGTCCTTGATCAGAAGTCTTCCCCAAGTTGTTCATGAAATATTTCAGCGGAAGTTTACCGGAAGCTTTAAGTAAATTATTAATGAAATATTTCAGTGGAAGCTTACTGGAAGCCTCCGTAAGTTTTTCATGAAATACTTCATTGTAAAGTTACCGGAAGCTTCCGTAAATTTTTTATGAAATATTCCAGTAGAAACTTACTGAAAGCTTCCATAAATTTTTCAAGAAATATTTCATGAAATATTTCTGTAATATTCCAGAAATATTTCATGAAGTATTCCAGAAATATTTCATGAAGTATTCCAGAAATATTTCATGAAGTATTCCAAAAAATTTATGAATACAATAGTGAAATATTGGAGAAATATTGTCTAAATATTTGTAGTTACCTTGCGTGCGTAGCAATTCTTCCATCTTGCCAGCAGGTGGCTACGTGATTATATTTTTATGTGATCGTGAATGCGGTTGACAAACTCTCGCAAGTGGTGGAACGTTTTCTCGTTTAGTATATAAGACCGAAAATTCTTGATACAAATAAATAAGCGCTTAAATTCTGAATAACAAATAAATGTATAAATATCTAATATGGTTTGAGATGCAACTCTAACAAAATCAAAAATAATATCTGATAGAATCTTTCACCAATATTACAAATCAATATTTCATGAAAGATTTTAGAAATATTTCAGACACATTTCTTGAAAGATTCATAATCTTTTATGAATCCTTTAATAAAATATTTCTGCAATCTTTCAATAATATTACGAATCAATATTTCATGAAAGATTTTAGAAATATTTCAGAAACATTTCTTGAAAGATTCATAATCTTCCATGAATCTTTTGATCAAATGCCGCTGTAATCTTTCAACAATATTACAAATTAATATTTCACAAAATCATGAAAGAATGTTGCAGAAACATTACATGAAATATTTCAAATCAATCTTCTAGGCGGACATATCAATATTTCAGAAACATTTCATATCAATATTTCTGTTTTATTCCGAATCTTTCAATGAAATATTTCAGAAATATTTCAGAAATATTACATGCTATGTGGGAAGTTATATAAAAAAGGACGTCATTGTTATTAAAAAATGACGTCATTTTTCATTAACATTAAACATACTAAACGACGTCATTTTTCGTCCTAATCCCTAACATACTAAATGACTTTATTTAAAACGCCTTTTGATGTGTCGAGTTATGTATTGGGAAAATATCGTCATTAAATATAATAAAAAATTTGAATGGAAAAGGACTTGTTTTTTGCTATTGCAATAAAGTCATTTTCGTTAAAAAAATTACCTAATTTTTATAACAATTATCTCATTTTTATAAAAATGTCTTTTTGGTGTAGCTATAGCGTCATTAACATTGTTTTTTATTAACTTACAAACGAAGATAAGCCATATTTATGAGTGCTAGTGTAGTGTCCGTTTTAGATTCATTCAAAATAATAATTCCTGATTCATTAGTCTATTAATGGAATCTTCCATGGAATGTTTACGAAAGCTTCCTGAAGCCTTCAGCCCAAATGTTTCAGTCAAAAATTTCCAATATTTAGCTGCAAGGTAAATGCAGTCTCCCTTAGAGCTTCCTTGGGTCTTTCCCTGCAATAATTCATCAATCTTCCAACAGAATCTTCCTTGCAAGGTTTACGGAAGCTTCCAGAACACTCGAACCGGAATATTTTAGTGAAAATCTTTAATACTTCGCTGAAAGGTAAACGAAGTCTTTCATTCAAGCTTCCATGAAATTTTTCGGTGCAATGATTCATCAATCTTCCAACGGAATCTTCCTTGGAAGGTTCACGGAAGCTTTCAGGAGCCTTCCACTGGAATATTTCAGTGAAAATCCTCAATATTTCGCTGAAAGGTAAACGGAGTCTTTTATTCAAGCTTCCATGAAATCTTTCGATGCCATGATTCATCAATCTTCCAACGGAATCTTCCTTGGAAGGTTTACGGAAGCTTTCAGGAGCTTTTCACTGGAATGTTTCAATGAAAATTTTCAATATTTCGCTGAAAGATAAACGGAGTCTTCCATTCGAGTTTCCATAAAATCTTTCCGTGCAATTATTCATCAATCTTCTAATGAAATCTTCCTTGGAAGGTTTACGGAATCTTCCAGGAGACTTAGGTCGGAATATTCCAGTGGAAATTCCCAACATTTACCCGAAAGGAAAACGGAGTCTTCTATAAGGCTTTCATGAAATCTTTCAGTGCAATGATTCATCAATCTTGCAACGAATTCTTTCTTGGAAGGTTTACGGAAGCTTTCAGGAGCCTTCCACTGAAATGTTTCAATGACAATTTCCAATATTTCGCTGAAAGGTAAACGGAGTCTTCCATTCAAGCTTCCATGAAATCTTTCGGTGCAATGATTTATCAATCTTCCAACGGAATCTTCCTTGGAAGGTTTACGGAGGCTTCCAGGGATTCTTCGTAGAAAGTTTCCTTTGCAATATTCCAGAAATATTTCTGTTTTCTTCCATAAAGCTTCCATACATATTTCAATGAAATATTCCATTGGAAAATTTCGGAATATTCGAATGATATCTTTCATACTGTATGGGATGTGACAGTTTAAGTACGTTAGAAAAGAAGTGTCTGACAGAAAGGATGAAATCTGACTTGAAACAAAAATTTGAAACGACAGATATTGGAGAGCCCAAGAGCTTCTTAAGCTTAAAATTCAAAGAAACAGACAAAAAGAACTATAGAGTATAAAGCAAGAAGAATATTTCAACAGAATGCCGACAAAAATTTGATTATGATCAAGTACACTCTCTGCGAGTACCTATGATAACAAACCAGGTGCACTGAAAAACTTTTCGTATGAAAACACTATGATGAAAAGCAAAAAGTGTTTTGGCACGAAAGTATTAATGCTCTAGTTTACGAATGTTCGTAGTTATTCAGCACGAAGATCGTAGTGCATGAGCTGTAGAAAACGGTACAAGTAAAACCCTCTGACGCTCAAAGTTAATGGCTATGAATTTCATAGAATATATGATTGATACTAATATCATATGTGTATACTTTGAATTTCATAGCTCAGCACTATGAGCTTCGTAGTAAAACAACACGAACATTCGAAACTCAAAAAGAGAGTCGAGTGCGGCTCTCCCACTCCTTCACACAAAAAGCAAATGAGGGGAAAAGATAATACTCACGCTATATGAGAAAAACAGCCTCGATTTAAATGGCGTTCTTTAATAACATATACATTATTTATACACAGATATAAAATTAAAAATATATTTTCATATTTTACGCAATCTAAGTGTAAAAAAAATTTAAATTAGCATTTTGAAAACCCAATATTTCAAAGAAATAATTTAATCTATTTGTTAAAATTATTCTAATTACTGTGTCAGGCAAATTTTCCTAATAATAAAATGTTAAAAAATATTTTTATTGTTAATCTATAGTTTTATTATATTTTTAGCATAATAAATATAACTTAATTTTTTGTAAATATTGATTTCGTTTGAATGAAATTTAAATTATATTTACATTAAAACTTTCTAACAATACTATTGGTTTTAGTTTTTATATAATAATAATTTGATGTAAAGATATATTTGTTATAATTCTATTGAAGATAATAGTATATACATGTAAGCAAATATTTTATAACTACATTGATAGTAAATATAATAGAAATTTTTTTAGTTTTATAAAATTATTCTGTCAGTATCGCTTATTTGAGTAATTCTCTAGAACTTTTAACTTTTAATGTCACTGTTTTTAAATAATTTTTTAACAGTTTCTATTCCGTTATTTTAAGAAACACAAAACTTTACTAAAAAAATTTCTATTAGAGAAGAGACTGAAGAGATAAACGACAGAAAATCAATGCAATACCTCTTATAGAGAAGCAATGGACACATTGATGGGTTTGGCAAAAGCAATCAGACCAGACTTTATTTATGCTGTAAATGTCTTGAACAGGTATTAAATAAATGTGACAGAAAGCGACTGTAAATGGTTTAATAAGTCTTCAGATATTTGAAAGAAATCAAACACTTTTAATTCAAGCATAAGGCACAAGATGACCACTCTCAAGGATTTTCAGATGCAAGCTTCGGATACTGCAAAAGTTCTCTTATAACAAATGACGTGAGTACATAGACAGAGACATGTGGCATTATTTAACTGTCTTTCTTTGAATTGCATAAAGACTGTCAAAATTAACACTTAAGAGGAAACCGAACTATCTGTCTCTGTCTAATAGTGTTTTTCATCTTTTATATGAACACCACCAGTTTTAATAAGAGAAAAATAGTAGCCCCCGCTAAATATTAATATAATAACTAAATTTTATAATCGTAACGAAATAATTTTATCGCGTGATTTTTGAGTATGATTTGACCTACGAACTGCCGTAAATACAATCTGTCTTCTTTTATAAAATTTTGGTAGGTCAAATCATACTAAATAATTACGCGATAAAATTATATCGTTATGATTATAAAATTTACTCATTATATTAATATCTAGCGGGGGCTGCTATTTTTTTTTCTGTTAAAACCGATGGTTTTTATATAAAAGATGGAAAACACCATTAGACAAAGACAGAGAGTTCGGCCTGCCCTTAATGTCTGATACAACTGATTATTTTAATTTTGCTCTAATATTTAAATTATATCACTGATCAATTAAATTTGTGTGTATTTCAGATTCTAGGTGAAATAATGCATAGAGGATGGCAAATTCTACCAAAGAATAAAATTGATCGAATACTTTAATCGAAACGTTCATTTTGTTTGTTGAAACGACAGTTAATTTATATTATTTTATTTTATTTTTGATCTGAGCGTGGGAGGGAGTGTTAAAAATATGCACGCTCAGTACATCGTATGTAAGGTAGCGCCATCTATTATATGTAGACGCCGTGAGCTGACTAACATTTCTTCAGAGTCAGTCCATGGATATCGGTTAAATAGAACAGACCGTGTTACTTGATATAATATTATATATTTGCATCTTATTAAATTAAGACTTTTTATTCTTATATAAAATAAAACTCTAGTACTTATTTTATTTTATAGCAATATATTTAAAAATAATATTGATAGTTTCGGAGTACCTAATGCGTCAATATTCAACTATCAAATTATTAAAGAATTTTTTTTCTCAAAAAATATTAGCTTTAGAAAAAAAAACTCTGAAGACAATCTGGTTACAAATAAGCTAATATAGAAGTGAGTATTTTTAAAATTATTATATTTTATACAGTGAAAGTTTTTAAAATTTCTCTGAAACACCGATGGAAATGACAACATGTTATTTTTCTTAAACATAAAACTTTAATATTTTGAATAAAATAATGGATTTAGAATCATCTTTTACTATATTTTGCCATTTAAAACAATAAATGTCTTTAGAAGCTTTTTCTTAAACTTGATAGTATCAGTAAAATAATTACTTAACTTATATTACATTGACTGTTACAATATTCACTTTCAGTCCTTAACAATGCCTTTCTTAACTTGATTTGATTTGTAACTATCCAATTATTGTCATGTTACATATTTATTGAAAGCTATCAGTTACATTGAGGATTCCATATCTGGTGATTCTCTTTATGAAATAAAAGTAGGTTCAATGTACTAATATCATTTGGTGTTTTGATCAACTGATTGTTTAATTAATAATTAAGCCCCTAATTGATACATAACATTCCGCTGTATGATTTGTTAACTTATTTCAATATTTTTTGAATATTAAAACCAGATGCTTATGTTTAGTATGTAACAGGCTATTTTCGATAAGAAAAATAAATCATACATGAAAATATATATTTCAAACTGTCATAACTCCTTATTGATGGCTCCAACTGCCATGATAAAAAATTTATTTTAAGGTCGTGTAAAATGAAAGGAAATAGGCCCTCGAAAAGCCATTTCTAAACTGGCAAGCAATGAGTAATTTCAATTACCATGTAATACATATAAGAACTAATCAAAAAACTTCAAAACTCACGTCTGCAAAAGATCATGCTAACTCTCCACCTCATTTACAACAAGAAGTATTCTTATAAATTTCTCTCTAAAATATCAGGATTTTCAGAAAAAAATAAGAAAGTTGGGACTTTACCAAAAATTTTGAAAAATTTTCAAATGTCAAGGAACTATAGCTCTTGATCCTATCAATCTAGATCCTTGAAAATTTTTAAAAATATTTTGATATTAGGCGATTAGTTTTTTCAAGATCACTGATAGTCCCGGATTCTGCGAAGCGCTATGCAGTTTTTTCAACTGTAGATTCTAAAACAAGCATTTGTTTATCTTTATTACCGAAATTGTTATCAAACAGAATGTACTTTAACCCTTTCCGGCACAGCGGGTCTTCTAGGACCCACCTTTTCTTCCACACTATTTTACTATTTTAAAGTAAGTTTCATACGATTTACCTAGGGTTTTTGTAATTTTGTGATCTTGATATGTTACTGAATCATAATTTATGTATAAAATATTTGATAATTTGTTTACCAATAAATAAATACATAAAAATCACCTTTTTTCGAAAAAATCCATTATTAAAGAAACTTTCTATTGCATTTTCACGATATTTCTTACTTAGAGGTTTTCGGGGTTGCTAATTACGAATCCATTATCATATTTTTTAAATTAAAAATAGTAGATCCAATATAGCGAATAAATGATCAAAAAATTCGTACCTCCAGGTTTAGCAGAGAGCGGCTCTTTTTGTTTGTCAATTTATTTACAAAAATAAAGAATTTGATAGCAGATTCAAACTTAGCGATCCCGAAAACTCCCAAGTGCTTATTTCCAGCCAAAAAGGTGCTATTTCTATAATTTTCATCCACCATCTTGAATTCACTATCTTGGATTTGAAAAATTGACATTTTGGTAGCAGATGCGAACTAAGCGACCCCAAAAACCTCCAAGTACTTATTTTCAGTTGAAAAGGTGTTAATTTAAGGACTAGCTATTTAAGCATTTAAAAAAAATAGAATTTATTAAATCTTTTTAATTGTATCTAAATTGTATTTCCGGCTGATGGTTTTCAAACAAAATAAGTTCCAGAATTTAAATTGGTAGTATGAATTGGTAAGTATTTAAGTACTTAAAATTTATTTTATTCAAAAATTCATTTTTGAACAATTCGTTTTCCTTTGGAACTGAAAAGTTTTTCTTTTGGTTTCGATTCGTGTACTATTCTTATCTAATTTATAAAAAATAACGTATGCTAAACTTTCGGAGCAAGAAAGGATAAGTTTGTTGATAATGCGTGGTTGGTGAGATCAAATTTGATCTTGTGCGCATACTGTTCAATAACAATTTCCATAATCAAGATGGACAAACGCCTATTTCAAAATCTACAGTCAAAAGGACTGTACAACGCTTCGCAGAATTTGGGACTATTAGTCATCTTCAGAGGACTGATCATCCAACATCTGTTGCAACTGAAGAGAAGCAGATTGAAATTGCTCAAGTTTATTGAAAATCGCATCTTAGTTTACGTAGAGTTGGGCATAAGCATGACATTTCTCATGAATGCGTGAGAAAAATTCTGAAAAGCATTCATTTGCATCCTTATAAAATCTCGGATTATCAGCTCGAGTTTTGCGAAATGATGATGAATAGAATAGACGCAGAGCCTAATTTTTTATACAATATAGTTTTTTTCGGATGAGGCTACTTTCACTTTAAATAGAGAAGTTAATAGACACAATTACAGATATTGGTGTGACTCAAATCCGGCATGGATGTTGGATAACCACACATAATATGCACAAAAGGTGAATGTGTGGGCTGGTATCTTTAACGATACTCTAGTAGGCCCTTTCTTGATAAATCGATGACCGATAGGTAATCTTACTGCAGCTTCATACGAACAGTTACTAAGAGATCAAATAATACCACAAATTAAAGAGATAGCAGGTGATGATGATGATGTAACTTGGTCCCAGCAGAATGGAGCAGCCACTCATTTTGGTCATGATATCAAGCATATTTGAATGCTCAGCTTCCTCGTAGATTAATTGGAAAAAGGGGTGAAATCGAATGGCCGGACAAGTCTCCGGATCTGACACCACTCGATTATTTACTACGGGGTTACCTTAAAAGTACAGTTTATGTAACTAAACCAAACAACTGAGAGAAGCTGTGCAATCGAATTATGCAGGAGGCTGCTAGAATTGATAGAACAATGATTCGTGATGCTGTTACTCATTTTCACAATCGTCTAGCTTTTTGTCAAGAAGTTAAAGGTTTTCAGTTTGAGCAACGCCGTTGAACTTTGAATCTTTAAGTGAAAGGCAAGGGGATTCACTAATCAAGCACCCCGATCGTGACAGGCGAGAGGACTCACGCTAATCAAGCACCCTAATCATGAGAGGCAAGGGAACTCAAGCTAATCTAGCCACCCCAATCGTGAGTGGCAAGGGGGCTAACGCTATCAAAGCACCCCAAAAGAAACAGATTTTTCTACGTCCACGTCGTAGTTTCTGGGTAACGCTAAAAGTAAGAATAAGGACGATAGTTAGGTCATCATTTGAAAAAATACTGTCTGAAAGTAAAATTTCCTGCTCTATCGATTTCCGGTAATAAAACTTGGATTTTCGATTAAAAAAACCAGTTGACCTTGAAAAAACTCTGAAGGTCAATTAAAGGTCGAATCGGAGGTCAAATTGAAGGTCACTACCGGTTCCTTGTTGAAAACTACAAAGATAAGAACTTTACCGATCGAAAAAAGATTCAAAGGCATTTCAATACCTTGTTGGGAGTAAATGACCTTGGAGTAACCCTCAAGGTTAAAATTTTTCGGCGGTCTAAGAACATATCTGAACGTAAAATTTCCCGCTCTATCGATTGCCGGTGTCAAAAATAAGGATTTCTATTTAAAAAAAAGTTGACCTTCAAATAATCTCCAAGGTCAAGTTTAAGATCAAATTGAAAATCATCATTCGATCCCTTGTTCAAAGTTACTAAGGAAGTGACCTTGATATTTTTTAGAAATAAAGTACTTTAGAAAATATTCAGCCGTCCCGGGACTTAACTGACACCCTGTATAATATGCAGTACCCCTCAAAAATTCGATAACACCATGTAAAAAAAAGAGTGTTAAAAATGATTATATCTTAAAAAAAGTGTTGTAGGAAAATTCCCAAAAAATTTTTAAAGTACTCTTTAAGAGCTTTTAAAATCCATGTATGAAATTATTTTCCACATTTTTTATCGAGTTAAGAGGAGGTCACGTATCTCTGTCCTTTTCTAATCAAAGAAATGATTTTTGCACAAAAACTAATAACTTTATAAAAAATGAAGAGAAAGTCGCATCTTGTATCAAAAAAAGCAATATTTTCTTTGATAAGAGAGAATTAATTTTATTGCTTCGTTCTCAAGAAAACCTTGAAAAACCAAATTGTCCACCCTGACCTCTATGATTTAAGTTTTTCAAGGTTTTCTTGAAAACGAAGCAATAAAATTAATTCTTTCTTATCAGAAAAAATATTGCTTTTTTTATTACGAGATGCGGCTTTCTCTTAATTTTTTGCTAAAGTTATTAGTTTCTGTAAAAAACTCAATTCTTTGATTAGAAAAGGACAGAGATACGTGACCTCCTCTTAAAAAAGTAATTTGAAAATGGGCATATTTCGCCAACTTTCTTAATAATAGTTTCGCTCAAACAGTTTTTCGAATATGATATAAAAATATCCGAAAAAATCTATTTTAAAATACTCTGAAAGAGCTTTAGCGGGATGTCAGAGCTGCTAGGATCAAGTTTTACTTTTTTTTTATTTTATTGATATCTTTTCAAATTAATAATTTAAACAAATATAATGACTTGTCCGCACTGAAGTTATGTTAAAACAATAATTTATGCTGGAATAAAAAATCATTTGGACTTGTTATTTTTTTATATACTTGAATTGGCAATTAGACATCAAGTTTGACCAATCTAACCACAAAATGCGATACATTGAAAGTTGGTATATAACTTTATGTACAGTATTTTGGTGGGTTTCTTGAGTTGTCCGAACTCGAGTTTGATCTTACAAATTTGTTATTTGAGCGAAAAAACTCAATTAAACGCACCGTTTACTCATAAATTAGGTTTTGAAATATTATTAGAAAGGGATCAGCTTCGTCATGGTCTTAGTATGAAGCTTTAAAGTCGAGGATTTTGCTGGAAATGGGCAGAAAATTAGCAAATAACAAAAATCCAAGACTTTAAAGCTTCATAACTTTAAAGAAAATCATTGTAGAAAATTTAAAGGAAAATCAATGAAAGCTTTTTCAGAGTAAGGTTAATGTCCCAATTGCAGATAGCGTCCCGAATGCGGATAACCTTGTATGAGTTATATTACAAAAAGGAAATATTTATAATATACAGAAAAAAACATTTATTTTATTTATTTAAATATTTCCACGCGATTCCGTATTCTTTGAGTAAAAAAAAAATATCATTGCAACATAGTCTTACCAGGAGAGTGTCTGAGTTGCGGGTCACAGATCTTGATGAAACTTCGGGATAGGTATTTAGGTACCAAAATATGAGTAAAGCCACAGCGGCACGGTCTAACGCTTCGAAAAACTGAAGTTATTGACGATTATAGTCTTATTTTCAAAAAAATATGAAAAAAGAACTCCTAATTGAAGTGTAAATAATTCTATCTAAAAATATATATAATAAAGTTTAAAGTTAAGCATCAAAAGAGTACAAAAAATCATCATCCTTCAAAATTTAGACTATTTTTGATACTCTCTTACTGCTCAACATTAAACAAGCATAACTTTAGTTCTAATTATTATTTTTTAATTCGGAAACTAGCAAATTAAAGCTTGCTTTTTCTGCTTTCATTTTAGTTATTGTGGATTTATTAAAAACATTTCTAGACAGAATTATTTACACTTCAATTAGAAGTTCTTTTTTAATATTTTTCTGAAAATAAGACTATAATCGTCCATAACTTCAGTTTTTTGAAGCGTTAGACCGTACCGCTGTGGCTTTACTCATATTTTGGTACCTAAATACTTATCCTGAAGTTTCATCAAGATCTGTGACCCGCAACTCAGACACTCTCCTGGTTAGTTCAACTCGCAATGGCGTCCCTCATGTAAACGTACACGTTAAAAAAGTAAGTATTTACGTTATGTATGTGCATTTAATATATGAAAACATTTTACATTAAATTTTGTGACTTATATCATTCTAATACACTATATCTGCAGGTGAATATTATTATATTACAGTGTTTCTAAATATTCTGCTTTTGGACAATCAGCAGTTGGGACATTTTTAGTGCGGTATATAATTAATGAAAATAAATTATTAATTATATATAATATTGTAATTATTTATTAATTTGAATGTTTTATTACAATATTAATATATTTTTATTATTTTTTTGCACACCTAGCTTTAAATTATCCGCACTTGGGACATTAACCTAACTTTAAATATATATTGTTTTCAGATTTTTCCATATCATACCCAAAAAATTGTCTGAGCGAATCAACCATTAAAAACAACAGTGCCGTCTAAGGACGCCCGAAAGAAGCAAAGCTTTGTACAAAGTGTAGGAACTAAGCGTTAAAAAAATAATGAAAAAAATACGTGAGGGAAAAAAATTAAGACTTGAGAAAAAATAAAAAGAATAAATAGTTTGGGAAATAAAACAAAAATACATTTAAAATAAAATACACGCCCAAAAACGCGAGGCTACAGCAGAGCTCTCTTCACGATTAGAAGAAGAAAAAAAGAAAGCTCTGATGTAGCCTTACGTTTTTGGGCGTGTATTTTATTTTAAATGTATTTTTTTTTCATTTCCCAAACTATTTATTCTTTTTATTTTTTCTCAAGTCTTAATTTTTTTTCCCTCACGTATTTTTTTCATTATTTTTTTAACGCTTAGTTCCTACACTTTGTACAAAGCTTTGCTTCTTTCGGGCGTCCCTAGATGGCACTGTTGTTTTTTTGTCCTTCAAGTAGTAAAAATGTTAAAATAATTTGAATACTGTAATTTTTGCATGATAAGATTTATTAATTAGTTTTATGTACAAAGTTTTAACATACAATAATAGAATTGTTCATAAATTTGTATGTTCATCAGAAGTACATTCAGTAATTTGTACACCACTATTCTCATTTTTATATTGTACCAAAGTAACTATTGGTTGATGGTAACTAAAATATGATGAAAAAGTTTTCAATTCTATTCTTATAGAATTACAATTCACACGATTTATTAACAATCGACATAATGCGGGATAAATGAAACAACACATCGCAACGGATATAAGAGAAAGAGATAGAAAGCGATGACTGATATAAGTGAGAGAGAGAAACAGAAGGCCACGCACACTGACAAAGAGAGTGTTTCACCTTCGAGTCACCGTTTTTGCTCAAATTTTAGGAATGTTTTCTGGATGCAGAAATATAAAGAAAGCCAAAATTGTAGAGGCCAACGCTCAATATTTTCCTAGTTACAGGCCATTAAAGAAAATTACTAAAAAAGTTACTAGATTTTCAAACGCTTATAGTTCCTTAGCATTATTAGCTAGAAGCTTGAATCTTTTTTTAAATGAAAGCTGAGCTAAAATCCTTTCGAAATAGTAGTTATAGCATATCAAAATATTATTTTTTCCCAAAGTCATAGCGTAATAAAGATTGAACTCAATTTTAGCTTTTATTATTAATTAATGATTTAAACAAAAAATTCAGGTCCAATCTTTATTATGCTCTAACTTTGGGAAAAAATAATATTTTGGGATGCCATAGGTACTATTTCAAAAGGATTTAAACTCAGCTTTCATTTAAAAAAAGGTATAAGCTTCTAGCTCACAATGATGAGATACTACAAGCGTCTAAAATCTAGTGATTTTTTTAGTGATTTTCTTCAATGGCTTGTAACTAGGGAAATATTGAGCGTTGGCCTCTAAAATTTCGGCTTTATTCATGTTTCTGCATCCAGAAAACATTTCCAAAATTTCAGCAAAATTGGTTACCCGAAGGTGAAACACTCTCCTTGTGAGTTAGGGAGAAGTGGGGATGGGAGGCAGTGGGCACGTACTGACACGATATGTATGCACGCGCGCCGCAACTGCCACTCTGTATACCTATATATATCGTGTAACGCTTTTAAAATCTGATGCTTAGCACGGATAGAGTGGCCGCGCGGCGAGTGCCCAGAACGTCCGTATAAAAGCTTCGCTTCAAAACCATTGAATGCGGTAAGCTTAAATAGAATACTAAGTTTGAAGTAAGGTGTAAAAGAATAGGGAAGCTCTTGAACAAACTGAAGTAGAAGAACCCGGAAAAAAACTGGTGTGCATATGAGAAAAGCCAGCAAACATACAAAAAGCTCATTCAAAAAGTTGGCGGTAACTCTTGGAAACGGTGGTGTTTGGAGACTAGCTCAATGAATGACACTGCAAAGCTTTTTAAGGTGTTTGCAGATGCACGAAGAAGTAAACTTAGGTTCGTTAAAAAGCCTAATGAAAGTTATACCAAAACCATGATGGAAACGATGCACTTGCTGATGGAAACCAATTTACCTGACTTTAGCATAGGGACGGAACCAATACAGGCTTCCTGTTGAATAGGAGGAGGGATGGATCGGAACAAAGCAGATTATGTGATAACGGTGCAAAAACTAAGAGAGGCGGTTTAATCTTTTGAGCTCTTTAAAGCACTAGAAGGGGACAATATTTTTAAAGCATTTATGCTACAATGTTTGGAAGAGATAATAAAATCGTGAACAGAGCTACTTAGGGGACGTATAGCCTTGGGCTATTCGCTTAAACAGTGATTCAAAATGAGACTCATCTTTATTCCAAAACCAGGAAAGAAGAAGTATGCGGAAGTCAAGGACTTCAAATCAATTAGTCTTACATCTTTTATGTTGAAGACGTTGTTAAAAGTGTTTGATGGATATGTGGAAAAGGAGCTATTGAGGATATATTTACTTTACAAGGATCAACATGCCTACCAGTAAAGCAACTCGGTGAAAACAGAACTCCTATCAATTGTTTACTTTATAGAGGGTCATAACAAACTCAAAGGTGTTTTTCTGGAGGTAAAGAAAGCTTTTAAGAGGAGGCCGTATAGTTCTGTCCTTGTCTAATCTAAATTTTCGTTATTATGACTAAATTAAATATTTTTATACAAAAGTAAGGGCAGAGCCCAATAGATTTAAGGATGAGCAGACGATTCTATTCTATGAAAAAATATAAAATTTTCATTAGTTTTCGAGTGAAGTCTGAAACGGAAAAGAGTTAAATTTGATTGAAGTGTTCAACTCTTTTTCCGTTTCAGACTTCACTCGAAAACTAATGAAAATTTTATATTTTTTCATAGAATAGAATCGTTTGTTTATCCTTAAATCTATTGGGCTCTGCCCTTACCTTTGTATAAAAATATTTAGTTTACTAATTATAACGAAAATTTAGATTAGACAAGGACAGAACTATACGGCCGCCTCTTAACCGCACATCCAGAATGGCAATTCAAAGAGGCATCGAAGAGCATGGTATTCCTAAAAGCATTATTGATTCGTTCATGAACTTTCTGGAAAACAGAGAACTGTGTACATCCTAGGTGAAAAATACGGTTAGTGGGTTAGTCTCAGAGGGTTGTGCTCGGAGTGAGATTTTTTCCCCTCTATTATAGAGCCTGATTGTGGACGACTGACTGCGTGTGCATAATGGGGAAGGAAAAATAGTAATAAGATACGCTGACGATATAGCTATTCTTGCAAGGGGGGCCTTCGAAGAAATACTCATGGAGTTAGTACAGAGGGTCCTCAGAAAAACGAAAGAGGGTGTAAAGACAAATCATTATGCATCCAAGAGAGTAAAACGGTGGCGGTGGTCTTCACTAAATAATATAGGGTTAGGCTACTAGAGGAAATGAAGCTGGGTAATACTAGGATACCTTACGTGAAATATACTAACAAGAGGATACTGAACCCTTTGGTTGATAAATTTTAATAAAACTTGGCGAATGACTTTCTTTTGCACAGAAATGAAAGGCTTTCAAATAATTTATTCCATCAAGACTGAACAGAGTTATAAAAAAGTGAATTTTCCAAAATTAGCTATATTTTTGCAATAATGTTCTGTACTCAACAGTCTCCACTGCAAAAGGTTTTATTAATTAATCAAGGATTATTTTCTGATTTAAAACTACTTAACTAATTTGAACAGGTATATTTGTAAAAATATATTATATTGAATAAAGAAATATCAATTTTAAATAAATATCCATTAAAAAGCTTAAAATTGATCTATTTTAGTCTTTATAAAAAAATATCAATTTTTCAATTTTAATTAGTACGGTCAAACTTTCTAAGTTTATAATAGATTCTCTTACTACTTTTATTTCATTAAGATAGTGTTATATATATTTAAAAAGTCAATCATATTAAAAAAATTATCATCAATAATAATTTTTTACAAATAAGAATATTTTGAATCTTAGAAAGAGAAAATCATTAAAAAACCTTCCTGTAACAGTTCATCGTAGTCAATGCTAACCTTGACAAGAGATTTTATTGATCGAAAAAATATATGCATATATTCTAATTTCAAATAGTATTACAGGATTATTAAAGGGTCATATTTCACCGTGATAGAGTATTTTAAATAAATATCCATTAAAATGCTTATCATTGATTTATTTTAGCATTTATAAAAAAATATCAACTTTTTCAATTTTAATGAATACATTAAAATTCATAAAAATTCTGTTGATGTTATTCTCTTTTTAGTATAATAACACTATCTTAATGGAATAAAAAAAGTAAAAAAATTTATAATAAACTAAAAAAGCTTAACCGTACGACTTGAAATTTAAAAAATTAATATTTTTTTATAAAGACTAAAAAGGAGAATGTTTTATCTTCGGGTCACAGATTAAGATCAAACTCCATAAGTAAATTTCAGAAAACCAAAATAGATGATCTGCAGAGTTGTAGAGCTTAATGCTATCTCATTTTTAAGATATTCAGTTTTCACATACCTCAAAATTAGTTTGTCAATACAATCTGAAATTCTTGTTATAACAAAAAATTATGAATTTGATATTTAAATAATTTGATAATTAAAAAATGCATATATTCAACTAATATTAGAACAAAACAACAATGCATACTTTTTTACACTATCAGATAAGTATATACCCTTTATAGGTTCTGATATTATTATTCTTTTAAAAACTGAATACATTGTAATGTTTTCTATACTATTTCCAGCTTAACATCATAAAATTATGCAATATTAAAGAAAATAAAATAGAACATTGATTGAAAAAAGTGGAATAGCTATTTAAAATAATACTTAGATGTATCAAAAAATTTAATTAATCGGGCAAGGAATAATAATTAAATCAGTTATTTCTTATTAAATGTTTGTTTATTAACATATATTATGTATATTTTAAGTGTATATATCAATAATTGTGTCAGAATTGTATATCAAATTAATAATTTTTTGATATAAGGAGAATTTCAGATGTTATCATTAAATTGATTTTGGGAAACATGAAAATTAGAAATATTAAAAATGAGACAGCATTGGACTTTACAACTCTAAAGATCATTCTTTTATGTTATCCAAAAACTAATAATCGAATTTGATTCAAATCCACGATTCGGAAGTTATTCTCTCCTTGTCAGTTGGGTCTATAAAAAGACACACACAGCTGAATTATAATTTTACTACAATCTCATAAGTTTGACCTTGGGGTCACAGATTTCGAAGGTGTCTGTATTATTTTCAAGATTTTCAAATAAATGTTATAGCTGTTCAGTGTAGTTCGCAAAATGTACTAAAAAATTAAAAACAATCAGGTGATGGGTACAAATGCAATTAGATCTTTATGATTGAATATTTATTTTTTATAAATATTATATAAAATCTTTTGCTACTTTTTTGGAACCTAAATTTATTACGAATAAAAAATTAAATTAAGGTGGATCATCCGCTAGCTATAGTTTGTTGTTCATAAAAATTAATAGTTAAAAGAATTCTTCAATATTTTGAAAATAATTAATTTATACCAAGAAAAAAATCCCCGTAAATTTTCAGCTAGCCTTAACGACTGATTTTATTTTTTATGCTCGCTTAAAGTTTATCTTTTTACTACTATAAGATACAAAACACGCAAACTTTGAGTGAGCACATATAAAAAAATTAATCGTTAAGGCCACTTGAAAATTTACGGGGATTTTTTTCTTGTTATTAATTAATTATTTTCAAAATATTGAAGAATTTTTTTAACTTTTAATTTTTATGAACAACAAACTATAGCTAGCGAATGATCCACCTTAAGTACAAATTGGAATAGAAAAATTTTTAATTGAATTTTCATTATTATATCTTTTATGAACAAATTGTTCGGCTTCGCAACAGTTAATTCTTATTTTATCATTAGCTAAAAAATTCTTGTCACTATTCTTTTTCTTTACGAATTCAAATGGGGTTGGGGAGGTCGATCTTATCTGGTTCGTAGACAATTTAATGATAGTTTAATAAATAAATTATTAAACATTATTTTGAATAGAAGAATTCTTCATTCTTCCTGAATGCAAAGAAGTATTATTAAGAAAGAACTGCTCTTACTTTTGAATGTGTTTTAAATGGACCTAAAGGTCAAAATTATCAAAGTAAGTCACAAACATCATTTCTGACCTAATTATACTTCTTAATATCAAATTTTCTGCTCTATCGATTGCCTGTGTTAAAAAGGAGGTTTTTGCTTAAAAAGAGCAATAAAAATGAAAATAATCTTGAAGGTCACATTCAAAGTCAAATTGAAGGCCATCATTGTATTTTTGGTAAAAATTCAGATGAAAGATAGCATTTCCTGTATGAAAAAATTAAAAACTATCCAAGTGCCTTGTTAGAGTTTAAATGACGTTGGAATAACCCTCAAGGTCAAACATCATCCACGATTGAAGTACGTATCTGAATGTGAAAATTCCCGCCCTATCAATTGACGGGATCAAAAAATAGGTTCCCATCTAAAATAACAAAGCTGACCTTGAAATAGTCTTAAAGGTCAAGTTTAAGATCAAATTGAAGATCACTGTTGAATTTGTCGTTAAAAGTTACATAAGAAATGACCTTGATCTTTTTCAGAAATATTCTACCTGATAAAATATTCAGTCATCCCGAAACTTTATTGACATCCTGTACATTGAATACGCGCATTTCATTTTATGAAATACGAGATTGCATTTTTGCATGTAGGATGTTATGTGCACTTGACGGATAAGATATTTCTCCAGATGTGTACCTTAAATGACAGTGTTCCGTATTTTATCACGGATATAAGAGAACTTCTAATAATGCATCGAGATCGCATAATAATTATTTTATTATTTAAGATTGGTCATTCACACAAATATAAAATAATAAAGATTGAAATTTTATTACTAATATAATTCAAATTTAAATTATATGTAAAGTACAAGTTCCGGTTATTATGCCTAAACTTTATTCTGTGCTTTACGTGTATTTGAATGGAAAGCACAGAATAATGTTTAGACACAGTAACCAGAAATCATACCCTAATTATTAAATTAAGAAATAAAAATTTCACTTTATAAAATTGTACTTTAAATTTAAATAGGAGAGTAATATTGCGTGTTTATTAAAATTAGGTTACTAAGTAATGAAGTAACAATGATGCGATACACTTGGCATGATTTGGTATGAAAATGAGATGTAAAGATTTTAATCACGTTTCCTCATCTGAGATATGCTATAAATATATTATTGTTTTTATGTATCATAACAAAAATGTACTTTAGGTTAATATTTTTAATAATTTTACCATCCATAATATGGCATAAAATAGTTCAATTACTGACAAAAGGGTTTACATATGAAAAATAAAAAGCATAACAATTTTACCTCTGCTCTAACAATTTTTTCCATAACTGTGAAAAGGGTTTCGTTCAATTTGCAGCTTTGTACTCCTTCAAACCATTCATTTCTGTGCTCGTTAGCTTCTCTTAAAGTTACATCCAAATTGTTATAGGTTTTCTCTGCGGCTAAATTCTGCAATGATTTATTGTAAATTGTAATATTATTTTAATAATTAAATTACTTTAAGAAAATTAATACAACTTACAATAACGTCAAACTTCGAGTAAATATTAACTAGTTTACCATTATCATCAACAATAGGCAATGCTGATACCCGTCTTTCTACAAATTTTTTCAAAGCTAAAATTATGCTTGTTTCCTCAGTTGCTGTTTCAATATTTTCAAAAGTACCGATTCCTAACTCGTTCAGCGTTTTATTTGAAAACGATGGTTTTGGTAATTCATGAATCTGCAAGCACAGATATTTGTATACTATTTGTAATTTAAAAAAATCCAAGTTATAGTAAATGAAATCGAATTAGAATAATTTTTTCTAGGAAAAATATTAAATCTTAACAAATACTTAATATATAAATATTAAATATGATATTAATTATATACAAATATTGTTTCAATATTACTGTAAACATAGTCTAATATATCTATCTATATATAGTCGTAACACCAAGACTTAACCGACCCCCCACCTCAACCCCTTCTCAGACACCCCCTCAATGTAGCCCTCCCTCAAATTGCGTTGTGATTCTTGTTTTAAATAGCTATTTTGATTAATTACGTTTTAAAAAACTGTTTTTAAAAACGCTTCAAAAACACTTGACAAAACTCTTGAGGCTGCTAAGAATTTAAAAAATATTTAAGTACATCTTATAATGGCCGGCCTCAGATAAGAATGATACAGCAGATAGATGAAGTGAGGATATCGCCCAGATTTTCAATTAAGGATGACTCAGAGATATTTAATCGTAAAATTCCTTATTATTACAATCATAGCGATACTGTTTTCCCACATACTACAATTGAAGGAGGTCGTATCATTGCCCCACCACAACTAAGCTGTAGTCAAGAGGTACAACGACCCAAAACAGAAACTAATACCTTTATAAGTACTTTAAAAAAACCTCGATCACAACCATCTACAAACAACACTACTCCTAAACCATTCGAACCAAAAATTCCTTTTTATGAACACCATCAATTTCCTATGCATCCTCCTACTTTCTACCCACCTACGTACCCTAATTTTTACAATCCTTATGCTAATTATTCAATGGATCCTGGTTTCCCATCAACACATATACCAATTAACAAATAATTTGAGCCTCAGAATGTTTAAAACTTACCTCTACCCAATCAACAACGACCCTATTACCAATCACGTAACAATAACTTCAACAAAACTAATAATAATAGACCCCACGTAAATATGAATAACGCTCCTTTAAAGTACGAGGATGCTCGCCAAGCGAACGCACTGGCAAACAATATCCAATCGCTGCGTCCAGCTCAGATACATTTTGTCAGAGCAGAAGAATTCGTTACGCAAGAGGTTGAGCAACTTGCTCCACAATACGATTAAACGTTTCCACTTTAAAGAAAGAAGAGGGCATTTTTATTCTAGATAAAGCAGTTGATATTAATGCAGTAAAACGTAACGCCTTTAAAGGCGATACACTAATTGATACCAACGAAGCAATCACTGTTACCGAAATCTCTACCCTACATATAGATACGGTAGGCACTGCGGGAATGGAAAAAATCGGTTCCGCACACACATTCCGCGTGCTACCATTAACATCACCTCTTACACATAGAGCTATATGGGGCTATAGTAAAATTATTGAGTTTCAAATTATTTGTATTTAGTATTCAATTCGAAGTTTGAATAAAAAAACTGACTACACTATAGTGTAGAGCTTCAATTGTAGTTTAAATTTTCACTGTGCATTTTTTAAATAATTATAAAAAACTATGAAAAAAATATTGATTAAATTTTTGGTTATGGCTAGGGCAAGTTGTCAATTTGCATAAAAAATGTAATGATGATATATAATTCATTTCAATGTTAAATATAATAATTATTATATTTTTGCATACAATTTTCAGATACTACTATAAATTGTTATGTACACTTGGCGGAAAGGATATTTTTCCGAATGTTAACATTAAATGGCAACATCGCATATTTTACCATAGGCATAAGACAATTCCAAATTATAGAGCAAATTTCGCATCATCGTTACTTATTACTTAATGACATAATTTTAGTAAACAAACAATTTTACTTTCTTTTTTCATGATCCAAATTCTAATTTTATTGAATAAAATTTTTATTTCTTAGTTCAATAATTATATAGAATCTAATATTGTGAATTTAAATTATACAAACAATAAAATTTAAGTTGTTATCATTTGAATTTTGTATGAATAACCTATAAGAAAAAACAAAATAATCATGATGCAAAACTCAATGCATAATTCGAAGTTTTCTTATGTCTGTGGTAAAATATGCAGCGCTGCCCTTTGAGGTACACATTCGGAAAAATATCCTTTCCGCCAAGTGTACATTATGATTATTTCGTACATTTAGTGAAATGTTCAATTATTCTAAGTTTCGTTACTATTTTTTTTATTTATCAAATTAAGCTTTGTATATTCATAATATACTATGTAAAATTATAAAAGAAATAATAAATTTTGTTAGAATTAATAACGGATACTTATTTTTTAGCGCCACAATTAATACTTTATGATTAATAGTTTATTCGACAACTTACCTCTACCTCTCAGACAATTCATCCCAAGATTTTACCCAGTTGGCATAAAAATGAGCCTAAAAAAACTCTTTCATAATTCATTTGTTATTAGATTTTCGATTCTCAAAAAATTCTCAAATGTTGCTATGGCGGAGTTCTTTCACGAGTGCTTTTTATTTTTCTATAGGTCTTATAGTTTCTGCACATAAATCATTTTATAATAAATATTTTATGATTATAGGTTAACTATATAGTAACAAACGAAGTTAATTATATGATTGAAGCAATTAATTGATATTAACAAGCATTTTTTATACAAGAATAATTATATCTCGTAAATCTTTTGCAATCATGGGTAAACTAAATGTTAAAATTTCAGATTAAATAATTTCTAAATACAAACTTTTATAATGATCCGTACCATCTACCATATTTTCTATTACATAACCTTCTAATTTAGTACTAATCACAAAAAAATATTTTTTAAGAGTCCGCTGTATCTCTGTCCTTTTCTAATTAAAAAATTGACTTTTTTCCCAAAATTAGCAACAAGAGGAAAAAATAAAGAGATGGTTTCGATGTGTTTAATAAAATGTAATATTTTCTTTGATTAGTATAAATTAATTTTATTGCTTCGTTTTTAAGAAAAGTTGGAATAACTTAAAAAATTAGAAATTAGTGTCAAATAATGGGATTTTCAAGTTATTCCAACTTTTCTTGAAAATAAAGCGGTGGAATTAAATTATTCTTATCAGAGAAAATATTGCTTTCTATTACACGAATCGAAACCATCTTTTTATTTCTGCCTGAAGCTATTAGTTTTTATAGAAAATAAATTTTAAATAGATTCGGTAAAACAGGTAACTGTGTCGGTATACAGCTGACTCTTAAATGATTTATAGTCATCAAAAATTACTTTTACGTTGTCCAGTCCTTGTGTAAGTTTATTTTTTAAAAAGTCCAGTATATAATCAGTAGTACGATTGACCTTACCGACACGTTCGCTTAGATCGTTAAGAAGATCTACCAAGAGTTGCATGACTGTTGCATGACTATACCTAGTGAATGATTGAAAGTTTTTCTCCTTTTGCAAAGCGATTGCTCAGGAGTTTCTTCTTCTTCTTCGGGGTCGTGTATCTCGTTTGGTTGAGGTCTTTCATCGATGGTAATAAATTTGGTGCCGTACGATATGGTGAAATTCAAATCATGATTGGTGAGAAACAATTTAGTTGGTCTTCCGAAATCTTGATATAAATAATAAGAATTGTGAAAATAAGCTGTCATGGCGTCAAATTGATCTTAAAGAATATCCCAGCTACGGCGATCAAGAGAAAGACTTTTGTGCAAGCCACCTGAGAAAACTAGTCTAATAACTTCGTGATGATCCACTAATATATTCAAGACCAACACAAATTCTCTCCGAGTTAGACTTATTGAGCGCGTGGGTAGTAGATAATAAAAGGTTTGGAACTCCGGTTTTACCGGCTTACGTAATTCACAACGAGACATTTTTATGTGTTGCTCTATCCGAAGCTAACCTCTTACTGAAATTTAGAAAGAACATTCGTCCCTACTCTTATATAACAAATCAGGATGTAGAGAGAGATTGAATACTTTTATAATAGAATAGTAGTCGCAAGCTAGGTGTATTTTAGGAAGAGAGTATGTACAAACAGCTATCATTTAGACGGTAGATAAGATAGTAGCAGAGCAGTTGTACTCTGAAAAATAAAAACTAACATTTAGCGGATAGATAAAATGTTATTATGATTAGGCAGGATGGGTGGGGGAAATAGAGAAAAGTAAATAATTTCAAACATATTTTTATGCACACAAAAGTAAATTTATTCAAATTTAAATTTTAAAATTGACATTTATTATACTTGAATCTAAAAAGCACAATATTGAATATTACAATATTGAAAGTAAAATTATAAATGTTATTATTATGAGTATCTTAACCTAGAAGTACATGCTTAATTACAGAGGCCTGAACCTCCAGAACGTTCTCTGGCAAATGAGCTAGTCTGCTTACATCTTTTGTGTTTGATTTTATTCAAAATTCTTCCAAAAATTTTTTAGCTATTCGATCATTTTTTTTCGTGTTATCCGAAAAGAAGCTACGATACGCGCGTAAATCACCGCCGCTACACATATGACATAGAAGCATAATAGTATATTGACCAAAACACGTTTAATTAATGCTTTGCAGTTTCTTGGTATTCCATCAAAAAATTTTACAGTTTCTTCTGAGTCGTTCAAGATGGTAATTTAAGATGGGTGGAAAATTGTAACATAAATTCTTTTAACGTTTCTCGCTATATTATAAAAATGATAGCGTAATTTGCGTAGAATAACATTCCTATCGAACCACTGTAAACAATGGAGGCATGACGACACGTAATCGTTACTGGTTTTTATATCTTCCGATAAACTATCGAATTCGTAAGGTGGCGCTATTATCCAATGACCAATGACTTGTTCTTGTAGAGAAACTACTGCCACTTCTTTAGATAAAAGTTTATTACCTTTATCTTTTAAGCCTTGAATATTTATTACGTGACCCATTGTGGCGAAAACGTGAGCCCGTGTGTGCTACAGCTGAGAGTAAGAAGCCGCTAAAGCAATGGTGAATGAAGCAAATGGTCTTATAATGTTTCTCCCACCATTTTTCTTCCGCACCTTAGGCATTAAAATCCGTAATAATTTGTCTGTTTGGATCGATTTCTAGTACGTTATCAAATTCTACGTAAACAATACAATTAATTGTCTCCCTAAGAGCCTGCTCAAAGCGAATTTCAATGCGTAGAGCACCCGAGCGAATGAGATTTCAATAAGATAGAAAATGAGCTGACAAATCAGGCGTTCAATAAAATGCGAAGAGACAGTGACGTTTCGGATAACTAGTCCGGCTGACATCGATACCCTCGTTGAGAAAACTTATACCAGTGCCGGAAAATAGCGTGTGATAAGCGTCTACATAGAGCTGATTATTTCCCGTGAATTTTGGCTGTAGGGGTTTGGTTGGTATTTGTACACCATCGACGTAAAGAGAGAGAAAATTAATAGAATAATGCTAAAAGTTAAAAGGATTCAATTGTCGATTACCGTTGAAGGCTCTATTATTTACAAAACCTATAATAATTCTTTTTGGCAGCTGGTCCAATATAATATTATCAAGAGTGTCTCCTAAAATTCCACTATGTAGAGTGAATGATTTAACTTTCACTCTTGTTATTGGATATTTTGCAGTAGTCTTGGCCAAAGCATTAGCATAAGCCAATATAGTACTGCTGGACTTATTTACGCTTGTCGGACGATTAGCGTCGCTTCTCTGATGCGTACTGAAAATTTTCCGTCATCGATGAAATCCATTAAACAAAAGGCGTCCTTACTATGAACGAGCCTCACTCGCATCTCAACACCAACTAATAAAAATTTACCTTGATTCAACACATCGCAATAGAGATGGCGAATCATATTGACAACTTTACCACTAGTTGTAAAGTATTGACAATTCTGAGAACCGACATTATCTCCAGCTGTTCGAGTATCAGTTGCTGGTGATGCCTCCATGCAGCCTGCTGTGTCCGCATACGAAAGTGCGAAGTTTATGTGTAGTGTTAAAGCAGGAGAAGCGTAATTTAAGAGCGTCTCTATGTAAGCTCTGTAAGGATAAGCGTTGTTTGGGGACAAAACTAGTTTTCAATTAAAAAATAAGTCCGTTTGCTCAAATAATGAATGTGAAAAATTGTTAATAGGAGCGACTTTTGCATTCTCGGCGTCGGTTCCCGCGGGTGAAATTTCCATGCTTACTTGTAACATTGTATGCACGAGATCGATGTAATGTTCGGTCGAACTAGGAACCAAAAATTCTAAAGATGAATCGCTTTCATTGCTGAGAGATGATACAGGTTTATAGTAAAGAAAAGAACTGTTTTCAATTAGCATCTCGCATGAAAAAATGTATTATATCCGTCAGGTAGGATACGAAAGAAGAAAGGACCCGTATTTTTTTTCAAAATATGATAAATTTCAAAAGTTGTAGCCGGGATAAGTTAGTACAATTTAGATATATATAGATATAGTGCCATAATAAATAATGTCATGAAAGCAAATACTTTCGTGACGTCACACAGTTTGAACTGCCTTTATCTCTTTGAGTTTTGATTTTTATGAAGAAAGAAAAAATACGTGTCCTTTATTTTTCATTTTTCTAAATCACGGATATAATGGATTAAAAAAAAAATTTCAATGTAATATCCCAATTGCTGTTTGCATCGAAGAGAGCGAGTAAAAATATCTAGTTCACTCTTCATACTTTCACCACTGCACGCGTGTAGGAAAGCGATTTTCATAATTTATTTAGGTTCAAAAATGTCAGTTTTCAATACTTTCTTTTTTCGCCTTCATGTTTTCTTTTTCTTGCCTATACTACGCTTATTTGTCTTTATTTTTGTTTTCTTTCTTATCTTGTTCTATGCGTTGTGAACGGGAACACGAGCTCGTGTTGACTGCCGTTTGCGCTTAGCAGTAACAGCTTTATATCCACTATCTTTCATAATATCAGAAATTTTATTAGCAGCTCTTTCAATTTTGTCCTGACTCTTGGACACGACTATTGAGAGACTTTAAAATTTGTTTTTTCACTCGTTACGTCGTCTAACACGTTTAAACCTGTTCGGATGGTTTCTTTGCCTACTGCTTAGACTCTACTAGCGAGATATGGCAAAATTTTTCTTAATAATCCACCGAGAAAGTTTCCAATATCAGATCCTCTTTGAAACGCGGAGCCTGAGTAAATGTTTTTAATACCACTTCCATCACCAGCTTGCTCGTCGTAATAATGAATATAATAACATATTGCTAAGAAATTAACAACTACGCTTGAAATGAAGCGTGACCATTAGCGTTCCATACTCAAATGGTTTTTTACGTCCATGTTGATCTTTTATATCGATAACAATATTCTGAATAGTATGATATAGTAGAGAAATGTATTAAATCGGTGCAAATCGTTTAACAACGGTTAATCAGAATTTGTACTTTGAATTTTCCTGGGCTACAATGCGTAAAAGTGCTATTTCCGTATCACCAACTGCATATGCTTCGCATATGTCTGTGTAAACGTAAAGCTGATTAGGTATGGCCCATGCTAGACTGGCTGGTCTATTGCCTACATTCGTAGTTATCCCTGAGTTGGGAGTGACAAAAGTTCTTGTTTCTCTGTGGACAATATTTTCAAAACCAAAAATTCGACAAATTTTTCCGTTAAAAATGGTGTAATGCAGCTCTTTGCAATTGCAAATCCGTTTTAACCTTTCTAAAACTCAGTCGTTTCAAGCTTTTGATGTTCACGCGCTTCGTGTACATTATTTATCTTCTCCTCAAGCTGTTTGATACTGCCGTATATGCCGTAGGAAAAATTACAAAATCTTTTATTTTTCGAAACTTTGGGTTTAGCACTTTCCAATTTGAAAGTATAATAAATTTTAGGTTTTTGAATATGCATAATGCTACAGGGTACATCTATTTCAGCAAGACCAACCTGCCAGTTATCAATTGATCTAATTTTGCTTTCTCATAGAGAAAGCATTGTATCGGCAAAAAAATTGTTTTCTATTTCTTCATTAATTTGTACATATTTGGTCTCAGGGAGTCGAAAAAAGTGATTTTTAGAAAATGTCTGTATGTATGTGTGTGTGTGTGTATTCAATAAGCCAACTGGATCTCGAAAACTACTCGATGGGTTTGCTTTAAATTTCGCATAGAATTTATTTTTTCGTCTTACTTGGCGGTAAGCTATTGAGAATTGCTTATCTTAGAGCAGTTTTAATTCGAGTCATTTAAAAAAAAAAATTCTATTTTTAATTTTTTTATTATTTTTTGTAAACTATCCGATGAATCTGCTCAAAAATTTGCATCAAAATAATTTTCGATCTCCGAAATAAAATAAACTTCTGGAAATGGATTTCCTTAGCGTAGTTTTAATTTTAGAGCATTTTGAAATTTTTGAAAAAAATTTTCTTATTTATTTAGTCAATTGTGTGGGTTAGAATGAGAGTGGCATAAGTCACATACTTCTAATTTCGAGATTTTTAATGTTAAAGTTATAAGTCAATAAAAAAATCAGGAAGAATTTTTTAAAAATTATAGTGCATTAGATTGATAGATTATAACGTTTTTTTTTTTTTTTTTTTTTTTCGTCGCTATATTTATGCTATGCTATTTTTGCTATGCTAATCAGCGACGGAGCTCGTAAGTGTGTTTGTGAACAAAGCACATGTAAACGTACAGCGATGCTTGTATCAATCGGGTGCCGAGAGCGGGATTCGAACTCAGAACCTCGAGATTACGAATCCATACGTTTTTTTCATTACGTTTTTTCTTATAATTCACCCAAACGTGAAAGCATTATTTCGATTTTTTTTTATTATAATAAAAAATATTTCACCATTTGTGACTTATGCCACTCTTATTCTCATCCACACAATTAGAACTCGAAAAGTAATCGATGAATTTGCTTAAAAGTTTTCATACAATTTATTTTTTTGATTAACATATGCGGAAGCTATTAAAAATTGGTTTACTTTGAGTAGTTTTAATGAAATAGCCATTTACAAAATTTTTTTTTAAATTTTAGATTTTTCATTTTTTTTATATTTTATGTAAACTACTTGATAAATTTGCTTGAAAATTTTTATGAAAATAATTTTTAATTGCTGAAATAAAAAAAATTTTTTAAACTGATTTTCTCAGCGCAGTTTTAATTTTAGAATATTTTGCATTTGTGAAAAAAATGTTTTAATTTGATCTCGAAAACTACTCGATAGATCTGCTTCAAATTTTGCATGGAATTTAATTTTTTTTTCTAATTTGATGAGAAGCTAATGAGAACTGGTTTTCTTAGTGCATTTTTAATTTCAGTCATTTAAAAAAAAATATTTCTACTTTTTAATTTTTTATTATTTTTCGCAAACTATCCGATCAATCTGCTCAAAAATTTGCATGGAAATAATTTTGGATTTCCTAAATAGAATAAAAAATTTTTGAAAAAAATGTTTGTATTTATTTAGTAAATTAGATCTCGAAAAGTAATCGATGGATTTGCTTCATATTTTCCATACAATTTATTTTTTTGATCAACTAGTTCGGAAACAATTAAAAATTGGTCTACTTTGAATAATTTTTTTGAAATAGCTATTTTAAAAATTTTTTTAACTATATATTTTTTATTTTTTTTTCATATTTTACGTAAACTACTCTATGAATTTTTTTAAAAATTTGCATGGAAATAATTTTTGATCCCCGAAATAGAATAAAGTACTACGAATCGATTTCCTTAGCGTAGTTTTAATTTTAGAGCATTATGAAATTTTTGAAAAAAATGTTTTTATTTATTTTGTTACTTAGATCTCGAAAAGTACTCAATGGATTTGCAACCAATTTTCCATATCATTTATTTTTTCTATTGACTAGTACTGAAGCTATTAAAAATTAGTCTTCTTAGTGTAGTTTTAATTTCAGAGCCTTAAAAAAACATAAACTGAATATAAATAATTCAGGTTTCTGATTAGAAATGTAAATACGGGAAACATCCGTCCCGGATCCGTATCCTGAAGATAATATTCCGATCCCGATCCGGAATCGAATTATTACCTTATTCGGGTGTGTCACCACGGAAAGTTGCGTAGGTTAGGATACCTGATTTCAGTTTTGCTATTCAGGACTATGATAGGACCTTCTGTAGTAGGACATTCTGAAGTAAAAGGAAGTACAATGGACTAAATACAAATCTGGTCTGGATGCAGTGCAAATCCGGTGCGGATAAGGTTCACATTTAGTTTTTATATGGGTTTTTACTCAAAGGTATACAACATAAAAGTTATGTATGAATAAAATTTATTCAGAACAGATTGCTATACATTTTTAGCAGCTGTTAAGTTAGCTATCACTATTGATACAACTATTTTGATTCCCATCGTATTTTTCGTATAACCTTTTTCTGTTACGCAACTTATATCTCTCCATTTTCTAAATATAAACTTTATTTGAGATATTTTTAATAAATAAAAAATGAAAATGAAGTTAATTTCATGTTACACTTCAATTCAATTGTTGGCCAACGGTTGGCCGTTCTATGTTTCTACTCGAGTTATAGCATATGACCCTGTACATTTTTAATCATTGATGGAGGATGAAGATGTTAAATAATCTAAAATTTATATTAAGTATAGACCGGATTCGCTATCATTGTTTAATTGATTTTTTTGTTATTTATTCAAATATTATAACGACTGCGTAAGCGCTACTTTGAGATCAAAATGGTAACTTGACAATCTTCATTGCTCACGATTGAGATAAATTTTTATATTACAACATTATTTATGTTAGATTATTTTTTTTTATCAGCTGTGATTTAGCTATGATATACATTGTATGTTTTTACTACAGTTATGTGTTATTTAATTTTTTAATTGCATTAAGAGAAAAATTGTTGAAAATTAAAAATTTAACACAGCCCACACAGCATGGAAGATTTCAATGGAACCTTCCAAGCAGATTCTAGGAAGTCTTCACGGAATATTTCAAAATATTCCACTGGAACCTCTAATTTTTCTTAAATAGAAATTATGTTTTTACGTTGAACTTACATTTAAAAAGATTAAATCAATTTACACCAACTCAATGAGCTCTATGAGAAAGCATTGCGTTGAAGCAATTGGCAGCGTTTTTTGGCATATATAAGTGGTAAAACAAGTAGTCGTATTTCCAGGAAAATAACACATACTACTGCTTATACTACATACAAATAATACAAACAACACATACTGTTGCTTGGTAATATTAAATAAAAATAATCTAGAAAATTCATTTTTTTTATTTTTAAACTCTTTCAACTTCTGATACTTTTATCCAAGAATTAAATTTATCCGGATATCCTTCCCACTTTACAAAAAACTGTTTTTCATTGCCGCCTCCTTTGCTCCGAAGAACGCGTTCAATCTTAAATTTTGCATCTTCCAACAGTCGCTGTGATTCCACAAGAGCCAATTTTTCTGTATAAAAAAATCCGTCAATGTCCTCTCCTTGTAAATCTTGTAACTTGTAGGTATGAAGATTTTGCCTGATAGAAAAGCGTTTGACTTTAAATACTTTCTTGCTCTAATTATTCTTTGAATTTTTCTATCGATACGATGTTTTCTCTATGAGAAAGCAAAAAAATAAAAAAAGAATTGAATTTTTTTTTAAATCCTTGAAATTCTCTAATATTGTAACCACGCTAAAAAAATTAGTTTTACAAAGCTTATTTTTTTAGACAATAGCAAACTGATTGTATAAAAAATTTGCAAGAAATTTATCCAAATTTAATAAATTAAAAATTTATAATAAAATAAATAAAAAATGAAAATTTTTTTGAAAATTTTCAAAGTGCTATAAAATTAAAACTGCATTAAAAAAATTGGCTTTCAAAAGTTTGTTTTCTTTAGACAGTAGCGAATAACTTGCATACAAATTTGGGAACACATCTATGGAATGGTTCTCGTAAAATAGAAAAACAATAAAAAATAAGAAGTTTAAAAAAAATTTTCAAAATGCTCTCAAATTAAAAGTGCGCTAAGAAAACCAGTTTTCAAAAGTTTTTTTTGACAGTCAAAAATAATTTCCATACAAATTTTCAAGCAAAGCCTTTGAGTAGTTTACGTAAAATACAAAAAAAATAGAAATTATAAAAAAATTTTTTAAATGGCTCTTAAAAAAACTACGCTAAGAAAACCAATTTTCAATAGCTTCCCGCCGAGTTAAACAAATCCATCGTTCAGTTTTCGAAATTTGATTGGCCTAATGAATAAACACACACATACATACAGACATTTTCTGAAAACCACTTTTTTCGACTTCTTGAGTAAAAATATATACAAATTAATAAAAAACTTAAAAAATTCTTTTTTTATTGATACAATGCTTTATCTATGAGAAAGCAAAAAGAATAAGCTAATCACCGCAAGGGTATTAGCATATTATTGAGATCTATTAATGATTGTTAATTAAAAAATTAATGTTTTAGATTATTTATAAAATAAATTAGATTTCATGAAAACATTTTTTCTTTATATTCAATATTTTTATTATCTATGTTGTTTCACTCTTATAACCAAAAGGAAGAGAAAGTGGTAGGAAATAACATCGTATTTTTTTCAAGACAACGCTACAAGTTTTAAATTCTTCTCTTGTTATGATTTCGTGGTAAGGTGTACGTTGTATAGATTTAAAATTCAATCGTATCTCACTTTTATTCATCTCTTTCTTATTCTTTTCTCTATGCTTTCTCGAAAATGCTTCTTCTATGAGTATTTTAATACTATGAAAATTTATTTTTAATGAATTAAAAAAATTTTAAATTATTCCCCTAACTTTGCAACGTTTATTAGTATTTCCTAACGGTGTTACAGCACGATAAACGTAAAATTTTGAAACCGTAGACATCATGGTATCTATGTAAGTACCAGGACCGAAAGATCTTAATTCATCCGTCATATGATCTAATAAATTTCCCAAGGGTGGTTTGTATTTGTCTGAACCGTCCTTTTTTACAAAAATACACAAATCAGTATCACAGTACAGAGTACGCCTATCAAGCTTTTCCATAAGTTTGTATCCTTTCTGTCTGGCTTGAGCAGATGTGAATGTTGCGATAACCACGTTTGTATTAGTCGATGCTTCTACGGCTTCTTCTCTCAATTACCAGCTTAGGCATAAAATATCATCGTTTACAGGTAAAACACTGAGAACTTCTTTTTTAGGACAGGTTAACAGTCTTAAGAGAATTTCACGCGATTTCACGATTTCCGTTTATTATTGCGTCGTCCAAACTTTTCCCAAAAAGAATTTAAGCAAAGTTTTGCTACAGCTTTCAGACCAGCATTTTTTCTATTTTCTCGCGATCCAATCGTATACTTTCATTTTTCTCATACTCGGCCAAGTATTGTAATTTTACTTCGTCGTCATTTACACAGCAGGTGGGCCATCGACTTGCTTTTTATTTTATTTTCAAAAACATATTTACGTATCCTGTGAAGAGACCCCTAATAATACCATCAAAGCGTGTCATTTCGTATTGCCATATAATTTATATTTCCGTTAAACGGTAGCCGAGCTCAACAGATTTACGTAATCCATCGGCCACCCCACCACTCGTGAATTCACGCTCGCAAATTTTGTCGTGATTACAATCATTTTCTCGCATCTCTTTATTATATTTATTGAAGGGTGATTACGCACGTATTCCGCTATTTCATTATTCTTAAGTTTAATTCGATCAAACTTGCATTCCCATATGCAGCGTACTTTATATCCACATTGTCAAATTTTATTTATTTTTACGAATGTTATTTTATAAGCTTCGTTAAACGTACGCCCAAAAGCTAGGCGTGTATCCCGATTTTTATTAAAACGTTTGAGACAGCCATGCGTGTAACAACCTTCTAATTCAAAAACTATACCCTTTTTATCCTTTTTATTTTTCGATGAAGGAGGTAAGAATTCGTCTACAAGAAAACCTCCAGACAACATGAATTTTCTAGCTCCTCCAGAATGAATAATTTCACGACCAATTTCACGTTTGCAGAATAAAAACCGTTTAATTGATTTCTGAGAATGTTTATCAGCACAACGATAGCCCTTAGGAGGTATAATTCCAATAGTTTTAGATAGTAAGAAATTCTTTCTGAAAACGAGAAAATACATGCTTGCGATAATAGTTGCACGTGTAAATGGACAGATCCATCCTACATCTTAGAAGATTTTTCTGAAAGCCAAACATGCGCGTCTTAAAATTTCAATGTCTATGCGACAATATTCTACGATTTCGTTTTTAAAATTAAATGTACGTCCAGATAAAGATTCAAAATTTCGTTTGACCGCAACGTAACAATATTATATTTTGTCCGTTAAGAATAACCTTAGATGATGTTTGATTACATTTTTTCACTAATTCTTTCAGGATAAACTGCCCGTCAAATCCACCAGCATTGTGTGCAATACATATAATCTGCTTGAAAACTGTTTTCTCACGAATATACAAATCTAAAAATTGGGTAATTAGGTTTTTTTGAAAAATATACTTACGAATAATATAAGTATCACATCTTTGACATAAATCACTATTTTCTTAACAATCATTACACGCTTGTTGTACTACACAGAGGTTAGAAACATGTAATCGCGTAGTAGCGTGGTTTTTATACTCTGTATCTTGTTGTGTTTCCAAATCGTACAATACAAACAGAGTTTTCTTCCCTTCTTGCTGCTGATGTTCTTGTATGATTCCAGCTGCATGACCTTCGCTTTCATCATCATCATCATCATCATCATCATTAAACAAACGGCGGTGGACGTTGTTTCTCGATGTACAAGGTAAATCAGGATTGTCGATCAATCGGCTTGGCAAAATATGTTGTTCGAGATCCGCTCTCAATTCGTCGAAATAAGTTACATCGCTGTCACCATCATCCATCTCTCTGTTTCTTTCCAACACTGTGAAAATAATTCACAAATTAATTCTGTATTCTTTTGGAAAGATTTTTACGCTTAACTACATATAATTATTTATAACTCTCCTATTTTATTTATAACTGTTTAAATTAGTTTGAAAATGTCTAAATTAAGACAACTATATTAATTATACACATTTATACCTAAATATGAACAATTAAACCGGTTATACACATTTATGCACAACTTTACGATTCTCTTAAAATCTTTATATAATATTTTAGAATTATACAAACTGTTTCTAACTGACTATAATTGTTTTTAAATATTTATAATTATTTATAATTATCTATAAATACGTATACTTATTATACGCATCTCAATTAAATTCAAAAGTTTTTAAACAGTTAGAAACAGATATAAAAAATTTCGTGCAATATCCATTTCTATTAAAAATAATTTAACAGGAGGTCACGTATCTCTGTCCTTTTCTAATCAAGGAAATGATTTTTTTACAAAAACTAATAACTTTAGCAAAAAATGAAGAGACAGCCGCATCTTGTATCAAAAAAAGCAATATTTTCTTTGATCAGAAAAAATTAATTTTATTGCTTCATTCTCAAGAAAACCTTGAAAAACCAAATTGTTCAAGTTAAAAAAAAATAAATATTTTATTAAATTAAAGAAAAATTTATTTTTTTGGTTAAATTATTTGATTGATTTAATAAAATCAATTTCATTAAGGCAGCTGATAAAATTTTATAAAATATTTATTTATAACATAAGAATATGTTTGTCAATTATCTATATATTTTGTTACAGTAATTAAATATTTATTTTAGTAAATCGTTTGTTAAATTAACAAAATCTTTAATAACAATAAAAAAATATTGATCAATCATCGATATAATATTTGCTTGAATTAACGGTCATCCGATTAGGTTAAAAAAGCTTATATTGTAAATAAATGCTTCACTAACTAGGAGAGTATCAGACCTCCGGATCACGGATTTCGCTAAAACGTTGGGATAAGTTTCCAGATGTCAAAATATGAAAGAAAACAGAATTTTAGATCCCAACGCTCAATATTTGCCTAGTTACAGGCAATTAAAGAAAATCACTAAAAAAGTTACTAGATTTTCAAACGCATATAGTTCCTTAGCATTGATAGCTAGAAGCTTAAACTTTATTTAAAATGAAAGCTGAGCTCAAATCCTTTTGAAATAGCACCTATAACATCTCAAAATATTATTTTTTCCCAAAGTTAGAGCGTGATAAATATTGGACCTGATTTTTCTTTTTAAAACATTAATTAATAAAAAAAGCTGAAATTGGGTCTAATGTTTATTACGCTATGACTTTGGGAAAAAATAATATTTTGACATGCTATAACTACTATTTCGAAAGGATTTGAGCTCAGCTTTCATTTGAAAAAAGTTTCAAGCTCCTAGCTATCAATGCTAAGGAACTGTAAGCGTTTGAAAATCTAGTAACTTTTTTAGTGATTTTCTTTGATTGCTTGTAACTAGGGAAATATTGAGCGTTGGAGTCTAAAATTCTGTTTCCTTTCATATTTTAACATCTTAAAACTTATCCCAAAGTTTGAGCAAAATCCGTGATCCGGAGGTCTGATACTCTCCTAGTAAGTTAATAACATTGTCATTTAATTATTAATATATGTGATTGTATAAAAAAAATATTTTGTTGTATATAACACATGAAATTTGATCAGCATTTCAATAAAAATTACAATTAATTTAAAGAAATAGGTTCCTTGAAATCAACAAATCCAATTTCAATAAATTTACAAGAAAAAAACCAATAAATTATTTTTTTAAAGTCAAGAAAGGTGCAACGTAAAATCAGATATTAAATTTTTTTTAAAGATATATTTATTAAACCGAATATATTTATACTATTATTTCTATCAAGTTGTTATAGAAACAAGAATATATTTCACTGATTTAATTATATTTTATATTAACACTTCCATTTAATTACTTTAATGTTTAATAATATATTTGATTATTTTAATGAAATATTTATTAAGCCAAATATATTTATTTTATTATTTCTATCAAGTTGTTATTGAAATAAGAATATATTTCACTGATTTAATTAAATATTATATTAACACTCTCATAAAATTACTTTAATGTACAATAATATATTTGATTATCTTAATGAAATATTTATTAAACCAAATATATTTATTTTATTATTTCTATCAAATAGTTATTGAATCAAGAATATATTTCACTGATTTCATTAAATATTGTATTAACACTTCTATTAAATTACTATAATATATAATAATATATTTGATTATTTTAATGAAATATTTATTAAGCCAAATATATTTATTTTATTATTTCTATCAAGTTGTTATTGAAATAAGAATATATTTCACTGATTTAATTAAATATTATATTAACACTCTCATAAAATTACTTTAATGTACAATAATATATTTGATTATCTTAATGAAATATTTATTCAACCAAATATATTTATTCTATTATTTCTATCAAGTTGTTATTGAAACAAGAATATATTTTACTGATTTAATTAAATACTAGCAAAAAATACCTTGCTCCTAACGTCGCTCGGTTGAATTTTTGTATATGATATTATTATATATATTAGCCAATTTTAAAATAAAAAAGAATTGCCGCAACTTATGGATTTTAATATTGTAATTTTGTACTAAATTAAATTTTTATATTTCTATAAAAAAGAATAATTAAAGACACAATACGTATAAAAATTATTCCCTGTTAAAAAAGTTCGTACTGATTCAATACTGATTTCACATTGAAATCAGGACTTGGTTAACATTGAATCAGTGTAAAATCAACATAAAATTTACACAAAATCTATACTGCGCATGTCCTGGAAATGGTTCCATAACACAACACAAATAAGGTTAAAAATTCGAGCCTAATCGATATTGAATCAGTGCGAAATCAGTACTGAATTCGGAAAAGAATATTCGTATACGAAATCAGAGAATCAACTCAGTACGAAATCAGTACGTAATCAGTACACCATTTCAACAAAATTCGTACGAATTGTTTTCGAAATACGTGACTTTTCAGTTCTCAATCAATGCCAAATCAGTACTGAACCCCGGAAAAATATTCGTATACGAAATCACAGAATCGACTCAGTACAAAATCAGGACGTAATCAGTACACAATTTTAACAAAATTCGTACGAAATGTTTCGGAAATACATGACCTTTCAGTTCCTAATCAGTGCCAAATCAGTACTGAATTCGGAAATAATATTCGTATACGAAATGAGAGAATCGACTCAGTACGAAATCAGTATGAAATCAGTACCTACCCCGTTGAGAAAATCCAATTGGGAATTCATAATGGAATTCCAATGAGAATTTTAGAAATTCAGCGTAAATTTATCGACATTTTTAAGCGATTGAAATATTTTTTTATATAAAATTTTATGTATGTTTTCATTTTGACTTATAAAAATATCTCTGTTCATTGAGTAAAATAGAACGTGAGAAGGCAGGCCGAATGATCGTCGTCTTAGACCAAATGAAACTACCAAACTACCAGCTTATAAGTTCTAAACTCTTTTATTTTTTTTGTGCTCATTTGCTTGTCATAAGAAAGTCAATAGATAGAGTTGTAGCCCCCTGGCGGCTAATCATCGAATATAAATATACACATTTATATAATAGTACTAATAATTGATCACCAGGCGGCTACCATGCTTTTTATCTATTGACTCTCTTATGGCAAACAAATGCGCACAAAAAAATTAAAAGAGTTTAGAACTTATAAGCTGGTAGTCTGGTAGTTTCATTTGGTCTAAGACGATGATCATTCGGCCTGCTTTCTCACGTTCTATTTTACTCAATGAACAGAGATATTTTTATAAGTCGCAATAAAAACATAAATAAAATTTTATATAAAAAAATATTTCAATCGCTTAAAAATGTCGATAAATTTACATTTAATTTCTAAAATTCTCATTGGAATTCCATTATAAATTTCCAATTGGAATTGATTGGAATTCCAACATGGATTTCCAACAAAATCCAATTGAAATTCCAATTCGAAATTCCAATTGGAAATCAAATTGGATTTTTACAACGGGGTAATCAGTACACAATTTAAAAAAAATGCGTAAGAATTGTTTTGGAAATACGTGGCTTTTCAGTTCCTAATCAGTGTTAAATCAGTACTGAATTCGAAAAAAACAATTCGTACAAATTTTGTTAAAATTGTGTACTGATTACGTCCTGATTTCATACTGATTCGAATCTGTCATTACGTATACGAATATTCTTTTTCGAATTCTGTACTGATTTAACACTGATTAGGAACTGAAAAGCCACGTATTTCCAAAATAATTCGTACGAATTTTGTTAAAATTGTGTACTGATTACGTACAGATTTTGTACTGAGTCGATTCTCTCATTTCGTATATGAATATTATTTCCCGAATTCAGTACTGATTTGGCACTGATTAGGAACTGAAAGGTCACGTATTTCCGAAATAATTCGTACGAATTTTGTTAAAATTGTGTACTGATTACGTACTGATTTCGTACTGAGTTGATTCTTTCATTTCGTATACGAATATTCTTTCCCGAATTCAGTACTGATTTCACACTGATTTAATATTGATTAGGCACGGATTTTGTACATTATTTGCGTTGCGTTATGGAACCATTTTCAGAACATGCGCAGTACTGATTTTGTGTAAATTTAATGTTTATTTTACACCGATTCAATGTTAATCAAGTCCTGATTTCAATGTGAAATCAGTACTGAATCGGTACGAACTTTTTTAACAGGGTTTAAATACAAATTATATCATGATGAATTAAGAATTTGTTCTACTAAATTGCATTAGAATCAATAAAAAAATATAATAGGAATTCATTCTTTTTAATCACGTGTTTCAATAACGAACCATAATATAATCGAAAACAGTATTTGACGTTTACTAGGACTAACAACTACACGGAGAAAGGAAAATATTGTTAAAATAGGTTCTAAATCAAGTATATCTAATTTATGTACTAAGGTACTTGAAAAAAGAAAGGCAATATAATTTTAATTAGTACTATAGCTTGAATTTCAGGGACCAATGTTGGTACTATTATATTATGAAGTAAGAGCATAAATTTGCTATGCTTACTGTCTTTTTTTGGTACTAAGACTGATATTTCACCTACTCGATTCAAGGGCAATATTTCGCAGAAAATGTAATTATTTATCTCTTTTCGGGAGGCTTTTCCTGTTACTAGAATTGAAAATTATTAAATATAGAATTATTTACATAATATATAACACTTCAAAATTACTAATAATTAATATTTTGATTCGTGATATTTAAGGAATAAAACGATACATGTTTATCTTCCATATTCCGTTTTGAAATAGTTACTTTTGAGTTTTAAATTAATTATTAGTAATTTAAAATTGATATATATATATTATATGATTTACATTATATTTATCAACTGTTGAAAATTGTTACACAATTTAATGAGTTTTACGTTAATAGGAATTAATTATATTGAAGTTTTTCGCTCCTAACGTCGCTCGGTTGAATTTTCTTTTATTATATTATTATGTATAAATGACTAATTTTAAGTAAGTAAGACTTAATTAATTTAAGTTAATTTTAAGTACTAAATAAAATTGAAAATAATTTCATGGAACATAATATAAAAATATATGTACACATGTGCTTAAAGTAAAAAAGCGTATATTTTATTCCATCAAGTGACTATTTCTCACTCTACTTCCATAAGAAAAATAAAGATAGTACGATATTTAATATAAATAAACTGAGAACTGGGAACTAAGTAACAACTATAATTTCCAGATCTTAATATATGACCATGAATTTGATTTATGAAATTAATTTTTACGTGAAACATGCTTAAAAAAATTTTGTGTTCATTTCTAATAAAAATATCTTCACAAAGGTATTTTTAGGCACGACCGCTATACGGAAGTGCCTTATATTTTCGACATCGCGGAAAATGTAACCCTTTAAAATATGTCATTTTATGATGAAAAACTTATTTTTATAGCAAAATAAGACTATTACGAGGCTTCCTTAAAATGTATGTATGGATGTATGTGTGTGAGAAATCAAGTTTATGAATTTTCTCGACGGATTTTTATCCGATCTGAATAATTCAAACAGGGAATTATTTTAAATAATAACATAAGTAAACGTTCCTATTTTGAAAAAAATCGTTGAAAGCGTTTTTAAATAGGCGCCTTTTAAATGGTTAAAAAAATTGATTTTTGGTAATAACTTGAAAAATACGATTTTTTAAAAAAAAGTATATAAAATAAAAGTTATAGAATATAAAAAAATAAATGATTTTTATATTATACATTTTTCTCTAAAGTTAATATTTTTCAAATTGTTCATGAAAAATGTTAAAATTAAAGGCTTTTTAATGATAATTTGATAAATATTATTTAAAAAAATATATATATGAAACTAAAAAGATGGATCTTATTTTTTTCTAAAAATTTTATTTAATATACTTTTTTTCAGGTTATCACCCAAAAATCATTTTTTCAACCTCTAAAGGGATAAATGTTTTACAGCCACTCAAACGATTTTTTTTTCTAGCAATATTTATTTGTATTATTGTTTTGAATCATCATCCGTCGGAATGATTCAGATCAAATAAAAACTTTATACAAAACTATACTTTTAAGCTACTGAACTATAAAATAATGTTTTTTACTTGTAACTTTTGATAGATTATCCTATTTAAAACTTTAAAAAGTATACATGAAAATATGTCTTTTTAACATAACATAAATTTCTTCGAAATCAATCAACTGAATTTACAAGAAAAATTTAAATAATTATAAATTTTTTTTTTTAAATAAATACAATAAATTCAAATCTCCTGTTAAAAGTTGAGGTAAAAAATACAATGAAAAAAGAAATAAGATTAACATTTAATGCTTTTGCGTTTGTAAATGTTTTGTTTTAATATTCTTTGAATATTAAATAGCGAGTGCAAAGCGCGAGCGTTTACGGTCGTGCCTTATATGCAAGAAGTGAAGCTTTTTGCATGCCTTGCATCACTTCACGATGCAAGGCCCAAGGTCATTTCAGAGCTGAGCGAAGCGAAGCTCTGAAAAGACCGAAGTGAGATCCACAGCAGCCCAAAGGGTACAAAGGGCCGCTGTGGCGAGCTAGTATATATATGCAATACGAAATTTAAATTTAAAAAACCATAAGATTAAAATACACATTTTTGGTTAATTTTAAATTTAAATATTTCAAAATAATAAAATAACTATTTGCAATTACTTAACAATCCTTTTGACATCCAATATAAAATATTAATGAGATACAAATATTAAAAAGTGTATGTATCACAAGTAAGGGTTGCATATAAATATTATAATATTTAGAAAAATTCTTGATATTATTAGAATATTAATTTAAAAAATTAAATATTTTTTCATTGATGACAGGTAACTTTTTAAATATAGTTAAAGTAATACTGTAAATATCAATCAAATAACATTTCCATCAAAATAAATTTCAACGCTATAATTATTAAAATAAACATTTTTATTTAACTACAATCTATTGTAATAATTTTTTTTTAATATATATATTAAAAGAATAATAATTTTATTTGATGAACAGTTATATAAATATTATATATTTATAATTGTATAACTAAATTTATTAGATAAAAATTTTATTTAGTTATCATTCAGAGAATAAAGTATTTAAATTAGTTTTCATGAAAATATATTATTTAAAAAGTTACTTGTTAACAATTTTTTATAAATAACATACATTTAACTTTAATTACATTTCTATTTGTACACATGATAGTATTTAAATGAATTTTCATTTATATAAAAATTGTTAACAATTAAATATATTAAAATTACATATTAATATATTAAAATTATATCTACCTTAATTACATTTTCATTTGTACAGGTGTTTGTATTTAAATGAATTGTCATTTATATAAAAATTGTTAACAATTAAATATATTTAAATTTATTTCATTAAAGCAATAATATTTTTAATAAGAGAAACATTAATTTTCAAAATACATCAAATTACCTCATTTGAAAAATTATCATTACATGATATAAAAATATTTTTTTCAATATCGTTCGAACATAAATTTGATGAAATACGATTTAAAAAAATTATTTATTTGATATTAAATTTTTTTTAATAGTCAATTATAAAGATAGGAAAATATACACGGAAAAAAGTTTTCACCTTAAAAACTAGTGCTAGATAATAGAAGGTTAAAATTGCGTGATTTATAATGAAAAAAACCATGACAGTATCATTTTAATCAATGCTAGTTTTACTATTTTACCTTCTAAGGTCCAGCACATTGATTTTCAATGACTAGCACGGTTTTTTCCAGTGCCAACATCAAAATTTAAGTTCTGCGCATCAGCAGAGAAACTCTAACGACTAGCACGGTTTTTTTAATAATAAATTCCAGTAGCCTAATATTTTTAGGTTAGAAACTTTTTATGTATATATATCAACGAAAATAAAGTATCATTTATTTAAGGTAATTTATACTTACACTTGAAAAGATTTGTTAATTCAGTGAGATTCCACTCATTTAATATTTTTCGTATAAAATTATCCATTTGGCCCTTATTTCCTATGCAATAAATAGAAAAACTTGTGTAAAACTTCACAATCGTGCACACTGCTACAATCGAAAATTCGTATACACAAACATACACCAGCGCTGTTATTTAACGTGCTTGGCACCCGAAAAAACCGTGCCAAAGGTGGCACTGTAAATTCACGCGTCAGTTATCGAAAATAAATATTTATAGCACTAAAAAATACTACACTGGTATGAATTTTATTTGTGCTGTCAATAGAGCGAAAAAAATTAATGCCATTCATTACTTTAGAACACACTAGCATTGGAATTTAAAGATCTAATCGAATTTAGCATTAGTTTTACCGGTGAAAACTTTTTTCCGTGTATGAAATACTAATAAATTTTTCTGATTATGTCTATAATTATGAATTTATATTTATGAACTGTCTAGATAGAAGGAAAATTTCCCCTAAAAAAGTAAAAATTTCAAAAGAAAATTTACTTATTATTTGCGGAACACTTGTTATAAATGCGAAAAAAAAATATTCTGTAATATCACTCTAAAATTTGTATTAAATATGATCATTGAAAGTATAATTATTTCATTATGTTGAATTTGTTGTCAAAGTTTGATTATATTTTAATATAAGAAGATATAAAAATTAACTGTCATATTTAACTGTCTTCCCATTCTATTGTTGAATTTCCATAAAAGAAATGTATTAACTTGTAGTATGTACCATGATGATTATTTATTTAAATTTTCAAATTTTTCTAATCATTAGTTTTCAAGATATTAGATTTCTGATGCCAAATAGAAAAATATTAGTAAATAATATTGGAACCCAAAATCCTCCATAATTAATGAATAGATTTATTTGAAAATTTAACTGAATAATCTTCGTGATACATCCTATATGTTAATGCATCTCTTTATTTAAAATTTTGAGATGCAATGGAAATATAGTCAATATTTATGGGCGCAAGTGTACTGTCCATTTGACACCTCCTTAAATAATTTATACTTATAAAATTTACATAATATTTTATAAAAACTATTAAAATGATAATCATATATTTAATATTATTTCAAACTATGAATAAAAAGTTTAAAAAATTATCATTAAGTGATAACTTATGAATAGTTATATTATTTTATTAAATACATTTCCAACTTGAATAATTATCTTCATGTTAAAACTAAATTTAATTAGCATTCACTTCCACAAGTTATTTAAAAAATTTACCAATATTCAAAGCTATTAAAAAGTTAATTATTAAAAGTATTCCCATATCAAAATTTCAAAATTCTATTAATTTAATTTTTTATTCTTTACATTAGAGAATTAGTTTTGATGTTAAAAGTTTTTTGTGATATGTAACATGTATATATATTATCTTATAGTAAAATATTTCATCACCTTGTATAAAAGTTATTTTTTAAAAGTAGAATAATACTGTGAATAAACAAATGATTATAAGAAAATATTGAAAACTATAAATAACAATAAAAAAGCGTTAGGCTGGAAATAAATAATGATTGTTTATTATCATTTATACATTTTTGAAATGTAGATACTGCAAATATCCGTAAATAACTGTAAATAAATTATAGAATCCAATTATTAGAAATAACTCTAAATAATTTCCATTTTAGTTGTTTTTACAAAAAACTTTTTTTAATGATTTATTATATATATATGCAACATTTCACACCAACTGGAAGAGAAGAAAAATAAAAATCCCTGAAACTCTAAAAATATATTCTTTTTGTTACCCAAAATATGTAAAAAAAATTTCAAGGATTTAGATTTGAAGGATCAAGAGCTATAGCTCCTTGAAATTTGGAAAATTATCAAAATTTTTGGAAAAGTCCCAACTTAATCATTTTTTTCCTGAAAATCCTGATGTTTTAGAGAGAAATTCATGAGAATAGTTCTTGTTGTAAATGAAGAGCAGAGTTCGCATGATTCTTTACAGTCCTAAATTTTGAAGTTTTTTATTGGTTCTTATATGTATTACATGGTAATTGAAATTACTCATTGTTCGCCACTTCAGAAATTTCTTTTCGCAGGCTTATTTTTTTCTATTTTACATGAACTTTAAAATGAATCTTTGATCATGTGAGTCAGAGCCATCAATAAGGAGTTCAGACAGTTTAAGAGCAGGCCGGATTCGTTGTCCTTGTCTAATTGGCATTTTTGTTATTTACTCAAGTATTAATCGGTGTATCTGCAAATTGAAGGTGAAGCGCAATAGATATTATTATTACAAATATTTATGCACAAGAAAAAAAAAATCTATCGCTTTGTTTTTGAGAAAAGTAAGGAACGCGAAAATATTATAAACATAATCTTTTACTTCGGCGTTCCTTACTTTTCTCAAAAACAAATCGGTAGATTTTTTTTTCTTGTACATAGATATTCATAATAATAATATCTATTGCGATCAATCTTTATTTTGAAGATACACCGATTAATACTTGAGTAAATAACAAACAACTCAATTGTTACTCGGTCGGTATCAGGTTCTACTTCGGCCTGCCGTTAAAATATATATTATCATGTATCATTTATTTTCAATATAAAAATTAATCATACATTAAAATATACATTTATATTCAATATGAAAAATAAATCATACATGAACATATATATTTCAAACTGTCATAACTCCTTATTGGTGGCTCTTTTTTGAACAATCAAAAATTTATTTTGAAGTTAATAAAAAGTAGAAGGAAATAAGCCCTCAAAAAGCAATTTCTGAAGTAGCAAACAATGAGTAATTTAAATTACCATGTAATACATGTAAGAACCAATAGAAAACTTCAGAATTTAGGTCTGTAAAATTTTATGTTAACTTTCCTTTTCATTTGCAACAAGATGTATTTTTATGAATTTCTCTTTAAAACATCAGGATTTTCAGAAAAAAACAATAAAGTTGGTACTTTTCCAAAAATTTTAAAAAATTTCCAAATTTCAAGGATCTATGGCTCTTGATCCTTCCAATCTAAATTCTTGGAAATTTTTTTATACAGTTTGGGCAACCAACAGAATATATTCTCAGAGTTTCAGCAATTTTTATTTTTTTGCTCTTCCAGTTGGTGTAAAATGTCCCATATATACATAAATGTATAATTGCCGAAAATAACCATTTTTTATCGTTATATTATTTTGACAAATTTTATTATTATTTATTTATCATATTACAATTAATTCATGGTATTTTTCATAATTTCTTTTATTTTTCAGCTTTTAAAGTAAAAAAGCAGTAAATTAAATTAGTTAATATAAAAGCAATTCTTTTGTGAATATCTTTGAAAATAGTTCATTAAAAATGAATTAAAATTCTGAAAAGAATTTAAATTTTCAATAATGGTTTTGACTGAGAAAGATAAATTGATTGTTAAGGGACAGGGATTGTATAGTTGAATTGCTTTCATGTTAATTGATATTCATGTATTAGAATTTGATACTATTTCAAAACGGTGCACCTCATTCAACATGCAATTAACTTCACTAATTCACAGACCATAATATATTAATTCAGTAGCGATTGATGAAGAATTAATACAGTTATTATTTTCCGGAAATTTAGAAAAGGGTCACCAGATTTGTGTGTATTATAATGATAAAGTGATTCATATATATGACAGTTTAAATCTTAAATATCTATAAGATGAGCATAAGATTTATATAAACAGATTATTTCCAAACAAATCAGAATTGAGCATAGTATTCAAAACAGTACAATTACAAACAAATAATTATAATTGTGGCGTTTTTGCAATTGTTTTTGCTGTTGCAATACTTTATAATTTAAGTCCATGTTGTTTAAGATATGAATTTTCTCAAATGCGATTACTTTATCAGGAATTTTTAAAATGCAACAAATAAGAATGTTTACAGTTTTACAAAATTATAATAATGCAAATAATAATTACGATAATCCAGCGGACATGATAAGAAGGAGTTTTTGTCATGAGCAACGTCTAAATCAAATACCATTGAATTTAAATCACGCCGAAATTGAACAATTAGAAAAAAACTCACAAACGCATTTATTGGCAGAACAAAAAAAGATCATGGATGTGTCGTAAACAAAAGAATTCAAATCATGAAACAATTTTGATAAAAATTGACAATGACATTTCAGATACAAATTTTTTAAAACCAGATAATAATATAATGGGAATCGATGATATCCACTTAAATTATAACGATAGTAAAATTCGGACAGTTGAGATTAAATTAAATGAAGGAAAAAAAGAATCAAGAGAAATAGATGAAAAAGAAGCTTTATTTGTAATAGGACTTAAGAGCATGACAAAGCTGCCCGCCTTCTAATAATATTTCCAATCCTAGCTTATAGATAAACGATGCGTTTAATCGAGTTTTTTTGCAACAAAGTAAAAATTTTTAAGATTAAACTCTAGTGAGGACAACTCAAGAAATCCACCAAAATATTATACATATAAAGTTATAATAAAAACTTTCAATGCATCGTATTTTATGGTTAGGTTTATCGAGTTGAATATCTAATTTCCAATCCAAGCTCATAAAAAAATAAAAAGTCCAAATGATTTTTTATTTTAGCAAAAATTATTTTATTTATATAGCTTCAGTGCAGACAAGTCATTATATTTGTTTAATTTATAAATTAAAAAAAATATTGATGAAATAAAAAAAGCAAAACTTGATTGCTGCAGCTCCGACATCCCGTTAATAGGAAAATGGTAACAGAACAATCACATAAATATAAAAAAATTTCAGAAAAAGACATTATTATGGAAATGCAAGAAAAAAAAATTAATGATAAATTAGAACTTAGACGAGTTCAAGAAACTTTACGTAAGAAAAAAGCTTTTATGAAAATGAAAAAAGGACAACCAAATAAATATAAACAGAAATTAGAAAATACTAAGATAACAAAATGGCTATTCAAGGAAACAATGAGTACTGATAAATTTAAACAAATACGTGCGAATGAGACTTTACGCAAGAAAGAAGCTTATTTAAAAAAAAAAAACAACCAAAAAAATATGAAGAAAAATTAGAAGATACTAAGATAACAAAATTGAAATTCAAACAATGAGTACTGATAAATTGGAACAAATACGTGCGAATGAGGCTTTACGTAAGAAAGAAGCTCATATGAAAATCAAAGAAAAAATTCTAAATAAATATGAAGTGAAATTAGAAAATACTAAGATAACAAAATTGAAATTCAAAGAAAAAATGAGTATGGATTAATTGGTACAAATACGTGTGAATGAAGCTCCGCGTAAAAAAGAAGATTATATAAAAATTGAAAAAAATAACCCAATAAATATACAGAAAAATTAAAAATACTAAAATAACAAAAATGAAATCAAAGATAATAAAGGGTACTGATGAAATGGAACAAATACGTACAAATGAAGCTACACGTAAGAAAAACGCTTACATAAAAATGAGAGAAGAACAACCAAATAAATATTCAAAAAATTGAAAATATTAAGATATAAAAAATAAAATCATTTAAAAATAGAGATACTAATAAATTGAGAAATTGCATGAAAAAGAAAAATTACGCAAAAAAGAGACTTATAAAAGAGTTATTAGTGAACAATATAATGAATATGAGAGAATAGTAAAAATTAAAAATCAAAAATTGGAAAATGACGATATAATTAAGAAAATACAAGTGAAAAATAATTGTTACTAATAAAAATAATTACGCACAAGGTGTAAACAAATAGAAATTGATGACAATAAACATGTTAATAATGATACTACAATAAATAAACCAATAGATGAAAGAAGCGAAAACATAAATATGATTCTTATCAATTAAAGACATTATTTATTAAGTGTAATCAATTAAAAATTAAAGACAACAATTATAATGAAAATTACAATAATAATAATTATAATAACAATCATAATATTGTATTGAACAAAGTTACCGATAAAACAATAAAGGGCAAAGTAAAAAAAAATTAAAGAAATCAAATAAAAAAATATTAACTGAAAAAATTAATTCGAAACTGATTGGTTGCACAGCAAATATATATTTCGATGAAAATCTCATATCTGAAAATTACATTAGTTTTATGACAAATACATGTGTTTATCGTGATGCGGAAGATTTTGCTTTCGAATATACTAAAAGTAACGATTTCCCCAATTGTTGTCATAAAGGTCGAGTAGAATCGTTAGAAAATCCTCCTTACCCAGAACCATTGAAGTGTTTAGTAACTGAATTAACGGAAGAAATTATTGATTTTCGACGAAATGTTAGGTTGTACAATGATGCTTTAGCATTCGCAAATTTTAGTGTTAATTTTGATACATTGCTGGGTAAAGGACCACAAGTTATTAAAATATGTGTAAAAATTTTCGATAATGTATATGCGTTACATTCTAGTAATAATGAAGCACGTGAATATGGACAATTATATATTTTATATAATGAAATGGCAGCGATTAAACGGAATAAGTTTAATATAAATTTAACATTATTAAAACATTTAGATATTTTGATAAAAGACATTAACCCTTCAATGCTAAAGCATATTAAATGATGCATAAAGTAGAAGAAGAAGAACTACAATGACGTGCAAAAATCTATTGACCTCCAAGAACTGTTACTATGTCTATTGTCCGCAATAATATTTTGAATAAAAATAGATATAATCTATCTACCTGTAATAAAGTTGCAATAGTATATGTTGGAGAAGACGATCAGCCTCTTATTGAACGTAATATTGTCATTTACTCTGAGTATGATAAACCAATTAGTATACCGACAATTAGCAAACATACAGATCCTATAACATATCCGCTTATTCATCCGAATGGTGGTTTTGGATGGATACCAAATATAAAAAGTAAATTTTGAAAATGTTATATTTCAAATTTTAAATTTTATAATTATAGACTTAGTGTTAGAAATGAATTCAATCCATTCCTTAATTTGGGAAAATTATCTCGACAGTTCATTGTTGATGCGTTTGAAGAAGTTGGAACCTCCAGATTATATTTCATACGAAAAAACCAAAACTTATTAGGAAGTGATTGTTTTAAAGGTGTTATGGACTATTTACATAACAAAAAAAATTAGATTCTCCAAAAATTGGAAAAATTGTAGTATGACCGTCAAATTTTACAGGAAGTCCACGATTTTTGAAACAAAATTACATTGACTCAATGACACTTGTAAATTATCATAGTAAACCTGACCTTTTTGTAACTATGACCTGTAACCCTCATTGTAAAGAAATAACTGAAAACTTGGAAATTTATGAAAATGCAATAGATAGGCCAGATATTATAACAAAAGTATTTTATTAAAAAGTAGAAGAATTAAAATGTAGTAATAAAAAAGGGAATATTAGCAAAATAAATTAGATATAGCTATGTAATTGAATTTAAATACGAGGATTACCGCATATGCGTATGTTGTTACTCTTAGATAAAAATGATAAATTTGATATTCCCGAAAAAGTTGATGAAATAATAAGTGCAGAAATTTCAAATAGAGATATTAATCTAAAATTATAAAGTATTGTTAAACAATTTATGACACGCGATCCCTGCGTTGATTTAAATGTTAATTTTAGATCAGAAAATAAAGACACTTTTGAAAATAACAATAGTGAAAATGTTGAATATGAATATGACGAAATCCAACAATACATTAATACACGATATTTATATCCACCTGAAGCAATGCACAGATTATCAGAATATCCTTTACATGTCATTTCACATACTATAAAACGTCTAAGCGTTCATTAAGAAAATCAACAAACCGTATTTTTTAAAGAAGGGAGAGAAGAAATGATCATGCAAAAAAATGTGGGAACAACATTAATAGCATATTTTGAATTGAATAGAGAAGATTTTGAAGCACGAAATTACTTGTATTCAGAAATACTAAATTTTTATACATTTGATGAAAAACTGAAAAAATGGAATAAAAGAAAAAAAAAACCAATACTCAGTAGAATGTACTTAGTAAGTCCGAAAGATAGAGAACGTTATTTTATTAGGTTATTACTATTACGTGTGAAAGGAGCCACGTCTTTTGAAACTTTGCGTACTGTTGATGATGTGATGTACAATTCGTTTTATGAGGCAGCTAAGGCAAAACAATTAATTAATGAAGATGAAGAATGGGATAGATGTTTGGAAGAAGCATCTTCAACAGAATTCCGTTATGCTCTTTGTGAATTATTTGCTTTTATTTGCGTTTTTTATAATCCTATAAATGCACGAGATTTATATGAAAAATATAAAGATAAATTTTACCACCCTGAATACAAATTGATTTTCATTGAACGATTTTAATTTACTTAACATAAGCACATTTATAGAAGAAAATAATAATCAAACAATTTTAAATCATAATAATAATATTCTTGATGAATTAGAAATGAAAATAAATTCTTTAAATGATGAACAAAGGCAAATATTCAACTCTACTATAAAAAGTTTAAGCAACCAAAGTAAAGAAAAATATATTTTTATAGATGGACCAGGTGGAAGTGGAAAAAGTTATTCACTTAACGTTTTAATAGCTTATTTTAAATATCATACCATACATTATTTATGTGTAGCTTGGACAGGTATAACAGGGAATTCATTAGTCGATGGAAGAACCGTGCATACAACATTTAAACTACCGTTAAATATAACAGATTGTACATCTTGTAATGTTAAGTCTAATTCTACAGAAGGCAAACAATTAACCTTTAGAGGGCCGGAGTTTTAAAAAATTTGAAAATCGAATTTTTCTATAGGAATGTGGTCTAAGGTCCCTGAGTTAAAGCCAAACTAAGCGATGTTGGTGAGTCAGACCTTACGCCTAGAGGCGTATTCCGGCCCTCTAAAGGTTAAAGAAAACACAAATAATTATTTGGGATGAAATATCCATGACTTCAAAATTTGCTTTTGAAGCAGTTGATCGTCTTTTTCAAGATTTATGTGATGTGAACCAATCCTTTGGTGGTAAAACTGTAATTGTATCAGGAGATTTCAGGCAAACATTACCAATTGTACGGCATGGTAGCCGTATGAAGATTATTAAAAATTCAGTTAAATTTAGTTCATCATGGCAAAATTTTAAACAAATGAAGTTAAATGAAAATCTGTGAGTTTCGGATAGTGATAATAAATTTAAACAATGATTATAAGATATCGGAGAAGGAAAATGCCGCAATGTTTTTGAAGATGATAATGAACTAAGAGAGTATCAGACCTCCGGATCACGGATTTTGCTCAAACTTTGTGATAAGATTTAAGATGTCAAAATATGAAAGGAAACAGAATTTTAGACCCCAACGCTCAATATTTCCCTAGTTACAGGCAATTAAAGAATATCACTAAAAAAGTTACTAGATTTTCAAACGCATATAGTTCCTTAGCATTGATAGCTAGAAACTTAAACTTTATTTAAAATGAAAGCTGAGCTCAAATCCTTTCGAAATAGTAGTTATAGCATGTCAAAATATTATTTTTTCCCAAAGTTATAGCGTGATAAACATTGGACCTGATTTTTCTTTTTAAAACATTAATTAATAAAAAAAGCTAAAATTGGGTCTAATGTTTATTACGCTATAACTTTAGGAAAAAATAATATTTTGACATGCTATAACTACTATTTCGAAAGGATTTGAGCTCAGCTTTCATTTGAAAAAAGTTTCAAGCTCCTAGCTATCAATGCTAAGGAACTATATGCGTTTGAAAATCTAGTAACTTTTTTAGTGATTTTCTTTAATTGCCTGTAACTAGGGAAATATTGAGCGTCGGGGTCTAAAATTCTGTTTCCTTTTATATTTTAACATCTAAAAACTTATCACAAAGTTTGAGCAAAATCCGTGATCCGGAGGTCTGATACTCTCCTAGTAAGTGCTATACCAGATAATTTTATCATTAAAGAAAATCTTGTCGAAGAAATATTCAGAAAAACAATAAAAATAAACAATACAAATCTAACGAAAAAAGTTATTTTGGCTCCTAAAAATAATGATGATACTGAAATCAATAACAATGTTTTGAATTTAATGGAAGGAAACCATGTTAAATATTTAGGTATTGATACAGCTGAAGATGATAACAAAGAAAATTTGGATATTATGTTACCTACAGAATTTTTCAATAAGTTAACTCCTAATGGACTTCCACCACATAAATTACATTTAAAAGTAGAAGCTATAATAATACTTTTAAGAAATTTAAATGTCGATAAGGGACTTTGTAGTGGAACAAGGTTGATAGTGAAACGATTGCCTAAATATTCCATTCAAGCGGAATTAGCAACTGGTCAAAACAAAGGTAAATTAGCTTTCATTCCAAGAATGAGTTTATCTTAATCTACAAAAGAAAGTCCATTCAATATGCAACGAAAACAGTTTCCTATTAGATTAGGATTTGCAATGACTATTAATAAATCACAAGGACAATCTTATAAAAAAGTTGGTGTTTATTTGCCGACACCAGTTTTCAGTCATGGGCAATTATATGTTGCTCTTTTAAGGACGAATTTTAAAAATAATTTAAAAATATTTTAAGGTGACCACGCTATTGTCAACGGAGAAAATAAAAATGATTAGAACACAATATATACAAAAAACATTGTTTATAAAGAGATATTATGAAGAATATGTCAAGAGATGTTGTATATGTTGTTGTGTAATAGTTGAACTCGAAATATAATAAAAAATATAATATTCACTAAAATATATGTATATGATATCAACTGACGGTTTGAAAATAGTTTGATATGATGTTGAATCAGCTATATAAGAGGACGCGCTGTTAAATCGACTGCATATGGGGATGTGCTGTTGAACCGGCTGCATATTGGGATGCGCTGTTGAATTGGCTGCATATTGGGGTGCACTGATTAATCGGCTGCATATTGACTGCATATTTATAGAGCTAAATGAAATATAGGACCTGAAAAATTATCCGACCCAAAAAAATATTAGGCCCAAGGAAATATAAAGCCCAAGAAAATATAAGGCCCAATAAAATATAAAGCCCAAAAAATATAGAGACCAAAAAAATATTAGGCCCAAAATAATATTGAGTCTAAAAAAATGTAAGGTGCAAGAAGATATAAGGCCCAAGAAAATATCAGGCCCAAAAAATATTGAGTCTAAAAAAATATAAAGTGCAAGAAAATATAAGGCACAAAAAAATATAAAGCCCAAAAAAATATGAAACCAAAAAAAATATTGGACCCAAAAAAATATAAGACCCAAAAAAATAAAGCTCAAAAAAATAGAAAGCTCAAGAAAATATAAGGATGAAAAAAAAGGAGGGCCCAAAAAAATGGGCATTGAAGAAAAATATAGGGCCCGAAATAATATAAGACCCGAAAGAATATGGCCCAAAAAAGAAGTTTATGACTAAAAAGTACTAATTATATGGGGCCCAATAAAAAATTATTGGGCTATTGCTACTTTTATTACCAAAAGATTAGACACATTTCAAAAATGCGGAGGACCGGAGAACTGGAGAACCGGAGAACCAAAGAATCGGAGAAACGGCAAAAAAAGTGGTTTCACTTTAATATAATATAAGATTGTATTAACACTTCCAATTAATTACTTTAATGTTTAATAATATATTTGATTATTTTAATGAAATATTTATCTAACCGAATATATTTATTTTATTATTTCTATCAAGTTGTTATTGAAATGAGAATATATTCCACTGATTTAATTAAATATTATATTAACACTTCCATTAAATTACTATAATGTGCAATTACATATTTGATTATTTTAATAAAATATTTCTAAAGCGAAATATACTTATTTTATTATTTCTATCAAGTTGTTATTGTAATAAGAATATATTTTACTGATTTCATTGAATATTATATTAACACTTCCATTGAATTACTTCAATGTTTAATAATATATTTGATTATTTTAATGAAATATTTATTAAACCAAATAAATTTATTCTATTAATTCTATTAAATAGTTATTGAATCAAGAATATGTTTTACTGATTCAATTAAATATTGTATTAACTTTTCTATTAAATTACTTTAATATTTAATAATATATTTGATTATCTTAATAAAATATTTATTAAACCAAATATATTTATTCTATTATTTCTATCAAGTTGTTATTAAAACAATAATATATTTCACTGATTTAATTAAATATTATATCACCCCTTTAGTAAATTACTTTGATGTTTAATAATATATTGTAACATCAAAATGTTAAGAATTTTATAGCAAGATTGGTAAAGTTGAATTTTATAGTTAATTTTCGTGTTATTATTCGATCTTACCTTATTAATTTCTTACTAGAATATATATATATATATGTATAACGATTATTCATTAAACAATAAATTCTAAGTAAGCAGCAAAAGAATGAGACCAATCTTGCCTTCTTCTGGTAAAGTTAGTATACTCGCCGACTTTACGACTCAGCAATATCCGTTGGGTTCGTTTTTGAAGTCACATAAAATTTCTTTTGATAACTTTATATTTTAGACAGCACATATTAGCATGCAACATAACATTTAATTTAAGACCCACATAAAATTGACATAAGGCGGTGTGTGAAATAACCAACACTAGATTTTATTTTGAGATGGTCATGTATATGACATCTTTTGAAAAACGGTTCTCATTTATTTTTATTTTAATACATAATTTGTCGTTTTATATGTGTATCTATCAATCAATCTAACAAAAAATTTCTATTACTGATTTGTTATATAAAAATTTTATCACTTGAAACTTTAACTCAGAGATCTAAACAAAAAATCTCAAATAAAATATTGAAATTGAATAAAAAAAAAAGATGAATAAAGCTTTAAAATGAAAGAAATAAAAAAAAACTAATATCTTTTAATTGTATTTAAGAAGGAAAAAACAATTCTCGATTCTTCTTGGCTTTATGATTAATTGGCTATATCGCTAAATTCCAATATAAATAGGTCATGCTTATTGTTTGCTGAGGACATAACCTGTAACAAAAAAATAGCCTTAATCCCTGGTGTACGATAACCGGTGCATCACCAGGCATAAAATGCTCGTGGTGTCCACTGGATAAGGGCAGCTTTTCAGCACCCTTTTACATCAATCACCATCAGGCTTTTGTGCAATGCGCAGCGGTTCTATGAAATCATAGAACTACCACTCGGGGCTTTTCGGCCGAAGGCCTAGTCTTTCCCCTTATTAGTACAAAAGAAATATAATTTTGTTAATTATATGGGTTAGTATACACTCACTATGTTACACTGACTCTTTTTTTATTGATTGATTATTTCAAGTAATCCTGCAAAAAGATAACTTATACGCAGGATTTTTTATTGAATTAAAACAAAAAAAAAAGATTTATATGATTTCAATTTTCGTCGCGAGAAAAAAATCTTAAAGACCTTTATTAGTTTCTTATTATTTAACACTTGCTCAAATCCGAATGATTGAAAGAGCAATGCAATAAGGTACCGAAACTTAAGATAAAAACAAAGACAAAATTTGTGTCTCTTTCTTACTTTATCAAAAGAGAAAAAAAATAATTCTGAATCGATTAAGATTAATACTTGAGACGATCCGAGAGAGAGAGAAAGAGAACGAGATCCTCGCGCTCCGTGAGCCCGAGCTCACTGATCCCCTCTTCTTCAATGGGTTATCTAGATAATCGAACTCATCTAGGCTGTCCTGTAGATATGCGCAGAGACCTCTTTCTACTTGTTCCTAGCGTATCTGGATACCCCCATCTACATACTGCATTAGATAATAGTTATACTAATTCACTATGAACTTTCTTTTAAGATGTTAATTTACTCATAGAAAATTCATTATCTTGTATAAAAAAAATTTACATAATATAATGATCCTATTTCCTTGTTAAAATTTATCATTTAATTTAATTAATTATGTTTTTAAGTCTTTGCAAGTAATTAGATATTCTGAAAGCCCCGTCTACACTAGAGATTCAAAATTAGTTTAAATTGTATATTTGTTTATAATAATTACTGTATAAATTAATTAATTTGAGTTCTTAAAATTCTCTAATAATCAAAAAGGATGCTCATATTGAAACATTTCTTTAATAACCCCTTTTTTATTAAGTAATACGGTCGAAAAAATTGATTGAATTAAGTGTAATGTTGTATCAACGCATTAGCATCGCGTCTCTTTGCCTCTCTCTCTTACCCATTATGAAAGACAAGGAGCGCTGCGCTTCACACCTGGCCCCTCGGCGAATGAGATTCGAACACGCGGACCGGCCAACGGCGGGCTTTCCGTTTAAATTTGAATTATTGTTACAATTTAAAAAATTTAATATTTTATTGAGAATCTTTTTATGGAAAATTGCGTTATCTATTTTTCAATGTTTTTTTCTAAAAAATGAATTATTCTAATTACTGTATATAAATTTTTTTTTTCAAAATATATTAATATTGCTCTACATTACCGGCCAAATCTAATTAAAAATTTTTCTATTCATTTTAATAATTCCAATGCAATTCGGACTCGTTGCAACATATTTGATTATCTTAATAGAATATTTATTAAACCGAATGTATTTATTTTATTATTTCTATTAAATTGCTATTAAATCAAGAATATGTTTCACTGATTTTATTAAATATTTTATTAACACTTCTATTGAATTACTTCAATGTTTAATAATATATTTGATTATTTTAATGAAATATTTATTAAAATGAATATATTTACTTTATTATTTCTATTAAGTTGTTATTAAAACAGGAATATATTTTACTGATTTAATTGAATATTATATCAACACTTTCATTAAATTACTTTAATTTTCAATAAAATATTTGTTTACCATGAAATATTTATTGAACCAAATATATTTATTTTATTATTTGTATTAAATAGTTATTGAATCAAAAATATGTTCCACTAATATAAATTAAATATTGTGTTAACACTTCTATTAAATTACTTTAATGTTTAATAATATATTTGATTATATTAATGAAATATTTATTGAACCAAATATATTTATTCTATTATTTTTATCAAGTTGTTATTAAAACAAGAATATATTTTACTGATCTAATTAAATATTATATTGCCACTTTCATTAAATTACTTTAATGTTTAATAATATATTTGATTATCTTAATGAAATATTTATTGAACCAAATATATTTATTCTATTATTCCTATCAAGTTGTTATTGGAACAAAAATATATTTTACTGATTTAATTAAATATTATATTAAAACTTTTATTAAATTACTTTAATGTTTAATAATATATTTGATTATCTTAATGGAATATTTATTAAACAGAATATATTTATTTTATTATTTCTATTAAATTGTTATTGAATCAAGAATATGTTTCACTGATTTAATTAAATATTGTATTAATACTTCTACTGAATTAATTTAATGGTTAATAATATATTTAATTATTTTGATAAAATATTTATTAAACCGAATATATTTATTTTATTATTTTAAACAAATTGTTATTAAATCAAGAACATATTTTGCTGATTTCATTGGATATTGTTTCAACACTTCTATTCAATTACTTTAATTTTTAATAATATATTCCGTGATCTTAATGGAATATTTATCAAACCAAAAATATTTATTTTATAATTTCTATTAAGTTGTTATTGAAACAAGAATATATTTCACTGATTTAATTATAAAATATATTAAAACTGCTATTGAATTACTTTAGTGTTGAATAATAGATTTGATTATCTTAATGAAATATTTATTAAACCAAATATATTTATTTTATTATTTTAAACAAATTGTTATTAAATCAAGAACATATTTCACTGATTTCATTAGATATTGTATTACCACTTCTATTCAATTACTATAATGTTTAGTAAAATATTTGATTATCTTAATGAAATATTTATTAAATCAAATACATTTATTCTATTATATCTATCAAGTTGTTATTGAAACAAAAATATATTTTACTGATTCAATTAAATATTATATAAACACTTCCATAAAATTACTTCAATGTTTAATAATATATTTGATTATCTTAATAAAATATTTATTTAACTGAATGAATTTATTTTATTATTTCTATCAAGTAGTTATAGGAACAAAAATAAATTTCACTGATTTAATTGTATTTTATATTAACACTTCCATTAAATTACTTTAATGTTTAATATTATATTTGATTATCTTAATGAAATATTTATTGAGCCAAATATATTTATTCTATTATTTCTATCAAGTTGTTATTGAAACAAGAATATATTTTACTGATTTAATTAAATATTATATTAACACTTCCATAAAATTACTTAAATGCTTAATAATATATTTGATTATCTTAATGGAATATTTATTAAAGAAAATATATTTATTTTATTATTTTTATTAAATTGTTATTGAATCAAGAATATGTTTCACTAATTCAATTAAATATTGCATTAACACTTCTACTGAATTACTTTAATGGTTAATAATATATTTAATTATTTTGATAAAATATTTATTAAACCGAATATATTTATTTTATTATTTCAAACAAATTGTTATTAAATCAAGAACATATTTTTCTGATTCCATTGGATATTGTTTCAACACTTCTATTCAATTACTTTAATTTTTAATAATATATTCGGTTATCTTAATGGAATATTTATCAAACCAAAAATATTTATTTTATAATTGCTATTAAGTTGTTATTGAAACAAGAATATATTTCACTGATTTAATTAAATATTGTATTAACACTACCATTTAATCACTTGAATGTTTAATTATATATTTGATTATCTTAATGAAGTATATATTGAACTAAATATATTTATTTTATTATTTCTATCGAGTAGTTATTGAAACAAGAATATATTTCACTGATTGAATTATAAAATATATTAAAACTGCTATTGAATTACTTTAGTGCTCAATAATATATTTGATTAACTTAATGAAATATTTATTAAACCAAATATATTTATTTTATTATTTTAAACAAATTGTTATCAAATCAAGAACATATTCCACTGATTTCATTAGCTATTGTATTAACACTTCTATTCAATTACTATAATGTTTAGTAAAATCTTATATTATATTAAAGTGAAACCACTTTTTTCTCCGTTTCTCCGGTTCTCCGGTTCTCCGTTTCTCCGGTTCTCCAGTTCTCCGCATTTTTTGAATGTGTCTTTCTTGGGCCTTATATTTTCTTGGGCCTTTTATTTTCTTAGGCCTTTCATTTTCTTAGGCCTTATATTTTCTTGGGCCTTGTGTTTTCTTGGGCATTATATTTTTCTTGGGCCTTGTAATTTTTTGGACTCAATATTTTTTTGGGCCTAATATTTTTTTGGACTCAATATTTTTTTGAGCCCAATATTTTTTCGGTCTCTATATTTTTTGGGCCTTATTTTTTTCGGGCCTTATATATTATTGAACCTTATATTTTCTTGGGCCTTATAATTTTTTGGACTCAATATTTTTTTGGGCCCAATATTTTTTCGATCTTTATATTTTTTGGGCCTTATTTTTTTGGGTCTTATATTTTATTGAGCCTTATATTTTCTTAGGCCTTATATTTTTTGGGCCTCATATTTTATTGAGCCTTATACTTTCTTGGGCCCAATATTTTTTCGGTCTCTATATTTTTTGGGCCTTATATTTTACTGAGCCTAATACTTTCTTGGGTCTTATATTTTTTTGAGCCTTATAAATTTTTGGACTTAATATTTTTTTGGGCCCAATATTTTTTCGGTCTCTATATTTTTTGGGTCTTATATTTTATTGAGTCTTATACTTTCATGGGCCTTATTTTTCTTTTGGCCTTATAATTTTTTGGACTTAATATTTTTTTGGGCCCAATATTTTTTTGGTCTCCATATCTTTTGGGCCTTATATTTTATTGAGCCTTATATTTTCTTGGGCCTTATATTTTTTGGGCCTTATAACTTTTTGGACTCAATATTTTTTTGGGCCCAATATTTTTTCGGTCTCTATATTTTTTGGGCCTTATATTTTATTGTGCCTAATACTTTCTTGGGCCCTATATTTTTTTGGGCCTTATAATTTTTTGGACTTAATATTTTTTCAGGCCCAATATTTTTTCGGTCTCCATATTTTTTGGGCCTTATATTTTATCAAGCCTAATACTTTTTTGGGCCTTATAATTTTTTCGACTTAATATTTTTTTGGGCCCAAAATTTTTTCGGTCTCTATATTTTTTGGGCCTTATATTTCTTGGGCCTAACACTTTCTTTGGCTTTATATTTTTTGGGCCCTATATTTTCTTGAGCTTTATATTTTTTTGATTCCTACATTTTTTTGGTCAATATGTTTTCTAACGTAGCTTTTCATCCGAGGCCTGTATACTTTTACATTGGATTCTTCAGTGGAGCATATTTTTATAATGTTTTATACAGGCTCCGCTCCAGACGCTATAATATTTTTTTATTTCAAATGCAATATTTTAACGTCTCATTCTTACACTAGACAATGCAAATCTAATAGCGCATCTCCATATGCAGTCGATTAAACAGAGCGTCCCAATATGCAGCCGATTCAACAGCGCATCCCAATATGCAGCCGATTCAATGACGCATTCCAATATGCAGCCGATTCTACAGCGCATCCCTATTTGCAGCCGATTCAACAGCGCATTCCCTAATGTAGTCGATTAATAGCATATCCTCGTATGCAGCCGATTCAACAGCACGTTTCCTTGTGTAGCCGATTTGAAAGCGCGTCTTTTATACAGCTGATTCAACATCATATTAAACTATTTTGAAAGCGTCAGTTGATATTTATTTTTATTAAATATCATATATTTTATTACATTTTGAGTTCAACTATTAACACAATTTAAAACATAAATATTAGATACATATTGACATATTCTTTATAATATCTCTTTATCAACAATCTTTTTTGTATATATTGTGTTCTGATCATTTTTATTTTCTCCGTTGACAATAGCGGAGTCACCTGAAAATAATTTTAAATGGTTTTTAAATTTCGTCCTTGAAAGAGCAACATATGATTGCCCATGATTAAAAACTGGTGACGGCAAATAAACACCAACTTTTTCATGAGATTGTCCTTGTGATTTATTAATAGTCATTGCAAATCCTAATCTAATAGGAAACTGTTTTCGTTGCATATTGAATGGAATTTCTTCCGTAGATGGAGATAAATTTATTCTTGGAATGAAAACTTATTTACCTTTGTTTTGACCAGTTGCTAATTCCGCTTGAATGGAATATTTAGGCAATTTTTTCACTATCAACCTTGTTTCATTACTAAGTCCCTTATTGACATTTAAATTTCTTAAAAGTATTATTATAGCCCCTAATTTTAAATGTAATTTATGTGGTGGAAGTCCATTAGGAGTTAACTTATTAAAAAATTCTGTAGGTAACATAATATCTAAATTTTCTTTGTTATCATCTTCAGCAGTATCAATACTCAAATATTCAACATGGTTTCCATCCATTAAATTCAAAACATTATTATTGATTTCAGTTCCATCATTATTTTTAGGAGCCAAAATAACGTTTTTCGTTATATTCGTATTGTCTATTTTTATTGTTTTTCCGAATATTTTTTCGACAAGATTTTCTTTGATGATAAAATTATCTGGTATAGCAGTTCCTTCATTATCATCTTCAAAAACATCGCGGCGTTTTCCTTCTCCGATGTCTAATAACCATTGTTTAAAATTATTATCATTATCTGAAACTCGCAGATTTTCATTTGACTTCATTTGCTTAAAATTTTGCCATAATAAACTAAATTTAACTGAATTTTCAATAATGTTCATACGGCTATCATGTCGTACAATTGATAATGTTTACCTGAAATCTCCTGATATAATTACAGTTTTACCACCGAAGGGTTGGTTTACATTGTATGAATCTTTAAAAAGACGATCAACCGCTTCAAAAGCAAATTTTGAAGTCATGGATATTTCATCCCAAATAATTATTTGTGTTTCCTTTAATTGTTTGCCTTCGGCAGAATCAGGCTTAACATTACAAGTTGTACAATCTGTTATATTTAACGGTAGTTTAAATGTTGTATGCACGGTACTTCCATCGACCAATGAATTCGCTGCTATACCTGTCAAAGCTACACATAAATAATGTATGGTATGATATTTAAAATAAGCCATTAAAACGTTAAGTAAATAACTTTTTCCACTTCCATCCGGTCCATCTATAAAAATATATTTTTCTTTACTCTACTTGTTTGAACTTTTTGGTGTAGAGTCGAATATTTGCCTTTGTTTATTATTCAAAGAATTTATTTTCATTTCTAATTCATTAAGAATATAATTATTATGATTTAAAATTGTTTCATTATTATCTTCTTCTATAAATGTGCTTATGTTAGGTAAATTAAAATCGTTTAACGAAAATCCAGTGACTTGTAAATTATTTTTAATAACATTCAATGCAAGATTTTCACCTACATTTTTTTCGTATTTAGGGTGGTAAAATTTATCTTTATATTTTTCATATAAATCTCGTGCACTTATAGGATTATGAAAAACGCAAAAAAAAGCAAATAATTCACAAAGAGCATAAGGGAATTCTGTTGAAGATGCTTCTTCCAAGCATCTATCCCATTCTTTATCTTTATTAATTAATTGTTTTGCCTCAGCTGCCTCATGAAACGGATTGTACATCACATCATCAACAATACGCGAAGCTTCAAGAGACGTGGCTATTTTAACATGTAATAGTAATAACCTAATAAAATAACGTTCTCTATCTTTCAGACTTACTAAGTACATTCTACTGAGTATTGGTTTTCTTTTTTTTTTCTTTTATTCCACTTTTTCAGTTTTTCATCAAATGTATAAAAATTTGGTATTTCTGAATATAAGTAATTTCGTGCTTCGAAATCTTCTCTATTCGATTCAAAATATGCTGTTAATGTTGTTCCAACATTTTTTTGCATGATCATTTCTTCTTTTCCTTCTTTAAAAAATACGTTTTGTTAATTCTCTTCATAAACGCTTAGACGTTTTATAGTATGTGGAATAACATGTAAAGGATATTCTAATAATCTGTGCATTGCTTCAGGTGGACATAAATATCGTGTATTAATGTATTGTTTGATTTCGTCATATTCATATTCAACATTTTCACTATTGTCATTTTCAAAAGTGTCTTAATTATCTGATCTAAAATCAACATTTACTTGATGTATTTCAATGTATGCACAATCATGACCTTCATAACAGCATTTTAATAAATATTTAATGCATTGTACAGTGAAACAAACTTCTACGTTCATGTGTGCATTAAATTTCAATAATAAGTAAGGATTATAAGGAACAACGAATCCATTATCTGCAATTCTTTCTGTAAATTTATTTTTAAAAATAATTTCGACGCCATCATTTTTGCGTTTGTATAGTGGATACCTATTTGATTTAAATGTTGTTGTATTATTAAATTATTTTGGAAAATTTTTCGTACATTGTTTCGTATTTTTATCCATACACGAACAATTTATATTTTGCATACCACAGGGACCGTGTATCATAAATTGTTCAACAATACTATATAATTTTGGATAAATATCTCTATTTGGGATTTCTGCATTTATTATTTTATCAACTTTTTCGGGAATGTCAAATTTATCATTTTTATCTAAGAATAACAACATATGCATATGTAGTAATCCTCGTTTTTGAAATTCAATTACATAACTATATGCAATACATTTTCCTAATATTCCCTTTTTTATTACTAAATTTTTGAATTCTTCTACTTTTTGATAAAATACTTTTGTAATAATATCTGGTCTATCTATTGCATTTTTATAAATTTCCAAGTTTTCAGTTGTTTCTTTTCAATGTGGGTCACAGGTCATAGTTACAAAAAGGTCAGGTTTACCATGATAATTTACAAGTGTTATTGAATCAATGTAATTTTGTTTTAAAAATCGTGGACTTCCTGTAAAGTTTGTTAGTAATTATACCATTTTTCCAATTTTTGAATAATCTAATTCTTTTTTGTTATGTAAATAGTCCATAACACCTTTGTAACAATCACTTCTTAATACGTTTCGGTATTTTCGTATGAAATATAATCTGGAGGTTTCAACTTTTACAAACGCATCAACAATGAATTGTTGAGATAATTTTTCTAAATTAAGAAATGGATTAAATTCATTTCTAACACTAAATCTATAATTATAAAATTGCAAATTTTTAATATTAGATTTTCCAAATTTATTTTTCATATTTAACATCCATCCGAAACTACCATTAGGATGAATAAGCGAATATGTCATAGGATCTGTGTGTTTGCTAATTTTTAGTATACTAATTGGTTTATCAGACTTAGGGTAAATGACAATATCACGTTCAATAGGAGGCATATCGTCTTCTCCAACGTATACTATTGCTACTTCGTTACAGGTAGGTAGATAATATCTATTTTCTATCGAAATTATTATTGCGGACAATAGGCATAGTAACAGTTTTCAGAAGACAATTGATTTTTGCACATCGTTGTAGTTCTTCTTCTCCTGCTTCATGCATCATTTTATAGGCTTTAGCATGAGGGTTAATATCTCTCATTAAGTTATCTGAATGTTTTTATAATGTTAAGTTTGTATTAAACTTATGTCGTTTAATCGTTGCCATTTCATTATCTAAAATATATAATTGTCCATATTTAAGTGCTTCATCTTTATTAGGATGTAACGCATATACATTATGGTAAATTTGTCTACATATTCTAATAACTTGTGGTCCTCTACTCGGCAATGTATCAAAATCGGATTAAAACTTGCGAATGCTAAAGCATTATTGTACAACCTAACATTTCGTCGAAAATCAATACTTTCTTCCGTTAATTCAGTTGCTCAAAACATTAATCGTTCTGGGTAAAGTGGATTTTCTAACAATTCTACTTTATCTTTATGACAACAATTGGAGAAATCGTTACTTTTAGTATGTTAAAAAGCAAAATGGTGTGCATTACAATAAACACATGTATTCGTCATGAAACCAATGTAATTTTCAGATATGAGATTTTCATCGAAATATATATTTGCCATACAACCAATCAGTTTCAAATTAATTTTTTCAGTTAATATTTTTTCATTTAATTTCTTTAATTTTTTTTTTACTTTGCCCTTTATTGTTTCATCAATAACTTCGTTTAATACAACATTATGATTGTTATTATGATTATTATTATTCTAATTTTCATTATAATTATGATCTTCTATTTTTAATCGTTTACACTTAACATTTTCTAATTTTTCTTCAAATTTTTTTGGTTGTTTTTGTTTAATTTTTATATAATCTTCTTTTTTACGTAAAGCCTCATGCGCACGTATTTGTTCAAATTTATCAGTACTCATTGTTTCCTCGAATTGACATTTTGTTATGTTAGTATTTTCTAATTTTTGTTTATATTTATTTAGTTGTCCTTTTTTCATTTTCATATAAGCTTTTTTCTTACGTAAAGTTTCTTGAACACGTCTTAGTTCTAATTTATCATTACTTTTTTGTTTCTCGCATTTCCATAATAATGTATTTTTCTGAAATTTTTTATATTTATGTGATTCTTCTGTTACCATTTACCTATTAACGGGATGTCGGAGCTGCATCACTTGAGTTTTGCTTTTTTTATTATATCAGTATCTTTTTAAATTAATAAATTAAACAAATATAATGACTTGTCCGTACTAAAGCTATATTACTACAATGATTTTTGTCAAAATAAAAAATCATTTAGACTTGTTATTTTTTATGAGCTTGGATTGGAAATTAGATATCAAACTTGATAGACCTAACTTTGAAATACGATACATTAAAAGTTTTTATTATAACTTTATATGTCAAATATTTTGGTGGATTTCTTGAGTTGTCCGCACTGGAGTATAATCTTACAAATTTTTACTTTGTAGCAAAAAAACTTGATTAAACGCATCGTTTATTCATAAGTTAGGATTGGAAATATTATTAGAAGGGGGCCGCTTCGTCAAGCTCTTAAGTTCTGTTACAAATAAAGTTTCTTTTTCATCTATTTTTTTTATTCTTTTTTTTCTTCATTTAATTTAATCTCAACTGCCCCAATTTTATAATCGTTATAATTCAAGTGTATGTCATCGATTCCCATTATATCATTATCTGGTTTTAAAAAATTTCTATCTGAAATGTCATTGTCAATTTCCATCAAAATTATTTCATGATTCAAATTCTTTTGTTTACGATACGTTTCCATGATCTTTTTTTGTTCTGAGAATAAATGCATTTGTTAGTTTTTTTTATAATACTTCAAGCTCGGCGAAATCTAAATTAAATGGTATTTGATTAAGACCTTGCTCATGACAAAAACTCCTTTTTATCATATCCGGTGGATTATCGTAATTAATTTTTGCATTATTATAATTTTGTAATACTGGAAACATTTTTATTTTATGCGTTTTAAAAATTCTTTATAAACGTAATCGCATTTGAGAAACATTATATCTTAAAC